>JARQOD010000006.1:66500164-66579288 GCA_033576555.1 Oophaga sylvatica | reverse complement strand
CAAAACAGAATTCATCATTTTTCCCCCATCTCACTCGACCCCCCCAATGGACCTATCCATTAAAGTAAATGGCAGCCTGCTCTCCCCAGTCCCATTAGCACTCTGCCTCGGGTAATCCTTGATACTGATCTCTCCTTCAAACCACATATCCAAGCCCTTTCCACCTCCTGCCTGCGACTTCAACTCAAAAATATTTCCCAGATCCGTACATTCCTCAACCAAGAGTCTGCAAAAACCCTAGTCCATCCCCTCATCATCTCCCGTCTTGACTACTGCAACCTCCTGCTCTGTGGCCTCCCCTCTAACACTCTTGCATCGCTCCAATCTATTCTAAACTCTGCTGCCCGACTAGTCCACCTGTCCCCCTGCTATTCTCTGGCCTCTCCCCTCTGTCAGTCCCTGCACTGGCTCCCCATTACCCAAAGACTCCAATTCAAAACCCTAACCATGGCATACAAAGCCATCCACAACTTGTGTCTTCCATACATCTGTGACCTCCTCTCCCTGTACTTACC
Organism: Oophaga sylvatica; assembly: GCA_033576555.1. Taxonomy (NCBI): domain Eukaryota; kingdom Metazoa; phylum Chordata; class Amphibia; order Anura; family Dendrobatidae; genus Oophaga; species Oophaga sylvatica. The sequence goes on along the minus strand of JARQOD010000006.1, from coordinate 66,578,773 downwards.
TGCATGCAACCTCTGATCCTCACAAGATCTCCTTCTCTACTCCCCTCTTATCTCCTCTTCCCACAATCGCATACAAGATTTCTCCCGCGCATCACCCCTACTCTGGAACTCTCTACTACAACATATCAAACTCTCGCCTACCATGGAAACCATCAAAAAGAACCTGAAGACCTACCTCTTCACCTATACCTTGTAGATTGTGAGCCTTCGCATGCAGCAGGGGCGGACCTACCGCCCGTGCAGCCCGTTCATTGAACGGGGGCCCCAGGGGAGAGGGGGCCCCAGGGCCGGCGTCAGCACCCGGCACACCTGGGCAAGTGCCGGGGCCCTGAGCAGGCGGGGGGGCCCACTCGCCGTCTGGCACCCCCGCGCCCGTTAGCGGAGGAGAGCGGTGTCAGCGCCGCCACTGGCCCCCCCCTGCTTGCTCAGGGCCCCGGCATCAGCTGGCACAATACTTACCTCTCCCGTGCCTCCACTGCCGCAGCTCCGGGCTCCAGGGGGCGCCGGCGCTTCCTCTCACAGCAGCGCCGCTGAATGACGTCATCATTCAGCGGCCGGCTGTGGCAGAGAGCGCACGGACGTCGGACAGGTAAGACGTGTGTGTGTCTCTGTGTGTGTCTGTGTGTATGTAGTGCGGTGCTTTGTGTGTGTGTGTATAAGTATGTGAGAGAGTGCTTGTGTGCTGTCTGTGTGTGATGATGGGCAGGCATTGCTGATAATGGGGAGGCATTGATGATGATGATGGGGAGAAGATGATGATAATGGGCAGGCATTGATGATAATGGGCAGGCATTGATGATGGGGAGAAGATGATGATGGTGAGGCATTGCTGATAATGGGGAGGCATTGATGATGATGGGGAGAAGATGATGATAATGGGCAGGCATTGATGATGGGGAGAAGATGATGATGGGCAGGCATTGATGATGATGGGGAGGAGATGATGATGGGCAGGCATTGCTGATAATGGAGAGGCATTGATGATGATGATGGGGAGAAGATGATGATAATGGGCAGGCATTGATGATGGGGAGAAGATGATGATGGGCAGGCATTGCTGATAATGGGGAGGCATTGATGATGATGGGGAGAAGATGATGATAATGGGCAGGCATTGATGATGGGGAGAAGATGATGATGGGCAGGCATTGATGATGATGGGGAGATGATGATGGGCAGGCATTGCTGATAAGGGGGAGGCATTGATGATGATGGGGAGAAGATGGTGATAATGGGCAGGCATTGATGATAATGGGCAGGCATTGATGATGGGAGAAGATGATGATGGGCAGGCATTGATGATGATGGGAGGAGATGATGATGATGGGCAGGCATTGATGATAATGGGGAGGACATGATGATGATGGGGAGGCAATGATGATGATAAGGAGGCAATGATGATGATGGGGAGACAATCATGATGATAATGGGGAGTCTTTCCACAGCGCCCTTTCCTGAGCCGTAACAGTGCAGAACGCAGTACAGCGCAGAGAAGAGCTCCATATTTTGTATGGAGCATTATATGGGGACCAGTATCCTGTATGGAGCATTATATGGGGACCAGTATCCTGTATGGAGCATTATATTGGGTCCAGTATCCTGTATGGAGCATTATATTGGGTCCAGTATTCTGTATGGAGCATTATATGGGGGTGACATCCTGCATGGGGTATTATATGGGTGATGAGGGGGAGACTGTGGTGCCCATAATATTGTATGGAGGACTGTACTGTCCAGTCTGTTCTGTGCGGATTTGGCGGTTTTTGAGCTATTGTACAATTTACAATAGATATCACTCATGTAATGTAAGAAGAGAAGTATTTGGCATTGTACTGTACCCATATTTCTCTGCTGTATCTGTGCATCATGAATCGTGGTCTGTGTTAAAGGGGCCCACAGAGGCTCCTTCGCCCGGGGCCAATAAAAACATGGAGCCGGCCCTGGGGGGCCCCTCCAGCCTCCAGCACCGCATGGCTAATTATTTACCTATTCAAATTAGCCATGTGGTGCACTACGCAGCCGAGGTACAAGGAGAAGAGCAGCGCTGCGGAAGGCGTCGGGAGCGGGTCCTGAGAGTGCGAGTGCGGCGCGCCGGTGCAGAGGGGCCAGCCCTGAGGTGAGATGAGACTGAGATGAGATCAGCAGCAGCGTCAGTGCTGTGCTGTGCTGCCGCTGTGGGGGAGCAGAGGAGGAGAAGAGACAGACTGTCGCTGTGTGCGTGTAGCGCCGGCCGCACAGTCAGTGGCTGCAGCCGCATCGCCAGCATCAGTGTGTGACTGTTTAGTGACGGTCACTGTGTGCTGGCCCGTGCCCTAAATGCTGTGGAGTACGGACACGGGACAGTGTGGATGGATCCTCTTGGTCTGGCCTGCCCTGCCTGCTCCAGGTAAGATTACCAGAGCTGAGCAGGACTGAGGGACTGGGAATGAGGCAGGCATGATTTTGGGGGGGCTCCTGGGGAGAAATGAAGAAGCATGGCAGCCAAGATTTTGGGGGGCTCTGTCCTGGGGAGAACTCACTGAAGCATGGCCAGGCTGCACATGAATGGGGGGGGCCCTGGCCTGGAGAGAAGCATGGCCTGGATGCTCATGAATGGGGGGGCCCTGGCCTCAGGGCTGCCACTAGGAATTTCGGGGCCCCATACTGGCAAAATTTATGGGGCCCCCCTTGAGACTCCACCCCCAGTTCCGCCTCCAACCTAGCTCCTCCTCCACCACGCGAACCATCCAAAATCCCTCCGCCTTTTCTTGGAAAAACTCCACTTCTGCACCACGCCCTCACCAATGACACATTAACATCAAATCACATGCGTAGACATCAGCTTTTGTTTTGACCAAAAGATTTTTTTAAGCCTGCCACCACGACAAGGTAATATGGGTGAAATGGTGTGCACTCAAGTCTAGTGTACAGGAGATGCTGGTGAATTGGTCCTAAGCGGCACCAACAAATATAGGAAGAGCAAAATTCGCCGCACACTACAATTGATTACTATGCAGAAAAATATTTTTATTTGAAAATTTATCCAATCCAAAAGAAGAAAGTGCCAGTGCCGTAATAATAAATATGTACAATATACAGATACCCAACGTTTCGACCCTCCCGGATCTTAATCATGGGGTACTAGAGAAAAATAGAAAAAACATAGTGTGAGGCAATTATATACAGTGATTACATATATAACATATATACAGATATGGGCTGGATCATATATAATTGATTGCGAAAAATGTCATGTAGATAATAATCCAGAAAGTAGAATATATCGTTAAAGTACATATGGAGCCTCATTATACAATCTCAACATGGAGATATATAGAGTAACGATTTATATAATCATAGTAGAACAAAAGCACAATGATATAAGAAACAAAGAAGTAGAGCATTTCTACCTTGTAAAATTAGTACAACAGAGATATGGCACATAGTAGAGGCAATAAATTCCTTGTAAATTCCCTTATAGCAGAGCCAGATGCTGCAGATATCAAAATTATTAATTAAATAAATATAGGGAAATAGGCGTCACCATCATTGAAATGTCAGAGATTACCTGCTGTGTACAAAGAGCAGGAGTTAAATGTATCCAGAATAGGGTAAAGTATGTCCTGAGTGGCGTCCTGATAGCCTGTACAGGGCAAATGGAACACAAATTATAGCCCATTATAGTGGCAGATGGAGTGGACTATTTACATGAAAACATACCTTTGGAGATGGATGAAATGAGAATATAGGCGGCGCACCTGCTCCCTGCCGTGTACAGAAAGTAGGGGTTAAATGTGCCCTGGATGGGGTTAAAACATGTCCTGGATGGCGTCCACAGAGCCTACATGGGATAAATGTGGCATAAGTTGCAGCCCAGAGTGATGGCAGATGGCAGGTGTATGGGAAGGGAGCAAATGGGGGTTTAAATGCGGAGCCGTGTACCGCCGGACTGGAAGTGCGTCATCCGGACCGGAAGTGACACAGCGCCACATGCAGGCCTCTAGTCTTTCCCCCCTAGATTTTGTCTCTTATACAGATTAGTGTCTCTCATAGTCCTGCTTATATTTGCCTTTTCCCACCGAAAACATGGCGGCCGCTACCGCTATCGCGCATGCGCGATTACATCAGATCATGTTGCGCCGTGTCACTTCCGGTCCGGATGACGCACTTCCGGTCCGGCGGTACACGGCGCCGCATTTAAACCCCCATTTGCTCCCTTCCCATACACCTGGTCACCCAGCAGACAAGGCAGGACGCAGGAGCGCCGCCTGTAAACCTGTACATTCGCTTCTTAAGGTATGTCTTTGATTCAAAGCGGTTCACCCCATCTGCCATCACTCTGGGCTGCAACTTATGCCACATTTACCCCATGTAGGCTCTGTGGACGCCATCCAGGACGTTTTAACCCCATCCAGGGCACATTTAACCCCTACTTTCTGTACACGGCAGGGCGCAGGTGCGCCGCCTATATTCTCATTTCATCCACCTCCAAAGGTATGTTTTCATGTAAATAGTCCACTGCCATCTGCCAAATTTGTGTTCCATTTGCCCTGTACAGGCTATCAGGACACCACTCAGGACAGACTTTACCCTATTCTGGATACATTTAACTCCTGCTCTTTGTACACAGCAGGTAATCTCTGACATTTCAATGATGGTGACGCCTATTTCCCTATATTTATTTAATTAATAATTTTGATATCTGCAGCATCTGACTCTGCTATAAGGGAATTTACAAGGAATTTATTGCCTCTACTATGTGCCATATCTCTGTTGTACTAATTTACAAGGTAGAAATGCGCTACTTCTTTGTTTCTTATATCATTGTGCTTTTGTTCTACTATGATTATATAAATCGTTACTCTATGTATCTCCATGTTGAGATTGTATAATGAGGCTCCATATGTACTTTAACGATATATTATACTTTCTGAATTATTATCTACATGACATTTTTCGCAATCAATTATATATGATCCAGCCCATATCTGTATATATGTTATATATGTAATCACTATATAATTGCCTCACACTATGTTTCTTCTATTTTTCTCTAGTACCCCATGATTAAGATCCGGGAGAGTCGAAACGTTGGGTATCTGTATATTGTACATATTATTCTTCTTCTTTTGGATTGGATAATTTTTCAAATAAAAATATTTTTCTGCATAGTAATCAATTGTAGTGTGCAATGAATTTTGCTCTTCCTACCACGACAAGGTAGACTCTATTGGCAGGGCCCTACTCTACTCTAACCTCTTAAACATTCGGTAACTTTTTTTTGTATATTTTAATTATCTTTCTTCAAGGGAATGTGTCACATACATTTTTTTTAACTAATTGAAATTATATATATATATACACACACACACTGTATTTCTGATGCTCCATAAAAGTTACGCCCCCATAAGATGCTCCATATATTTTATGCCCCATATGATGCCCCATAGATTTTATACCCCCATATGATGCTCCATAGATTTTATGCCGCCATATGATGCCCCATAGATGTATATGCCCCCATATGATGCTCCATAGATTTTATGCCGCCATATGATGCCCCATAGATGAATATGCCCCCATATGATGCTCCATAAATTTTATGCCCCATATGATGCTCCAAAGATTATGCCGCCATATAATGCCCCACAGATTATGCCGCCATATGATGCCCCAAAGATTATGCCGCCATATGATGCTCCAAAGATTATGCCGCCATATGATGCTCCATAGATTATGCCGCCATAACGATGCTCCAAAGATTATGCCGCCATATGATGCTCTATAGATTTTATGCCCCATATGATGCTCCATAGATTTTATGCCCCATACGATGCTCCATAGATTATGCCCCATATGATGCTCCAAAGATTATGCCGCCATACGATGCTCCATAGATTATGCCGCCAAACGATGCTCCAAAGATTATGCCGCCATATGATGCTCTATAGATTTTATGCCCCATACGATGCTCCATAGATTATGCCCCATATGATGCTCCAAAGATTATGCCGCCATATGATGCTCCATAGATTATGCCGCCATACGATGCTCCAAAGATTATGCCGCCATATGATGCTCTATAGATTTTATGCCCCATATGATGCTCCATAGATTTTATGCCCCATACGATGCTCCATAGATTATGCCCCATATGATGCTCCAAAGATTATGCCGCCATATGATGCTCCATAGATTTTATGCCCCATATGATGAGCAGGCAGGGGGGGCGGCCACACGCAGCAATCCAACAGGGCCCCAGCCCAGGGCAGGCAGGAGGGGCCCGCAGCATCCACCAACAGGGTCCCCAGGGCCCCTGTTGCTGGATGCTGCGCCTGCGGGCCCCCCCGCCTGCCCTGGGGCCCATTTGGTGGATGCTGGGCCCCCCTTCCTGCCCTGGGCCCTGTTGGTGGTGCGTGGTGGATGCTGGCGCTGCGGCTGTCCTGGCCGGGCCCCCCCCTGCGACAGACTACTCACCCTGCTGAGCTCGCCTGCACCCGGTCCGGTCCGCTGCTCCCAGCCACGTGGCAGTGTGTGTCTGGCACAACACACGGACGTGACATGCTGCTCGCTCTGCTCCAGAATGAGGAAGTGGAGCAGAGCAGCGTGTGACGTCACGGCTGGACCACGATGCATCAGGGCGGACCGTAGCTTAAGCTACAGTGCCTGCCCATTTAATTTGCCAGCCAGGAGGTCAGGACTGGGGACAGTGGGGAATATAAAGCAGCGAAGTGCTGCGCCTGCTGCCGGACCGTGCTGCCAGCGTGCTCGGGCGGCGGGCCCCCCTAAAGCACCGGGCCCCATACATTAGTAAGGGCTGTAATGCCCTGATGGCGGCCCTGCCTGGCCTGATAGTTGCGTTCTAAATAAATATTACAATCTATATGATTACATAACTTTGTTGCCCTATAAAGTGCGGGGGGGGGAGGGTCCTCTCTCCTCCTGTACCAATCGTGACTTGTATTGTTTAAGATTACTGTACTAGTTTTTATTATGTACTAGTAGAATACCCGCAGCTTCGCTCGCGGAAAATATGTTAAATTGTTGATTATGGTAGCTAGAATTAAATTTTCAATGTCATCCTGAAATTGACATTTTCAGAGTGCTACAGTAAAAAAAAATTTCCACTATAAATTTTTATTATTTTGGCATTTTACTAATTTGTCGTAACCTTGATGTGAACAACTTTTTTTTTATTTCAACATTTGTATTGATTTTACATATTATGTGGTATAAACTATTGAAACTATTTTTTTAACTATTTTTTTTATCAAAAATGAAAATGTATGCACCTTACATAAACATATAAAACATTTACACCCAATTAACAACATAGTGCAACCCTTCCCCCCTCCAGTGTAATCTATAAGTAGTTCAAGGACAAAAGAGTAAAATTGGTTTACAGTTAAACAACTATCTATTGTAGTGCTTTTTGGTAAACAATGTTTCTGGTTTTACCTTCAGGTGCATATATGAAAAGATTTTTGGGGTTACGAACTCTAGAGCAAGCAAAGTACAACTGTCCATGTGAAAAACATGGGCTCTCCAAATTAATGCCGGCTACTTTAAGTGATTGACCTTGTGCTTTGCTTATAGTCATAGCAAAAGCAAGTCAGATTGGGAACTGCAGATGCTTAAAGTTGAAGGGCATGTCGCTTGGTAGCAAAGGAATACGTGGAATGAAAACATTTGCTCCCTTTGAGTTTCCCATAAGAATAGTGGCTTCAATAACATTGGGCATGAGACTCTTAATGCACAATCTTGTGCTGTTACACATTTTTGCTGAGTCAAGGTTCCGAAGCAAAATTATTGTGGCTCCTATTTTTAAAGTGAACTTATGCGGTGGCATTCCAGGAGGCTCCAAAGAATTCAGGAACTCCAATGGATACATTACTGCTTCTTCACTCTCCATGACTGAATCAATGGGCATGTATGTGGTCGCTAGACCAGGCAGCCTTCCCTGAATTAGTAGATTTATGGAGCTGACACTATCATTTTTAGGCGCTAGGATTGCACGTTCACAAAGCCACTGATGGTTGTTAAAATTGTTACAAATATCAGGGAAAACTTGGTCAATAAGTTCCATTACCGAAGATGTCATTTCACCAAAATCTTCCGGAAAGCAAATGAGACCAGTAGTGGAATCAGTAGAGAGCCTGTCATTTCCAAGGCATTGTAGCTGGTATGTAAATGTGTCCTTAGCTATATTACCCATCAAATAAACCCGAATATTAGTAGTAAGAGTTTCCTTCTGAACATGTATTGTGTCCACAGATAAGAAGATTTTAGACAGGCATTCAGCTCATCCGCTGGTGTTGCTCCTTTAAGAACAGGTAATGTCTGGCAGAAATCACCTGCAAAAATTACAATTCCCCCCCATTAAACGATCAGTTCCCAGCAGATTTTTCAAGGTGCGATCAAGGGCCTCGACCACTTTCTTGTGTGCCATGTTACATTCATCCCAAACTATTACTTTGCAAGTTTGTAATATCTTAGCTTTCCCAGAGCCCTTAGTGATATTACAGACAGGAGTTTCTGACAGTGCTACATTAAAGGCCAATCCTAGTGCTGAATGACCCGTGCGCCCTCCATCTAAAAGAGTGGCCGCAATCCCAGATGATGCAACAGTCAAGGCAATGTCATTGTTTGAGCGAATTTCTGCAAGCAGCAAATTAATTAAAAATGTTTTACCAGTACCTCCTGATGCATCTAGGAAAAATAGTCCCCCATTTCCACTGAAAATCTGAGCCATAATTGCCATATAGGCCGATCTTTGGTCATCAACCAAAAGAGGCTAATTTAATATGACAATTTCTTTAGATTTTTCCAAATCATAGCTTTTTTCTTGCAGAATATCTCTGTTCATAATATCAAAGTCTGGTCAATTTGGTGCTGGTAAACCTAATTCTATTAGAGTTTTACTATTGATAGATATGCACCTTTCTTCTAACATCAAGAGGGCTTTGTTGAATATGTCAGCAGTGAAATTTAAGTCTAAGTCTGGATTAACTTTCCTTTGCACTCTTAAACTATCTTAACTAAGATATTCTTTGTATTTCTCCCAAAGCTCACAGGGATTGGAAGGTGCGCAGGTTGTAATTATTATAGCAAACAGGTCTCTAAAGCCCCAGTCACACACAGCGATCTCGCTAGTGATATCGCTGCTGAGTCACTAGTTTTGTGACGCAACAGCGATCTCCCCAGCGATATCGCTGTGTGTGACATTCAGCGACGATCAGCCCCCCTGCCGGGTATCGCTGATCGTCGCTGAATGTTCTGGAAATGTTTTTGATTGTTGGTCTCCCCGCTGGCCAGCACGCATCGCTGCGTGTGGCAGGCAGGAGAACAGCGATCAGCTGGTAACCAAGGTACACATCGGGTTTCCAGGCGTCGCGCAGCGCTTGGAAACCAGATGTGTACCTTGGTTACCAGCTCCCTGCACCAGCAGGCTGGTATCCAACGTACACTGCGGGTAACTAAGCGACGGTACCCGCTGTGTCGCTGTCCGGATCGCTGCCTGAGCTGCCTGTTTGGCAGCTCACCAACGATCATGTAGCGACACACCAGCGATCCTGACAAGTGCATATCGTTGTCGGGATCGCTGGTGTGTCGCTATGTGTGACGGAGCCTTTAGTTGAGGTGGAAAGCGAGTGAGAGATGCTTCCTACAATGTCATGTCCCAGTGTTGATCGTCTTCAATTGGACCACACTTTTGGCATGCTTCACTGTAAGTTTGACACAGCTCTCCATCAACTATTTTCAAATCTGTGAAAGAAGTTGGCCCACGGACAGTGTGAAGCAATAATCGGAGGTAGTAACACTCTGCGTTGTTTGGATGCACTTGCACACATCCAAGAGCATCACTGGAACTCCGTCCCATCCTGGGACCCTTGCACCTTGTTTCCTCTTGCAAAATACTTTTCTTTTTGAAAGCAGTGGAGAGTAAAGGGTATGCCACACTAAACGAGATCGCAAACGAGATCACTAAAACGTCACTATTTAGCGATCTCGTTTGCGACCTCGTTGTGTGTGGCATGTAGCAACGATGTGGCCCCTGCTGTGATGTCGCTGATCGTTCACTAGAGTTCTGGACCGTTTTTTGATCGTTGGCGTCCTGCTGGTGAGCCTATATCGCTGTGTTTGGCACCTTTTGCGAACGACGAGTGACCTCGTTTGTGACACGTGTTTTTAGCGTCACGGAGTGGATCGCAATATCTGTAAGTTCTCTTTTGCGTCACAGAGAGGATCGCAGAAGTTGCAAAGCAGGCTAGCAGGACGCAGAGAGCAGGAGCAATGCTGGAAATTCCTATGAATCAGAAGCGCTCAGTACATGCTAATGACATCCTAACGACCGCCAAAGTTGTTAAAGAGATCGCTGACCGCTGATGTGTCGTTTATGAGATCTCCTGTTTGGCAGCTACTAGCGACCTAAAAGAGATCACACCAACGATTGCGTCGTTCTCGTGATCGCTAACGAGATCGCTAAGTGTGGCAGTACCTTAAGGTACAACCCATCGATTATCTATTTCAATATCTGTGTTTTGTTTAACCCTTTTTAATCTGATTGTTGCAGCATATCCTCCCTGTTCAGGTTTCCGTCCTCTGTAAAGAGGATAACCATCATCTTCTGTTTGTGTTTCTACAATCAAGTTGCGAGGATACTTTTTAGTACATTTTCCTTCCTTCATGCATGGCGATCTTGGTTAATTGGCCCACATGGGCCATGGATCATATTTTTAGAAATAGTTTCAAAAAGTATCGGGTCCTCTTCTGGATTTGGAAGCTTAGCAGAAATAGCACTGTCAATTTGATCAGGGCGTATCTTATCCTTTAGCCATATCAGTAAATGAGCCAGGGCCGGCGTCAGCACCCGGCACACCCGGCAAGTGCCGGGGCCCTGAGCAGGCGGGGGGCCCACTCGCAGTATGGCACCCCCGCGCCCCTTAGCGGAGGAGAGCGGTGTCAGCGCCGCCACTGGGCCCCCCCGCTTGCTCAGGGCCCCGGCATCAGCTGGCACAATACTTACCTCTCCCGTGCCTCCGCTGCCGCAGCTCCGGGCTCCAGGGGGCGCCAGCGCTTCCTCTCACAGCAGCGCCGCTGAATGACATCATCATTCAGCGGCCGGCTGTGGCAGAGAGCGCGCGGAAGCCAGACAGGTAAGACGTGTGTGTGTCTCTGTGTGTGTCTGTGTGTATGTAGTGCGGTGCTTTGTGTGTGTATGTATGTGTGTATGTGTGTGTGTATGTATGTGAGAGAGTGCTTGTGTGCTGTCTGTGTGTGATGATGGGCAGGCATTGCTGATAATGGGGAGGCATTGATGATGATGATGGGGAGAAGATGATGATAATGGGCAGGCATTGATGATAATGGGCAGGCATTGATGATGGGGAGAAGATGATGATGGGCAGGCATTGCTGATAACGGGGAGGCATTGATGATGATGGGGAGAAGATGATGATAATGGGCAGGCATTGATGATAATGGGCAGGCATTGATGATGGGGAGAAGATGATGATGGGCAGGCATTGATGATAACGGGGAGGCATTGATGATGATGGGGAAGATGATGATAATGGGCAGTGTTGTGAATGGGTTTGAGATGAGTTCTGAGCAGAGGCTCCCTCTGGTGGTTACAAGCGGTACTAGTGAGGATTGTGAGGACTGGGAATCAGGTGTTACTGACTGGTCTTATATAAGGGAGTCATTTTCCCATCAGGGTTGCCGGTGACCAATTGTTCTGGTCTGAATCCTTCTTTCCAGTTTCCCTTGTAGCCTGCTGTGTCGTGTCTGCATCTCCTGCTATCAGATAAGACAATTTCTTATTTTGTGTTTTTGCTATATTTTTGCATTTTGTCCTGCACTTCTGTGGGGCCTTCAGGGTCCCCTCCGGGGGCTTTTGCCCTCTCAGTTTAGTCCAGCCACTGTGTTTTGTACTTTTGCTTTTTCCAGTTTTTTTTCAGTGGCTGCTGTTTTGATTTTGTTACACCAGAGAACTAATTTAGGTGGTAGAGGTCGTGTGATCTCAGGTGATTTTGAAATTAGTAGAGTTGGTGTTTTTTCAGGGTTTTCTGAGATTGCAGTAAGTACCCTTCCTGTCCTTTTCTATTTAGATAGTTTGGGCCCCAGCGTTTGCTCATACTATTTTCTCTCTGTGTCAGTATTTCCTCTTGTCTAACCGCCATTACATGTTTGGGGCTTTCTATTATCTTTGGGGTTCTGCTCTGGGGCAGATAGCTTTCCTATTTCTATCTTTAGGTGTAGTTAGTTTCTCAGGCTGTGACGAGGCGTCTAGGACCAACGTAGGAACGCTCCACGGCTGCCTCTAGTTGCGGTGGTTAGTCAGGGTACTGCAATCTCATAGATTCCAACTGCTCTGGTGTATTTCCTTTTTTACCTGCACTCCTCAGCTACCGTAACATAACAGTATCACCGGCCATAAAAATTGTATGGTACTCACAGAAGGGAAAAAATATTTTGAAGGAAGAAAAGTTGTCAGAGATATTTTTCTGTTTGTTGCATTTTTTTTTTTTTTTTTCCCTCTGCATCTCTGGGTGCTGGGGAGGATCTTTTCTCCCAATGGAGTTTGCACAGTTGTCTGGCCGTGTGGATCAGCTTGCCACTGAGGTTCAGAGTATTGCTGCATATCTTGCTAGGTTGCCTGTTGTGGAACCTAGGATCCCCATGCCAGATTTGTTTTTAGGGGATCGAGCTAAGTTTCAGAATTTCAAAAATAATTGTAAATTGTTTCTTGCCTTAAAATCTAAGTCCTCAGGAAACGCAGCGCAGCAGGTTCAAATTATCATCTCTCTCCTGCGCGGCGATCCTCAGGATTGGGCTTTTTCCCTGATACCTGGGGATCCTGTTTTGAGTGATGTTGATGCATTTTTTCAGGCTTTGGGGTTATTGTACGATGAGCCTAATGTCACTGATCAAGCTGAAAAAGCCTTGTTGGCATTAAATCAGGGGCTTGATGACGCTGAGTTATACTGTCAGAGATTCCGTAGGTGGGCAGTCCTGACCAAATGGAATGACGACGCTTTGGCGGCCCTTTTCCGGAAGGGTCTGTCGGATAATGTAAAGGATGTTATGGTGGGATTCCCTGTCCCCTCTGGTCTCAATGATTCTATGTCATTAGCGATTCAAATTGACAGACGTTTGCGTGAGCGGAGAAGTATGCGTGGAGTGGTGTTGCCTTGTGAGCCAGCTGCTGAGCCCATGCAGTGTGATGGAGTGGTGTCTGGGGCACAGCGTCATGAGTTTCGAAAGCGCAATGGGTTATGTTTCTACTGTGGTGATGCCTCTCATGCTATTTCAGTCTGCCCTAAGCGGGGAAGACATTTTGCACGCTCAGTTGTCTTGGGTAGTGTTCAGACTAAGTTTTTATTAACTGTCACTCTGATATGCTCTCTGTCCTCATTTTCTGCTCAGGCTTTCGTTGATTCTGGAGCAGCTATTAACCTGATGGATTATGATTTTGCTAAACGTTGTGGGTTTCCCTTGATACCCCTACAGAAGTCTATTCCTCTACTGGGGATCGATTCTACTCCTTTGGCTGAGAATAAACCCCAGTTTTCTACTCAGGTGATAATGAGGGTTGAACCTGATCACCAGGAGTGCTGCAAATTTTTGGTTCTGTATAATCTGCATGACATTATCGTGCTGGGTTTCCCTTGGTTACAGTCTCATAATCCTGTTTTGGATTGGAAATCTGTGTCTGTAACCAGTTGGGGCTGCCAATGTGTTAATACCAACACTCCTGTTTTTTCTGCCTCCCCCCAGGCTGAGGATGTTCCTGACTTTTTGTTTGATTTTTCTGATGTGTTTAGCGAAAGTAAATCTGCATCCTTACCTCCCCATAGGAGCTATGACTGCGCTATTGAATTAGTGCCAGGTAGTAAATTCCCTAAAGGTCGCCTTTTTAACTTGTCTGTACCTGAACATGACGCTATGCGGTCTTATATCAAGGAATCATTGGAGAAGGGTCATATCAGACCATCCTCTTCACCCTTAGGTGCCGGTTTTTTCTTTGTGGCCAAAAAAGATGGTTCATTAAGGCCGTGTATTGATTATCGTCTCTTGAACAATATTACTGTGAAATATCAATACCCGTTACCCTTGATTTCTGACCTGTTTTCCAGGGTGAAAAACGCTACTTGGTTTACCATGCTTGACCTCAGGGGGGCGTATAACCTTATTCGCATTAAGCACGGGGATGAATGGAAGACGGCATTTAACACCCCTGAAGGGCATTTTGAGTACCTTGTGATGCCCTTTGGGCTCACTAATGCTCCTTCCGTCTTCCAGTCCTTCATGAATGACATTTTCAGGGATTTTGTGGACAAGTTTCTGATTGTTTATTTGGATGATATCTTGATTTTTTCTAATGACTGGGACTCTCATGTGAAACATGTTCGAACTGTATTCCAGATTTTGAGAGAGAATGCTCTGTATGTGAAGGGATCAAAGTGTCTTTTTGGCGTACAGAAGATCTCATTTCTGGGATTAATTTTGTCCCCATCTGTTATTGAAATGGACCCGGTCAAGGTTCAGGCCATCTGTGATTGGGTCCAACCTACTTCATTAAAGGCTCTTCAGAGATTTTTGGGTTTTGCCAATTTTTATCGTAAATTTATTGGTAATTTCTCGGTTATTGTTAAACCATTAACTGATTTGACCAGAAAGGGTTCTGATGTGGTGAATTGGCCTCCTGAGGCAGTCTCTGCGTTTCAGGAACTTAAGCAGAGATTCACTTCTGCTCCTGTTCTACGGCAGCCTGATGTTTCTCTGCCATTTCAGGTGGAGGTTGATGCCTCTGAAATTGGGGCAGGTGCCGTTTTGTCCCAAAAAGATCCAGAGACCTCTAAAAGTAACCCTTGTGCCTTTTTCTCTCGAAAATTTTCTCCTACTGAACGTAATTATGACGTGGGTAATCGGGAGTTATTGGCCATGAAGTGGGCTTTTGAAGAGTGGAGACATTGGCTGGAGGGAGCCAAACATCAGGTGGTGGTCCTTACGGACCATAAGAATCTGGTCTATCTGGAATCTGCCAAGCGACTCAATCCTAGACAGGCCAGGTGGGCCTTGTTTTTCACACGTTTTAATTTTGTGGTTTCCTTTCTTCCTGGCACTAAGAATGTTAAGGCGGATGCCCTCTCGAGGAGTTTCCTTGCGGACTCTCCTGAGCTATCTGATCCCTCTGTTATTTTGAAGGAGGGTGTAGTTCTTTCCGCCATCTCGCCCAATTTGAGACTTGCTCTGGAGGGGTGTCAGGAGGATAGGCCCGAGCGCTGCCCTGTTGGAAAATTGTTTGTCCCGGACCAATGGAAAAAGAGTGTGATGTCTGAGATTCATTGTTCCGCATTGGCTGGGCATCCAGGAATTTTTGGTACCAGAGACTTGGTTAGTCGGTCCTTTTGGTGGCCTACCTTGTCTCGCGATGTCAGGGAATTTGTGCAGTCCTGCGGGACTTGCTCTCGCTCCAAGCCTTGCTCTCGCTCTAGTGGTTTGTTGATGCCATTGCCTGTGCCCAAGAGACCATGGACCCATATCTCTATGGATTTCATTTCCGATCTTCCTGTTTCTCAGAGAATGACCACCATCTGGGTAATTTGTGATAGGTTTTCCAAAATGATACATCTTGTGCCATTACCTAAGTTGCCTTCCTCCTCTGAATTGGTGCCGTTGTTCCTTCAGCACGTGGTTCGTTTACACGGCATTCCTGAGAACATTGTGTCTGACAGAGGAGTCCAGTTTGTTTCCAGATTTTGGAGGACTTTTTGTTCTAAACTGGGTGTTCAATTGTCTTTCTCCTCGGCATTTCATCCTCAGACCAATGGTCAAACTGAGAGAACAAACCAGACATTGGAGACTTATCTAAGATGCTTTGTGTCTGCTGATCAGGATGACTGGGTCTCTTTTTTGCCTTTGGCTGAGTTTGCTCTTAATAATAGGGCTAGCTCTGCCACTTTGATGTCTCCGTTTTTCTGTAATTCTGGGTTTCACCCTCGATTTTCTTCAGGACAGACGGAGGCTTCTGTCTGTCCAGGTGTTGACTCTGTTGTTGAGCGTATGCAGCAGATTTGGGACCAGGTAGTGGAGAGGTTGTCCCTCTCTCAGGAGAAGGCCCAGCGGTTTGCTAACCGGCATAGGACTGATGGTCCTCGGTTTAAAGTGGGGGACTTGGTCTGGTTGTCCTCAAAGAATATTCCTATGAGAGTAGCATCTCCTAAATTTAAGCCAAGGTCATTGGACCTTATAAGATCATGGTGATTATTAATCCTGTTTCTTTTCGTTTGCTTCTTCCAGGGACATTTAAGATCCATAACGTGTTCCACAAGTCCTTGTTGAAGAGGTTTGTTGAGCCAGTGGTTCCTGCTGCTGTGCCTCCTGACCCTGTTTTGGTTGAGGGCAATCTGGAGTATGTGGTTGAGAAAATATTGGATTCTCGTTTTTCTAGACGAAGACTCCAGTATTTGGTTAAATGGAGAGGTTATGGTCAGGAAGACAATTCTTGGGTGTTTGCTTCGGACATCCATGCTAGGAGACTTATCCGTGCGTATCATAGAACTCATCCTGACCGACCTGGTTGCTCAAATGAGGGTTCGGTGACCCCTCCTCAAGGGGGGGGTACTGTTGTGAATGGGTTTGAGATGAGTTCTGAGCAGAGGCTCCCTCTGGTGGTTACAAGCGGTACTAGTGAGGATTGTGAGGACTGGGAATCAGGTGTTACTGACTGGTCTTATATAAGGGAGTCATTTTCCCATCAGGGTTGCCGGTGACCAATTGTTCTGGTCTGAATCCTTCTTTCCAGTTTCCCTTGTAGCCTGCTGTGTCGTGTCTGCATCTCCTGCTATCAGATAAGACAATTTCTTATTTTGTGTTTTTGCTATATTTTTGCATTTTGTCCTGCACTTCTGTGGGGGCCTTCAGGGTCCCCTCCGGGGGCTTTTGCCCTCTCAGTTTAGTCCAGCCACTGTGTTTTGTACTTTTGCTTTTTCCAGTTTTTTTTCAGTGGCTGCTGTTTTGATTTTGTTACACCAGAGAACTAATTTAGGTGGTAGAGGTCGTGTGATCTCAGGTGATTTTGAAATTAGTAGAGTTGGTGTTTTTTCAGGGTTTTCTGAGATTGCAGTAAGTACCCTTCCTGTCCTTTTCTATTTAGATAGTTTGGGCCCCAGCGTTTGCTCATACTATTTTCTCTCTGTGTCAGTATTTCCTCTTGTCTAACCGCCATTACATGTTTGGGGGCTTTCTATTATCTTTGGGGTTCTGCTCTGGGGCAGATAGCTTTCCTATTTCTATCTTTAGGTGTAGTTAGTTTCTCAGGCTGTGACGAGGCGTCTAGGACCAACGTAGGAACGCTCCACGGCTGCCTCTAGTTGCGGTGGTTAGTCAGGGTACTGCAATCTCATAGATTCCAACTGCTCTGGTGTATTTCCTTTTTTACCTGCACTCCTCAGCTACCGTAACATAACAGGGCAGGCATTGATGATAATGGGCAGGCATTGATGATGGGGAGAAGATGAGGATGGGCAGGCATTGATGATGATGGGGAGGAGATGATGATGGGCAGGCATTGCTGATAATGGGGAGGCATTGATGATGATGGGGAGAAGATGATGATAATGGGCAGGCATTGATGATAATGGGCAGGCATTGATGATGGGAGGCATTGATGATGGGGAGAAGATGATGATGGGCAGGCATTGATGATGATGGGGAGGAGATGATGATGGGCAGGCATTGCTGATAATGGGGAAGCATTGATGATGATGGGGAGAAGATGATGATAATGGGCAGGCATTGATGATAATGGGCAGGCATTGATGATGGGGAGAAGATGATGATGGGCAGGCATTGATGATGATGGGGAGGAGATGATGATGGGCAGGCATTGCTGATAATGGGGAGGCATTGATGATGATGGGGAGAAGATGATGATAATAATGGGCAGGCATTGATGATAATGGGCAGGCATTGATGATGGGAGAAGATGATGATGGGGAGGAGATGATGATGATGATGGGCAGGCATTGATGATAATGGGGAGGCCATGATGATGATGGGGAGGCCATGATGATGATAAGGAGGCAATGATGATGATGGGGAGACAATCATGATGATAATGGAGAGTCTTTCCACAGCTCCCTTTCCTGAGCCGTAACAGTGCAGAACGCAGTACAGCGCAGAGGAGAGCTCCATATTTTGTATGGAGCATTATATGGGGACCAGTATCCTGTATGGAGCATTATATGGGGACCAGTATCCTGTATGAAGCATTATATTGGGTCCAGTATTCTGTATGGAGCATTATTTTGGGTCCAGTATTCTGTATGGAGCATTATATGGGGGGTGACATCCTGCATGGGGTATTATATGGGTGATGAGGGGAGACTGTGGTGCCCATAATATTGTATGGAGGACTGTACTGTCCAGTCTGTTCTGTGCGCTGTGAGGATTTGGCGGTTTTTGAGCTATTGTAGAATTTACAATAGATATCACTCATGTAATGGAAGAAGTGAAGTATTTGGCATTGTACTGTACCTATATTTCTCTGCTGTATCTGTGCATCATGAATCGTGGTCTGTGTTAAAGGGGCCCACTGAGGCTCTTTCGCCCGGGGCCCATAAAAACCTGGAGCCGGCCCTGAAATGAGCATATGGAAGACCTCTTTTTTGCCACTCAATTGAATACATCTAACACTGACTTTCAGCAAAAATGTAACACTTTGTAACTACGTCCATGAGCTTGATCAATTTTTGTTTAAAAACCCTTGCTGTTAAATCATGTCGATCAGAGGGGCCCTGACCATTTAGAAGCTCTTCCCTTATCTCTGGCCAAGTTGGATTACATGTGAGTCGCACACGTACCAGGGCTTATGGGGTACTCGGCACCGAGCCCGTTCACTTCAATGGGGGAGAGGTCACGGGTAGCGCGGCTCGGTCCGTTGCCCTGGGCGCTCATTCAAGGGGGATATTTACAGGGGATTTAGTAATGTTCGTGACGCCACCTGTGGTCTCTGATCAGGGTGACCAGCGCTGCAGGGTGAATCCTCAGAGGGGTTGTTACTGGGCAGCAAGATGTTAAGTCTTCCACAGGTAAGACTGGTCCCTCTAGGTATATGGCGGTGCAGGAGTGCAGGCAATAAGGCAGACACACACAAGTCAGTCTCTTTCCATAAATTTACTGGTGGTAATTGCAGGTATGTCCCGGGAAGCTGCTCAGGGTGGAGGATGCACATCCAGTAATCACTGAGTAGGTTTGAGGCCTCCTTACTTCTTAATGTGTGTGAGTTTCCAACTTGCATGAAGCTAAGTTTAACTCCGTATAGAACAGCTATGCCCGGCCGACATTGTGGTGGAGCCTTCTTTTGGTAAGAACTAAGTCTATTGTAAGGTTCTATGTATATATTCCTGAAACTCAGTTTGTTCGTCAGCCATTTTACTTTCTGTCTTGCTGCAGCTATCTTGCCCTCAGTCAAAATGGAGTTTCCAGCTTGCATGTTCCCGCCCTGATTCTCTCCTTTGCTTCTTAAGCAGCCACAGCTGAGCAATCAGTGCTTCAGAATCTAGCCTGCAGTGAACCTGTGACTTGACTCCTGTAAGCCTTGGACCTTGTACTCCAGCTATTCCTACTGAGGAACTCTGAAGCACTTGTGGACTCTGAACCCTGCTCTTTGAAAGACCCACGTTTGCATGGACTTACGGTAACAGAGAAGAAGATCCTGAATCTGTATTGGAGAGTGATTGCTGAGCTTGGATTACTCTGGCCTGCTGTGTCTCCTGTTTCTGTGTCTGCAAACTGTGTGACTATTTCTGCCAACTTGTATGAAGTAATACAGGACTTTTCTATATCAAACCTGTGACTCCTGTGTTTTCATCGCACCCAAGCACAAGACGCTATATGAACTGTACTACATACATTACAAGATCCTGAAGCCAAAACGTTAGTGTCTGCTGGGTCTGGAAGGCTGTGTCTGCTGTACTGTGGATATCAGACGTCCGGTTGTACTTTCTGTGATGACAGTGGTTGTGACTTCTCACAACCATTCCAGGTGAGCAATTCCCTTAAGTTTTTTCTTTTTGCAGTGTTACCACAGGTAAACACTATTGTTTTTTTTTTTCTCCTTTCTTTTCTCTTTTTTGTCTGCTGTAACTCTGGATATCAGATGTCTGGTTGAAACTTTCTGTGATGATAGTGGTTGTGACTTCTCACAACCATTCCAGTGAGCAGTTCCCTTAATTTTTTTTTCTCTCTGCAGTGTTGCCACAGGTGAACACTATTGTTTTTTTTTCTCTCCTCTTCTTCCAGTAATCCTGTCTTAAAAGATCTGGAAAATGGAGGCCCGCATAAAGGAACTTTGCGGAGTGACTGATAATATCCTTGCAGATTTGCAGAATATAAAGACCCGTTTTACAAATCTACAGGACCTCAATAATCACAATTTGCAAGTGGTTGGACAGACTACCCAGGATTTGCGAGCCAGGATTGAGGTTCTAGAGGGGCGAGTCCAGGCTCCTGCCGTAGCCCCGAGTGCTGGGATTCCCAAGTTGCCCCCTTTTCGTTTTGGCGGTGAACGTGAGAAATTCAGGGGATTTATTAATCAATGCAATCTTTTTTTTTCTGCACATGCTTCACAATTTCCCACTGAACGATCTAAGGTGCTTACTATAATTATGTTGCTTACCAACAAGGCTTTAATGTGGGCAAACCCTCTGATTGAGACTGAGGATGATTGTTTGAATCACCTTGATGATTTATTTCAGCCATGGGGCAGGTGTTTGATGACCCCAATCGAGGTGCAACAGCTGAAGCAGCCATGTTAGCTTTGCGCCAAGGTAAGCACTCGGTAGCTGAATATGCCTTGGATTTCAGGAGATGGGCCCTTGATACCACCTGGGACAGTTCCGCCAAAAAATCTATTTTTCGAAAGGGGTTATCTCCACTGATTAAGGATGAACTTGCTCGTGCCGACCCTCCCACTGCGTTAGGTGACTTTATTAACTACTGCATCCGTATTGATACTCGTCTGACTGAACGCAGGCAAGAGAGATGGTTCGAAAGCAATCGTACTAACCTTTTCCTACCTTCCTCTCCAGCTAAGGAACCTTTGAGTAGGATTACACGGGAACCTGAACCTGAACCCATGCAGGTAGACTCTTTACAACGACGGGTTAGTGATGCACGCAAGGAACGTCGTTTTAAGGAGAATCTATGTTTCTATTGTGGTAAGTCAGGGCACTTCATTATAAACTGCCCCAGCCGTTCTCGTAAGACTACTGCAGCACTCATTCATTGTGAGTGTTGCGAGAGGGGATCTGTCAGGTCCGAGCCTCAGGCTCCAGAGAGATCTGCAGCAACAGATCTTGATTTCTCGGACTTAAACTCCGTTACCTCTGAGGACGTTGACTGTGTAAACGCTGCCATTTTTCAAGTTTCCTCAGCGGTGTCCCAGCTGAGTTGTAAGAAAAACAATTCTCATTGCTTTCTTTCCATCAAACTCTGGGTTGACTCAGCTTGGGTGTCTAGCTCTGCTATGATCGACTCAGGGGCAAGTGGAAATTTTATGGATGTCTCCTTTGCTCTGAAACAGGGAATACGTTCAGTGAAGAAGGCTACTCCAGTACAGATGGAAACTGTGGATGGCTCCCTGCTGACCTCTGGACCAGTGGATCAGGAAACAGAGCCTTTGAGGGTTCTTATGGGTAAAGATCATCAAGAGAAACTGTCCTTTATGCTTATCTCTTCTCCCCACTTTCCCATTATTCTAGGGCTACCATGGCTGCAGGCTCAGAATCCTACCATTAACTGGGAGACCAAGGAATTACACTTTCCAGAGAAACAGATGAGTCCAAAAGTTTCAGCTTGCTCTGTTCCTAAAGAAATCATGTCAGTCCCTGAACTACCAGCTGTATACCAGGACTATGTGGATTTATGTGACAAGAAGAACGCTGACCAGCTTCCTCCTCACCGTCCATATGATTGTCCAATTGAATTATTACCCGGAGCCGAGATACCTTTTGGTAAGATCTACCCCCTGGCGGGGCCCGAGCTGAAGGCTTTAAAGGATTACATAGATGAAAATCTAGCCAAGGCTTCATACGCCCCTCTTCATCTCCTGCAGGTGCACCCATCTTCTTTGTAAAGAAGAAAGATGGATCTCTGAGACCATGCGTAGACTATAGGGAACTCAATAAGGTTACTATTAGAAACCGTTATCCATTGCCTTTAATCCCTGAGTTATTGGAGAGAGTGCGACATGCCAAAATTTTTTCTAAACTAGATCTTTGTGGGGCCTATAACTTAGTCCGTATTAGACCTGGGGATGAATGGAAGACTGCATTC
Organism: Oophaga sylvatica; assembly: GCA_033576555.1. Taxonomy (NCBI): domain Eukaryota; kingdom Metazoa; phylum Chordata; class Amphibia; order Anura; family Dendrobatidae; genus Oophaga; species Oophaga sylvatica. The sequence continues at coordinate 66,556,450 of JARQOD010000006.1, read as the reverse complement.
AGGTCACGCTATGGACACTTTGAATATCTAGTTATGCCTTTTGGTCTGAGTACCGCCCCAGCCACTTTCCAACACTTGGTGAATGACATCTTCAGGGATCTCCTAGATACATTCGTGGTAATTTATTTGGATGATATTCTAATTTTTTCTAACTCCACAGAGGAACATCATGGACATGTGAGAATGGTCTTGGAACGTCTAAGACAAAATCATCTTTACATCAAACTTGAAAAGTGTGAATTCCATAGGACCGAAATTCAATTTCTGGGGTATGTACTGTCTACACAAGGAATTAGTATGGATGGAAGCAAAACCCAAGCCATCAAGGATTGGCCAAGTCCTAGAAATGTGAAGGAGGTACAGCGCTTCATCGGGTTTGCCAACTTCTATAGACGTTTCATTAGAAATTTCTCTGAGGTAGTGTCACCTATCACTCAACTTACCCGGAAAGAGTCTAGGTTTTCCTGGACTCCCCAAGCCAGGAAGCATTTTCCCGTCTAAAAGATAAATTTACCACTGCACCTATCCTAGTACATCCCAACCCCGAGCTTGCCTTCATAATAGAGGTGGATGCTTCAGACTGTGCCGTTGGAGCTATACTCTCTCAGAGAACAGGTGAGAAGAATGTCTTGCATCCCTGTGCCTTCTTTTCCCAGCAGTTGTCTTCGGCTGAGAGGAACTACGATGTGGGCAATAGAGAGTTGTTGGCCATTATTGCTGCCTTCAAAGAATGGAGACACCTTCTTCAGGGAGCTACACAGCAAATAGTCGTCCTGACAGACCATCGTAACCTTGAGTTTATCAGGTCGGCTAAGTGCCTGACTCCTCGCCAGGCTCGCTGGAATCTTTTCTTAAACCAATTTAATTTTATCATCTCTTATAGACCAGGATCGCGCAATGGAAAGGCTGATGCACTCTCTAGGATTTACTCAGCAGAGACACGTCCAATTACTCCTCCTAAGACTATTCTTCCTGACTCTAGATTCCTAGGAGTAATTCATAATCAAGACCTACTTAAGGACATCAAGGAAGCATACCATGCGGATTCCTTTTTGGCACAACCCCCAAGGGACGTAAGTCTTGTCTTTAAGAATGGTGTGTGGATTCAGGGACAACGTCTGTATATTCCTGAAACAGTCAGATTAAGAGTATTGCAACTCATTCACGATTCCAAGATAGCTGGGCATAGAGGAATTCTAAAGACACAGGAATTTCTTTCTCGTTTCTTTTGGTGGCCCACTTGCAGGAAGGATGTTTTGAATTATGTCACTTCATGTGAGGTCTGTGCAAGATGCAAAACACCTCGCTCCTCACCAACTGGTCTGTTACAGCCTCTTCCCACCCCGTCCCGCCCGTGGGGATCCATTTCTATGGACTTCATTGTGGAGTTACCAACCTCTCAGGGGAAGAACACCATTCTAGTGGTGGTTGACCGTCTAACAAAGGCAGCTCATTTTATCCCTTGTGTCGGCTTACCCACTGCAAAACAGACATCAGATTTGATGATTAAAGATGTGTTTCGCTTACATGGAGTACCGGATGAGGTTATTTCGGATCGAGGGGTGCAATTCACTTCTAGGTTTTGGCAAAATTTCTGTGCAGCATTGGACATTAAAGTAAACCTTTCTTCTGCTTTTCATCCCCAGACTAATGGACAGACCGAACGAACCAATCAAACCCTGGAGCAGTATCTCCGCTGCTTTATCTGCCACCTACAGGATGATTGGGTGGATCTACTTCCATTAGCTGAGTTCTCGTATAACAACTCTCAGAGTGCCTCCACTAAACAGTCTCCTTTTTACTCTAATCTAGGTTATCATCCTAACATTCTACCACGATTTCCCATAGAAACGCCTTTACCAGCAGTGGCTGAAAGAATCACGTCTTTACAGAAGAATATGGATCTTCTAAAGGAAAATCTGGAATCGGCTCAAGAAAGGTACAAGAAAGCAGCAGATAAATTTCGTAAACCTGCACCAGCTTTCAAGGTAGGAGACTTGGTCTGGCTGTCAACCAGAAATCTTAAGTTAAGGATTCCATCGTCTAAGTTGGGACATAAGTACATTGGACCCTATAAAATCAGTAAAATTATAAGTGCCGTTGCTTGTCGTCTTCAACTGCCCAGAACTATGAGAATCCACCCTGTCTTTCATGTATCCCTACTAAAGGCTGCGACACCCAATACGTTTCCTGGACGTTCCTCTCCTTGCCCTAACCCAGTGCTAGTCGATGGTCAGGAAGAATTTGTGGTGGAAAGGATTTTAGATTCCAGGTTGTATAGAAATCAGTTACAATATCTGATTAAATGGCAGGGCTACCCAGTGGAGGACAACTCATGGGAACCGGTCAATAACGTTAATGCTCCTCGCTTGCTCCGTCAGTTTCATCAGAGGTACCCACACAAGCCTGGTCTGAGGTCATCCGGAGGTTGTCCTTAAGGGGGAGTAATGTAAGGTTCTATGTATATATTCCTGAAACTCAGTTTGTTCGTCAGCCATTTTACTTTCTGTCTTGCTGCAGCTATCTTGCCCTCAGTCAAAATGGAGTTTCCAGCTTGCATGTTCCCGCCCTGATTCTCTCCTTTGCTTCTTAAGCAGCCACAGCTGAGCAATCAGTGCTTCAGAATCTAGCCTGCAGTGAACCTGTGACTTGACTCCTGTAAGCCTTGGACCTTGTACTCCAGCTATTCCTACTGAGGAACTCTGAAGCACTTGTGGACTCTGAACCCTGCTCTTTGAAAGACCCACGTTTGCATGGACTTACGGTAACAGAGAAGAAGATCCTGAATCTGTATTGGAGAGTGATTGCTGAGCTTGGATTACTCTGGCCTGCTGTGTCTCCTGTTTCTGTGTCTGCAAACTGTGTGACTATTTCTGCCAACTTGTATGAAGTAATACAGGACTTTTCTATATCAAACCTGTGACTCCTGTGTTTTCATCGCACCCAAGCACAAGACGCTATATGAACTGTACTACATACATTACATCTATATCTGTAGCGTCCTGCTAGACTCCTGTTCTTCCTGACCTCGGTTACGTATCAGCACTGTAGGCCCCTCTGCGACCTGAAGTCCAGCAGGGTCTCCGGTTTCTCCCACTAGCCGTGAAGGTACTAGCAAGCTCGGACCCGGTGTCCGCTAGGGCAGAGTGGAGGTCAGCTATCGTTGCTATTTCCCCTCAGTCACTCTTTCTTCCTTTTTATCACTCGCCTGTCGCCCTACTCACACCCTTAACATAAGCACAGGCAACAGTAGGTGTAGTCGTCAGCTTCCTTCTATCCACAGCTCACTGACCGTTCCTCAGTCGACTCGTTGTTATAATAACTGTAGCTCCCTTCCTTCTTCTCCTTCATAGGCTCTGTCCAGAGTAGCTATCAGGACCTTCCGTCAGACTGATTTCACGCTCACTCCGAGAGTCACTTTCCACGTTCATAGGGAATTAACAGTCAGCCTGTTCTGAGGTAACAGCTTGTCTTTCTTCCTCTGTCTCATCTGACAGGAATCACCAACCATCTGAACACGCACTGGCTCAGACAAAGCTCTGACTAGAAACGGCCTACTGCTACGTCTCCCACACCCTTATATATTCTAAGGCTCCCTCTGGTGGCACTATAGGCACTATAGGGAAGTGTGAGTGTGAATGAATATCAGGTGTTGTGATTTACCTTTCTGTGCATCCTCCAGGGAACATGTGTCACCAAGCGCAGCTGGGCCACACATCCCCCCCTAGTTATATTCAGCACTCCCGGGCTGAAATAGAAAAACAATTTTTATAATAACATCAACAACATAACTCATCTCTTGCGGGAGGTAAGGACACTTTAATGTTACATTGTGTACAAATTGCAAATAGAAAAATATCAAAATACTTTCTCACAATAAATACAATATTCTTGTGGAGGACCGCACCAAACCTCCCACGGGGGTCCTGGGTGGGCTGCAGGACTTCTCTACTGCGAACCTCACTCAAGGCCACACCATACGGGTTTTGCTTCTGAGGTAGATGGTTTACGTAAAACCAAGATGGAGCACCAAAGTGCTAACTATTTACAACTAAAGTTCTGTGCTGCAAGAGGCCTCAGCACGCAGTCCTTCATAGACATTCCTAGAAAAATCATATTTCTATCATATCACATTAACACGTCACATTACCCAACTGGGGTATACTACTTCAGACATTTATCACATTCACAATAAAGTGCAATTCTTCTTAACTTTTTACAGTTGCAGTAAACCCTGTCTGGGTCCTACTGTTCTTCTTTGAATATAGTGGTTACACCTTCCATACCTGGGGCTGGAAGTATGCGGTGCGCTCTGGAACGCATCACCAAGAGATCATGTCCTGCTACCTGTGTCTGGGTAGCTACAGTCCTTTTTACAATTTTGCGACTTGCTGGAGGCCTTACAGGTGCCTCTTCTGAATACAGATTTGGCTCAGTTGAGAACGCATTAGCCCGTTGCGTTGCAGAGTAGGATGCAGGGCAAGATGCAGGTGCGTGCAGTGGCTCAGTTGGAGACGCACTAGCCTGTTGCGTTGCAGCATAGGATGCAGGTGCGCGGCCGGGCGCTGATGGGCTGTGGCTTGGGACGCTGAGACACGGGGTACGTTTCCGGCTTCAGGGACGGGGTCGCTGACTCGGGAGACATTCAGGGCATACCACCCCTTAAGACCCCAGTGTCGCGTATAGGTGACAATATCCCATATCAAGAGATCCCTTCCCGGGTGCCCCTCTGACAGGTGAGACTCCACATCCCTGTGGTTGACGAATACCTCCTGGTACAGGCCTGGTTCGTGGATGAACCCCCAGCCCCCCTGGAGTTTGAAGTCTCTAATGGCCCCCTGGCGCCGCGGTTCCCGGAGCGTACCTTTGTCTCTCCTGACGTTCTCTTTGTCTGTGAGATCCTTTTCCCGGTACCTCTGGCGAAGCTGCTGCGCCTCTCTCTGCTCCTGCTGCTGCCGCTGCTCCCGTTCACGGTGTCGCCACTCTTTCTCCTTCTGGGCGGCGTATTCCACGTCGTCCAGGTACTCCATCTCCTCCCAATCAATCTCCGCTGAATCAGGCAGGATTCCTTCCATTGTTGTCCCTACCGGGGGACTGCATTCCGCTGCGGCCTCTGGTTCCAGGCCTGGCCGGCATTCCGGTGCGGGCAGGGCCTCCTCAGCCTCCTTCCCTCCCGCCGCGTCCTCGGCAGAGTCAGGATCAGCACTTTTGGGGCCGGCCTCCGGTGGTTCATCAGCCGCTGGGTCCAGGGGTGGCGCGGGTGACATCTGCGCATCCTGAGGGGAGAGCAGTGGGTCCCACAGCAGCCGCTGTTTCAGGGCATGCCAGCTTTGCTCCATCACCTCCATCTCTGCGCGGTGTCGGGCCATGTCCCTCAGCACCGCATCCACCTCCTCCACTTTCTGCATTCTTTGGTCGTCCGCCCGACCTGGGGACGGTTCAGGCACAGGCAGCAGCTCTTCAGGGGAACGGGGTCTGCGCACCGCCATCCCTCCACACAGCGTCTCCTGTCCTTCCGCCATCTCACTCCAGGCCAGACTGTGTTTCCCATCTGGAACAATCTGGTCTCTTCCGTGGAGGCGGGACTTTCGCTTTCTCTTTTTGGCATAGAGGATGAAGAGGAGGCGGATCTCGCTTGCAGTAGGGCACATTGTAATAGCACTTAGACAGGCGCCCATAGCTTTCGCGCCACAGGGGGGGTACGCCCACGAAGGCCCGCCCACCTTCTTCACCAGCGCCTCAGGGCGCGAATATGGCGGCAAAATGGCGGAAAATGGCACCAAAAATCAAACAACAGCAACACAGTTTTTTTGCACAAAAACAGTCCAATTCTAGGCACACAGGACTCACATTTAGTAAGCTTCGTATCCTGTTTGTGACGCCAAAGATGAGTCGCACACGTACCAGGGCTTATGGGGTACTCGGCACCGAGCCCGTTCACTTCAATGGGGGAGAGGTCACGGGTAGCGCGGCTCGGTCCGTTGCCCTGGGCGCTCATTCAAGGGGGATATTTACAGGGGATTTAGTAATGTTCGTGACGCCACCTGTGGTCTCTGATCAGGGTGACCAGCGCTGCAGGGTGAATCCTCAGAGGGGTTGTTACTGGGCAGCAAGATGTTAAGTCTTCCACAGGTAAGACTGGTCCCTCTAGGTATATGGCGGTGCAGGAGTGCAGGCAATAAGGCAGACACACACAAGTCAGTCTCTTTCCATAAATTTACTGGTGGTAATTGCAGGTATGTCCCGGGAAGCTGCTCAGGGTGGAGGATGCACATCCAGTAATCACTGAGTAGGTTTGAGGCCTCCTTACTTCTTAATGTGTGTGAGTTTCCAACTTGCATGAAGCTAAGTTTAACTCCGTATAGAACAGCTATGCCCGGCCGACATTGTGGTGGAGCCTTCTTTTAGTAAGAACTAAGTCTATATCTGCAGCGTCCTGCTAGACTCCTGTTCTTCCTGACCTCGGTTACGTATCAGCACTGTAGGGCCCCTCTGCGACCTGAAGTCCAGCAGGGTCTCCGGTTTCTCCCACTAGCCGTGAAGGTACTAGCAAGCTCGGACCCGGTGTCCGCTAGGGCAGAGTGGAGGTCAGCTATCGTTGCTATTTCCCCTCAGTCACTCTTTCTTCCTTTTTACCACTCGCCTGTCGCCCTACTCACACCCTTAACATAAGCACAGGCAACAGTAGGTGTAGTCGTCAGCTTCCTTCTATCCACAGCTCAATGACCGCTCCTCAGCCGACTCGTTGTTATAATAACTGTAGCTCCCTTCCTTCTTCTCCTTCATAGGCTCTGTCCAGAGTAGCTATCAGGACCTTCCGTCAGACTGATTTCACGCTCACTCCGAGAGTCACTTTCCACGTTCATAGGGAACTAACAGTCAGCTGTTATGATTTGGTAGCTGAGGAGAGCAGGCAAAAAGGAAATACACCAGAGCAGTTGGAAACTATGAGATTGCAGTACCCTGACTAACCACCACAACTAGAGGCAGCCGTGGAGCGTTCCTACATTGGTCCTAGACGCCTCGTCACAGCCTGAGAAACTAACTACACCTAAAGATAGAAAGAGGAAAGCTATCTGCCCCGGAGCAGATCCCCAAAGAACATAGAAAGCCCCCAAACATGTAATGGCGGTTAGACAAGAAGAAATACTGACACAGACAGAAAATAGTATGAGCAAACGCTGGGGCCCAAACTTACTAAATAGAAAAGGATAGGAAGGGCACTTACTGCAATCCCAAAAAACCCTGAAAAGCACCAACTCTACTAATTTCAAAAACACCTGAGATCACACGACCTCTACCACCTAAATTAGTTCTCTGGTGTAACCAAAAACAAAACAGCAGCCACTGAAAAAACTGGAAAAAGCAAATGTACAAACATCAGTGGCTGAACTGAACAGAAAGGGCAAAAAGCCCCCAGAGGGGACCCTGAAGGCCCCCACAGAAGTGCAGGACAAAATGCAAAAATCAAGCACAAAAACAAAAAGAAGAAAATGTCTTATCTGTTAGCAGGAGATTCAGACACGACACAGCAGGCTACCAAGGAAACATGTTATGTTTCGGTAGCTGAGGAGTGCAGGTAAAAAAGGCAATACACCAGAGCAGTTGGAATCTATGAGATTGCAGTACCCTGACTAACCACCACAACTAGAGGCAGCCGTGGAGCATTCCTACGTTGGTCCTAGACGCCTCATCACAGCCTGAGAAACTAACTACACCTAAAGGTAGAAAGAGGAAAGCTATCTGCCCCGGAGCAGATCCCCAAAGAGCATAGAAAGCCCCCAAACATGTAATGGCGGTTAGACAAGAAGAAATACTGACACAGACAGAAAATAGTATGAGCAAACGTTGGGGCCCAAACTACCTAAATAGAAAAGGATAGGAAGGGCACTTACTGCAATCCCAAAAAACCTGAAAAGCACCAACTCTACTAATTTCAAAAACACCTGAGATCACACGACCTCTACCACCTAAATGAGCTCTCTGGTGTAACAAAATCAAAACAGCAGCCACTGAAAAAACTGGAAAAAGCAAATGTACAAACATCAGTGGCTGAACCAAACTGAGAGGGCAAAAGCCCCCGGAGGGGACCCTGAAGGCCCCCACAGAAGTGCAGGACAAAATGCAAAAATCAAGCACAAAAACAAAAAGAAGAAAATGTCTTATCTGTTAGCAGGAGATGCAGACACGACACAGCAGGCTACAAGGGAAACTGGAATCAAGGATAGAGACCAGAACAATTGATGACCGGCAACCCTGATGGGAAGGCGACTCCCTTATATAAGACCAGTCAGTAACACCTGATTCCCAATCCTCACAATCTTCACTGGACAGTCCAGTACCGCTAGTAACCACCAGAGGGAGCCTCTGCTCAGAACTCATCTCAAGCCCATTCACAACAGTACCCCCCCTTGAGGAGGGGTCACCGAACCCTCATTTGAGCAACCAGGTCGGTCAGGATGAGTTCTATGATACGCACGGATGAGTCTCCTAGCATGGATGTCCGAAGCAAACACCTAAGAATTGTCTTCCTGACCATAACCTCTCCACTTAACCAAATATTGGAGTTTCCGTCTAGAAAAACGAGAATTCAATATTTTCTCAACCACAAACTCCAGATTGCCCTCAACCAGAACAGGGTCAGGAGGCACAGCAGTAGGAACCACTGGCTCAACAAACCTCTTCAACAAGGACTTGTGGAACACGTTATGGATCTTAAATGTCCCTGGAAGAAGCAAACGAAAAGAAACAGGATTAAGAATCTCCATGATCTTATAAGGTCCAATGAACCTAGGCTTAAATTTAGGAGATGCCACTCTCATAGGAATATTTTTTGAGGACAACCAGACCAAGTCCCCCACTTTAAACCGAGGACCATCAGTCCTATGCCGGCTAGCAAACCGCTGGGCCCTCTCCTGAGAGAGGGACAACCTCTCCACTACCTGGTCCCAAATCTGTTGCATACGCTCCACAACAGAGTCAACACCTGGACAGACAGAAGCCTCCGTCTGTCCTGAAGAAAATCGAGGGTGAAATCCAGAATTACAGAAAAATGGAGACATCAAAGTGGCAGAGCTAGCCCTATTATTAAGAGCAAACTCAGCCAAAGGCAAAAAAGAGACCCAGTCATCCTGATCAGTAGACACAAAGCATCTTAGATAAGTCTCCAATGTCTGGTTTGTTCTCTCAGTTTGACCATTGGTCTGAGGATGAAACGCCGAGGAGAAAGACAATTGAACACCAATTTTAGAACAAAAGGTCCTCCAAAATCTGGAAACAAACTGGACTCCTCTGTCAGACACAATGTTCTCAGGAATGCCGTGTAAACGCACCACGTGCTGAAGGAACAAAGGTACCAATTCAGAGGAGGAAGGCAACTTAGGTAATGGCACAAGATGTATCATCTTGGAAAACCTATCACAAATCACCCAGATGACGGTCATTCTCTGAGAAACAGGGAGGTCGGAAATGAAATCCATAGAGATATGGGTCCATGGTCTCTTGGGCACAGGCAATGGCATCAACAAACCACTAGAGCGAGAGCAAGGCTTGGAGCGAGAGCAAGTCCCGCAGGACTGCACAAATTCCCTGATATCATGAGACAAGGTAGGCCACCAAAAGGACCGACTAACCAAGTCTCTGGTACCAAAAATTCCGGGATGACCGGCCAACGCGGAACAATGAATCTCAGACATCACACTCTTTTTCCACTGGTCCGGGACAAACAATTTCCCAACAGGGCAGCGCTCGGGCCTATCCTCCTGACACCCCTCCAGAGCCAGTCTCAAATTGGGCGAGATGGGGAAAGAACTACACCCTCTTTCAAAATAACAGAAGGATCAGATAACTCAGGAGAGTCCGCAAGGAAACTCCTCGAGAGGGCATCCGCCTTAACATTCTTAGTGCCAGGAAGAAAGGAAACCACAAAATGAAAACGTGTGAAAAACAAGGCCCACCTGGCCTGTCTAGGATTAAGTCGCTTGGCAGATTCCAGATAAAAAAGGGAAATATATCTTAAAATATACTCGCGCTTTTATTGGATATATCAACACGACTGATAAACCCTTACCTTAAAAGTGTATGGTGCAAATGATGTGGAGAGGAAATGCAGAATATATCCAGTAGCGAATGCGCCTTTTTCAATTGTTTACAAAGAATGGTAATACAAAACTAGAAGAGAAAGATAAATACTTTAAAGAATACAACCAGAGGAAAAAAGGGGGATGTATAAATATATATAGAGAGCTAAAATAAAATAATATAATATAGGCTACAGTACCCCCTAAATGATGGTCTGGTAACTACTAATGTGGCAATGGAGAGGCCACTTAAACAACGATATCGTATACAGAAGGCACAGGTGTGTATATGAATGATGAGCAAATATATATTTGGGTATTTTGTGCACAGGAATCTCCTGTGTATTTTGCACTCCGTGGGTGTCTACACATGTGGGAGTAAAGGTAGAAACCAATAAATAGTACTAACAAAATAAAATAAAATAGGTGTGGTGTAGCAGTGTACAGGAAATACAAAGGTATATATTAAATCTACAAATGGTCGCTTAGGATGTATACATGCTCATATAGAAGTGAGTGACTAATCATTAACCATTAAAAAGTGTGCACAAAGGAGATAGATACAAATAGCAACATCCTGCAGTGAAAAAAACCAATATTTAGAAAACACAGCGCTGCTCAGCGTATAGAAACATGTGTCCAGTGAAAAAGTCAAGCGATCGGTTTAGTGCCTTTGAAAGAAGGTGTCCATTTTACTGAACGGTACTTATCTGAAGGAAAAAGGAGGGTCGCGATGATGAAATCCAGGCAGTCTTCACAGCGCAGCGTGGGTTCCGGAAGAGCGGCCCCGGCCGGTGGCACGCTTCTGGTTCACCCGAGACGCTGGACGCTGTATGCAGAGATGCGGTGATACACACAGTAATGGCGTCGGTGGAGCTCAATAGTTCGGGTCACGTGTCCAGGACGGTCACGTGGTGCCCAGGAAACAAGTACGGTGACCTAGAAGAGCCAAAATACAGTCCAACGCGTTTCGGAATCTGTCGGATTCCTTCCTCAGGGATGGCTCTTCCTGGTGATGTGTGTCTATATATACCTTTGCAAAAAATCAGGTTCAAGGTAATTAATCAAAGGCAAATAGTTCAATGTCATTGTTCAGGCCTTTAGGTTTTATAGTATCCAGTTGAAAGATGCAGCGTGTTTCCTCTCTAGACATTTTTTTGATGAAATCACCTTTTCTCCAGTCCTTTTTAACTCTTTTGATGCCTATAACTATGACATCTTTCAGTGATCCCTTATGGATCTTATTGAAATGTCTAGATAGAGGGTGATCATCAAAATGATTTCTGATGTTGCGGAGATGTTCCCCAATACGTTTGCAAAGGGGGCGTATTGTGCGTCCAATGTATATTTTCTGACATGGGCATACAATCGCATATATCACTCCAGAAGTCTTACAACTAATAAAGTCCTTAATAGGAAATTCCGTGCCGCTTCGAGTTTTGATCACTTTTTGCTTTGTTAATTTTAAGGTTTTACACATTTTGCATTTTTTGCAAGGATGGAAACCGATTATTGCAGTTTTAAAGGGATCTGTTAGTTGGTTTGTAGAGCTAGATTGCAATGATTTACATACAGTTGGTGCAATGATGTGCCCAATATTTTTGGCCTTTCTGAAAATGAATTTCGGATGCATGGTAATTTTGTCCCCGATTATTTTATCATCTTTTAACAGTACCCAATGTTTTTTCACTATCCGTTTAAAAATGTGTACATTGGAATTGTACTGAATGATGACAGGGACCGAGATAGTACTAGATGCATCCGGATTTTGTGTTACTACACAATGATTATCTTGAAGTAGTTCATTTCTGGGTATGTGTTTGACATCATTTTTTATATTTAATAAATGGTTCTTATTATATCCTTTGCTTATGAACCTAGTGATCAGAGTATCTGCTTCTCTACTGTAGTTCGATATATTCGAGCAATTCCGGTGTAGTCTCAGGAATTGGCTACGTGGGATGTTTAGAAGCCATCTAGGTAGATGGCAACTGTTCATAGCGATATAACTGTTCGAATCTGTTGGTTTCATGTATGTCTTTGTCTGGATAGACCCCTGATCTATAAATATGTCTATATCTAAAAAATGTACATTTTCCTTACTAATTGTAGCATTAAAATTAAGATAAAAATCATTTTTATTAATATCAATTAAAAACTGGTTTAAGGATTCTTCATCCCCTTTCCAAATAAAAAATACATCATCAATAAAACGGAGCCATAGGGCCAGGTCTGCGCGCAGCTCGCCGTCCTTGTAGATCTGGAGACTTTCCCACCTACCCACATATAGATTGGCGTAACTGGGCGCAAACCTGGTCCCCATGGCAGTACCCCACTGCTGGGTATAGTAGTACTTTCCGTGTTGAAAGGAATTATGTGTGAGAATAAAAAAGGCGCATTCTTTAATAAAATCTATAGATTCATTCGGAGTAGTGTTAGCTTCAGTTAAAAAATATTCTAGAGCCTCAAGGCCTTTGTCATGTTGAATGACTGTATATAAAGATGAAATATCCAAGGTGCCTAAAATGAAGCTAGTGTTCCATTGGAATTTATTCAAAATCTGGAGGATATGCTTACTGTCCTTCAGATAATTGGTAAATTAGGCACCAATTTTTGTAAATAGCAGTCAACATAGTGCGATAAATTAGATGTTAAGTTTCCTATACCTGAAATAATGGGGCGACCTGGGGGATTCTGCAAATCCTTATGAATTTTTGGAAGATGATAGAATACAGCAGTTCTAGGGTATGGAGTGTCAATATATTCAAATTCTTGCTTGCTTAGTATTTTCTTATCTAAGCCTTTGGTTATTAACTGTTTTAATTCCAAAATAGAATTGGTAGTGGGATTTTCCGAGGACCTCTTGTAAGTTTTTGTGTCGCCAAGAATTCGTTGGCATTCTTCTTCATATCGTGAAAGATCCATAATAACAATGCTGCCCCCCTTGTCAGCTGGGCGGATCACAATATTTTTCTTATGTATGAGTGTGCGGATAGCTTTATTTTCTTGTTTAGTGAGATTATATCTATACTTAGAGCATTTTTTCTCACTTATTTTTTTGAGGTCATGGATAACATTATTTTGAAATGATTTAAAAGCTTCTGAGTATTCATTTTCCTTCAGATAAGTACCGTTCAGTAAAATGGACACCTTCTTTCAAAGGCACTAAACCGATCGCTTGACTTTTTCACTGGACACTAGGGTTGAGCATTCCGATACTGCAAATATCGGGTATCGGCCGATATTGGCTGTATCGGAATTCCGATTCCGAGTTCCGATATTTTCGTCTTATCGGATACCGGAATCGGGATTGTCACTGTCACTGTCAGTGTCCGTCGGTCGGGTCTGTCAGGAGTCAGCGGCACTTACCTGGCAGAAGATCTCCGGCGGTCACGTCCTGGACTGCTTGATGGCCGCAATCTTCTTTCCCCGGCTGTCACATGCAGTTTCTCGCGATAACTGCAGTGACTGCTGGGTAATCCCGGCCGTAAAGCAGTCAGTCCGATGACGTCACCGCCGGGGAAGCAGGTAATCAGCTGTGCTGCGTCGCGATGACAGGCTCTGCCTGTCATTGCGATGTAGCAGAGTTGGATCTTCGTGGGACTGTCGTTATGGACTGCGTCGGACAGGTGGTATACTGTTGGTTTGTTTTTTTTCTTTTTTTACAGGAGATCGATGGCGTCGCAGGAATGAGTGTATAATAAAATTAATGAAAACTGTGTTGTCTCTTTTATTTCATTAAAATACTTTTTTCTTGCTTTGTCTTTTTTTTATGCATTTAATAACTTTGGGATTAATAATGGATCGGTGTCTTATTGACACCTCTCCATTATTAACCGGGCTTATTGTCACCGTGCAATCAACGGTGACATTAACCCCTTATTACCCCGCTTGCCACCGCTACAGGGCAAGTGGGAAGAGCCGGGTAAAGTGCCACAATTGGCACATCTTTTGATGCGCCAAATGTGGGGCTGCTGTAGCCTGGTATTATCAGGCTGTTGAGGGCCAAAATCCATGGGCCTTGACAGTCTTTTAATACCAGGCCGCAGCAGTCTGCATTTTACTTGGCTGGTTAACAAAAATAGGGGGGATCCCCACGCCGTTTTTTTTTCGAGGGGATCCCCTATTTTTGTTAACCAGCCAAGCTAAGCAGACTGCTGTGGCCTGGTATTATCAGGCTTGCAAGGTCCATGGATATTGGATCCTTACCAGCCTGAAAAACCAGGCCTCAGCGGTCTGCTTCATCTGGCTGGTTAACAAAAATAGGGGGGACCCCATGCCAATTTTTTTCGAGGGGATCCCCTATTTTTGTTAATCAGCCAAGATATGCAGACTGCTGTGGCCTGGTATTATCAGGCTGGCAAGGTCCATGGATCTTGGCTCCTTAACAGCCTGAAAATCCAGGCCTCAGCGGTCTGCTTCATCTGGCTGGTTAACAAAAATAGGGGGGACCCCACGCCAATTTTTTTCGAGGGGATCCCCTATTTTTGTTAATCAGCCAAGATATGCAGACTGCTGTGGCCTGGTATTATCAGGCTGGCAAGGTCCATGGATCTTGGCTCCTTAACAGCCTGAAAATCCAGGCCTCAGCGGTCTGCTTCATCTGGCTGGTTAACAAAAATAGGGGGGACCCCACGCCAATTTTTTTCGAGGGGATCCCCTATTTTTGTTAATCAGCCAAGATATGCAGACTGCTGTGGCCTGGTATTATCAGGCTGGCAAGGTCCATGGATCTTGGCTCCCTAACAGCCTGAAAATCCAGGCCTCAGCGGTCTGCTTCATCTGGCTGGTTAACAAAAATAGGGGGGACCCCACGCCAATTTTTTTCGAGGGGATCCCCTATTTTTGTTAATCAGCCAAGATATGCAGACTGCTGTGGCCTAGTATTATCAGGCTGGCAAGGTCCATGGATCTTGGCTCCTTAACAGCCTGAAAATCCAGGCCTCAGCGGTCTGCTTCATCTGGCTGGTTAACAAAAATAGGGGGGACCCCACGCCAATTTTTTTCGAGGGATCCCCTATTTTTGTTAATCAGTCCAAGTATGCAGACTGCTGTGGCCTGGTATTATCAGGCTGGCAAGGTCCATGGATCTTGGCTCCCTAACAGCCTGAAATCCAGGCTCAGCGTCTGCTTCATCTGGCTGGTTAACAAAAATAGGGGGGACCCCACGCCATATTTTTTCGAGGGGATCCCCTATTTTTGTTAATCAGCCAAGATATGCAGACTGCTGTGGCCTAGTATTATCAGGCTGGCAAGGTCCATGGATCTTGGCTCCTTAACAGCCTGAAAATCCAGGCCTCAGCGGTCTGCTTCATCTGGCTGGTTAACAAAAACAGGGGGGACCCCACGCCATTTTTTTTTCGAAGGGAACCCCTATTTTTGTTAATCAGTTCCCTCTGACGTCACTGATTGTGTCCCTGGCTGACCTGAAGTGAAAGTGGAAAGCAATCAATTAAGCTTTCCACTTAAGGGCCCGTCTCACATAGCGATATCGCTACCGAGATCGCTGCTGAGTCACTAGTTTTGTGACGCAGCAGCGAGCTCACCAGCGATATCGCTGTGTGTGACTTTCAGCGACGATCAGCCCCCCTGCCGGGTATCGCTGATCGTCGCTGAAATGTCAGGACCTTTTTTTGATCGCTGGTTTCCCGCTGACAGGCACGCATCGCTGCGTGTGACAGGCGGGAGACCAGCGATCCGCTGGTAACCGAGGTACACAGCGGGTTTCCAGGCGCGGGGCTGTGCCTAGAAACCCGCTGTGTACCTTGGATACCAGCGCCCTGATGCAGGGAGCTGGTATCCAAGGTACACAGCGGGTTTCCAAGCGCTGCGCGGTGCCTGGAAACCCGCTGTGTACCTTGGTTACCAGCGGATCGCTGGTCTCCCGCCTGTCACACGCAGCGATGCGTGCCTGTCAGAGGGAAACCAGCGATCAAAAAAAGGTCCTGACATTTCTGCGACGATCAGCGATACCCGGCAGGGGGGCTGATCGTCGCTGAATGTCACACACAGCGATATCGCTGGTGAGCTCGCTGCTGCGTCACAAAACTTGTGACTCAGCAGCGATCTCGGTAGCGATATCGCTATGTGAGACGGGCCCTTAAGCGATGTTACCCGCAGTGTCGCTGTCCCAGATCGCTGCCTGAGCTGCCTGTTTGGCAGCTCAGCAGCGATCATGTAGCGATACACCAGCGATCCTGACAAGTGCATATCGTTGTCGGGATCGCTGGTGTATCGTTATGTGACACCCAGCCTTTACTCTCCTGTCAGGCAGGAGAGGAACTCATTCATTTGGGGTTTACTGTGAGGCTGCAGCATTAGCTGCGGTCCCTGCAGTAAACATTAACCCTTTCTGAAGGATTACACCGTGGGACCTGACTGTGCATGGGATAGGTAAGAATAATTTTGCTTTTTTATTTTATTTTTATTACAGGAAATGGTTTTTGCAGTAAAATAAAATATGGTCAAAAACATGTGTCTTTATTTCATTAAAATGATTTTTAATTAAAGTGTGTGTGTTTTATTTTTATTTCATGCAATAGGATTAATAATTGATAGTTGTCTAATTGACAGCTCTCAATTATTAACCTGGCTTAAGGTCACCTTTCAATAGCAAGGTGGCTTTAACCCCATATTAACCCATTCGCCACCGCTACAGGGCAATGGGAATAGACGGGCAAAGTGCCAGAAAGGGCGAATCTAATTATAGATTTGTCTTTCCTGGGGTGTCTGGGGGCAGATGTTAGTAGCCGGGGGGGCAAAAATAATGGTCCCTCTCTGGGCTATTATTATCTGCCCCCACTCACTGGCTTTGTCTGTCTGGTTGCGAAAATAGGGCGGGAGCCCACGCATTTTTTTTCAGCAATTTTAC
Organism: Oophaga sylvatica; assembly: GCA_033576555.1. NCBI lineage: Eukaryota > Metazoa > Chordata > Amphibia > Anura > Dendrobatidae > Oophaga > Oophaga sylvatica. The sequence continues at coordinate 66,539,500 of JARQOD010000006.1, read as the reverse complement.
ACCTCATATATATATATACATGTCATTGAATTTGTGACACATATATATATATATTTATATTTGTAGTTCATACACTTCTACATAGTATAATAGCCGCTAATTCAATTGCCGGCTTTTGTGAAAATGCAGAACCCGACATGAAATGACACTTGGTGTACATAGGGTTAACCATGTCTTTTCATGTCCTTTGCTATCTAATTTGCACAAACAATTAAATCAGTCTATGTGTGCAAAATTTCACACCTGTAGGGGTTAATTAAAGGTGTAAATTCGTAGCAAAAAAGTCCGTTTTTTTTACAACGAATTTACACCTTTAATTAACCCCTACAGGTGTGAAATTTTGCACACATAGACTGATTTAATTGTTTGTGCAAATTAGATAGCAAAGGACATGAAAAGACATGGTTAACCCTATGTACACCAAGTGTCATTTCATGTCGGGTGACCCGACATGAAATGACACTTGGTGTACATAGGGTTAACCATGTCTTTTCATGTCCTTTGCTATCTAATTTGCACAAACAATTAAATCAGACTATGTGTGCAAAATTTCACACCTGTAGGGGTTAATTAAAGGTGTAAATTCGTAGCAAAAAAGTCCGTTTTTTTTACAACGAATTTACACCTTTAATTAACCCCTACAGGTGTGAAATTTTGCACACATAGACTGATTTAATTGTTTGTGCAAATCAGATAGCAAACGACATGAAAAGACATGGTTAACCCTATGTACACCAAGTGTCATTTCATGTCGGGTGCTTCTGTCTTTTCACTGAAGCCGGCTTTACCCGGCAATTGAATCAGAGAGGATATTTTACTATGTAGAAGTGTATAAACTATACATATATGTATATATATATGTCACAATGACATGTATATATATATATATATATGTATTCTATGTGTGTATATTTAGTGTTTACAAGGAAAGAATGGGGTTTTTTTAGTTGCGATATTTTGTTCCCATAGACTTACATGGGACTTCCGGTATCGGTATCGGGTATCGCCGATATTTTAGTGATATCGGCGATACCATTCCGATTCCGATACTTTAGGATATCGGAAAGTATCGCTCAACTCTACTGGACACATGTTTCTATACGCTGAGCAGCGCTGTGTTTTCTAAATATTGTTTTTTTCACTGCAGGATGTTGCTATTTGTATCTATCTCCTTTGTGCACACTTTTTAATGGTTAATGATTAGTCACTCACTTCTATATGAGCATGTATACATCCTAAGCGACCATTTGTAGATTTAATATATACCTTTGTATTTCCTGTACACTGCTACACCACACCTATTTTATTTTATTTTGTTAGTACTATTTATTGGTTTCTACCTTTACTCCCACATGTGTAGACACCCACGGAGTGCAAAATACACAGGAGATTCCTGTGCACAAAATACCCAAATATATATTTGCTCATCATTCATATACACACCTGTGCCTTCTGTATACGATATCGTTGTTTAAGTGGCCTCTCCATTGCCACATTAGTAGTTACCAGACCATCATTTAGGGGGTACTGTAGCCTATATTATATTATTTTATTTAGCTCTCTATATATATTTATACATCCCCCTTTTTTCCTCTGGTTGTATTCTTTAAAGTATTTATCTTTCTCTTCTAGTTTTGTATTACCATTCTTTGTAAACAATTGAAAAAGGCGCATTCGCTACTGGATATATTCTGCATTTCCTCTCCACATCATTTGCACCATACACTTTTAAGGTAAGGGTTTATCAGTCGTGTTGATATATCCAATAAAAGCGCGAGTATATTTTAAGATATATTTCCCTTTTTTATCATTAAGCTTTCTCTGTGGTAGAAAGCCTTTTTTCATACTTGCTGCTTATTGGTCATATATATGCACCAGCGCCGCTATACACCCGTACTGCGAGATTCCAGATAAACCAGATTCTTATGGTCCGTAAGGACTACCACCTGATGTTTGGCTCCCTCCAGCCAATGTCTCCACTCTTCAAAAGCCCACTTCATGGCCAATAACTCCCGATTACCCACGTCATAACTACGTTCAGTAGGAGAAAATTTTCGAGAGAAAAAGGCACAAGGGTTACTTTTAGAGGTCTCTGGATCTCTTTGGGACAAAACGGCACCTGCCCCAATTTCAGAGGCATCAACCTCCACCTGAAATGGCAGAAAAACATCAGGCTGCCGTAGAACAGGAGCAGAAGTGAATCTCTGCTTAAGTTCCTGAAATGCAGAGACTGCCTCAGGAGGCCAATTCACCACATCAGAACCCTTTTTGGTCAAATCAGTTAATGGTTTAACAATAACCGAGAAATTACCAATAAATTTACGATAAAAATTGGCAAAACCCAAGAATCTCTGAAGAGCCTTTAATGAAGTAGGTTGGACCCAATCACAGATGGCCTGAACCTTGACCGGGTCCATTTCAATAACAGATGGGGACAAAATGAATCCCAGAAATGAGATCCTCTGTACGCCAAAAAGACACTTTGATCCCTTCACATACAGAGCATTCTCTCTCAAAATCTGGAACACAGTTCGAACATGTTTCACATGAGAGTCCCAGTCATTGGAAAAAATCAAGATATCATCCAAATAAACAATCAGAAATTTATCCACAAAATCCCTGAAAATGTCATTCATGAAGGACTGGAAAACAGAAGGAGCATTAGTGAGCCCAAAGGGCATCACAAGGTACTCAAAATGCCCCTCAGGGGTATTAAATGCCGTCTTCCATTCATCCCCGTGCTTAATGCGAATAAGGTTATATGCCCCCCTGAGGTCAAGCTTGGTAAACCAAGTAGCGTTTTTCACCCTGGAAAACAGGTCAGAAATCAAGGTTAACGGATATTGATATTTCACAGTAATATTGTTCAAAAGTCGATAATCAATACACGGCCTTAATGAACCATCCTTTTTGGCCACAAAGAAAAAACCGGCACCTAAGGGTGAAGAGGATGGTCTGATATGACCCTTCTCCAATGACTCCTTGATATAAGACCGCATAGCGTCATGTTCAGGTACAGACAAGTTAAAAAGGCGACCTTTAGGGAATTTACTACCAGGCACTAATTCAATAGCGCAGTCATAGCTCCTATGGGGAGGCAAGGATGCAGATTTACTTTCGCTAAACACATCAGAAAAATCAATCAAAAAGTCAGGAACATCCTGAGCCTGGGGGGAGGCAGAAAAAACAGGAGTGTTGGTATTAACACATTGGCAGCCCCAACTGGTTACAGACACAGATTTCCAATCCAAAACAGGATTATGAGACTGTAACCAAGGGAAACCCAGTACGATAATGTCATGCAGATTATACAGAACCAAAAATTTGCAGCTCTCCTGATGATCAGGTTCAACCCTCATTATCACCTGAGTAGAGAACTGAGGTTTATTCTCAGCCAAAGGGGTAGAATCGATCCCCAGTAGGGGAATAGACTTCCGTAGGGGTATCAAGGGAAACCCACATCGTTTAGCAAAATCAAAATCCATCAGGTTAATAGCTGCTCCCGAATGAACGAAAGCCTGAGCAGAAAATGAGGACAGAGAGCATATCAGGGTCACAGTTAATAAAAACTTAGTCTGAACACTACCCAAGACAACTGATCGTGCAAAACGTCTTCCCCCTTAGGGCAGACTGAAATAGCATGAGAGGCATCACCACAGTAGAAACATAACCCATTGCGCTTTCGAAACTCATGACGCTGTGACCCAGAAACCACTCTATCACACTGCATGGATTCAGAAGCAGGTTCACCAGGCAACACTATTCCACGCATACCTCTCCGCTCACGCAAACGTCGGTCAATTTGAATCGCTAATGACATAGAATCATTGAGACCAGAGGGGACAGGGAATCCCACCATAACATCCTTTACTTTATCTGACAGACCCTTCCGAAAAAGGGCTGCCAAAGCGTCGTCATTCCATTTGGTCAGGACTGCCCACCTACGGAATCTCTGACAGAATAACTCAGCGTCATCAAGCCCCTGATTTAATGCCAACAAGGCTTTTTCAGCTTGATCAGTAACATTAGGCTCATCGTACAATAACCCCAAAGCCTCAAAAAATGCATCAACATCACTCAAAACAGGATCCCCAGGTGTCAGGGAAAAAGCCCAATCCTGAGGATCGGCGCGGAGGAGAGAGATGACAATTTGAACCTGCTGCGCTGCGTTTCCTGAGGACTTAGATTTTAAGGCAAAAAACAATTTACAGTTATTTTTGAAATTCAAAAACTTGGCTCGATCCCCTAAAAACAGATCTGGCATGGGAATCCTAGGTTCCACAACAGGCAACCCAGCAAGATAGGCAGCAATACTCCGAACCTCAGTGGCAAGCTGATCCACACGGCCGGACAACTGTGCAAACTCCATTGAGAGAAAAAATCCTCCCCAGCACCCAGAGATACAGAGGGAAAAAAAAAAATGCAACAAACAGAAAAATATCTCTGACAACTCTGACAACCTTTTTTCTTTCACAATATTTTTCCCTTCTGTGAGTACCATACAATTTTCAATTTTTAGGCCGGTGATACTGTTATGTTTCGGTAGCTGAGGAGTGCAGGTAAAAAAGGCAATACACCAGAGCAGTTGGAATCTATGAGATTGCAGTACCCTGACTAACCACCACAACTAGAGGCAGCCGTGGAGCGTTCCTACGTTGGTCCTAGACGCCTCGTCACAGCCTGAGAAACTAACTACACCTAAAGGTAGAAAGGAAAGCTATCTGCCCCGGAGCAGATCCCCAAAGAGCATAGAAAGCCCCCAAACATGTAATGGCGGTTAGACAAGAAGAAATACTGACACAGACAGAAAATAGTATGAGCAAACGTTGGGGCCCAAACTACCTAAATAGAAAAGGATAGGAAGGGCACTTACTGCAATCCCAAAAAAACCTGAAAAGCACTAACTCTACTAATTTCAAAAACACCTGAGATCACACGACCTCTACCACCTAAATTAGCTCTCTGGTGTAACAAAATCAAAACAGCAGCCACTGATGGAAAAAGCAAATGTACAAACATCAGTGGCTGAACCAAACTGAGAGGGCAAAAGCCCCCGGAGGGGACCCTGAAGGCCCCCACAGAAGTGCAGGACAAAATGCAAAAATCATGTGAAAAGGTAACCGTGTGCACAGCCAAAGAGAGAGGTGCCCGAGTAGGTTCCCACACCGTAACTAAATATGAAATGAACTCGGCACTCAACTTATGTGTATGAGATATAAGGTTTTTATTCACAGTAGTAGCGAAACGTTTCGGTCCTATATCATGGACCTTCATCAGTCACTACATTTATAACAAAAAAGGAAAAAGGATAATATTAACATCAAAAGTGAAAAAAAGTATATACATATAGCAACTTGGTCATTTCAGAGCGAGAAATAGGGTAAAATTATTTCAGATCCAATGCTAGAGAGATCAGGGAGAGGTCATAGATCAGAGTAAAATAGAGGTATCAGAAACAACGACAAGAGTGGGGACATACCACAAATTACTGCATAAAGGGTTAATCCACAATGGGAAAAGGAGAAGCTGGATGCAGCTGTAAAGTGAAAATAGGAATATAATGCGTGCTGTTGCAAGATACAAACGGTCTATGTGCATAGAGATATACATATGAAACATACCCAGTGGTGGTAGATAAGAATGAAGCCAAATGTCTCTATTTGAGCCGATATCCTGAAAAAATGGCCAGGTGTAAGTATCTGGATAATGGAAGAGCAGTGTGACCGCAGCATGTGTCAGAGACTGACCTGTGGGATAAAGTCCAGCGGTGAATGTGATCTCTGCATGGGACGCGGTGTCCACCGCAAGTCTGAGTGCAGGGATAGCTGAAATCAGCATGTATAAGAAAGGAAGAGGCGGGACTAAGCGTCAGTGAGAGCACAGAGCGTCAGACAGGAAGTGAGGTGGCAGGAAATCAATGGATGTGAGTTCCACCACTAATAGTTTGCGTTCCAGTGGGTGCTTAGGAACTGGAGGACGTCCCACAGATGGGAGGAGTAGAAAGGACGACGTGCTGAAGAAGTTGTTGTGGGATATAAACATCAGAGTGGCGTGGCAGCATATTAGTATTAATACAGGCGGCTCTGAAGAGGAAAGAGAGACATATTAATAAAAGCACAACATGTTATAGCATTATATAATGTAATCCTATATATTGATATGGGGAATAGCTTAAACTGTCATTTTACATAATATTAAACAGAATGGGAAAATTAAGGTATTCACGGGTGTGAGTATTGTGATGTTATATATTATAAAATGTCACATAGCTTGTGAAATAGCAAGGATGGTTATACAGTCAGGCATCTGATATTCAGAGTATATATGGACAGCGAATAATGTTCATATAAGAATGCAGAGTAAAAAGAGGCACCTGTAAATATCAAGAAAAAGTAAGCCGGGGTAAAACAAGGTTACATGAAAGTGAGTAAATCGTATTCACGATTGAGGCCCCTGGGTGATAGAGTATCCAGGGTGTGCATCCAATAAGCCTCTCTCTTTTTTAATTGACGTATGCGATCGCCGCCTCGTCGTGAATGTGGTATCTGTTCCAGAATTTGAAATTTAAGTTGGGCTATAGTGTGTCCCATTGTGATGAAATGATATGGGATGGGGAGTAAAGTGTTTTTACACCTTATGGTCGATTTGTGTTTTGAAATGCGATGTTTCACTGGTTGGCTTGTCTCTCCCACATATAGTAGCCCGCACGGGCACTTTATCAAGTATATCACGAAGGCGGTGTCACAGGTGAAAAAACCACGGACTTTGAACGTTTTTCCCGTATGGGGATGATAAATGGTCTCACCCCTGAGTACATTGTTACATTGGGTGCATCCCAAGCAAGGAAATGTGCCGATTTTAGGTCTTTTCAGAAATTGTTGTGAAGTTACAGGTTTTTTGGGGCCTAGATCGGCTCTAATCAGGGAATCTCTCAAGTTGGGAGCACGACGGAAACATGGGAGAAAAGGTTTAGAAAATTCTCTGATGTCAGGATTTGCTGTCTGTAGGAGTGGCCAATGTTGGCGAATAGATTTATGTAGGATATACGCGTAAGGATGGTAATGATGTACAAAAGCAATCCTACCCCCCGTATCTAGTTTAGTGCGAGTTGCAGTAGATTTAGAGCGGTCCAAAATTGCTTGTGGGTATCCCCTGTCGCGAAATTTGGAATTCATCTCTGAGAGACGAGTTTCTTGGATAGTGTGGTCTGAAACTATCCTTTTAACCCGGTGGAATTGGGATGTCGGGATGGATTTTTTCATAGCTGTCGGGTGGAAGCTATTAAAGTGAAGTAAACTGTTGCGATCTGTCGGTTTCACATAAAGATCGGTGGATAGATAGCCTCTCATATCTTTTATCACCACTGTGTCCAGGAAGTTAATCCTGGAATTGTCATGAGAAATGGTGAAGCTAAGGCCGGGCCAGGAACAATTCAGGAACTGGTGAAAAGTTGCTAGGGACTCGAACGTGCCCCCCCATATGCAGAAGACATCGTCTATATAGCGTTTCCAAATGATCGCGTTGTCCTGAAAAAGGGAATTCGTGTAGATTGATGTCTCCTCAAAATGGGCCATATAGCAATTTGCATAGGGGGGTGCTACGTTCGAGCCCATCGCGGTTCCCCGTATCTGTAGGTAGAAGTCATCCTGGAACATAAAATAATTGTGTTTGAGTACAATGGTTAAGAGGTCCAGACAAAGAGCAGTCTCTGCTGGGTTGAGGTCAGACGTTTCTAGAAGACGTTGGACAGATCGTATACCATTCTCATGAGGTATAGAGGTGTAAAGATCTTTTACATCAAAGGTGACTAGTAAGGAGTTGACCGGAACTTGATCAATGGTACGGATCATGTCCAGAAAGGCCCCAGTATCCAAGATGTAGGATTTACTTGTTTTTATTAAAGGGGTAAGAATTTTTTCTAGGTAAATTGCTAGTGGCGAAAGAATGGAATCCGAGGCGGCTACAATGGGCCTACCAGGAGGTTGTTGTAGGTCCTTATGGATTTTGGGGAGTATGTAGAATACAGGAATGATGGGGTTATGAGAGATCAAAAACTCATGGGTTTTTTTGTCCAGGATGCCTGTACCACAATGTTGTAGAAGAGTGTCACTAAAGGTACTGCCACACTAAACAATCCCGCTAGCGATCACGATAACGACGCATACTAATGCGATCGCTAGCGGGATTGTTTCTATATCGCTAAGTGCGGCCACATTTAGCGATATAGTTAACGACGCTATCGCCGTTAGCGATCTTCTTAACGACTTTAGCGGTACAAAAGTACCGCTAAATCGCTAAGAAAAGGTGCCACACTAGCGATATATACTTACCCAGCGGGAGCGCCGACGATAAAATAGGGTCCGGAGCGATTCCAGCGACGAGTGAGATCACAGCAGGAAGCTCGTCGCTGGAAGCTGCCGCACTGAACAACATCGCTAACGGGATCGCTAAATAGTGACGTTTTTTAGCGATCCCGTTAGCGATATTGTTCAGTGTGGCATACCCTTAATGTGTGCTCGTATGTCATTAGTGGGATCACGGGGTAGTTTCTGATAAATGGTGATGTCCTCAAGTTGGCGGAGGGCCTCAAAGATGTAGTATAAGCGGTCCATCACGACAATGGCACCACCCTTGTCGGCAGGCTTGATGATGATATTTTTATCATCTTGTAAGGATTTTAAAGCATGGTGGTCAGTTGCCGTGAGGTTATGTGGATAATGTAGTTTGCCTTTTTCCATGTCAGACTTGAGACTATGGAATGAGGAATTGATAAAGTCGATAAAGGTTTCGAGGGCATTCGAACCCAGGGGTGGCCTAAATAAACTTTTTGTCCTAAGACCCAAGGTGGTCACTGAGAGGCGTCCAGGTTCACTGGAAGATTGTGTAGGTGTAGGTGCGGGAGATTTAGAAAAGTATACACGCAATCTTAGGGAACGGAAAAACCGTTGTAAGTCCATCTCAAGTTCAAATGTCCTATATTTGTATGAGGGGCAGAAAGAAAGTCCTTTTTGTAGAACATGGTATTCTGCGATGCTCAAGGTCCTGGATGAGATGTTAATGACGAGAGGGCACATACCTGGGAACGAGTTGTCCGTATCTGATTCGCATTGTCCCTTCGGTCTGTGTCCCCGTCTGGTCCTCTTCGTCGTGTTTGCCGTCTTCGTGGGCCTAAAAAAGGAATGGAAGCAGAAGAGGGGCCACCTCTGTCCTGTTCTGAGCCGGAGGTGGAGGCATCTGTTGAGGATCTTTGGCCTGATCGGGAGGAGATGCGCCATGAAGAGGGTCTATCTCTCCACTTGTAAACACGGTTGAGGTTATAGTCTTCTAAGTCCCGGGCAAATTTCTGTCGTTTGCGATCCTCTATGTCCTTTCTGTGTTGGACTATGTTGGTATTTATCTGGGATTTTAGTGAAGAGATTTCCTCAGGTGTCCCCGTGGAGGATAATTGTGCCTCAATAGAACGTACTTGCTCGTTGCTGGTGATTAAAGCCTTCTGCAGATGTTCTACAGTTAAAAGCATGAGGTCGAAAGAGCACTTATTAAGTATTTGTTCATATTTGTGACAATAATCAGTAGAATCCGAAAAGAGAGTGGGACGAAGTGGTACTCGTAAGCCCCGTGGGATTCTCTGAACTCTAATATATTCGGTGATGGTGGCACAATGTAATTCTAAATTCGTGCGGTGGCGTAATTCTCTCTCTAGATCCCGCCCCGGGTTTCCCTAGGGGGAGCCTGGAGAAAATCGCTTGAAAGGGTGGTCTGAGCTAGGATGCTCGCTGTCTCATCAGCATTATATGAGAAGGTAAGAGGAGCTTGTGACATGACCGAAATGGCGTGCTACACGCATAGGTATATCATGTGAAAAGGTAACCGTGTGCACAGCCAAAGAGAGAGGTGCCCGAGTAGGTTCCCACACCGTAACTAAATATGAAATGAACTCGGCACTCAACTTATGTGTATGAGATATAAGGTTTTTATTCACAGTAGTAGCGAAACGTTTCGGTCCTATATCATGGACCTTCATCAGTCACTACATTTATAACAAAAAAGGAAAAAGGATAATATTAACATCAAAAGTGAAAAAAAGTATATACATATAGCAACTTGGTCATTTCAGAGCAAGAAATAGGGAAAAATTATTTCAGATCCAATGCTAGAGAGATCAGGGAGAGGTCATAGATCAGAGTAAAATAGAGGTATCAGAAACAACGACAAGAGTGGGGACATACCACAAACTACTGCATAAAGGGTTAATCCACAATGGGAAAAGGAGAAGCTGGATGCAGCTGTAAAGTGAAAATAGGAATATAATGCGTGCTGTTGCAAGATACAAACGGTCTATGTGCATAGAGATATACATATGAAACATACCCAGTGGTGGTAGATAAGAATGAAGCCAAGCGTCAGTGAGACGCTTAGTCCCGCCTCTTCCTTTCTTATACATGTTGATTTCAGCTATCCCTGCACTCAGACTTGCGGTGGACACCGCGTCCCATGCAGAGATCACATTCACCGCTGGACTTTATCCCACAGGTCAGTCTCTGACACATGCTGCGGTCACACTGCTCTTCCATTATCCAGATACTTACACCTGGCCATTTTTTCAGGATATCGGCTCAAATAGAGACATTTGGCTTCATTCTTATCTACCACCACTGGGTATGTTTCATATGTATATCTCTATGCACATAGACCGTTTGTATCTTGCAACAGCACGCATTGTATTCCTATTTTCACTTTACAGCTGCATCCAGCTTCTCCTTTTCCCATTGTGGATTAACCCTTTATGCAGTAGTTTGTGGTATGTCCCCACTCTTGTCGTTGTTTCTGATACCTCTATTTTACTCTGATCTATGACCTCTCCCTGATCTCTCTAGCATTGGATCTGAAATAATTTTTCCCTATTTCTCGCTCTGAAATGACCAAGTTGCTATATGTATATACTTTTTTTCACTTTTGATGTTAATATTATCCTTTTTCCTTTTTTGTTATAAATGTAGTGACTGATGAAGGTCCATGATATAGGACCGAAACGTTTCGCTACTACTGTGAATAAAAACCTTATATCTCATACACATAAGTTGAGTGCCGAGTTCATTTCATATAAAATGCAAAAATCAAGCACAAAAACAAAAAAGAAAAATGTCTTATCTGTTAGCAGGAGATGCAGACACAACACAGCAGGCTACAAGGGAAACAGGAATCAAGGATAGAGACCAGAACAATTGATGACCGGCAACCCTGATGGGAAGGCGACTCCCTTATATAAGACCAGTCAGTAACACCTGATTCCCAATCCTCACAATCTTCACTGGACAGTCCAGTACCGCTAGTAACCACCAGAGGGAGCCTCTGCTCAGAACTCATCTCAAGCCCATTCACAACAGAAACAGGAATCAAGGATTGAGACCAGAACAATTGATCACCGGCAACCCTGATGGGAAGGCGACTCCCTTATATAAGACCAGTCAGTAACACCTGATTCCCAATCCTCACAATCTTCACTGGACAGTCCAGTACCATTTGTAACCACCAGAGGGAGCTTCTGCTCAGAACTCATTTCCAGCCTATTCACAACAGTACCCCCCCCTTGAGGAGGGGTCACCGAACCCTCATTTGAGCAACCAGGTCGGTCAGGATGAGTTCTATGATACGCACGGATGAGTCTCCTAGCATGGATGTCCAAAGTAAACACCCAAGAATTGTCTTCCTGACCATAACCTCTCCATTTAACCAAATACTGGAGTTTCCGTCTAGAAAAACGAGAATTCAATATTTTCTCAACCACATACTCCAGATTGCCCTCAACCAAAACAGGGTCAGGAGGCACAGTAGTACGAACCACTGGCTCAACAAACCTCTTCAACAAGGACTTGTGGAAAACGTTATGGATCTTAAATGTCCCTGGAAGAAGCAAACGAAAAGAAACAGGATTAAGAATCTCCATGATCTTATAAGGTCCAATGAACCTAGGCTTAAATTTAGGAGATGCCACTCTCATAGGAATATTTCTTGAGGACAACCAGACCAAGTCCCCCACTTTAAACCGAGGACCATCAGTCCTATGCCGGTTAGCAAACCGCTGGGCCCTCTCCTGAGAGAGGGACAACCTCTCCACTACCTGGTCCCAAATCTGTTGCATACGCTCCACAACAGAGTCAACACCTGGACAGACAGAAGCCTCCGTCTGTCCTGAAGAAAATCGAGGGTGAAACCCAGAATTACAGAAAAATGGAGACATCAAAGTGGCAGAGCTAGCCCTATTATTAAGAGCAAACTCAGCCAAAGGCAAAAAAGAGACCCAGTCATCCTGATCAGCAGACACAAAGCATCTTAGATAAGTCTCCAATGTCTGGTTTGTTCTCTCAGTTTGACCATTGGTCTGAGGATGAAACGCCGAGGAGAAAGACAATTGAACACCAATTTTAGAACAAAAGGTCCTCCAAAATCTGGAAACAAACTGGACTCCTCTGTCAGACACAATGTTCTCAGGAATGCCGTGTAAACGAACCACGTGCTGAAGGAACAAAGGTACCAATTCAGAGGAGGAAGACAACTTAGGTAATGGCACAAGATGTATCATCTTGGAAACCTATCGCAAATCACCCAGATGACGGTCATTCTCTGAGAAACAGGGAGGTCGGAAATTAAATCCATAGAGATATGGGTCCATGGTCTCTTGGGCACAGGTAATGGCATCAACAAACCACTAGAACGAGAGCAAGGCTTGGAGCGAGAGCAAGTCCCGCAGGACTGCACAAACTCCCTGACATCACGAGACAAGGTAGACCACCAAAAGGACCGACTAACCAAGTCTCTGGTACCAAAAATTTCGGGATGACCGGCCAACGCGGAACAATGAATCTCAGACATTACACTCTTTTTCCACTGGTCCGGGACAAACACTTTCCCAACAGGGCAGCGCTCGGGCTTATCCTCCTGACACCCCTCCAGAGCCAGTCTCAAATTGGGCGAGATGGCGGAAAGAACTACACCCTCTTTCAAAATAACAGAAGGATCAGATAACTCAGGAGAGTCCGCCAGGAAACTCCTCGAGAGGGCATCCGCCTTAACATTTTTAGTGCCAGGAAGAAATGAAACCACAAAATTAAAACGTGTGAAAAACAAGGCCCACCTGGCCTGTCTAGGATTAAGTCGCTTGGCAGATTCCAGATAAACTAGATTCTTATGGTCCGTAAGGACCACCACCTGATGTTTGGCTCCCTCCAGCCAATGTCTCCACTCTTCAAAAGCCCACTTCATGGCTAATAACTCCCGATTACCCACGTCATAATTACGTTCAGTGGGAGAAAATTTTCGAGAGAAAAAGGCACAAGGGTTACTTTTAGAGGTCTCTGGATCTCTTTGGGACAAAACGGCACCTGCCCCAATTTCAGAGGCATCAACCTCCACCTGAAATTGTAGAGAAACATCAGGCTGCCGTAGAACAGGAGCAGAAGTGAATCTCTGCTTAAGTTCCTGAAATGCAGAGACTGCCTCAGGAGGCCAATTCACCACATCAGAACCCTTTTTGGTCAAATCAGTTAATGGTTTAACAATAACAGAGAAATTACCAATAAATTTACGATAAAAATTGGCAAAACCCAAGAATCTTTGAAGAGCCTTTAATGAAGTAGGTTGGACCCAATCACAGATGGCCTGAACTTTGCCCGGGTCCATTTCAATAACAGATGGGGACAAAATGAATCCCAGAAATGAGATCCTCTGAACGCCAAAAAGACACTTTGATCCCTTCACATACAGAGCATTCTCTCTCAAAATCTGGAACACAGTCCGAACATGTTTTACATGAGAGTCCCAGTCATTGGAAAAAATCAAGATATCATCCAAATAAACAATCAGAAATTTATCCACAAAATCCCTGAAAATGTCATTCATGAAGGACTGGAAGACAGAAGGAGCATTAGTGAGCCCAAAGGGCATCACAAGGTACTCAAAATGCCCTTCAGGGGTATTAAATGCCGTCTTCCATTCATCCCCGTGCTTAATGCGAATAAGGTTATATGCCCCCCTGAGGTCAAGCTTGGTAAACCAAGTAGCGTTTTTCACCCTGGAAAACAGATCAGAGACCAAGGGTAAAGGATATTGATATTTCACAGTAATATTGTACAAGAGACGATAATCAATACACGGCCTTAATGAACCATCCTTTTTGGCCACAAAGAAAAAACCGGCACCTAAGGGTGAAGAGGATGGTCTGATATGACCCTTCTCCAATGACTCCTTGATATAAGACCGCATAGCGTCATGTTCAGGTACAGACAAGTTAAAAAGGCGACCTTTAGGGAATTTACTACCAGGCACTAATTCAATAGCGCAGTCATAGCTCCTATGGGGAGGTAAGGATGCAGATTTACTTTCGCTAAACACATCAGAAAAATCAATCAAAAAGTCAGGAACATCCTGAGCCTGGGGGGAGGCAGAAAAAACAGAAGTGTTGGTATTAACACATTGGCAGCCCCAACTGGTAACAGACACAGATTTCCAATCCAAAACAGGATTATGAGACTGTAACCAAGCGAAACCCAGTACGATAATGTCATGCAGATTATACAGAACCAAAAATTTGCAACTCTCCTGATGATCAGGTTCTACCCTCATTATCACCTGAGTAGAGAACTGAGGTTTATTCTCAGCCAAAGGGGTAGAATCGATCCCCAGTAGGGGAATAGACTTCCGTAGGGGTATCAAGGGAAACCCACAACGTTTAGCAAAATCAAAATCCATCAGGTTAATAGCTGCTCCAGAATCAACAAAAGCCTGAGCAGAAAATGAGGACAGAGAGCATATCAGGGTAACAGTTAATAAAAACTTAATCTGAACACTACCCAAGACAACTGAGCGTGCAAAACGTCTTCCCCGCTTAGGGCAGACTGAAATAGCATGAGAGGCATCACCACAGTAGAAACATACCCATTGCGCTTTCGAAATTCATGACGCTGTGCCCCAGAAACCACTCTATCACACTGCATGGATTCAGAAGCAGGTTCACAAGGCAACATTATTCCACGCATACCTTTCCGCTCACGCAAACGTCTGTCAATTTGAATCGCTAATGACATAGAATCATTGAGACCAGAGGGAACAGGGAATCCCACCATAACATCCTTTACATTATCTGACAGTCCCTTCCGAAAAAGAGCTGCCAAAGCGTCGTCATTCCATTTGGTCAGGACTGCCCACTTACGGAATCTCTGACAGTATAACTCAGCGTCCTCAAGCCCCTGACTTAATGCCAACAAAGTTTTTTCAGCTTGATCAGTGACATTAGGCTCATCGTACAATAACCCCAAAGCCTGAAAAAACGCATCAACATCACTCAAAACAGGATCCCCAGGTGTCAGGGAAAAAGCCCAATCCTGAGGGTCGCCGCGCAGGAGAGAGATGACAATTTGAACCTGCTGCGCTGCGTTCCCTGAGGATTTAGATTTTAAGGCAAAAAATAATTTACAGTTATTTTTGAAATTCAGAAACTTAGCTCGATCCCCTAAAAACAAATCTGGCATGGGAATCCTAGGTTCCACAACAGGCAACCTAGCAAGATAGGTAGCAATGCTCCGAACTTCAGTGGCAAGCTGATCCACACGGCCAGACAACTGTGCAAACTCCATTGAGAGAGAAAGAAAATCCTCCTCAGCACCCAGAGATACAGAGAGAAAAAAAAATGCAACAAACAGAAAAAAAAAAATCTCTGACAACTCTGACAACTTTTTTCTTTCCACAATATTTTTCCCTTATGTGAGTACCATATAATTTTCAGTTTAGGCCGGTGATACTGTTATGATTTGGTAGCTGAGGAGAGCAGGCAAAAAGGAAATACACCAGAGCAGTTGGAAACTATGAGATTGCAGTACCCTGACTAACCACCACAACTAGAGACAGCCGTGGAGCGTTCCTACGTTGGTCCTAGATGCCTCGTCACAGCCTGAGAAACTAACTACACCTAAAGATAGAAAGAGGAAAGCTATCTGCCCCCGGAGCAGATCCCCAAAGAACATAGAAAGCCCCCAAACATGTAATGGCGGTTAGACAAGAAGAAATACTGACACAGACAGAAAATAGTATGAGCAAACGCTGGGGCCCAAACTTACTAAATAGAAAAGGATAGGAAGGGCACTTACTGCAATCCCAAAAAACCCTGAAAAGCACCAACTCTACTAATTTCAAAAACACCTGAGATCACACGACCTCTACCACCTAAATTAGTTCTCTGGTGTAACCAAAAACAAAACAGCAGCCACTGAAAAAACTGGAAAAAGCAAATGTACAAACATCAGTGGCTGAACTGAACAGAAAGGGCAAAAAGCCCCCAGAGGGGACCCTGAAGGCCCCCACAGAAGTGCAGGACAAAATGCAAAAATCAAGCACAAAAACAAAAAGAAGAAAATGTCTTATCTGTTAGCAGGAGATTCAGACACGACACAGCAGGCTACCAAGGAAACAGAATCAAGGATTGAGACCAGAACAATTGATCACCGGCAACCCTGATGGGAAGGCGACTCCCTTATATAAGACCAGTCAGTAACACCTGATTCCCAATCCTCACAATCTTCACTGGACAGTCCAGTACCGTTTGTAACCACCAGAGGGAGCTTCTGCTCAGAACTCATTTCCAGCCTATTCACAACAGTCAGCCTGTTCTGAGGTAACAGCTTGTCTTTCTTCCTCTTTCTCATCTGACAGGAATCACCAACCATCTGAACACGCACTGGCTCAGACAAAGCTCTGACTAGAAACGGCCTACTGCTACGTCTCCCACACCCTTATATATTCTAAGGCTCCCTCTGGTGGCACTATAGGGAAGTGTGAGTGTGAATGAATATCAGGTGTTGTGATTTACCTTTCTGTGCATCCTCCAGGGAACATGTGTCACCAAGCGCAGCTGGGCCACACACATGTAACTCTAATATACAAATCAGGACGACCATATATCCAAACATATGTCATGGCGTCCTGAGCATACACATGCATATGTCTGGGACTTGCAGTAAATGTAGTCGGTAAAATAAACATACACCCAATGTCAGCCACGTTGCCATCATTAGCAACAGCATCCCTTAAATGAATGTATTCATCCACTCTAAGTTTTTGTTGGTTCAATCGTATGTACAAAAGACGCTCACTTTCCACCTTAGCATACATATCATCTATAAATTGATGAAAAAGTTGCCTACTTTGTAAAATGTGATTAGAAGACCCATGTCTGATCATTATTTGGTAGACATAAAAGTCCATAGCTGATATTTTTTATTGGTTGGCCTAGCAGTCTTGGGATCAGTCTGTGTTAGATTAAAGTGATATCCATCCTGGCCATTCCAAAATATCATCGGATATTGCAGAGCATCATATGATCTATGTGTTTCTGCAATACGTTGAAGATTGTCGCTTCGTTGCTGAATAATTATATCTCAGCTTTGAAAGTCCTGTCCAACCATTACAGTAGCTACTTCGTTAACAGTGGGAGAATTAAATCGCCTTTCATGCTAGCCAACCGGTTTCTTGTCTGCTCTTATTACAACTTGATATTCATCACTTGGCATTCTTTCTAAGGCTATTTTGAAAAGGTTTACTAACTGATTGTGCTGATGGAAAATCTTTGCAAATTTAAAACAATCTCTTTTTTCGTCTCAAGTATAGCTTCACAATGTCTATCACCTTGCATTTGTTCGTCTCCCAAAAAATACATTTGTAAAAACTTTGGATCTTCATTTGCTATGGGAAGCATTGAAATGATTTTGTGATATATTTGGCCCTGGACTTTAAAAGTTGGCATAAATCCTGCTTCCTGGAGTACAGCTGTCGTACCAAAGGATGTCATCTGGAAAGATGAATTGTATCTCCTAATATTTTGTAGAAAATGCTTGGACTCGGGAGTTGTTCTTGACATGTATGAAAGAAGTGGTTCAGGAGGTAGATCTAAAGATGGCAAACTGACTTTGCCATTTGAGCAGCACATCCAGGCGATTCCAAGTTAAACTTGTTTGCTTGACAATGTTTGCATATTATGTCCATTTTGGCAATTATGACTATCTGACGTGACCAATAGTCTTGAATTGGGTTGTAGTGAAATGCTTCCAAACTCAAATCAGCCTGCCTACATCTTTGCACACGTTGCATATGTTGTATGCGGTCATTTTCACAACATTCATCCTTTTGTTCAGATGTTTCCATACTCCTTACTTCAGCCTGCCTTGTCCGATTCTTGTGAAGATGACATTCCCGTTGCTCTGATGTTTCAGCTGCATTACAATTAGGCTATCTCATCCATTTCTTTTTCAAGCCCCGAGTCACGTTGTTCACTTGTCTCAGCTCTTTGACACAATTTTGCTTTCTTAGCTTTTGGATGAACTTGCACAATAGATGGTCGTTTTTTGGGCGGCATTTTAAAAACAGTCCTTAGTATTATGACCCTTTAGTATTCACCTGACACTGATAAGAGATGTAATAGGATGAATAGTAAATACAGAGCAGCCCTCACACAGTATTACTATGACCTGCCTGAAGGAGCTCACATCTCAATAATGGAAACCGTCTCACAGGCAGACTTGTCTAGCTGCCCACAGCAACCAATCAGAGCTCAGCTTTCACTTTACCTCAGCAGCTTCAGAGATGAAAGCTCCCTGTATAGTAAGCAATAATGACAATCTTACTATGAGGCATTTTTCGCCCGACCAATATTGCTGCTCAGTAAGGCTGCTTGCACACACTGTACCTCAGCAGCTTCAGTGATGAAAGCTCCCACACGCATGTGATCCAGGTGTTTGTGCGTGCGCAGTGCAAGTGTCCATGGTGTGTAAGTATGCATGTTGTTATGATTTGGTAGCTGAGGAGAGCAGGCAAAAAGGAAATACACCAGAGCAGTTGGAAACTATGAGATTGCAGTACCCTGACTAACCACCACAACTAGAGGCAGCCGTGGAGCGTTCCTACGTTGGTCCTAGACGCCTCGTCACAGCCTGAGAAACTAACTACACCTAAAGATAGAAAGAGGAAAGCTACCTGCCCCGAAGCAGATCCCCAAAGAACATAGAAAGCCCCCAAACATGTAATGGCGGTTAGACAAGAAGAAATACTGACACAGACAGAAAATAGTATGAGCAAACGTTGGGGCCCAAACTTACTAAATAGAAAAGGATAGGAAGGGCACTTACTGCAATCCCAAAAAACCCTGAAAAGCACCAACTCTACTAATTTCAAAAACACCTGAGATCACACGACCTCTACCACCTAAATTAGTTCTCTGGTGTAACCAAAAACAAAACAGCAGCCACTGAAAAAACTGGAAAAAGCAAATGTACAAACATCAGTGGCTGAACTGAACTGAGAGGGCAAAAGCCCCCAGAGGGGACCCTGAAGGCCCCCACAGAAGTGCAGGACAAAATGCAAAAATCAAGCACAAAAACAAAAAGAAGAAAATGTCTTATCTGTTAGCAGGAGATTCAGACACGACACAGCAGGCTACCAAGGAAACAGGAATCAAGGATTGAGACCAGAAAAATTGATCACCGGCAACCCTGATGGGAAGGCGACTCCCTTATATAAGACCAGTCAGTAACACCTGATTCCCAATCCTCACAATCTTCACTGGACAGTCCAGTACCGTTTGTAACCACCAGAGGGAGCTTCTGCTCAGAACTCATTTCCAGCCTATTCACAACAGTACCCCCCCCTTGAGGAGGGTCACCGAACCCTCATTTGAGCAACCAGGTCGGTCAGGATGAGTTCTATGATACGCATGGATGAGTCTCCTAGCATGGATGTCCGAAGCAAACACCCAAGAATTGTCTTCCTGACCATAACCTCTCCATTTAACCAAATACTGGAGTTTCTGTCTAGAAAAACGAGAATTCAATATTTTCTCAACCACATACTCCAGATTGCCCTCAACCAAAACAGGGTCAGGAGGCACAGTAGTAGGAACCACTGGCTCAACAAACCTCTTCAACAAGGACTTGTGGAACACGTTATGGATCTTAAATGTCCCTGGAAGAAGCAAACGAAAAGAAACAGGATTAAGAATCTCCATGATCTTATAAGGTTCAATGAACCTAGGCTTAAATTTAGGAGATGCCACTCTCATAGGAATATTTTTGAGGACAACCAGACCAAGTCCCCCACTTTAAACCGAGGACCATCAGTGCTATGCCGGTTAGCAAACCGCTGGGCCCTCTCCTGAGAGAGGGACAACCTCTCCACTACCTGGTCCCAAATCTGTTGCATACGCTCCACAACAGAGTCAACACCTGGACAGACAGAAGCCTCCGTCTGTCCTGAAGAAAATCGAGGATGAAACCCAGAATTACAGAAAAATGGAGACATCAAAGTGGCAGAGCTAGCCCTATTATAAGAGCAAACTCAGCCAAAGGCAAAAAAGAGACCCAGTCATCCTGATCAGCAGACACAAAGCATCTTAGATAAGTCTCCAATGTCTGGTTTGTTCTCTCAGTTTGACCATTGGTCTGAGGATGAAACGCCGAGGAGAAAGACAATTGAACACCAATTTTAGAACAAAAGGTCCTCCAAAATCTGGAAACAAACTGGACTCCTCTGTCAGACACAATGTTCTCAGGAATGCCGTGTAAACGAACCACGTGCTGAAGGAACAAAGGCACCAATTCAGAGGGGGAAGGCAACTTAGGTAATGGCACAAGATGTATCATCTTGGAAAACCTATCGCAAATCACCCAGATGACGGTCATTCTCTGAGAAACAGGGAGGTCGGAAATGAAATCCATAGAGATATGGGTCCATGGTCTCTTGGGCACAGGTAATGGCATCAACAAACCACTAGAACGAGAGCAAGGCTTGGAGCGAGAGCAAGTCCCGCAGGACTGCACAAACTCCCTGACATCACGAGACAAGGTAGACCACCAAAAGGACCGACTAACCAAGTCTCTGGTACCAAAAATTCCGGGATGACCGGCCAACGTGGAACAATGAATCTCAGACATTACACTCTTTTTCCACTGGTCCGGGACAAACAATTTCCCAACAGGGCAGCGCTCGGGCTTATCCTCCTGACACCCCTCCAGAGCCAGTCTCAAATTGGGCGAGATGGCGGAAAGAACTACACCCTCTTTCAAAATAACAGAAGGATCAGATAACTCAGGAGAGTCCGCCAGGAAACTCCTCGAGAGGGCATCCGCCTTAACATTTTAGTGCCAGGAAGAAATGAAACCACAAAATTAAAACGTGTGAAAAACAAGGCCCACCTGGCCTGTCTAGGATTAAGTCGCTTGGCAGATTCCAGATAAACTAGATTCTTATGGTCCGTAAGGACCACCACCTGATGTTTGGCTCCCTCCAGCCAATGTCTCCACTCTTCAAAAGCCCACTTCATGGCTAATAACTCCCGATTACCCACGTCATAATTACGTTCAGTGGGAGAAAATTTTCGAGAGAAAAAGGCACAAGGGTTACTTTTAGAGGTCTCTGGATCTCTTTGGGACAAAACGGCACCTGCCCCAATTTCAGAGGCATTAACCTCCACTTGAAATGGTAGAGAAACATCAAGCTGCCGTAGAACAGGAGCAGAAGTGAATCTCTGCTTAAGTTCCTGAAATGCAGAGACTGCCTCAGGAGGCCAATTCACCACATCAGAACCCTTCTTGGTCAAATCAGTTAATGGTTTAACAATAACAGAGAAATTACCAATAAATTTACGATAAAAATTGGCAAAACCCAAGAATCTTTGAAGAGCCTTTAATGAAGTAGGCTGGACCCAATCACAGATGGCCTGAACCTTGACCGGGTCCATTTCAATAACAGATGGGGACAAAATGAATCCCAGAAATGAGATCCTCTGAACGCCAAAAAGACACTTTGATCCCTTCACATACAGAGCATTCTCTCTCAAAATCTGGAACACAGTCCGAACATGTTTTACATGAGAGTTCCAGTCATTGGAAAAAATCAAGATATCATCCAAATAAACAATCAGAAATTTATCCACAAAATCCCTGAAAATGTCATTCATGAAGGACTGGAAGACAGAAGGAGCATTAGTGAGCCCAAAGGGCATCACAAGGTACTCAAAATGCCCTTCAGGGGTATTAAATGCCGTCTTCCATTCATCCCCGTGCTTAATGCGAATAAGGTTATATGCCCCCCTGAGGTCAAGCTTGGTAAACCAAGTAGCGTTTTTCACCCTGGAAAACAGATCAGAGATCAAGGGTAAAGGATATTGATATTTCACAGTAATATTGTTCAAGAGACGATAATCAATACACGGCCTTAATGAACCATCCTTTTTGGCCACAAAGAAAAAACCGGCACCTAAGGGTGAAGAGGATGGTCTGATATGACCCTTCTCCAATGACTCCTTGATATAAGACCGCATAGCGTCATGTTCAGGTACAGACAAGTTAAAAAGGCGACCTTTAGGGAATTTACTACCAGGCACTAATTCAATAGCGCAGTCATAGCTCCTATGGGGAGGTAAGGATGCAGATTTACTTTCGCTAAACACATCAGAAAAATCAATCAAAAAGTCAGAAACATCCTGAGCCTGGGGGAGGCAGAAAAAACAGAAGTGTTGGTATTAACACATTGGCAGCCCCAACTGGTAACAGACACAGATTTCCAATCCAAAACAGGATTATGAGACTGTAACCAAGGAAACCCAGTACGATAATGTCATGCAGATTATACAGAACCAAAAATTTGCAACTCTCCTGATGATCAGGTTCTACCCTCATTATCACCTGAGTAGAGAACTGAGGTTTATTCTCAGCCAAAGGGGTAGAATCGATCCCCATTAGGGGAATAGACTTCCGTAGGGGTATCAAGGGAAACCCACAACGTTTAGCAAAATCAAAATCCATCAGGTTAATAGCTGCTCCAGAATCAACGAAAGCCTGAGCAGAAAATGAGGACAGAGAGCATATCAGGGTCACAGTTAATAAAAACTTAGTCTGAACACTACCCAAGACAACTGATCGTGCAAAACGTCTTCCCCGCTTAGGGCAGACTGAAATAGCATGAGAGGCATCACCACAGTAGAAACATAACCCATTGCGCTTTCGAAACTCATGACGCTGTGACCCAGAAACCACTCTATCACACTGCATGGATTCAGAAGCAGGTTCACCAGGCAACACTATTCCACGCATACCTCTCCGCTCACGCAAACGTCGGTCAATTTGAATCGCTAATGACATAGAATCATTGAGACCAGAGGGGACAGGGAATCCCACCATAACATCCTTTACTTTATCTGACAGACCCTTCCGAAAAAGGGCTGCCAAAGCGTCGTCATTCCATTTGGTCAGGACTGCCCACCTACGGAATCTCTGACAGAATAACTCAGCGTCATCAAGCCCCTGATTTAATGCCAACAAGGCTTTTTCAGCTTGATCAGTAACATTAGGCTCATCGTACAATAACCCCAAAGCCTCAAAAAATGCATCAACATCACTCAAAACAGGATCCCCAGGTGTCAGGGAAAAAGCCCAATCCTGAGGATCGGCGCGCAGGAGAGAGATGACAATTTGAACCTGCTGCGCTGCGTTTCCTGAGGACTTAGATTTTAAGGCAAAAAACAATTTACAGTTATTTTTGAAATTCAAAAACTTGGCTCGATCCCCTAAAAACAGATCTGGCATGGGAATCCTAGGTTCCACAACAGGCAACCCAGCAAGATAGGCAGCAATACTCCGAACCTCAGTGGCAAGCTGATCCACACGGCCGGACAACTGTGCAAACTCCATTGAGAGAAAAAATCCTCCCCAGCACCCAGAGATACAGAGGGAAAAAAAAAAATGCAACAAACAGAAAAATATCTCTGACAACTCTGACAACCTTTTTTCTTTCACAATATTTTTCCCTTCTGTGAGTACCATACAATTTTCAATTTTTAGGCCGGTGATACTGTTATGTTTCGGTAGCTGAGGAGTGCAGGTAAAAAAGGCAATACACCAGAGCAGTTGGAATCTATGAGATTGCAGTACCCTGACTAACCACCACAACTAGAGGCAGCCGTGGAGCGTTCCTACGTTGGTCCTAGACGCCTCGTCACAGCCTGAGAAACTAACTACACCTAAAGGTAGAAAGGAAAGCTATCTGCCCGGAGCAGATCCCCAAAGAGCATAGAAAGCCCCCAAACATGTAATGGCGGTTAGACAAGAAGAAATACTGACACAGACAGAAAATAGTATGAGCAAACGTTGGGGCCCAAACTACCTAAATAGAAAAGGATAGGAAGGGCACTTACTGCAATCCCAAAAAAACCTGAAAAGCACTAACTCTACTAATTTCAAAAACACCTGAGATCACACGACCTCTACCATCTAAATTAGCTCTCTGGTGTAACAAAATCAAAACAGCAGCCACTGAAAAAACTGGAAAAAGCAAATGTACAAACATCAGTGGCTGAACCAAACTGAGAGGGCAAAAGCCCCCGGAGGGGACCCTGAAGGCCCCCACAGAAGTGCAGGACAAAATGCAAAAATCATGTGAAAAGGTAACCGTGTGCACAGCCAAAGAGAGAGGTGCCCGAGTAGGTTCCCACACCGTAACTAAATATGAAATGAACTCGGCACTCAACTTATGTGTATGAGATATAAGGTTTTTATTCACAGTAGTAGCGAAACGTTTCGGTCCTATATCATGGACCTTCATCAGTCACTACATTTATAACAAAAAAGGAAAAAGGATAATATTAACATCAAAAGTGAAAAAAAGTATATACATATAGCAACTTGGTAATTTCAGAGCGAGAAATAGGGTAAAATTATTTCAGATCCAATGCTAGAGAGATCAGGGAGAGGTCATAGATCAGAGTAAAATAGAGGTATCAGAAACAACGACAAGAGTGGGGACATACCACAAATTACTGCATAAAGGGTTAATCCACAATGGGAAAAGGAGAAGCTGGATGCAGCTGTAAAGTGAAAATAGGAATATAATGCGTGCTGTTGCAAGATACAAACGGTCTATGTGCATAGAGATATACATATGAAACATACCCAGTGGTGGTAGATAAGAAAGAAGCCAAATGTCTCTATTTGAGCCGATATCCTGAAAAAATGGCCAGGTGTAAGTATCTGGATAATGGAAGAGCAGTGTGACCGCAGCATGTGTCAGAGACTGACCTGTGGGATAAAGTCCAGCGGTGAATGTGATCTCTGCATGGGACGCGGTGTCCACCGCAAGTCTGAGTGCAGGGATAGCTGAAATCAGCATGTATAAGAAAGGAAGAGGCGGGACTAAGCGTCAGTGAGAGCACAGAGCGTCAGACAGGAAGTGAGGTGGCAGGAAATCAATGGATGTGAGTTCCACCACTAATAGTTTGCGTTCCAGTGGGTGCTTAGGAACTGGAGGACGTCCCACAGATGGGAGGAGTAGAAAGGACGACGTGCTGAAGAAGTTGTTGTGGGATATAAACATCAGAGTGGCGTGGCAGCATATTAGTATTAATACAGGCGGCTCTGAAGAGGAAAGAGAGACATATTAATAAAAGCACAACATGTTATAGCATTATATAATGTAATCCTATATATTGATATGGGGAATAGCTTAAACTGTCATTTTACATAATATTAAACAGAATGGAAAAATTAAGGTATTCACGGGTGTGAGTATTGTGATGTTATATATTATAAAATGTCACATAGCTTGTGAAATAGCAAGGATGGTTATACAGTCAGGCATCTGATATTCAGAGTATATATGGACAGCGAATAATGTTCATATAAGAATGCAGAGTAAAAAGAGGCACCTGTAAATATCAAGAAAAAGTAAGCCGGGGTAAAACAAGGTTACATGAAAGTGAGTAAATCGTATTCACGATTGAGGCCCCTGGGTGATAGAGTATCCAGGGTGTGCATCCAATAAGC
This sequence comes from Oophaga sylvatica, assembly GCA_033576555.1. Lineage (NCBI taxonomy): Eukaryota > Metazoa > Chordata > Amphibia > Anura > Dendrobatidae > Oophaga > Oophaga sylvatica. The sequence continues at coordinate 66,513,644 of JARQOD010000006.1, read as the reverse complement.
CTCTCTCTTTTTTAATTGACGTATGCGATCGCCGCCTCGTCGTGAATGTGGTATCTGTTCCAGAATTTGAAATTTAAGTTGGGCTATAGTGTGTCCCATTGTGATGAAATGATATGGGATGGGGAGTAAAGTGTTTTTACACCTTATGGTCGATTTGTGTTTTGAAATGCGATGTTTCACTGGTTGGCTTGTCTCTCCCACATATAGTAGCCCGCACGGGCACTTTATCAAGTATATCACGAAGGCGGTGTCACAGGTGAAAAAACCACGGACTTTGAACGTTTTTCCCGTATGGGGATGATAAATGGTCTCACCCCTGAGTACATTGTTACATTGGGTGCATCCCAAGCAAGGAAATGTGCCGATTTTAGGTCTTTTCAGAAATTGTTGTGAAGTTACAGGTTTTTTTGGGGCCTAGATCGGCTCTAATCAGGGAATCTCTCAAGTTGGGAGCACGACGGAAACATGGGAGAAAAGGTTTAGAAAATTCTCTGATGTCAGGATTTGCTGTCTGTAGGAGTGGCCAATGTTGGCGAATAGATTTATGTAGGATATACGCGTAAGGATGGTAATGATGTACAAAAGCAATCCTACCCCCCGTATCTAGTTTAGTGCGAGTTGCAGTAGATTTAGAGCGGTCCAAAATTGCTTGTGGGTATCCCCTGTCGCGAAATTTGGAATTCATCTCTGAGAGACGAGTTTCTTGGATAGTGTGGTCTGAAACTATCCTTTTAACCCGGTGGAATTGGGATGTCGGGATGGATTTTTTCATAGCTGTCGGGTGGAAGCTATTAAAGTGAAGTAAACTGTTGCGATCTGTCGGTTTCACATAAAGATCGGTGGATAGATAGCCTCTCATATCTTTTATCACCACTGTGTCCAGGAAGTTAATCCTGGAATTGTCATGAGAAATGGTGAAGCTAAGGCCGGGCCAGGAACAATTCAGGAACTGGTGAAAAGTTGCTAGGGACTCGAACGTGCCCCCCATATGCAGAAGACATCGTCTATATAGCGTTTCCAAATGATCGCGTTGTCCTGAAAAAGGGAATTCGTGTAGATTGATGTCTCCTCAAAATGGGCCATATAGCAATTTGCATAGGGGGGTGCTACGTTCGAGCCCATCGCGGTTCCCCGTATCTGTAGGTAGAAGTCATCCTGGAACATAAAATAATTGTGTTTGAGTACAATGGTTAAGAGGTCCAGACAAAGAGCAGTCTCTGCTGGGTTGAGGTCAGACGTTTCTAGAAGACGTTGGACAGATCGTATACCATTCTCATGAGGTATAGAGGTGTAAAGATCTTTTACATCAAAGGTGACTAGTAAGGAGTTGACCGGAACTTGATCAATGGTACGGATCATGTCCAGAAAGGCCCCAGTATCCAAGATGTATGATGTACTTGTTTTTATTAAAGGGGTAAGAATTTTTTCTAGGTAAATTGCTAGTGGCGAAAGAATGGAATCCGAGGCGGCTACAATGGGCCTACCAGGAGGTTGTTGTAGGTCCTTATGGATTTTGGGGAGTATGTAGAATACAGGAATGATGGGGTTATGAGAGATCAAAAACTCATGGTTTTTTTTGTCCAGGATGCCTGTACCACAATGTTGTAGAAGAGTGTCACTAAAGGTACTGCCACAATAAACAATCCCGCTAGCGATCACGATAACGACGCATACTAATGCGATCGCTAGCGGGATTGTTTCTATATCGCTAAGTGCGGCCACATTTAGCGATATAGTTAACGACGCTATCGCCGTTAGCGATCTTCTTAACGACTTTAGCGGTACAAAAGTACCGCTAAATCGCTAAGAAAAGGTGCCACACTAGCGATATATACTTACCCAGCGGGAGCGCCGACGATAAAATAGGGTCCGGAGCGATTCCAGCGACGAGCGAGATCACAGCAGGAAGCTCGTCGCTGGAAGCTGCCGCACTGAACAACATCGCTAACGGGATCGCTAAATAGTGACGTTTTTTAGCGATCCCGTTAGCGATATTGTTCAGTGTGGCATACCCTTAATGTGTGCTCGTATGTCATTAGTGGGATCACGGGGTAGTTTTCTGATAAATGGTGATGTCCTCAAGTTGGCGGAGGGCCTCAAAGATGTAGTATGAGCGGTCCATCACGACAATGGCACCACCCTTGTCGGCAGGCTTGATGATGATATTTTTATCATCTTGTAAGGATTTTAAAGCTGGTGGTCAGTTGCCGTGAGGTTATGTGGATAATGTAGTTTGCCTTTTTCCATGTCAGACTTGAGACTATGGAATGAGGAATTGATAAAGTCGATAAAGGTTTCGAGGGCATTCGAACCCAGGGTGGCCTAAATAAACTTTTTGTCCTAAGACCCAAGGTGGTCACTGAGAGGCGTCCAGGTTCACTGGAAGATTGTGTAGGTGTAGGTGCGGGAGATTTAGAAAAGTATACACGCAATCTTAGGGAACGGAAAAACCGTTGTAAGTCCATCTCAAGTTCAAATGTCCTATATTTGTATGAGGGGCAGAAAGAAAGTCCTTTTTGTAGAACATGGTATTCTGCGATGCTCAAGGTCCTGGATGAGATGTTAATGACGAGAGGGCACATACCTGGGAACGAGTTGTCCGTATCTGATTCGCATTGTCCCTTCGGTCTGTGCCCCCGTCTGGTCCTCTTCGTCGTGTTTGCCGTCTTCGTGGGCCTAAAAAAGGAATGGAAGCAGAAGAGGGGCCACCTCTGTCCTGTTCTGAGCCGGAGGTGGAGGCATCTGTTGAGGATCTTTGGCCTGATCGGGAGGAGATCCGCCATGAAGAGGGTCTATCTCTCCACTTGTAAACACGGTTGAGGTTATAGTCTTCTAAGTCCCGGGCAAATTTCTGTCGTTTGCGATCCTCTATGTCCTTTCTGTGTTGGACTATGTTGGTATTTATCTGGGATTTTAGTGAAGAGATTTCCTCAGGTGTCCCCGTGGAGGATAATTGTGCCTCAATAGAACGTACTTGCTCGTTGCTGGTGATTAAAGCCTTCTGCAGATGTTCTACAGTTAAAAGCATGAGGTCGAAAGAGCACTTATTAAGTATTTGTTCATATTTGTGACAATAATCAGTAGAATCCGAAAAGAGAGTGGGACGAAGTGGTACTCGTAAGCCCCGTGGGATTCTCTGAACTCTAATATATTCGGTGATGGTGGCACAATGTAATTCTAAATTCGTGCGGTGGCGTAATTCTCTCTCTAGATCCCGCCCCCGGGTTTCCCTAGGGGGAGCCTGGAGAAAATCGCTTGAAAGGGTGGTCTGAGCTAGGATGCTCGCTGTCTCATCAGCATTATATGAGAAGGTAAGAGGAGCTTGTGACATGACCGAAATGGCGTGCTACACGCATAGGTATATCATGTGAAAAGGTAACCGTGTGCACAGCCAAAGAGAGAGGTGCCCGAGTAGGTTCCCACACCGTAACTAAATATGAAATGAACTCGGCACTCAACTTATGTGTATGAGATATAAGGTTTTTATTCACAGTAGTAGCGAAACGTTTCGGTCCTATATCATGGACCTTCATCAGTCACTACATTTATAACAAAAAAGGAAAAAGGATAATATTAACATCAAAAGTGAAAAAAAGTATATACATATAGCAACTTGGTCATTTCAGAGCAAGAAATAGGGAAAAATTATTTCAGATCCAATGCTAGAGAGATCAGGGAGAGGTCATAGATCAGAGTAAAATAGAGGTATCAGAAACAACGACAAGAGTGGGGACATACCACAAACTACTGCATAAAGGGTTAATCCACAATGGGAAAAGGAGAAGCTGGATGCAGCTGTAAAGTGAAAATAGGAATATAATGCGTGCTGTTGCAAGATATAAACGGTCTATGTGCATAGAGATATACATATGAAACATACCCAGTGGTGGTAGATAAGAATGAAGCCAAGCGTCAGTGAGACGCTTAGTCCCGCCTCTTCCTTTCTTATACATGCTGATTTCAGCTATCCCTGCACTCAGACTTGCGGTGGACACCGCGTCCCATGCAGAGATCACATTCACCGCTGGACTTTATCCCACAGGTCAGTCTCTGACACATGCTGCGGTCACACTGCTCTTCCATTATCCAGATACTTACACCTGGCCATTTTTTCAGGATATCGGCTCAAATAGAGACATTTGGCTTCATTCTTATCTACCACCACTGGGTATGTTTCATATGTATATCTCTATGCACATAGACCGTTTGTATCTTGCAACAGCACGCATTATATTCCTATTTTCACTTTACAGCTGCATCCAGCTTCTTTTCCCATTGTGGATTAACCCTTTATGCAGTAGTTTGTGGTATGTCCCCACTCTTGTCGTTGTTTCTGATACCTCTATTTTACTCTGATCTATGACCTCTCCCTGATCTCTCTAGCATTGGATCTGAAAAATTTTTCCCTATTTCTCGCTCTGAAATGACCAAGTTGCTATATGTATATACTTTTTTTCACTTTTGATGTTAATATTATCCTTTTTCCTTTTTTGTTATAAATGTAGTGACTGATGAAGGTCCATGATATAGGACCGAAACGTTTCGCTACTACTGTGAATAAAAACCTTATATCTCATACACATAAGTTGAGTGCCGAGTTCATTTCATATAAAATGCAAAAATCAAGCACAAAAACAAAAAGAAGAAAATGTCTTATCTGTTAGCAGGAGATGCAGACACAACACAGCAGGCTACAAGGGAAAAAGGAATCAAGGATAGAGACCAGAACAATTGATGACCGGCAACCCTGATGGGAAGGCGACTCCCTTATATAAGACCAGTCAGTAACACCTGATTCCCAATCCTCACAATCTTCACTGGACAGTCCAGTACCGCTAGTAACCACCAGAGGGAGCCTCTGCTCAGAACTCATCTCAAGCCCATTCACAACAGAAACAGGAATCAAGGATTGAGACCAGAACAATTGATCACCGGCAACCCTGATGGGAAGGCGACTCCCTTATATAAGACCAGTCAGTAACACCTGATTCCCAATCCTCACAATCTTCACTGGACAGTCCAGTACCGTTTGTAACCACCAGAGGGAGCTTCTGCTCAGAACTCATTTCCAGCCTATTCACAACAGTACCCCCCCTTGAGGAGGGGTCACCGAACCCTCATTTGAGCAACCAGGTCGGTCAGGATGAGTTCTATGATACGCACGGATGAGTCTCCTAGCATGGATGTCCAAAGTAAACACCCAAGAATTGTCTTCCTGACCATAACCTCTCCATTTAACCAAATACTGGAGTTTCCGTCTAGAAAAACGAGAATTCAATATTTTCTCAACCACATACTCCAGATTGCCCTCAACCAAAACAGGGTCAGGAGGCACAGTAGTACGAACCACTGGCTCAACAAACCTCTTCAACAAGGACTTGTGGAAAACGTTATGGATCTTAAATGTCCCTGGAAGAAGCAAACGAAAAGAAACAGGATTAAGAATCTCCATGATCTTATAAGGTCCAATGAACCTAGGCTTAAATTTAGGAGATGCCACTCTCATAGGAATATTTCTTGAGGACAACCAGACCAAGTCCCCCACTTTAAACCGAGGACCATCAGTCCTATGCCGGTTAGCAAACCGCTGGGCCCTCTCCTGAGAGAGGGACAACCTCTCCACTACCTGGTCCCAAATCTGTTGCATACGCTCCACAACAGAGTCAACACCTGGACAGACAGAAGCCTCCGTCTGTCCTGAAGAAAATCGAGGGTGAAACCCAGAATTACAGAAAAATGGAGACATCAAAGTGGCAGAGCTAGCCCTATTATTAAGAGCAAACTCAGCCAAAGGCAAAAAAGAGACCCAGTCATCCTGATCAGCAGACACAAAGCATCTTAGATAAGTCTCCAATGTCTGGTTTGTTCTCTCAGTTTGACCATTGGTCTGAGGATGAAACGCCGAGGAGAAAGACAATTGAACACCAATTTTAGAACAAAAGGTCCTCCAAAATCTGGAAACAAACTGGACTCCTCTGTCAGACACAATGTTCTCAGGAATGCCGTGTAAACGAACCACGTGCTGAAGGAACAAAGGCACCAATTCAGAGGAGGAAGACAACTTAGGTAATGGCACAAGATGTATCATCTTGGAAACCTATCGCAAATCACCCAGATGACGGTCATTCTCTGAGAAACAGGGAGGTCGGAAATGAAATCCATAGAGATATGGGTCCATGGTCTCTTGGGCACAGGTAATGGCATCAACAAACCACTAGAACGAGAGCAAGGCTTGGAGCGAGAGCAAGTCCCGCAGGACTGCACAAACTCCCTGACATCACGAGACAAGGTAGACCACCAAAAGGACCGACTAACCAAGTCTCTGGTACCAAAAATTTCGGGATGACCGGCCAACGCGGAACAATGAATCTCAGACATTACACTCTTTTTCCACTGGTCCGGGACAAACACTTTCCCAACAGGGCAGCGCTCGGGCTTATCCTCCTGACACCCCTCCAGAGCCAGTCTCAAATTGGGCGAGATGGCGGAAAGAACTACACCCTCTTTCAAAATAACAGAAGGATCAGATAACTCAGGAGAGTCCGCCAGGAAACTCCTCGAGAGGGCATCCGCCTTAACATTTTTAGTGCCAGGAAGAAATGAAACCACAAAATTAAAACGTGTGAAAAACAAGGCCCACCTGGCCTGTCTAGGATTAAGTCGCTTGGCAGATTCCAGATAAACTAGATTCTTATGGTCCGTAAGGACCACCACCTGATGTTTGGCTCCCTCCAGCCAATGTCTCCACTCTTCAAAAGCCCACTTCATGGCTAATAACTCCCGATTACCCACGTCATAATTACGTTCAGTGGGAGAAAATTTTCGAGAGAAAAAGGCACAAGGGTTACTTTTAGAGGTCTCTGGATCTCTTTGGGACAAAACGGCACCTGCCCCAATTTCAGAGGCATCAACCTCCACCTGAAATTGTAGAGAAACATCAGGCTGCCGTAGAACAGGAGCAGAAGTGAATCTCTGCTTAAGTTCCTGAAATGCAGAGACTGCCTCAGGAGGCCAATTCACCACATCAGAACCCTTTTTGGTCAAATCAGTTAATGGTTTAACAATAACAGAGAAATTACCAATAAATTTACGATAAAAATTGGCAAAACCCAAGAATCTTTGAAGAGCCTTTAATGAAGTAGGTTGGACCCAATCACAGATGGCCTGAACTTTGCCCGGGTCCATTTCAATAACAGATGGGGACAAAATGAATCCAGAAATGAGATCCTCTGAACGCCAAAAAGACACTTTGATCCCTTCACATACAGAGCATTCTCTCTCAAAATCTGGAACACAGTCCGAACATGTTTTACATGAGAGTCCCAGTCATTGGAAAAAATCAAGATATCATCCAAATAAACAATCAGAAATTTATCCACAAAATCCCTGAAAATGTCATTCATGAAGGACTGGAAGACAGAAGGAGCATTAGTGAGCCCAAAGGGCATCACAAGGTACTCAAAATGCCCTTCAGGGGTATTAAATGCCGTCTTCCATTCATCCCCGTGCTTAATGCGAATAAGGTTATATGCCCCCCTGAGGTCAAGCTTGGTAAACCAAGTAGCGTTTTTCACCCTGGAAAACAGATCAGAGACCAAGGGTAAAGGATATTGATATTTCACAGTAATATTGTACAAGAGACGATAATCAATACACGGCCTTAATGAACCATCCTTTTTGGCCACAAAGAAAAAACCGGCACCTAAGGGTGAAGAGGATGGTCTGATATGACCCTTCTCCAATGACTCCTTGATATAAGACCGCATAGCATCATGTTCAGGTACAGACAAGTTAAAAAGGCGACCTTTAGGGAATTTACTACCAGGCACTAATTCAATAGCGCAGTCATAGCTCCTATGGGGAGGTAAGGATGCAGATTTACTTTCGCTAAACACATCAGAAAAATCAATCAAAAAGTCAGGAACATCCTGAGCCTGGGGGGAGGCAGAAAAAACAGAAGTGTTGGTATTAACACATTGGCAGCCCCAACTGGTAACAGACACAGATTTCCAATCCAAAACAGGATTATGAGACTGTAACCAAGCGAAACCCAGTACGATAATGTCATGCAGATTATACAGAACCAAAAATTTGCAACTCTCCTGATGATCAGGTTCTACCCTCATTATCACCTGAGTAGAGAACTGAGGTTTATTCTCAGCCAAAGGGGTAGAATCGATCCCCATTAGGGGAATAGACTTCCGTAGGGGTATCAAGGGAAACCCACAACGTTTAGCAAAATCAAAATCCATCAGGTTAATAGCTGCTCCAGAATCAACAAAAGCCTGAGCAGAAAATGAGGACAGAGAGCATATCAGGGTAACAGTTAATAAAAACTTAATCTGAACACTACCCAAGACAACTGATCGTGCAAAACGTCTTCCCCGCTTAGGGCAGACTGAAATAGCATGAGAGGCATCACCACAGTAGAAACATACCCATTGCGCTTTCGAAATTCATGACGCTGTGCCCCAGAAACCACTCTATCACACTGCATGGATTCAGAAGCAGGTTCACAAGGCAACATTATTCCACGCATACCTTTCCGCTCACGCAAACGTCTGTCAATTTGAATCGCTAATGACATAGAATCATTGAGACCAGAGGGAACAGGGAATCCCACCATAACATCCTTTACATTATCTGACAGTCCCTTCCGAAAAAGAGCTGCCAAAGCGTCGTCATTCCATTTGGTCAGGACTGCCCACTTACGGAATCTCTGACAGTATAACTCAGCGTCCTCAAGCCCTGACTTAATGCCAACAAAGTTTTTTCAGCTTGATCAGTGACATTAGGCTCATCGTACAATAACCCCAAAGCCTGAAAAAACGCATCAACATCACTCAAAACAGGATCCCCAGGTGTCAGGGAAAAAGCCCAATCCTGAGGGTCGCCGCGCAGGAGAGAGATGACAATTTGAACCTGCTGCGCTGCGTTCCCTGAGGACTTAGATTTTAAGGCAAAAAACAATTTACAGTTATTTTTGAAATTCAGAAATTTAGCTCGATCCCCTAAAAACAAATCTGGCATGGGAATCCTAGGTTCCACAACAGGCAACCTAGCAAGATAGGTAGCAATACTCCGAACTTCAGTGGCAAGCTGATCCACACGGCCAGACAACTGTGCAAACTCCATTGAGAAGAGAAAAAAAAAATCCTCCTCAGCACCCAGAGATACAGAGGGAAAAAAAAAATGCAACAAACAGAAAAAAAAAAATCTCTGACAACTCTGACAACTTTTTTTTCTTTCCACAATATTTTTCCCTTCTGTGAGTACCATAAAATTTTCAGTTTAGGCCGGTGATACTGTTATGATTTGGTAGCTGAGGAGAGCAGGCAAAAAGGAAATACACCAGAGCAGTTGGAAACTATGAGATTGCAGTACCCTGACTAACCACCACAACTAGAGGCAGCCGTGGAGCGTTCCTACGTTGGTCCTAGACGCCTCGTCACAGCCTGAGAAACTAACTACACCTACAGATAGAAAGAGGAAAGCTACCTGCCCCGGAGCAGATCCCCAAAGAACATAGAAAGCCCCCAAACATGTAATGGCGGTTAGACAAGAAGAAATACTGACACAGACAGAAAATAGTATGAGCAAACGTTGGGGCCATAACTTACTAAATAGAAAAGGATAGGAAGGGCACTTACTGCAATCCCAAAAAAACCCTGAAAAGCACCAACTCTACTAATTTCAAAAACACCTGAGATCACACGACCTCTACCACCTAAATTAGTTCTCTGGTGTAACCAAAAACAAAACAGCAGCCACTGAAAAAACTGGAAAAAGCAAATGTACAAACATCAGTGGCTGAACTGAACTGAGAGGGCAAAAGCCCCTGGAGGGGACCTGAAGGCCCCCACAGAAGTGCAGGACAAAATGCAAAAATCAAGCACAAAAACAAAAAGAAGAAAATGTCTTATCTGTTAGCAGGAGATTCAGACACGACACAGCAGGCTACCAAGGAAACAGGAATCAAGGATTGAGACCAGAACAATTGATCACCGGCAACCCTGATGGGAAGGCGACTCCCTTATATAAGACCAGTCAATAACACCTGATTCCCAATCCTCACAATCTTCACTGGACAGTCCAGTACCGTTTGTAACCACCAGAGGGAGCTTCTGCTCAGAACTCATTTCCAGCCTATTCACAACAGCATGTGCTCTATTCATCCATGTGCATAGGGTGTATCGATCTGAGTGTGTTTGCATGCATGTGTGGTCCTTGCGTGCGTGTGTGTGTATAGTGTACATGTGGTATTTATGGGGTAGTGTTGTGGTATTTGTGGGGTGGTGTTTGTGTTGTGTGTGTCTAGAGTGGTTGTTGTCATATGCAACAGATTAGGACTTCTATATTATAAGTAAAAGGAGGACTTTATGCTGACCTGACAGTAGATGGCGATGTTGTGTAATGTTTCCTTCTTTAATGTATTGTATAAGAATTAGTCTCTCTTCTGTTTAGTTTCACTTTCGTTTTGTTCATGTTTGCTGATGCAATGCTGTAATGACTGTGCATTATCCTTTACCTCGTGTTCAGAGAAGTAAACGCTTGTTATCCCATGCAACCTGCTCTGTGAAGTTTTCCTCTGCAAAGGTGTGGATTCAGAAGCTGTGCAACAGGTTATGGGCCCAGACACCCAGACACCCAGATACAGCGTACCCAGATACAGAGAATCCAGACACCACAGATCCCAGGACACTGAAGAATACCAGATACCCAGGACATTGGAACTCTCAGAAAGACCCTGGTGAATGCAGAAGAATTCTTCAGTGCAAGTCTCTCCAAACAAGTAAGATAAGTTAAAAATGATGAATAGCACAGAGCTAAAACTCACAGTAGCTAAACTGAATGATGAGAACTATCAGCTATGGAAGTTAAAAGTAGAGATGTTATTGTCTAAAGATGATTTATGGGAAGTAATCACTACAGATAGACCTGATGAAGATAATCAGACATGGGATAGAAAAAATAGACAAGCGAGAGTTACCATCAGCTTATTAGTGGATGATGCTCAATTAATACATATAAGAAATGAAGAAACAGCGAAAGGAATGTGGGAAGAATTAAGAAAGCTATATGAGAGACCTAGCTTAAATCACAAGTTATTTCTACTAAGAAAGCTTTACAATATGAGACTAAATGCAGACAGTGACATGCAGAAGCATATATTCTCAATGATTGAAGTGATACTACAGCTAAGATCTATTGGTGAAGATATTAAGGAAAGCCATATAGCAGCAATGTTATTGTGCAGTTTACCAGATTCATATACAGCTTTAATAAATGCACTAGAGACAAGACCAGAAACTGACATTACATTAGAGTTTGTGAAGACCAGACTCATAGATGAATATCAGAGAAGGAAAGAACAAAGCAATGATTCTTCTACTGAAAAAGATAATGGAAATGCTCTTAAAGCTACAGAACTTAAAAAACCCCATAATAAAGAGACAAGAGAATGCTTCAGATGTAAGAAAAAAGGTCATTTAAAGAAAGACTGTACTGTATGGAAAGCAGAACAGAAATTACACTATAAAGATAATATACAGAAGGTGAAAACACACAATTTCTGATTCATGTGAAAATAATTGGAATGGCACATTTAAAGTAACTGATAAGAAATCATCACTTGGTTGGTTTATTGATTCAGGAGCAACGAGTCATATGACAAGTGACAAGAATTTTTTACTGATCTTGATTTAAATAAGAAAGTAGCCATTTATCTTGCAGATGGAAGCAAAATAACCGCAGAAGGTATCGGAAAGGTATGCTAAATTGTTCAAACAAGTTCGGGCAAGATTCAAAGATACTTGTGCAGGATGTGTTGTATGTTCCAAAATTGGAAGGCGGATTATTATCTGTGAAACGTTTAACAGCAAAAGGACTTACAGTAAAATTCAAAGATAATGAGTGTGCAATTCTTGCAGGAAACAAGTTGATAACCAAAGTCAAGGCAGATGAACAATTATATCATTTTGACAAACCAAAGGAACAGATAAAGGTATGTACACATGATCACAAAAACTGTATTCACATGTGGCATAGACGTCTAGGACATAGACACCCGGACAGTATAAGGGAACTACAGAGAAAAGAATTGACAAAAGATTTAAAGATATCAGATTGCTCAATTACCATAAGATGTGAATGTTGTATAAAATCCAAAGCCACAAGGATATCTATTCCAAAAGAAGTGAGATGAAAAGCGAAAGACCACTTGATTTGGTGCATACTGACGTATGTGGACCCATGAAAGTGACTACATCAGGAGGCAATAGATACATGTTGACTTTTATAGATGACTACTCAAGATACACAGTCACATACTTAATTAAGAACAAAAGTGAAGTTTTTGATAAACTTGTAGACTATGTAACAAGATCAAGTAACAAATTTCAAAGGAAGCCAATTGTCATCAGAATGATAATGGAGGTGAATTTACAGGTCACAGAATGGAAGACTACTTAAGACAAAATGGAATAGAACATCAGAAAACTATTCCATACACACCTGAACAAAATGGAGTAGCAGAAAGGAAAAACAGAACTCTAACAGAAATGATGAGATGTATGCTGACAGATTCTAAACTACCAGAGAAATATTGGGGTGAGGCAGCAATGACAGCTACATATCTAAAACCGACTTTTTTCCAGAAAACGGAAGAAAAACCCCTTGAAAAGGGGCAAAGGGATGAAAAAAAAAGTGTCATCATTTAAAATTTTTGGATGTAAAATTTTTATATTCATTCAACGAAAAAAGTTCAAACTTCAAAAAAGATCCATGGAAGGAATATTCGTTTTGGGTATATGAAAAAAATGAAAAGGGAAAAGAACTTGATCCCAAAAAAGACGAGTTACGGTGAGTAACAGTGTGACTTTATTGAAGATTTTAAATGAAGACATTTTGATTTTTTGTTGAAACAAAAAAAAAGACAAACAATAGTGCATAACTGGAAATATTGATGAAAAGAAGTAAATGAAAGAAGAACAAAATATGAAAGGAAAAATCACAAAAAAAGACCAGAACCCAAAACGTTCAATAAGAGAGAACAAAAGGGAAAAACCCCCAAAACGTTCAATCAAGACAAGTTAAGAAAAATCTTTACCTCCTTTGAAAAAACTATCTAAAATTTCCCGAAGAAGAAGCAATAAATGGAAGAACAACAGAAACAGAAAATTTAAAACCCTCTGTTCAAATAAGAACATAACAATTTCCCCGAAGGAAGAAAAGCCTGGATGTAAATGGTTTTTTTAAAATAAAAACCCCAAAAAAGATGGACACCTGAACATATCGAGCAAGACTCTCTAAAAGGTTTCTCAAAAATAGGAGAAACATAAAGAAACTTGCTCCCGTTGTAAAAAAAACTACAATAAAAATTTACTTACAGTTGCAGCAGTGGGGCAGATGGAACTAAACATCTGGATGTAAAAGCAGCTTTTTGAATGGGGATTTAACAGAAGACTTTCTGGAACAAACC
>JARQOD010000006.1:66454394-66500064 GCA_033576555.1 Oophaga sylvatica | reverse complement strand
GCACCTCCTGTTGGGGGGGGGTTAAAATAGTAAGTGACCCCACTATTGGGGGGGAATTTTTTCGGGAAAAACCGCCCCCCTTTAAGAAGAGGGGGCCCCCCCCCCTCACAGGCCTGAGCCTGCTAGGAGTGCACGCACCCCCGGGCAGCACAGACCCGAAGGAGCAGGACGGGCCTCGGCGGTGATACCTGTGTCCTGCAGGGAAGAGGGGACTGCAGAAGGGGGCCTACAAGTTAAATCTCCTACGTATTGTCAAAAGGGCTCCTGGTTTTCAAAGTCCGAAATCTTTGATTCAAAAATACAGACTATTGGGAGGTAGAGGTTTTTCCGGGTACAATCAAACAGCGGCTCAAACAAAGAAAAGCAATCTAATGGATCTCTTGGATATGGATTCAGGGAAAATACAGTAGAAAGAGCTGAGGACTTACGATACAAACACTTATTGATCCCAGGAAATTATGCTATCACCAGCAGCGTTACAACAGCATTACAAACAAAACATTATGAACAGCATTACTACATTACAAACACACAATGGGAGATCCACTCCAAAAACAGCTTAAAGGGAATCTGTCACCCCATTTTTCAACCATCACTGTAGCCACCGCCATCAGGGACTTAGGATTCTTTCACACTTCAGTTGTCGACGTCAGTCAAAATCCTCAAAGCGTCAAAAAAACGACCCCATTTTTTTTTGGCGGACCGCTTTTTTTTTTTTTCCCATTGATTGCATTAGTACGGATTTTTGACGGATGGTTCTGTTAGACCGTCAAATGACGGATCCGCCATTATTTGGCATCCGTCGGTTTCTGTAAAATATCCACTGCAACGTTTTTTGTGTGCATCAAAAAGGCAGACCAGACGGATCCGCCGCATCCGCCGATTTGCATAATGGACGCCTATGGGTTGCGGATCCGTCTTGATCCGTTTTTGGGAGAATCCGCCAGCGGAACCGCTTCTCTCTGCCAAAAATGGGAAATTCCATTCTGGAGTCTCTCTCCTCTCCCCCCAACACGCGTACAATGCATTTCCGGGTTGAAAACTTCACAACGGATCCGTCGGAAAATTGATCCATTGCATCCGTTTTTTCAATTTACAACGAATCCGCTTTTTTCACCTTTTGGGGATTTTAACTGACGTCGTAACAACGAAGTGTGAAAGAGCCTTATCTACAGCATTTGTAATGCTGTAGATAAGCCCCCGATGTCACCTTGAAAGAGAAGAAAACGAGTTATATTATACTCACCCAGGGGCGTGCGCATTCCGGTCCGATGGCGTTGCGGTCCCGGTCGCCTCCCATCTTCTAGCGAAGCCCCCCTCTTCTTAGCTTCCCTTCGCGGCTTCGGCGCACTGCTCTTGCCCTGGTGAGGGCAAAGTACTGCAGTGCACAAGCCCGGACCTCTCTGACTTTTCCCTGCGCCTGCGCACCTGCAGTACTCTGCTCTGCCCTCACCGTGACGGGAAGCTAAGAAGAGAGGGCTTCGCTAGAAGATGGAGGCGCCGGACCGCAACGCCCATCAGACCGGACCGGACGGCGGACCGCCCCTGGGTGAGTATAATATAACTCGTTTTCCTTCTCTTTCAGGTGACATCGGGGGCTTATCTACAGCATTACAGAATGCTGTAGATAAGCCCATGATGGCGGTGGCTACAGCTGATGGTCGAAAAAATGGGGTGACAGATTCCCTTTAATGAGGAGTTAGACTATCACCCAGAACGGTTTAATCAGTGGACAGTCCCAAAAAAGTGAGAAATAATAGAACCTCAGATATAACGCAAAGCCAGCAAAGGGAAGGAATAGATGGGTCAATTTTATGTAAAAATTCCGGGTATGGAACCAGAGAGAAGGATTTAGTACTTATTTTCTTTGTATGAAATACAAGATGCAGTCTTGGCTGCTCTGGTCCAAACATTTCTCCTCCATTCTACCACGGTCAGTTTTTTACCCAGATATTCCCCTATTTGAACATATAAGATTACCGTATAACTCTGTATAAGCCGACCCGTGTATAAGCCGACACCCCCTAATTTTGCCACAAAAACTGGGAAAACTTATTGACTCGTGTATAAGCCGGGTGTAATAAACTGCCCTCCTGCTCTGTCTGCCCCCGTCCTGCTCCTTGCTCCCCATCCACTCTGTGCTCCCCCCATTCTCCTCTGTACTCCCCCCCTCCTTGCTCCATCTCCGCTGTGCTCCCCCATTCCTTCTCTGTCCTCCTGTGCCCCCCCGTCCTGCTCCTGCTCCTCTGTGCCCTCCAACCTCCCCTCCGCTCCGTGCTCATTGTCCTCCTCCATGCTTCCCCCGTCCTCCGTTCTCCCCCCGTCCTCCTCCATGTGCTTCCCCCGTCCTCCTCCATGCTTCCCCCGTCCTCCCCCCGTCCTGCTCCATGCTTCCCCCCGTCCTCCCCAGCTTCCCCCTCCTCCGTTCTCCCCCCCGTCCTCCTCCATGCTTCCCCCGTCCACCGTTTCTATCCCCAGTCCAGCTCCATGCTCCTTGTCCTCTCCCACCATCATACTCACCCTCCCCGTTCCATCGCGAGCGTCCCTGCAACCTGCGTTCTCCCCGGCTTCCTGCAGCTCTCCAGCACTGAGCGTGATGTAATAACCGCTCATTAAGGCCATGAAATATGGAGGCCACGCCCATATGGGAGGCGTCGCGTCCATATTACATGACCTTAATGAGCGGGTATTATGTCCCGCTCAGTGCTGGAGAGCTGCAGGAAGCCGGGGAGAACGCAGGATTGCAGGACATTCAGCGATGGCACGGGGAGGGTGAGTAATCCCAGCCACCGCTCCTGCCGCGGCATCCCCTCCCCCACGTGTTTCTGCCCTATGACTCGTTTAAAGCCGAGGGGCATTTTCAGCACGAAAAAAGTGCTGAAAATCTCGGCTTATACACGAGTATATACGGTAATCTAGTTAGGGAATCTGTGTCTGGAGACTGTAGTATACTGTAAATACTAAAATGTAAACCTCATGTTGAACTATTCTTGCAGTCTCTCGAAGTGGTTGGAATAGAGGCCTGAGACCGGGAATAATGATGAGGCAAAGTGCCTAATTTTAATATATTGAAAAAATGTAAGAGATGGAGGGAAAATTTATTTCTCAGCCATCATAGAATGTAGAATTCGCGATTTATAGTTAACTAGATGAAGAGCCGGCGTTGCCCGGTCAAAGCAACTAACTGTGGTTAGTTAAAACAAATTATGATTATATTGCACATAAAAACATTTCACATCATTTATTCAACACACAGATTGCAACACAAATTAACTAAATGATTACCCAAGTATTGATGGAATTTTATTTTCAACTCATTCAAGAGCCTTTTGATAAACCTTTCGGTTTCCTGTTCCGAGGACCAGTGTGGGAACGCGCAGAAGAAAAAGAATTATCGCTAGGGTCACTAAGGGGCACTAAGGTTTCATCTCCCTCGTATATAGGGGTTTTTTGGATTCATTCCTGGTACGGCACCCGGCTAAGTCCAGAGAAAAATGGGAAGAGGATGGGGACCAATCTCGGACTCTCAGTGGGAGAGTGTATTACAATTCATCCCCAAGGTCTCTATGAGTTAAGCCAGGAGAGTCTCACAACTCTACTTAACACATTGAGTATACAGACCCCGGTCTGGATGAAGAGGGCGGGCCTGAGGAGGGATTCCTGCTGTCCGCGCTGCTCTGAGGATGGGCAGATCTCCTACATATATGGTCCTGCCCTGCCCTACAGAACTTTTGGTACAAATACTTAATTTGACTCAGGAGGTAATGGAGTGGATCTTATAAGGAACCCGCTGACGGTGTATTGGGGTGCAGGAGGATATCGCGGTTGATGAGTGGGGAAAGCTGACCATAGCCAGATCCTATATGCTGCCAGAAAGCTCATTGCGGCCCACTGGTTAGATACAAAGCGCCATTTAACAAGAACTGATTAATAAGTTAAACTTTATTGTTATGATGGAACAGAACATATATGCGAAAAGAGGTCAGCACATGCAGTTTGACAATGTGTGGGTGGCTGGATGGAGCACCCGGCCTGGGCTTCGGAGGCTCTTATGAGAGAAAGAATGCGCCTGCCTACGCGCCCTTGACCCTCTGAGTTGGTACTTTAAACAGGGATCGTAAGTGGTTGTCTCGAAAAAAAGGATTCAAAATGTGACATGGTGTGTGATATGTGCAATGATTTAAAGGACGGGGTTAGGGGGGAGGGGGGGAGGGTAGGACTTAGGATGTAAGAATAGTTATATTGCCGTCAGGTTGAATACGGTTTATATTATATGCTAAAGTTAAATGTACTTCAAAGTTTCATGCTGACAATTTTTAAATAAAAAATCATCTGATTTAAAAAAAAAAAAAAAGAAATTATCGCTGTTGAACACAGCAATGCTCCTGCATTGGAACACAGAACACAACCGGCGCCATTTTGTTGAAGCAAAATTTTTTTTTTTTAGCACAATAGTAACCCCTTAACGACTGCCGATACGACTTTTAACAGAGGCTGTTAAGGGGCCTTATTCCTCCTGCACCTCACACCCTCCTTTATACACAGCATTTTTCTGCAGACACAGCTTTTCCCTTTATAGCGCCTCCTCCGGCAGACCTCACACTCTCTTCACTACAACTGGAAACACTTGATTCCGAGAGAAAATTGCACAATTGCAATAAAGCGTATCATGTACACCAGGGTTCCTCAACTCCAGTCCTCAAGGCCCACCAACAGATCATGTTTTCAGGATTTCCTTTGTATTGCACAGATGATGCAATTATCACCTTGTGCAATACTAAGGAAATCCTGAAAACATGACCTGTTGGTGGGCCTTGAGGACTGGAGTTGGGAACCCTGATATACAGCCTACTTCTTCTGCACACCCACACAGCAACTTCCGTTATGGCACAGCGTGTAATCCATGAGATTCCCCTCTTTCCCTTGACGTCATGCCTCACAGGAGCAACTCCATTCTAGACACAACGGAGCTAGATGTGACCTGTACCTGCCGTGCCCTGATACTCTGAAGGCGGCAGCCCTGATTGTTGCTTGCAGCGGCAGGGACATCGCAGCCGGTGAGTTCTGCACGGTGGCTTTCGAGGTGAATGTGTCTCCGCCCATGTGCGCTAACAAGTGGGCCGTGTGGACGAGCTTTGCTGTGGTGTGCTATGCTGAGTGGGCGTGGCTAACACACACTACAACACTCAGCTTTTATATATATAGATTATGTCAGGAAGTTAAACGAGCCAATTGATCCAACCCCTGTAAAAAGACTTAAAATTTTAGGGAAATTCGGGTGGAAAAGGAAGGAAGGGCAGAATTCGGTGATGTCAGATTTTTTTTAGAGCAGACCTTCCATAAATTTCTGGTGTGCATCATGGACCCCAATAGGTCTATTGACGGGGGATGGTAACCCCATTCCAGTCAGGGAGTTGGGGCTAACCATACCTTTTCAATCTCCATTTCGTAAGGGAGGAAAAATGACCACGATGGGACATGCGTGGTGCATGCATATAAGAAAACGAAGGGAGGTAACTTTATGCATTCTGAGTGAAGAATCCTTAAAATCAAATCTTTTTTGGAACAGGTTTTTGTGCGCATTCTGGCAAACCGGCCCCTTCACAGGAAAAACCCTTTTCAAGGATTTTTTATCTCAGCGCGTAATGATCCTCCCTTCGTTTTCCTTTTTACCAGTGGTCGCCTCACGACCGGGTTTTGTGGGGAGCAGCTGTTAACCCCCCCCCTCACACGCATCTCGCTAGCGGATCGCTGCTGAGTCACTAGTTTGTGACGCAGCAGCGTTTCCCCAGCGATACGTGTGTTGACATTCAGCGACGTCACCCCCCCCCCTGGGTATCTTCGTCGCCCGAATTCCCCGGCATTTTTTTTACGCTGTTTTCCCCTGGCCCCCACGCAATTTCGTGTGACAGGGGGGAACAGCGATCCCTGGTAACCAAGGACACAGCGGGGGTTTTCCGGGGCGGGGCGTGGGGCCGGGGAAAACCCTGTACCTTTATACCAGCGCCCTGAGCGGGAGCGGTAACCAAGGTAAACGTGGGGTTTCCAGGACCGCGCAGCGCCGGAAACCCGGTTTTCCTTGGTTTTCCCGCTCCCTGATCAGGGGGGGGGTTCCAACGCCTGCGGGTAAAAAAGCGACGTTTTCCCCCAGTGTCGCTGTGCTGATCCTGCCGACGCCTTTTTGGAGCTCAGCGCGACTGTGCGATAAACCAGCATCCGAAACGCATACGTTTGGGGGCGTGGTGTTGCTTTGGGACCGGGGGTTACATCTTTTTTTTGACAATTTTAAGAACTTGGCAAGGTGAGTGTATCTCCTTTTTTGACCCCATTGTCTTATAAGACCTATGCGCTTTTCTCTTCCCCTTTTTCGTGGTTAAAATAATGAATAAAAATTTGGTGCCACAGACCTCCCTTTTTTCACCAAATTAAAAATTTAATTCTAGACGTCTTCCCTCATTGAAATTTAAAGTGCTGCTTGAAAAAAAACGTAAAAATTTGAGGGGAGATAGGGTAAAGTTTTTAAAAGATAACTTTTTGGGGATGTCATTTTTTTCTGAAATGGGGCCAAAATGAAAGGGGGTGATATCCATTTTCGTCAATAGTTCGCATTTTTGGGAAAATAAGGGGGAAATTTTGTTCTTGAAAAAAGTAAAATACGAAGTTGTAAAATTAAAAATTCCTGGGTATTTGAGGGTGCGTGCCGGGGGTATTTAAATTTTTACTCTGGAGGTGATCTAAAGGGGTCTTTATGCATTGTCTCATATGCCTCTTTGGCAGCGCCAAAGAAAAAAAAAAGGGGAAAAAAAAAGTGGGGGGGAATTGGGGAACCCTGGGGGTGCCATTTTTACTTAGGTGGCAAAAGGGGGTACATGATCTTTTCATCACTTAAACCAACCCCAAAAGGTTTTTTAAGGGGTGGCCCAGGTTTTTGAAAATGCGGGTTTTTAAAAAATGATGGTTTTTGATAAATTTTGCAATGAAATGGGGGGAATTTGGGGAGGAAAATTTTGGGCTCAATTAGAACCGGGGGTCCTTAAAATTGGTTCCGTTAACCTAAGGCCTTAATGAATTATGTTTTTCCCCCTTTTTTGAAATAATTTTTTTAATTTTTCATGTTTGGGTTGTTTTGGTCTTGTTGCTTTTTTTGTTTTTTTCTTTTAAGTCTTGGAGCCTCTTACCTGCGGGAGACTGTCTTTCCTCCTTCTTTTTGTTTTTGGGGGGTCTTTTGAGCGCGCCCTCCAAACTTGGTCGCGCTCTGTTTCCGCCCCGATTTTTCTCCGGGGTGCTTTTGGGGTCCTTGTCACCACTGGACTTCTCCTTTAAAATCAGTTTTCTTGGGAAAGGTTTTTTGTTTTTTGCACCAAAGTTGTAGGAGGGGACAATGAGATTTTACTTTCCTGATTGATTTATTTTTTTCATTGTAGAAATGCCAACTTGCATAGATTGGGTTATTGTAATTAACAAAACATTTATCCAATCATTAGTGAAAAAAATTTCTTTTATAGTAATAAAGGTTTAGTACTGTTTATATAAAATATTAATAGGGTTTGCGTGCCTACAGTTTTTTCGAGCCAATTTTTTTCCCCAAAGGGTTTTTTTTGATATTTTAAAAATTTCCATCTTCCAATTTTTTTTCATTATTATTTTTTTGGGGTTATTTTTTTATTAAAATTTTTTACCTCTTACCCTAAAAAATTTTGGGGTTCCCCCCCTTTTTTCAGAATTCCAAAAAAATTTTCCCCTTTTTTACGTTAATATACTCATGAATTTATTTAATGTAACACTCTTTTGTAGGAAAATTCATTGATTCAAAAATTAGTTAGATAACAGTCTGGCCAAAAGTTTGAAAAGACACAAATATTAATTTTTACAAAGTTTACTGTTCATTTTTATGGAATTTGCATATATCCAATGTTATAAAAAGTGATCAGCTTAAAAAAATTTCTTGCAAAGTCAAATTTGGCTGAAAATGAAACTTTTTCCCCCCCAAAACACATTTCAACTCATTGCGCCCTCCTTAAAAAAAACCAGCAACCTTTTTCAGTGATTGCCCCCTTAACACGGGTGGGGTTATGGGGACATGGTGGGGACAATCTGTCTGATTAAAAAAAATGACACCAGGGGCCCCCTTTAAAAAGGAGGCTGTGCTTGGCCTTTTTTTCTTTTCTGTTAACCTGGTCATCTCTAAAAAACACGGCAGTCATCATTGAAAAAAAAAAAAATGGTTAACGGGAAAAAGTATCGCGCTAGAAAGATTCACCTCAGCAACAATCTATCGCATCAAAAAGAACTTCAAGGGGAGGGTTTCATTGTTGCCAAAAGCTTCGGGGCCCAAAAAGCCCCCAAGCCCAGGACCGTCTCTTAAAATGTTTCAGTGCGGGGTGGGGGTCCAGCAGTGCAGAGCTTTCTCAGGAATGGCAGCAGCAGGTGGAGTGCAACGCACGCACTGTGAGGCGGAATTTTTGAACAACCTGGTCTAAGGTGGGGGGCAAAGAAGCCACTTCTCTCCAAAAAAACATCATGGACAATATATTCTGCAAAAGGCGGCAGTGGGTGTGATAGGGGTAAAGTTATTTTCCTTTTAACCCCTTTTCGATGTTTGGGCATCAAAAAAACCTCATTCGGGAACACAAGGGACGCCCCCAGTTTGTCTCATGCCAACTGTTAAGCATCCTTAAAAAACCCTCATGGTGGGGTTGCTTCTCAAAAGGGAATCGGTCTCTCCAGTCTTCCAAAAAAAAAAAGCCAGAAAAAGAATGGTCCAGAATGTCCCCAATAGCAACTTCCCCACCCTCCAAGACATTTTGGGATCAAAATGCCTTTTCCGCATGATGGAGCACCTTGGATAAAGAAAAATGATAATAAATGGCCAGGGACAAAACATAGAGATTTTTGGGCCAGGCCGGGGAAAATCCCCCAACTTTAAACTCTTGAAACTTGTGGTCAATCTCAAGGCGGGGGACAAAAAAAAACCTAAAAATTCTGACAAAAAAAAGATTGTTGTGAAAAAAAAGGATGCTACAGTTAGGATTTGGTCCAATTTTATTGGGGAAAGCCGGGGGAAAATTTCAGGGGCCAAAAAAGAAGGTCAACACTGAAATTTGATTTTCTGCTTTTAAACATTTTAACTGAATAAAGCTTTTTTAAAACATAGTTTTAATTAAATTTCGTCTGTGATAAAAACATCTGTCAAACCACAAAAAAAAAAGGCGCGATCAGTAAAATATAATATTTGTGTCATTCTCAAAACTTTGGCCATGACTGTACTCTGTGAGTAATTTCAATTACTCACTTTTTGTATACTTATCTCTCTGATACTTATGACCATCCTTCTGTCACGCTGCTCTGTCTGTACTTGGTGTCGGCGTGACAATGCATGTCTTTGCTTTAACCCTTTGCCCCTTTCCCCCTAATTGAGCTGGGATACTTGTTGTGAATGGACTTGAAATGAGTTCTGAGCAGAGGCTCCCTCTGGTGGTTACAAGCGGTACTGGACAGTCCATGAAGATTGTGAGGAGTGGGAATCAGGTGTTACTGACTGCTCTTATATAAGGGAGTCGCCTTCCCATCAGGGTTGCCAGTGATCAATTGTTCTGGTCTCAATCCTTGAGTCCTGTTTCCATTGTAGCCTGCTGTGTCGTGTCTGCATCTCCTGCTAACAAGATAAGACATTTTCTTCTTTTGTTTTTGTGCTTGATTTTTGCATTTTGTCCTGCACTTCTGTGGGGGCCTTCAGGGTCCCCTCCGGGGGCTTTTGCCCTCTCAGTTTAGTTCAGCCACTGATGTTTGTACTTTTGCTTTTTCCTTTTTTTTCAGTGGGCTGCTGTTTTGATTTTGTTACACCAGAAAAACTAATTTAGGTGGTAAGGTCGTGTGATCTCAGGTGATTTTGAAATAGAAGAGTTGGTGCTTTCAGGTTTTTTGGGATTGCAGTAAGTACCCTTCCTATCCCTTTCTATTTAGGTAGTTTGGGCCCCAACGTTTGCTCATACTATTTTCTGTCTGTGTCAGTATTTCATCTTGTCTATCCGCCATTACATGTTTGGGGGCTTTCTATGTTCTTTGGGGATCTGCTCCGGGGCAGATAGCTTTCCTCTTCTATCTTTAGGTGTAGTTAGTTTCTCAGGCTGTGACGAGGCGTCTAGGACCAACGTAGGACTGCTCCACGGCGCCTCTAGTTGTGGTGGTTAGTCAGGGTACGCAATCTCATAGATTCCAACTTCTCTGGTGTATTGCCTTTTTTACCTGCACTCCTCAGCTACCGAAACATAACAGTATCACCCCGGCTAAAAATTGAAAATTGTATGGTACTCACAGAAGGGAAAAAATATTGTGAAAGAAAAAAGGTTGTCAGAGTTGTCAGAGATATTTTTTCTGTTTGTTGCATTTTTTTTCCCTCTGTATCTCTGGGTGCTGGGGAGGATTTTTTTTTTCTCTCAATGGAGTTTGCACAGTTGTTTGGCAGTGTGGATCAGCTTGCCACTGAGGTTCGGAGTATTGCTGCCTATCTTCTAGGTTGCCTGATGTGGAACCTAGGATTCCCATGCCAGATTTGTTTTTAGGGATCGAGCTAAGTTTCAGAATTTCAAAAATAATTGTAAATTGTTTTTTGCCTTAAAATCTAAGTCCTCAGGGGAAAGCAGCGCAGCAGGTTCAAATTGTCATCTCTCTCCTGCGCGGCGATCCTCAGGATTGGGCTTTTTCCCTGACACCTGGGGATCCTGTTTTTAGTGATGTTGATGCATTTTTTCAGGCTTTGGGGTTTATTGTACAATGAGCCTAATGTCACTGATCAAGCTGAAAAAGCATGTTGGCATTAAATCAGGGTCTTGATGCGCTGAGTTATACTGTCAGAGATTCCGTAGGTGGGCAGTCCTGACCAAGTGGAATGACGACGCTTTGGCGGCCCTTTTTCTGAAGGGTCTGTCCCGATAATGTAAAGGATTTTATGGTGGGATTCTCTGTCCCCTCTGGTCTCAATGATTCTATGTCATTAGCGATTCAAATTGACAGACGTTTGCGTGAGCGGAGAAGTATGCGTGGAATGGTGTTGCCTTGTGAACCTGCTTCTGAACCCATGCAGTGTGATAGAGTGGTGTCTGGGGCACAGCGTCATGAGTTTCGAAAGCGCAATGGTTATGTTTCTACTGTGGTGATGCCTCTCATGCTATTTCAGTCTGCCCTAAGCGGGGAAGACGTTTTGCACGCTCAGTTTGTCTTGGGTAGTGTTCAGACTAAGTTTTTATTAACTGTCACTCTGATATGCTCTCTGTCCTCATTTTCTGCTCAGGCTTTCGTTGATTCTGGAGCAGCTATTAACCTGATGGATTATGATTTTGCTAAACGTTGTGGGTTTCCCTTGATACCCCTACAGAAGTCTATTCCCCTACTGGGGATCGATTCTACCCCTTTGGCTGAGAATAAACCTCAGTTCTCTACTCAGGTGATAATGAGGGGGTTTAACCTGATCATCAGGAGTGCTGTAAATTTTTGGTTCTGTATAATCTGCATGATAATATCGTACTGGGCTTCCCTTGGTGCAGTCTCATAATCCTGTTTTGGATTGGAAATCTGTGTCTGTAACCAGTTGGGGCTGCCAATGTGTTAATACCAACACTCCTGTTTTTTCTGCCTCCCCCCAGGCTCAGGATGTTCCTGACTTTTTGATTGATTTTTCTGATGTGTTTAGCGAAAGTAAATCTGCATCCTGCCTCCCCATAGGAGCTATGACTGCGCTATTGAATTAGTGCCTGTAGTAAATTCCCTAAGGTCGCCTTTTTAACTTGTCTGTACCTGAACATGACGCTATGCGGTCTTATATCAAGGAATCATTGGAGAAGGGTCATATCAGACCATCCTCTTCACCCTTAGGTGCCGGTTTTTTCTTTGTTGCCAAAAAGGATGGTTCATTAAGGCCGTGTATTGATTATCGTCTTTTGAACAATATTACTGTAAAATATCAATACCCGTTACCTTTGATTTCTGACCTGTTTTCCAGGGTGAAAAACGCTACTTGGTTTACCAGCTTGACCTCAGGGGGGCATATAACCTTATTCGCATTAAGCACGGGGATGAATGGAAGACGGCATTCAATACCCCTGAGGGACATTTTGAGTACCTTGTGATGCCCTTTGGGCTCACTAATGCTCCTTCTGTCTTCCAGTCCTTCATGAATGACATTTTCAGGGATTTTGTGGATACATTTCTGATTGTTTATTTGGATGATATCTTGATTTTTTCTAAT
Source organism: Oophaga sylvatica (assembly GCA_033576555.1). NCBI lineage: Eukaryota > Metazoa > Chordata > Amphibia > Anura > Dendrobatidae > Oophaga > Oophaga sylvatica. Next base: position 66,487,820 of record JARQOD010000006.1, on the reverse strand, counting down.
GACTGGGACTCTCATGTGAAACATGTTCGAACTGTATTCCAGATTTTGAGAGAGAATGCTCTGTATGTGAAGGGATCAAAGTGTCTTTTTGGCGTACAGAGGATCTCATTTCTGGGATTCATTTTGTCCCCATCTGTTATTGAAATGGACCCGGTCAAGGTTCAGGCCATCTGTGATTGGGTCCAACCTACTTCATTAAAGGCTCTTCAAAGATTTTTGGGTTTTGCCAATTTTTATCGTAAATTTATTGGTAATTTCTCGGTTATTGTTAAACCATTGACTGATTTGTCCAGAAAGGGTTCTGATGTGGTGAATTGGCCTCCTGAGGCAGTCTCTGCATTTCAGGAACTTAAGCAGAGATTCACTTCTGCTCCTGTTCTACAGCAGCCTGATGTTTCTCTGCCATTTCAGGTGGAGGTTGATGCCTCTGAAATTGGGGCAGGTGCCGTTTTGTCCCAAAAAGATCCAGAGACCTCTAAAAGTAACCCTTGTGCCTTTTTCTCTCGAAAATTTTCTCCTACTGAACGTAATTATGACGTGGGTAATCGGGAGTTACTGGCCATGAAGTGGGCTTTTGAAGAGTGGAGACATTGGCTGGAGGAGCCAAACATCAGGTGGTGGTCCTTACGGACCATAAGAATCTGGTTTATCTGGAATCTGCCAAGCGACTCAATCCTAGACAGGCCAGGTGGGCCTTGTTTTTCACACGTTTTAATTTTGTGGTTTCCTTTCTTCCTGGCACTAAGAATGTTAATTCGGATGCCCTCTCAAGGAGTTTCCTTGCGGACTCTCCTGAGTTATCTGATCCTTGTTATTTTGAAAGAGGGTGTAGTTCTTTCCGCCATCTCACCCAATTTGAGACTTGCTCTGAGGGGTGTCAGGAGGATAGGCCCGAGCGCTGCCCTGTTGGAAAATTGTTTGTCCCGGACCAGTGGAAAAAGAGTGTGATGTCTGAGATTCATTGTTCCGCGTTGGCTGGGCATCCTGGAATTTTTGGTACCAGAGACTTGGTTAGTCGGTCCTTTTGGTGGCCTACCTTGTCTCGTGATGTCAGGGAATTTGTGCATTCCTGCGGGACTGCTCTCGCTCCAAGCCTTGCTCTCGCTCTAGTGGTTTGTTGATGCCATTGCCTGTGCCCAAGAGACCATGGACCCATATCTCTATGGATTTCATTTCCGACCTCCCTGTTTCTCAGAGAATGACCGTCATCTGGGTGATTTGTGATAGGTTTTCCAAGATGATACATCTTGTGCCATTACCTAAGTTGCCTTCCTCCTCTGAATTGGTGCCTTTGTTCCTTCAGCACGTGGTTCGTTTACACGGCATTCCTGAGAACATTGTGTCTGACAGAGGAGTCCAGTTTGTTTCCAGATTTTGGAGGACCTTTTGTTCTAAACTTGGTGTTCAATTGTCTTTCTCCTCGGCGTTTCATCCTCAGACCAATGGTCAAACTGAGAGAACAAACCAGACATTGGAGACTTATCTAAGATGCTTTGTGTCTGCGATCAGGATGACTGGGTCTCTTTTTTACCTTTGGCTGAGTTTGCGCTTAATAATAGGGCTAGCTCTGCTACTTTGATGTCTCCGTTTTTCTGTAATTCTGGGTTTCACCCTTGATTTTCTTCAGGACAGATGGAGGCTTCTGTCTGTCCAGGTGTTGACTCTGTTGTGGAGCGTATGCAACTGATTTGGGACCAGGTAGTGGAGAGGTTGTCCCTCTCTCAGGAGAGGGCCCAGCGGTTTGCTAACCGGCATAGGACTGATGGTCCTCGGTTTAAAGTGGGGGACTTGGTCTGGTTGTCCTCAAGAAATATTCCTATGAGAGTGGCATCTCCTAAATTTAAGCCTAGGTTCATTGGACCTTATAAGATCATGGAGATTCTTAATCCTGTTTCTTTTCGTTTGCTTCTTCCAGGGACATTTAAGATCCATAACGTGTTCCACAAGTCCTTGTTGAAGAGGTTTGTTGAGCCAGTGGTTCCTACTGCTTTGCCTCCTGACCCTGTTCTGGTTGAGGGCAATATGGAGTTTGTGGTTGAGAAAATATTGAATTCTCGTTTTTCTAGACGGAAACTCCAGTATTTGGTTAAGTGGAGAGGTTATGGTCAGGAAGACAATTCTTGGGTATTTGCTTCGGACATCCATGCTAGGAGACTCATCCGTGCGTATCATAGAACTCATCATGACCGACCTGGTTGCTCAAGTGAGGGTTCGGTGACCCCTCCTCAAGGGGGGGTACTGTTGTGAATGGACTTGAAATGAGTTCTGAGCAGAGGCTCCCTCTGGTGGTTACAAGCGGTACTGGACTGTCCAGTGAAGATTGTGAGGAGTGGGAATCAGGTGTTACTGACTGCTCTTATATAAGGGAGTCGCCTTCCCATCAGGGTTGCCAGTGATCAATTGTTCTGGTCTCAATCCTTGAGTCCTGTTTCCATTGTAGCCTGCTGTGTCGTGTCTGCATCTCCTGCTAACAGATAAGACATTTTCTTCTTTTTGTTTTTGTGCTTGATTTTTGCATTTTGTCCTGCACTTCTGTGGGGCCTTCAGGGTCCCCTCCAGGGGCTTTTGCCCTCTCAGTTTAGTTCAGCCACTGATGTTTGTACTTTTGCTTTTTCCAGTTTTTTCAGTGGCTGCTGTTTTGATTTTGTTACACCAGAGAACTAATTTAGGTGGTAGAGGTCGTGTGATCTCAGGTGATTTTGAAATTAGTAGAGTTGGTGCTTTTCAGGGTTTTTTGGGATTGCAGTAAGTACCCTTCCTATCCCTTTCTATTTAGGTAGTTTGGGCCCCAACGTTTGCTCATACTATTTTCTGTCTGTGTCAGTATTTCATCTTGTCTAAACGCCATTACATGTTTGGGGGCTTTCTATGTTCTTTGGAGATCTGCTCCGGGCAGATAGCTTTCCTCTTTCTATCTTTAGGTGTAGTTTCTCAGGCTGTGACGAGGCGTCTAGGACCAACGTAGGAACGCTCCACGGCTGCCTCTAGTTGTGGTGGTTAGTCAGGGTACTGCAATCTCATAGATTCCAACTTCTCTGGTGTATTGCCTTTTTTACCTGCACTCCTCAGCTACCGAAACATAACAGATACTGTTGGCTGTTATCTGTATGGAGCCTGTTCAGTTCCCTGCTCTGCTGCGTAGCTGTTCATGTGGTTTTAGGTCTTTGCTTTGCTGCATGACCATCCACATGTGTGGCCCCTGGTTGCCGCTGTGGAAGCTGTCCGTGGGTTGCGAGGTCATTTGCAGCTGGTGCATGACTTTCCACGTGTGTCTGGGCATGCAGCTGCTGCCAGGTGCCCTGAGCCTCAGTTCCTTCACTGATTGTGTGTAATGGTTTCTGATTCTGCTAAAGTCCGGGTCTCACATAGCGGCACACCATCGATCCCGACAACGATCAGGATCGCTGGTGTGTTGCTACATGATCGCTGCTGAGCTGCCAAACAGGCAGCTCAGGCAGCGATCAGCACAGCGACACTGTGGGTAACATCGCTTAGTTACCCGCAGTGTACGTTGGATACCAGCGCCCTGATGCAGGGAGCTGGTAACCAAGGTACACGTCGGGTTTCCAGGCGCTGCGCGGTGCCTGGAAACCCGCTGTGTACCTTGGTTACCAGTTTCTGCATCCGGGCGCTGGTATCCAAGGTACACAGCGGGTTTCCAGGCACAGCCCCGCGCCTGGAAACCCGCTGTGTACCTTGGTTACCAGCGGATCGCTGGTCTCCCGCCTGTCACACACAGCGATGCGTGCTGGCCAGCGGGAGACCAGCGATCAAAAAAATGTCCAGGACATTCAGCGCTGAATGTCACACACAGCGATATCGCTGGGGAGATCGCTGTTGCGTCACAAAACTGGTGACTCAGCAGCGATCTCGCTAGCGAGATCGCTGTGTGAGACGGGGGCTTAAGGGCATGCGTGGCCACACCTACCCTGCTTTTATCAGGGTTAGTGTGTGTACTTGAAATGCTGTCCCCAGCCAATTGCTGAGGGGCAGCTCCTATATAAAGGCTCCATGCCCTATGGGTGGGGCCTTAGCTACTAACAAAGCTTCTGAATCTTGCCATGTGTGTTGTGTGTTCCTGCACCTCTCCAGTCTATGTTTTGGTACCAAAGTCTTTGCTTTGATTCCTGTTTGGTCCTGTTCCTGCGCCTGTCCTGGAGGTGGTATATCCAGGCTTGAATCCTTGATCCTGTACCTGACTCTGTCTGAACTGTGTCTGCTCAGTTATGTTCCTGGAAGTCCTTCTGTGTCCTGAACCCTGTGCCCAGTGACTGTGACTCTTTGCTAACTGACTTTCTGTGATATAACCTGGGTTAATCTTGGAAGTAGGAGTGCGGTGTGTCTGCTGAGTTTCTGCTACTCTATGCTCAGCTTGTTATTTGGTGCTGTCCCCAGCCGGCTCCTGTTCAACCCGGTGGGGCTTGCACCAGACCGCTTGGGTTCCTTTTTAGGTCGCTGCCAGATGTCCGGAGTCCTATGACAGTGGCCTCTTGCCCGGAGCCTGATGACCATGGCCTGATTTCCAATGTGTGAGGACCACTTCCAGATGTCCGGATCCTATCCTTCCCTGCCTGATGCCTGGAGCCTGCCGATCGTTGCCAGATGTCCTGAGCCTGATACTGCGGCCTCGTGTCCGGAGCCTGATGTCCGCAGGCCGATGTCCGGAACCTGTCGATCGTTGCCAGATGTCCGGAGTCCGATGCCAGTGTTCTGATGTTTCGGTCCGTGTTCCTGATTCCATGTTCCTGATGTCCGGTCCATGTTCCTGAGATCCAGTTCGTGTTCCTGATGTCCGGTCCTTGTTCTTGATTCCATGTTCCTGAGGTCCAGTTCGTGTTCCTGAGTCCGTGATCCTGATGTCCTCGTGTGTCCTGTCTGCATCCTGATGACCTCATGTACCCTGATGTTTTGCCTGCGTCCTGATGACCTCGTGTACCCTGATGTCATGCCTGTGTCCTGATGTCCCACCTATGTGTGCCGCGGTGATCCGTTGGTGCCTTGGGGTCCTCTGGGTGGTACCCTTCTGGGAGGTGTGGAATCGGGAGCCTGGCATAGTCATGTTTGATTTATGTACGGTGTGTCTTTACTTTATTACTTTAGTAAACTTTACTTCCTCTACAGTATACCGGAAGTTCTACGTGTCTCTTCCATGTCCACATGCTCAGCTGCCACAGAACCCCGATCTCTGCCCTTCCCTAGTTCAGGTAGGCTTGGGTCCCCCTCTGCGGTATGGAGGGTGCATATTGCGTCCTCGGTGGCTGTGGTGGTCGGTCAGCGTGGGGGCGATTATAGGCTAGGCTGCTTCTCGGCGGCTGCAGCCAATCGTGACACCTTCTGCTTTAATTCCTAGTTTGAGGAATGGTACTTATTGTGTTTTAAACTCACTTGACTATTTGTTGTGTGGAATTTTTAATACATATTTAATAAAGAAAGCTTTTTTAGGGGCGTTTAATGTCATTAGTGATCAGTCCTTCAACCTCAGATAACAGACATGTGAAAGAGCACATAAGCACTACGCTACAACATTGGGTAGAGATTAAAAGGCTCACCGCCTAGTAAAAATGAGAGAATGTGAACAGAGTTCTTAGCTGCTGAATAATCAGTCCAGTAGAAAATCTGTAGCAGAGCAGCCAGTATCCTCATACGGCCATGTTCATACATTCAGTATTTTACATCACTATTTGTAAGCCAAAATCAGGAGTGAAACAATCAGAGGAAAAATATAAGAGAAATACGTCACCACTTTTGTATTTTTTACCCACTCCTGATTTTGGTTTAAGAGTACTGATGTAAAATACTGACCGAATACTGAAAGTGGCCTAAATCTCACAGTTCAGATGAAGTAGAATCTGGGGCGTTTACGACCGCAGTCCCACCTTCAACCGGGCCCGGCGGCTGAGATGCCTTCCAACGCCAGCCTCTACTTCTTCTGGATGTGTCCTTGGATGCACATTCAGCTGAAGTGTATTGCAGCATACAGGCCCATCAGGTCAGTGTGCCGCAAAATACGCTGCCGGCCAAACTCAAAGGCCAGCAGATGTTAGCGTGCACATGACCGGGGGCGCATGGCAGTAACATCTTGTGCTCTCGTCGCACGCCAAAATCAGCTGCCAGCTTCAGAAGTGGACACTGTGCTGAGTGGAAGAGCTGGGAAGGCGAGTAGAAGTGTTTATTGTTTTATTTTTGTGTATTGAACAACAGGGGGGCCATATACCAGGATGAGGGCCCCTATATCAGGATGGTGCCCAAGATGGCAGCCATATACCACAATGGGGTACATATACCAGGATGGGATGCGCAATATACTATATGGAGGTCTATGGGGAGTGCATTATACTACATGGATGACTATGGGCCGTGCATTATACTGTATGGAGGATTATGGAAGGTGGATTATATTATTTGGATGACTATTGGGTGCATTATACTATATGCAGGATTATGGGGAGTGCATTATACTATACGGAGGACTATGGGTGACATTACATTGTATGGAGGATTATATTTGGAGGAAAATGGGGTGCATTATAGTATATGGAGTATGGGGAGTGCATTATACTGTAGGGTAGGACAATGGACTGTGCATTATACTATATGGAGCAGTGCATTATACTTCTGGTATGGGACCCCATAACTTCTATGTTCACCCCTGGTGAGTATAATAGTTTACTTTTTTTCTATTCACTAAAGAACAGTGGCAGAACGGGGGATATACATACCAGGATTGGGCCCAAGACAAGGGACATATACCAGGATGGAGGGCATATATACAGTGGGGAAAATAAGTATTTGATACACTGCCGATTTTGCAAGTTTTCCCTCCTGCAAATAATGGAGAGGTCTGTATGTTTTATCGTAGGTACACTTCAACTGAGACTGAATCTAAACATAAAAAACTAGAACATCCCATTGTATGATTTTTAAATAATTGAATTGCATTTTATTGCATGAAATAAGGATTTGATCACCTACCAACCAGCAAGAATTCTGACACTCACAGACCTGTTAGTTTTTCTTTAAGAAGCCCTCCTACACTGCACTCATTACCTGTATTAATTGCACCTGTTTGAACTTGTTACCTCTATAAAAAATTTTCTCTTCAGAGAGGAAAAGGACCAGAACTCTAGTGCCACCTATAGGAAGTATCAATCCTACAAGTCAGTGTTGACCCTTTAAAGGGAATCTGTCACCCCATTTTTGCCCTATAAGCTGCAGCCACCGCCATCAGGGGCTTATCTACAGCATTCTGTAATGCTGTAGATAAGCCCCCGATGTCACCTGAAAGTGAAGAAAAACGAGTTATAAAATATTCACCCAGGGGCTTTCCGCCGTCCGGTCCGGAGGGAGTCGAAGTCCGGTTTGGCGCCTCCCATCTTGTACCACTGCTCTGGCCCTGGTGAGCAGAGTACTGCAGTGCGCAGGCGCCGGACCTCTCTGACCTTTCCCGGCGCCTGCGCACTGCAGCGATGGGACAGAAAGAGGCCGGCTTCGCTACAAGATGGGAGGCGCCGAACCGGACCGCGACTCCCTCCGGACCGCCCCTGGGTATTTTATAACTCGTTTTTCTTCACTTTCAGGTGACATCGGTGGCTTATCTACAGCATTACAGAATGCTGTAGATAAGCCCCTGATGGCGGTAGCCGCAGTTTTTAGGGCAAAAATGGGGTGACAGCACCCATACTAACGCCTACAGTACCCTTCTCTGTAAAGCAAGATCAGAATAAAAATGGAACTACAATCTATAATATTTAGAAAAGGTTTAGGAAGAACTCCATCTTGGCATCTGTTCTCTTAAGGGTATGCCACACTAAACAGCGTCGTTAACGAGATCGCTAAAATACGTCACTATTTAGCGATCTCGTTAGCGACGTAGTTGTGTGTGGCATGTAGCAACGACGTGGCCCCTGCTGTGATCTCGTTGATCGTTCACTAGAGTTCTGGACCGTATTTTGATCGTTGGCGTCCCGCTGGTGAGCCTGAATCGCTGTGTTTGGCGCCTTTTGTGAACGATGTGCGACCTCGTTAACGAAGCATTAGTCAGCGGCGCAGGCGGGACTTTGTTTTCTTTCGTTAACGCCCTACAGTTCCGATTGGTGACCACAACATCACCTCAGCTATAATAACTGCGCCCCCATCCATTGTTTCCAGAGCACTTTATGGGTCTCTTTGTGCGTTGTTGCGAGGATAGTATCGTGTGTCGGAGTTTTGCAATCCTGTTTGTGGCGCAGTGGTGGGTTTTTGCGATCCTGTCTGAGTCGCTAGAACACCATCCATCCCCATTTGGATTTGGATCTTTGGGATATTTGGTTTCAAGGTAAATATTGTTTGTGATGTTGTTTGATAATGGTTTTTAACCTTATTTTTTTTTTTTTCGTCTGCTTTTTTTATTTTACACCCCTGACCTAATTTCCTTTTTTTTTATTTTTTTTCCGTCTGCTTTATTTATTTTACACCCCTGACCTTATTTTTTTTTTTTTTTTCGTCTGCTTTATTTATTTTACACCCCCTCACCATTTTAGACATTTGTAAACTGTATATTAAATGTTAACTGAAAAGTTTAATTTTTTTTTTATATATTTTTATTCTATTCTTTATTTTATTTTGTTTAAACACTTTATTAATAGTAATTAATTAGTAATTAACTTTTCTCTTTTTTATCCTTCAAGGTTGCACATCATGAACCTGTCCACCGCGGAGCGTGTTATTGTCGCAGTTGCACTATCTATGGAGGCAGATCGACAAGAGGAGGCGCGGGTGGAAGAGAGGCGCTCCAAGCGAAAGAGTCACATGTGGACCAGGGAATGGCTGGAGCAGAGGTCCAAATTCTCCCACATGCATCTAGTGAGGGAGTTGCAGGAGAATTATCTACGGATGTCGGAGGATACATTCAAGCTCCTACTGGAAAGCTGTGAGGCCACTCATTGAACGGCAGGATACCCGGATGCGTGCAGCTGTTTCAGCAGAGGAACGTTTGGCAGTAACGCTGCGATTTCTGGCAACCGGACGTTCAATGAAGGATTTGCAATATTCTGCTGCAATTTCTCGGTCGCTGCTTGGAGAACTAATTCCGGAGACATGCAACGCCATCGTCCGCAGTTTACGGAGCTACATGCCTTTTCCCAAATCAGTGGCGGAGTGGCAAATTATTGCCTCTGATTTTGAAAGGATTTGGCAGTTCCCAAACTGTGGTGGTGCCTTGGATGGCAAACATGTGCGGATCACGCAACCAGCCAACAGCGGATCCTTTTTCATAACTACAAGGGCTACTTCAGCGTGATCCTCATGGCCCTTGTTAATGCCAATTATGAATTTATTGACGTTGATGTTGGCATGAATGGAAGGGTTTCTGACGGTGGCGTTTTGGAGCACACAAGTTTTGGTGAAAGGTTGTTTAATAATAAACTTAACTTGCCAACCAACATGGACACCACCGCCAACCTAAACTTTGTGTTTGTGGGCGATGAAGCCTTCCCCCTTCATGCGCATCTTGTGAAACCATACCCACAAAAGACTTTGACAGGGGAAAGGTGGATTTTTAACTACAGACTGTCTAGGGCACGGCGCGTTGTGGAGAATGCCTTTGGCATAATGGCCAACCGCTTCAGGGTTTTCCACACTCCAATCAACATGAAGCTGGAATCGATAGACTCTGTGGTGTTGGCCTGTTGTGTGCTGCACAATTTTCTACGCAAACGCGATGCTGGTACTTACAGTCCGCCAGGCTTCATGGACTCGGACAGCAATGGTGACGTGGTGCTTGGAGAATGGCGTGACAATGATCCCGCTATTGCAGGCCTTCAACCTGTCAATCAAGGCAGGAGCAAGGACGATGCGAAGGCCGGCCGAGACAAGTACTGCCAATACTTTAATGGGCCTGGTGCAGTGAGTTGGCAGCATCAGGTCTAGTTTGATTTTGAGAATGTTTCACTTTACCCCTTTTTTTAACAATGTTTTTATAATAAAAATTTTTTATTTTAAAAATGTATTTGTGTCTTTTTTTTTCAATTATTTTATCAATATGGGAGAAGGGATAATGATGGGTGAGATGTGGGGAGGGAGTAATGGGGATGGCAACGAGACATGTTACCAGCACCTGTAGTTTTTAAAATCTTTTCTAATGTTTTTTGTTGTGTATTTTTTTTTTTTTACATTGTATCTACTTGTCACACACGGGGTCATGGGAGTACCAGCAGTCATAGGAGTTGATTGTTAAAGAAATAAAAAGAAAAAAATTTCAAAAATTAACAATTATTTCAAAGGCCCATGGTCTCACTAGCGTTCAAACCTTATAATTAAAAATAACACATAATACACCACAGCAGCATATATAAAGTTTAAAAATATAACATATTTTTAGTCATAGATTAAAGATTAAAAAATTGATATAAATATATAAAATTACATTTTGGGAGGTAAAGGTCAACATTCACTTGGGAATCCCAGGTATTCACAGACATGCGATGCCATTGTGATCGCAAGGTGACGATAAGGAGCTCCAGCTATTTAGATATGCAGCTATTCACAGATATGCGATGCCATTGTTATCGCAAGGTGACGATAAGGAGCTCCAGCTATTCAGATATGCAGCTATTCACAGAAATGCGATGCCATTGTCATCGCAAGGTGACAATAAGGAGCTCCAGCTATTCAGATATGCAGCTATTCACAGATATGCAATGCCATTGTGAGCGCAATGTGACCTGTGATAGCAATGTGGCTGCTGCGGTCAATTTTTAATCGCAATACCGTTTTGCGTCGCGAGTGCGGCCGCACGTAACGTGCGCACGCTGTGACGTCATGACGCTGGCGTCGCCCAATGCGCTGTTGTTTGTAATGGCGGCAATGAGACAGACAGCGCGGCCCAAGATGGACGGAAGAGGGTCCGTTTTTTAGTTAGGAAAACGGACCAGTGGGATTACCAGTGCTGCAGGCTACCTGTGGCGCATCCAAGGCGCCACAAAAGGGTATGCCTGCAGAGGATCCGGCGGGGCCTGGAGAGGCGTTTTCATGTTCGGCGGACCGGAGCACAGATCAGAAAGAAGCAGGCGGACCTGCGATACCGCTCACGCGAGAGGGTCGCCAGCATCCGGGCCCAGCTCCGCAGGCCTCTGAGTGAGTATTGATGAGGGTATCTGGATAGGTTATGTTTTGTGGGGTAGGCTACTTTCACACTTGCGTTTTTTAGCCCTGCGTTTCGAGCACACATGAAGCGCATTAAAAAAACGCATGCAAACGCTTATAAACGCTGCGATATTTAGTCGCATCAGCATGCGCATTTCGACAAAAAAACGCAGCGTTTGTCTGCGATTTCATGCGTTTGGGGTTTTTTGGCGCATGCGTTGTCTATGTGTCACATTTCTATCATCTCTGTCTCCATCATCTCTGTCTCCATCATCTTTTTTTTTTTTTTTTTAACCGGAAAAAAAAAATGCAACATGTATCGTCTAGCGCGTATGGGGCACACCGGGAAAATGCGCAGCGCACGACAAACGCACATGAACGCGTGCAAGCACTAGACCCTGCGCCCGCCATGTTAAAGATAGGGGAACATTGCGCATGCGTCCGATAGCGCAAGTTGCGCTGCGCAAAAAAACGCAAGTGTAAAAGTAGCCTTATCTACCTATATCAATGCACCCGCAGTGATGGGAGTACCGGCAGTGATGGGGCAAGGCAGTGAAGGGAGTACCAGTCGTGAGGGGGTTTACAGGCATAGATGGAAGTACTGGCAGTAACGGGGTTAGTAGAAGGATTATTTGACTGAATTGTATATTTTATTTACAGCACCACCTTCACCAGCTGCTGCGGCTCCACCGTCCCCAGCTACCCCTCCACCTCCATCATCTCCTTCCCCAGCTACCCCTCCACCACCATCATCACCACACCTCTCCAACCCTTCAACCCCTTCCCTGGCAGCAACCCCCCTTCCACAGTCGGGGTCATCATCAAGCACCTCACCTTCCATTGTCTTCTCTCCAGCATCATCCCGTGACACGGATGCAGGCTCCCCATCAGGTAATTAACGCACATTATATAAGCTTCAGACAAGTTTGAGAACTTTGTAAGGTCTTATGTGTAATGGCTGTTGTGATATAAAAATTTTTTCTGTGTTTCCCTAGCCGGCGGACCATCAGGTTCTGGGTGGGCGGTCAGCGGGTCGTCTGACGACAACCGTAAGTGTTAATTAACATAACATGTACTTGTTGATGTTGCAACAGAATTCACTATTAACTGTTACCTTTACCTCCACAGAAATCCCGACTGCCCAGGACTGTTGGTGTCCCACCGCCGGCTGATGGCGAAAATGAGCAGCGCTGTGGCAGCGATGCAGACAGCGGTGGCAGAGCTGCAAAGTGCCATGGGAGCTCTGCATCAACACGGGGTGATGCTGGAGAGGGCAGCGGCTGGACACCGGGGCCCTCAAGTTATTTTTTTTGTAATTTTTTTTTTATGTTGTTAATATTTAGTTTATAATTTTTTTATTTTGTTATGTTACTGTTTTTTGTTTTTATTTAAATTTTATATCTTTATTTTAAAAAAAAATATATATATGACAATAATATATATTTTATATTTTACGCAGGTGTGGTGTATTATTTTTTAGTATAAGGTTTTAGCGCTAGTGTGACCAGGGGCCTTAAAAAAAAAATGTTAATTTTTGATATTTTTTCATTTCATTTTTTCCCTATGATAGCTGGTACTCCCATGACCTCATGTGTGACAAGTAGATGTAATAAAAATACAACATTTTAATAGTTGACATCACATAAGAAAAGACCACAATTCATTAGATAAATAAGTTTTTTATTAAAAAAGGTATCAATGTAAAAATATAAAAACAACAAAAAAAAAACTTTTGTAAAACATTTTAAAAACTACAACTGCTGGTAAGATGGATCATTGCCATTAACACGCTGCCTCTGCGGTGAATAAAAATAAGGGGGAGCACCAGCGTTTGGGTTTATCCCAACTGGGTTTGGCACAGGATTGTGCGGCCATGAGTAGTCCGGGTACTGCGGTCTTGGCATGACGACATATCTGTTGTCAAGGGTTCCAAAAGACGCTTGAGTCAGTACCTCAAACATCAGTCTCTCAGCATGAAGCCGCTGAACAGGATCCAGAGTAGGCAGCTTCTCAATAGCAAAATATGCAAAGCCAGTTATTTTAGTTTGTTCTTTTTCTGCCGTAAGAACTTTTTTCGCAATTTCCACCAATTCAGGAGTAGCCGAGGTGGGAGCCTTCCTTTTCCTTCCTGAAAGTGAAAGCCGCCTCCGCACAGATGATGGTGGCTCGACTACTTCGTCTATGATCAACGGCATGCTGTCTTGTTCAGTTGCAGGTGTGGAGACCGCCTCTTCTGTGTCCTGCATGAACAAAAAACAAATGGTAAATCACAAAGACAAAGAAATGTATCTTCACACTATAACATCCATATCCGGAAAAAATGTGAAAACGACACTTGTATAGACAAAGAAATTTATCTTCACACTATACCCAAAAACAGCAAAATTGTGAAAACGACACTTGTAAATGGATAGGCCTCAACCGTTGAGCTAGATAAATTATCAGTACATGAAGGGATATATTCTGCCATTTTATCTACATTTCACAATAATATTTTTTAAATTTAAGTCCACTTTGGCATGTACATTAAAATGTGTTGTAATACAAAGGTACTTACATGTATGACAGGGGTGTCCGGCTGGATCACTGGGTCTAGATCCGAAATGGATGTCCCTTGTCTGGGTACTTCTTGGTCCCTTGTAAAAGCGAACAGGTCAAAGTACCACAGTTGGGGGACATAAACTTCTTCGGCCCCCGCTCCAGATTTGGTAGAATTTATAACTTTATTGAGCTCTTTTTTGTACACTGTGCGGAGGGCCTGAATCCGTTTTTTCACCGTTGACTCATCCGCCGGTTCATCTGGGTAACGGTTCTTGCAGAGCTCCACCAGTTTTTGGTAGGCGTCCTTCTTTTTCAACCGGTTACAGTAATCTGCAGACTTAATTTTCCAGAGGCACGGCATTGAGCGGTACAGCTCGATAAAATCACGCAAAAACTCCTGCTTATCAGCCATCTGTAATAAAAAAATGATTATGTGAGAACAGCAGAATGGTTAAATAAAATGCTTACATAGTCTAAAACATTGCACACAGCAGGGATCATAAAATGGTGGGCGTGGGCCGAACAAAACAATGGGAAAAAAAACATAGATGAACAATTACGCAAAAAACAGCAGGGATCACAAAATGGTGGTTGTGGGCGACGCAGGAGTAAACAGACAGAGCTGGGATCATAAAATGGTGGGCGTGGGCCGAACAAAACAATGGGATAAAAAACCTAGATGAAAAATTACGCAAAAAACAGCAGGGATCACAAAATGGTGGTTGTAGGCGACGCAGGAGTAAACATAGACAGAGCTGGGATCATAAAATGGTGGTTGTGGGCGACGCAGGAGTAAACATAGACAGAGCTGGGATCATAAAATGGTGGGCGTGGGCCGAACAAAACAATGGGAAAAAAAAACATAGATGAACAATTACGCAAAAAACAGCAGGGATCACAAAATGGTGGTTGTGGGCGACGCAGGAATAAACAGACAGAGCTGGGATCATAAAATGGTGGTTGTGGGCGACGCAGGAGTAACGCTGGGATCATAAAATGGTGGGCGTGGGCGGGGGCCGAACAAAACAATGGGATAAAAAAGGGTCATTAGACCTACCGCTAATTAGGTTTCCAGGAGTCCATCCTGACAGCACCATGGGGACGTCCTCCTCTTTGCTGGGACAGGAAACACACAAGAGATTAAAAGTCCACTCCCCGCCCCCTTTCCCTCAGTGTTGTATCAAGAACCATGACATGTATAATGCACAAAACACTTTAATTATTGAAAATCATATTACAGCATATGACGTATTGAAGAGGGAGGGAGCTACCAGTGCTGTCAGGATGGACTCCTGGAAACCTAATTAGCGGTAGGTCTAATGACCCTTTTCCAGGACGTCCCTCCTGACAGCACCATGGGGAGTACCAAAGAAAGCTCCTTAGGGTGGGATCACAGCCTGCAGAACTTTCCTACCAAAGGCCGTCTGCTGGTTAGAAAGTACATCTATTTTATAATGTTTGCAGAATGTATAAATTCTAGCCCATGTTGCCGCCTTACAAATTTGTTCCAGAGAGGCGCCTGCCCTCTCTGCCCAGGAGGCAGCCAATGCTCTGGTTGAGTGGGCTTTTAGGCCCGCCGGAGGTCCTGAGGTAATCCATCTAGCGATGGAAGGTTTAGACGCCTTTTTCCCTTTACTGATTCCTCCGTAGAGGACAAATAGGTTTGAATCTAAACGCCAGTCTTTAGTGGCATCTATGTAGTCTAGTACCACCTTTCTGACATCCAACGAATGGAGCCTCAGCTCCTTTTCGTTGGAAGGGTTATCACAGAAGGAAGGTAAGATAATCTCCTGATTACGGTTACTATCTGAAGCAACCTTGGGTAAGAAAGCAGGATCCAACCTTAACAGAAAGCTGTCGTCTCTAACCTGAAAATATGGTCTCTAGTGGATAGAGCCTGAATTTCACCTATTCTTTTAGCTGTGGTAATTGCCACCAGGAAAGCTGCTTTCCTGGTAAGCAAGGAAATAGGCATTGTGCTGTTATTACGGAATGGATCGTTACATAAAGCCCTGAGTACCAGAGTAAGGTCCCATACTGGGAGACACTGTCTAATCGTGGGCCGTAGTCTCTGAATAGCTTTAACAAATCTTATCACCCATGGGTGAGAAGCTAGTGAGTAGTCTAAGAAGGAGCTTAATGCAGCAATCTGAACTTTTAGGGTACTGGGTCTGAGTCCCATGTTGAAGCCTGACTGGAGGAAATCTAAAATCTTAGGAATGTTCGGAGTGCCTGTCACCAAGTCGGACCCGCCACTCACTGTACAGAAGCGTTTCCAGATTCTGAGATAGATAGCCGATGTGACTGGATTTCTACTGGCTTGGATTGTGGTTATAACCTGGTCAGATAAGCCTTTGGCCTTCAAGGTCACCCTCTCAGGATCCAGGCTGAGAGATGCAATCTCTTCGGGTCCGGATGATGGATCGGACCTTGATGGATTAAGTCCGGGATCAGCGGCAGCTCTAAGGGGTTTTCGATTGACATGTCTGTTAGCAGAGAAAACCAGCTCCTCTTTGGCCAATAAGGGGCGATCATTATTACTGTAGCCCGATCCTCCTTGATCTTCCGTAATACGGCCGGGATAAGCGCTAGAGGTGGGAATGCATATAACAGATGTTCTTCCCATGTCTGGCTTAGGGCATCCAATCCTTCTGGATCGTCCAAGGGGTTCAGGGAGAAAACCTGGGAATCTTCGCATTTCTTCTGTTTGCAAATAGGTCTATTTGAGGTGTTCCCCACCTCCGACATAGATCTCTGAAGATATCCTGGTTTAGTTCCCATTCCGTAGGACTCACTTTCTTTCTGCTCAGGTAGTCTGCTATTACATTCTGGGAACCTTCCAGGTGGATTGCCGTTAAGGAAAGGACGACCTGCTCTGCCCAGGTGAATATCATCTCTGCCAACTGTTGAAGGGGTCGATGTCTGGGACCTCCTTGTGATTCAAAAACGAAACTGTTGTGATGTTGTCCGAGTAAATCCTGATATGCTGATCTTTGAGTTCGGATTGGTTCCTTCTTAGGGCTTCCCATACAGCGTAGAGCTCCCTGAAATTTGAGGATCGATACTGGATTTCTTCTGGCCATCTGCCCTGTAGTATTCTGCCCTTTAGATGAGCTCCCCAACCCCAGGAACTGGCGTCCGTGGTAACCTTTACGTAAGGGGAAGTCGAGCATCCTACTCCTAACTTTAGATTGTCTGGCTGCATCCACCAAAGGAGAGATTCTTTTACCGTCTTTGACAGATGTAATGTCCTGTCTAACGAGCTGTAGTTCCGATTCCATGACGAAAGAATCTCTTTCTGAAGGGGTCTTGAGTGGAACTGTGCCCATCTGACGCATGGAATGCAAGCCGTCATTTGACCTAGAACCTTCATGGCGAATCTTATAGAGGGCTGGTGCTTCATTAGAACCTCTGTTACGTCCTGTATGGACTCTCGCTTTTTCCGAGGTAAGAAAGAGATTCTTCGATTTGAATCTAGTATAACACCCAGGAAGACTTTCTTTTGTTCGGGAACTAGATCTGACTTTTCCCAATTTATTACCCAACCTAGATAATTGAGTATGGAAATGCAGCGATCTCTGTGTTCGACCAGCGCCATTTCTGTTCGCGCCACTATAAGAAAATCGTCCAAGTATGGAACGATAATAGTACCTCTGCTTCTTAGAAAGGCCACAATCTCCGAAATCAATTTTGAGAATATTCGGGGAGCTGAGGCCAGCCCGAAGGGTAGGCATTGAAACTGAAAGTGGCAGGTCCGGGTCGGCAACTGCACTGCAAACCTGAGAAGACTTTGTGATGTATGATGAACTGGGACCTGGTAGTATGCACTCTTCAGATCGAGAGTGCACATGAACGCGCCCCTGTCTATAAGGTGGGTTGTAGACCTGATTGATTCCATCCGGAACCTCTTGTATGTGACCCAATAGTTTAGGGGTTTCAGATTTATTATAGTACGAGATTCTCCGGACGGCTTTAAGATAGTGAAGAGGGAGGAATAGTGACCCTTGCCTAATTCTGCTCGGGGAACAGGAATTATGACAGAAAGCTTTAGTAGGTCCTGGAGATCTGTCCACATGACCGAGTCTGTGGAGATCACCGTAGGGGGAACATATCTTTCGGGTGGCGGAGCGTAACACTCTATCCGATAACCTTCCGCTATAGTTCTGCGAACCCACTGATTCTGAGTTACCAGATCCCAGTTTATTGCAAAACAACGGAGTCGTCCGCCAATAAAGTTGGCGTCATTGTCTCCTTGTTCTATGTGAGGAGCCAAAGAACGTATTCTTGTTCTTTCCTCCCTGGGAATGGTAACTCCTATATGATCCTCTGCTTGATCTTCCCTGACCTCTAGAATCGAACTGTCTTCTAGACAGGGAACCCCGCCGAAAGGATTGAGCTCGGCGGGGTTTATCCTCTGGGAAACCCTTTTTAGCATCTGATACTGATTCTAAGATAGTATCCAGAGCCGGTCCGAAGACCCCAAGCCCTGAAAATGGAATAGAACATAATTTCATCTTAGAGGCGTTATCTCCGGACCATGATTTTAGCCAGACAGCTCTCCTAGCTGCATTAGATAAGGAGCTGTTTCTAGCGGAAAATCTGACCGATTCTGCAGACATATCAGCCAGGAAAGCTGTGGCTGAATTCATAACCGGCAGAGAGGCTAAAATCTCAGCTCTAGGAGTCTTATTGGATAACTGATCCTCCAATTGACTCATCCAATAAACCATAGATCTGGCTACAGAGGTGGCAGCAATATTAGTTCTAATAAGAGCCGCAGAGGTTTCCCAGGCTCTTTTCAGGAGAATATCGGCCTTTCTTTCCATAGGGTCACGTAGGCCAGAGGAGTCCTCAAATGGGATGGCAGTCTTTTTTGTGACTCTAGCTATTGGGGTATCGATTTTCGGAACTTCTTCCCATAATTTAACATCTTCAGGTTCGAACGGTAGTCTTCCCCTGAAGTCACGTGACAAAACTAGATGCCGTTCAGCGCTCTTCCATTCCTCCAGAATCATTGTTTTAATGTGATTGCTAACAGGAAAAACAGTCTCCTTCTGAGACGTAAGTCCCCCGAACATCAAATCCTGTCTGGATTGTGTTCTGGGAGTTTCCTCGACCTCCATAGTGCTCCGTACAGATCTAATTAGATTCTTAGTATCCTCAGGTTGAAATAGAAATTTCTTTTTCCTTTCCTGAGTGTCGGGGGAAGTTCTCCTTCTTCCTCTGAAATAGCGTCCTCTAAATCCGATCTATTTTCAGAGCTTAAATCTTGTTCTCTTGAATCCGTCTCCCATCTGGGCCGCTTACGACTAGAGCCAGGACTACATGGCCACTGCTGAGTAAGTGTAGATATAGAGGCCTGAACTTCCTCAGAAATCATGCGCCTCATTTCAGAAAGTAATGAAGGCTGTTCATCTCTCATAACCTTAGAGGTACAAGAAGAACAAAGGGTTCTGTCATAGCCATCTGGCAGTTTGCTGTGACACACCGGACACCTGGCTGATTTCGCTGAGGCTTTGCCAGCCTTTTTTGTAGTTATGGGAGCGGATGAAGTTCCTTTGTCCTATAGTAGGAGACAGGAACTAATCAGGTCGGATTCCTGGGTGGCTGTCAGGTTATGGCTGGGATTTTTTGCGCCAGGCGCACTTACCCCACCGCCATCTGCCGCGTCTGTATCCATGAGGAACAAGGTAGGCTGCTCGACCAAATTACTGCGTCCTGCCGATAGGGGAAGCGGCGATATGTCACCTGTCAAACGCGTCCTCCAGAACGCGCACACATACTCACGATTAGGTGCTGTGACAGTCTCCACCAGCGTTTGTCGTTCCAGGAAACGTCTGCTCACCATACGATGAGCGTCTCCCGGATATGACGTCACCGGAAGTGCGACCATCGAACCGGAAGTGAACCGCTCCCCCAGACGCTGGTCACAGCCGAAGCATGGACAGGTTCCACCGCTAAACGCCCGACAGGCTGCGGGATGCTGTCCTACCAGGAACCGCCTTGGACCCCCTGCCTGAGGTCCGGGACGAGAGCCTCCCACCTGGAGGAACGTCCGCTATCCAGGGCCTGCCGCACCTGGTCTTTGGAGCTGAGGGACTCCCCGCTGGAGAGTTTCAGCCCTGGGCTGCTTCACAGGGGGAAGGATCTGGCGTGGCCTTACGATCCCCCTGAACCCGGTAAATTCTCCTGTGTGTCCCTCCATGCAGGGACAGGAAACACACTGAGGGAAAGGGGCGGGGAGGGGACTTTTAATCTCTTGTGTGTTTCCTGTCCCAGCAAAGAGGAGGACGTCCCCATGGTGCTGTCAGGAGAGACGTCCTGGAAAACCTAGATGAACAATTACGCAAAAAACAGCAGGGATCACAAAATGGTGGTTGTGGGCGACGCAGGAGTAAACATAGACAGAGCTGGGATCATAAAATGGTGGGCGTGCCTGAACAAAACAATGAAAAAACATGATGGACGACAATGGTTAACAGCAGAGATCTAAAATGGATCGGTAAAATTAAAGACAAAATAAAAATTAAATGTGACAAAAAAAATACCTACCTTACAAAACTTGTGTGATTCTGAAAAAAAATAGGGAAACTAGCGTCACAAACTGGATCGCAGAGGATACGACACAGACTGGATCGCAAAAAAACCCAACGTAGAACGTAGCAACCGAAATAGTGGCGTAAACTGGATCGCAGTAGCTACCAAGGCTAGCAGGACACACTGGAACGATGCTGGTGATTTGAAAGAACCGCTTCTGCTCGAGAGCAATGGAGAGGAGTGCTGATACGTCGTCTTTTATGACGCGGTCATCCAATCACAAAGCGGGAGAGCTGTGATAAATATCTATGACATACATAGTGACCACCAATCTGTGATGAGGGGCGTGCAAAAGGTTGTGCTCAGTCACGCCTATCGAGGTCGTGATCTTTCACAGTACATGCAGTGTGGCACATCCCAACGACCGCCAAAGTCGTTAAAAAGATCGCTAACCGCTGATGCGCCGTTAATGAGATCGTCAAGTATGGCAGCTACTAGCGACCTTAAAACGATCACACCAACGATAGCGTCGTTATCGTGATCGTTAGCAGGAACGTTTAGTGTGGCAGTACCTTTAGTCCAGGAGGTGGCCGTAGACTTGCTATAATGGACACTAGAATCCATAAAAAGATCTAATGGATGATACAACCAAATAAATGGCAGGTTTAATCAGTCTGGCAATGGCTCCTGAGATGGCTTTGTATTGCTTACGACATTCCTGACACTGAAGTAAAAAGTTATCATCTTACTTCATTCTGAGGAAGCAGCTAAGTAACGGATAAGACACTTCCTCAAGTTACTTCAGAGAGACAGTGAAAGCTTTCTTCAGTAGAATCCAGATTAAGATAAAGTCAAAATCTTTTGAGCCTGGTAGAAGTCAGAAACTATGGTTAGTAAGGCCTGTTTCATCAATTTTTTTATGCACGTGAAAAACAGACCGATTTCATCAGTATTCAGTCAGTTCTTACCATCAGTTTCAGCAGTTTTTGTAGTATAAAAAAAACCCACTGATGGAGCTTTCTCAAGAATCAGTCAGTAAAACCCCACGCCAGAAAACACTAGGATGCAATCGGGGTGCTGTCCAAATCTCTCTGACTCAGACTTACATTGTCTGATTTTGATCTGATACTAAAATCATAATCAAACAGGTCTTCATTTTTTATTTTTGGGAGCCCTTAGTCTGCAAATGGCACACATCTGAACAGCCCTATAAACTCTAAGGTCACGTTCACACTTTGAATATTTGGCGAGTTTTTACCTCAGTATTTTTAAGCTAAAACCAGGAGTAGTAAAAAATACATGTGATGACTTGTTTCTATTATACTTTTCCTCTGATTGTAAGTCAAAACCAGGGTGGAACAAATACTGAGGAAAAAAAAAAAAAACTTGACCAAATAATAAACGTGTGCACATGGCCTAATGTTTAAGTGTTCGATATAGGGTTCATAGAATGTTAGAGGTGAAAAGGACCTCCAGGGTCATCATGTCCAACCCCCTGCTCAATGCAGGATTCACTAAACCATCTCAGACAGATATCTGTCCAGTTTCTGTTTGAAGACTTCCATTGAAGATGAACTCACCACCTCTCGTGGCAGCCTGTTCCACTCATTGATCATACTCACTGGCAAAAACATTTTCAAATACCTAATCTGTATCTTCTCTCTCATTCTATTACTTCTCGTGTTTCCATGTGTAAATGATAATGATGATCCCTCTACACTGTGACATCCCTTCAGATATTTGTAGACAGCTGTTAGGTCTCCTCTCAGTCTTCTGATTTTTGCAAGCTAAACATTCCCAGATCCTTTAACCGTTCCTCATGGGACATACTTTGCAGTCTGCTCACTATCCTGCTAGCTCTTCTCTGAACTTGCTCCAGTTTTTCTATGTCTTTTTTAAAAATGTGCTGCCCAGAACTGAACACAGTATTCCAGATGAGGCCAGACCAGTAGAGGGGGATTACTTCACGTGATCTAGACTCTATGCTTCTCTTAATACATCGTAGAACAGCATTTGCTTTTTTGCTGCTGCATCACACTGTTGTCTCATGTGCAGTTTGTTAGTATATCCAAGTCTTTTTCACACGTGCTGTTGCTTAGTTCTATTCCTCCTATTCTGTAGATGTCATTTTTTTGTTTTTCTTGCTCAGAAGTAGAATCTTGCACTTCTCCGTTAAATACCTATTAGTTGCTGCCCATTGTACAAGCTTATCTAGATCCTTCTGAATCCTTTGTCTTCTGTAGTGTTATCTATCCCTCCTAGCTTTGCATAATCTGCAAATTTGATTAGTTTACCTGGTTAATTACCGTATTCTTAAGGGTATGCCACACTGAACAATATCGCTAACGGGATCGCTAAAAAACGTCACTATTTAGCGATCCCGTTAGCGATGTTGTTCAGTGCGGCATCTGCCAGCGACGAGCTTCCTGCTGTGATCTCGCTCGTCGCTGGAATCGTTCTGGACCCTATTTTCTCGTCGGCGCTCCCGCTGGGTAAGTATATATCGCTAGTGTGGCACCTTTTCTTAGCGATTTAGCGGTACTTTTGTACCGCTAAAGTCGTTAAGAAGATCGCTAACGGCGATAGCGTCGTTAACTATATCGCTAAATGTGGCCGCACTTAGCGATATAGAAACAATCCCGCTAGCGATCGCATTAGTATGCGTCGTTATCGTGATCGCTAGCGGGATTGTTTAGTGTGGCAGTACCTTTATCCAAGTACAACTACATACATGCTGTTTAGGCCTCTTTCACACTTCAGTCGTTCGACGTCAGTTGAAATCCGCCAAAGGGTGAAAAAAACCGGATCCGTTGTAAATTTGCAGAAACGGATGTAGCGGATCAGTTTTTAGACGGATCCGTTATGAACTTTTGAACCCGAGAAATGCAGGCTGAAGATGGAGGAGTGGGGGGAAAGGAGAGAGAGAGACACCAGAATGGATGAGATTTTCAGCACTTTCTGCAGAGAAGAACAGATCCGCTGGCGGATTCCGCCAAAAACGGATGAAGACGGATCCGCCACCCATAGGCGTCCATTATACAAATCGGCGGACGTGACGGATCCGTCATGATCCGCCTTTTCGACGCAGAGAAAAAACGTCCCAAGTGGACGTTTTCAAAAACCGACGGACGCCAAAATTATGACGGATCCGTCATATGACGGATCGAACGGACGACCATCCGTCAAAATCCATCACTAATGCAACTCAAAGGCAAAAAAACGGATCCGCCAAAACAAAAAAAATAAGGCGGATCCGTTTTTTTGCCGCTTTGACGGATTTTGACTGAGGTCGAATGACTGAAGTGTGAAACTGGTATTACACTTACCGGTAATTATATTTCCAGGAGTCCATCCTGACAGCATTATGGAGGACGCCCTCCTCCTCCTTGCAGGGACAGGAAAAAACACACAAGAGGTTAAAAGGCCCGCTCCTCCCCCTCTACCTCAGTGATTAACAAGTACCACACATGGCTCATGAAATAACACTTTAATGATATCATCATATTACATCATATGAAAACATCAAACAAGGGGGGGAAATACCCATGCTGTCAGGATGGACTCCTGGAAATATAATTACCGGTAAGTGTAATACCAGTTTCCCAGGACGTCATCCTGACAGCATTATGGAGAGTACCAAAGAACCTCCTCAGGGTGGGATAACTGCCTGTAGAACCTTCCTTCCAAAGGCAGTATGTTGACCTGACATTACATCTAATCTGTAGTGTCTACAAAACGTATTAAATTTAGCCCAAGTTGCGGCCCTGCAAATTTGGTCTACCGAGGCACCTGCTCTCTCGGCCCAAGACGCTGAAATTGCTCTAGTAGAGTGTGCTTTCAGACCTTCCGGGGGACTAGAACCGTTTGCCTGATAGGCGTCTGAGATGACCTTAATTATCCATTTGGCTATCGAAGCCTTAGAGGCTTTTTTACCTTTGTTTTTACCTCCAAACAAAATAAAGAGGTTGGAGTCTAATCTCCAATTTTTGGTGGCTTCCAAATAGTCCAAAACTGCCTGTCTAACATCAAGTGAATGAAGAATTTGCTCCTTCTCATTAGAAGGATTGTCACAGAAAGATGGTAAAATAATTTCCTGATTAATATTATCTTTGGACACCACCTTCGGTAAGAAGGCTGGGTCTAATTTTAAGATTATACAATCATCTCTGATCTGCAGATATGGGTAATTTATTGATAGGGCCTGAATCTCCCCTATCCTTTTGGCCGTAGTAATGGCTACCAAAAAGGCCGCTCGCCAAGTACAGAATGAAATAGGCATATCTTGGTTAGGAGCATAAGATCCCTTACATAATGCTCTAAGCACTAAATTTAAATCCCAAAGGGGAGTTAACTGTCTGATTGTGGGGCGTAACCTCTGAGTAGCTTTTACAAATCTTACAATCCAAGGGTGAGATGCCAAAGGAAAGTCAAGAAAAGAACTAAGTGCCGCAATCTGCACCTTAAGCGTACTTGGTTTTAGCCCTTTGTTAAAACCCGCCTGTAAGAAATCTAGGATCTTTGGTATGTTAGGGGAACCCTCCAAAATACTAGATCTGCCGCCCTCCAGACAGAACCTCTTCCAGATTTTTAGGTAGATGGCCGAAGTAACTGGCTTTCTACTGGCCTGAATAGTGGATATAACCTGATCTGAGAGGCCTTTTGCTTTTAAGATGTCCCTTTCAGGATCCACGCCGAGAGGTGTAGAGATTCTGGGTTCGGATGGTATACTGGGCCCTGGTGAATCACATTTCTTCTCAGTGGTAGCTCGATCGGGTTTCCCTCCATCATCCTCCCTAGGAGGGGAAACCAGCTTCTCTTTGGCCAAAACGGAACTACCAGGATTACTCTTGCCCGGTCTTCTCTGATTTTCCTGAGGACTGCCGGAATGAGTGCTAGTGGTGGAAAGGCATATGAGAGAGGTTCTTTCCAAACTTGGCTGAACGCATCTATCCCTTCCGGGAAATCTAGCGGGTCTAGAGAATAGAATCTGGGAACCTTCGAATTTTTTCTTCTTGCGAAAAGGTCTATATTTGGAGTCCCCCAACAATGACATAGTTCCTGAAAAATGTCTTCGTTGAGCTCCCACTCTGTTGGACAAACTTCCTGCCGGCTTAAATAATCTGCCAGATTGTTGTGGGCTCCTTCTAGATGTACCGCTGATACTGAAAGAATTGTATTTTCTGCCCAGGAAAAAATCTTGTTCGCCAGATTTTGAAGTTGAAAGTGTCTGGGACCTCCCTGATGCTTTAAGAATGAAACCGTTGTGACATTGTCGGACAAGATTCTGACATGTCTTCCGGCCAATACCTTCTCGTTTCGTCTTAGAGTCTCCCAAACTGCCAGTAGTTCTCGGAAATTGGAAGATCTTTTTCTGACATAATCGGGCCACTTGCCCTGAAAAAAATTTTCTTCTAAGTGGCCACCCCAACCCCACTCGCTGGCGTCTGTGGTAACCACTACGCAGGGAGAGGTGGTCCATAAACAACCTATTTGGAGGTTTGCAGGCTGCATCCACCATAGTAACGATTTCTTCACTGATACTGAGATTGGCATTTTCTTGTCTAGAGACATATGATTTCGGTCCCATGTTGAAAGAATTTGTCTCTGCAGAGGTCTGGAATGGAATTGCGCCCATCTGACACACTGGATACAGGCTGTCATCAAGCCGAGAACCTTCATAGCATCTCTTATGGAGGTTCGCCGCTTCCAAAGTCCTTTGACCTTGGATATTACTTCTCCTTGTTTTCCTTTGGGTAATACAGATATTCTTCTTTTGGAGTCCAATAGAACTCCCAAAAAAATCTTCCTGTATTCTGGAATCAGGTCCGACTTCTCCCAATTGATTACCCATCCTAGAGATTCTAGGACTGCAATAGTTCTGTTTCTCTGGGTTTTTAAAACTTCTTTTGAATCTGCAATCAAAAGGAAGTCGTCTAGATATGGGATAATTATTATCCCCTGACTTCTCAGATAGGCCACTACCTCTGCTACCAGCTTTGTAAAAATACGGGGGCTGAAGCTAGCCCGAAAGGAAGGCCTCTGAACTGGAAGTGTTCGGTCTGGGACGGCAGTTTCACTGCAAATCTTAGAACCTTCTGAGAAGAAGGGTGAATGGGAATCTGAAAATAGGCGTTTTTTAAATCGAGTGTACACATGACTGCCCCTTTGTCTATTAGCTGGGTTGCTGAGCGAATGGATTCCATTCGAAATCTTTTGTATTTGACAGATGAGTTTAGGGGTTTTAGATTTATAATGGTCCGGGTTCCCCCTGACGGCTTTGGGATAGAAAATAGGGAAGAGTAGTGGCCCCTTCCTATTTCTTCTAGAGGGACCGGAACTATGACTTTTGAGCGTAACATATCCTGGATGTCCACCCACATGGGAGAGTCCAGCTGCACTACTGTTGGAGAGATATATCTTTCGGGGGGTGGAAATAAATGCTCTATTTTGTACCCTTCTGATATGGTTCTGAGAACCCACTGGTTTACAGTAACCTGTGCCCAGGCTTCTGAAAAATATCTGAGCCTTCCCCCGATAACCCTGGCGTCATTGTCTTTTGGACCTAGATGATGAAGCGAAGGACGTTTTCCCTGAGTTCTGACTATAGGGAGCCTTATACGTTCTTCTATAGAACCTGTTCTGACTCCTGAAGTCAGGTTGACGTCTAGGGGGAAAACCTCTATGAAAGGGCTGAGGCTGTTTTGGTTTCTCTTCAGGAAACCTATTCTTTTTGTCGGAGGCGGATTCTAGGAACTCGACTAACGCCGGACCAAAAACCTTTGAGCCTGAAAAAGGAATAGAACATAATCTAGTTTTAGATGCATTATCCCCCGACCAAGATCGAAGCCAAATAGCTCTTCTAGCCACATTAGATAGAGAACTATTTCTTGCAGCAAATCTTACAGACTCCGCAGAAGAATCTGCAAGATAAGCCGTAGCAGATTTTATCAAAGGTAAAGAGGCTAGAATATCTGCTCTAGGCGTTTTATTGGAAAGATGATCTTCCAATTGATCTATCCAGAGGGCCATAGATCTAGCTACCGACGTAGCTGCTATATTGGTTTTAATAAGGGCTGATGAGGATTCCCATGCCCTCTTTAACATAATGTCAGCTCTTCTATCCATAGGGTCCCGAAGGCTAGAAGAGTCTTCAAAAGGAATAGATGTCTTTTTGGCTACTCTCGCCACTGGGACATCAATCTTAGGAGTAACCTCCCATAAACTTATATCCTCTGGATCAAAAGGTAGACGTCCTTTGAAATCCTTGTTCAGAACAAGTCTCCGTTCCGCATCCTTCCATTCATCTAAAATCATAGTGCGGATGTGATCGCTAACCGGAAACACTCTTTTCCTCTGAAAAGTAAGACCTCCAAACATTAAGTCCTGTCTGGACTGCGGTTTCGGAGTTTCTTCAATCTGCATGGTATCTCTCACAGCTTTCACAAGGTCATCCGTGTCCTCAAGCTGAAATAAATATTTCCTATTTTGATCCTGAAAATCCTGAAGAAGTTCACCCTCTTCACCAGGATCCTCTGCCATCTGCACAGGTTGATCCGTAGAACTCCCATCAGATTCCTCTAGATCCGTCTCCCATCTTACTCGCTTTCTTGGACTAGACTGACGTTGTTTGGACATATCAGCTATAGAGGCCTGCACCTCTTCACGAATTAATGCTCTCATTTCATCCCGAAGCGACGTTTGTTCACTTTCCAAGATCTTGGAAGTACATGGCTTGCAGAGAGCTTTCTTATAAGAACTTGCTAATTTCACATGACATACTGGGCATCTATTAGACTTTGAAACAGATTTGCCCGACTTTTCCACAGTAGATTGGGGAGTTGCTGATCCCTTCTCCTAAAATTTAAGATTAGGGATAATCAGTGCTTAAGTTTCCCAGACCTCATCAGATAACAAGTCTGGGTAATCACAGGGATTGTAGCGCCACCGCGCTCTTACCCCTCCTTCGACTGCTCCTTCCATAGTTGCACAGCAGGATAGACTTCACCCCTCAAGAGAAGGATACCGTTTGTCTGGTGGCAATAGACAGTCTCAGCTGCTTTCAAAAACCCGCCCGGACAAATGACCCGGAAGTAGATTTTAATACCTTAGCGTTCCACGTGGAACGCACCTCTGCTCAGCCCCAGCTTCCTGCTCATCTCCCGCCCGGAAGTGCCTTACCTCCTGCGAGAGAGCGCGTACCAGCGCGCTTGTCCATTCCAGGAGTCGAGAGCCCCCCACCGGGAGGAACGACTCTAACCCAGGCGCCGTCCGCTGCCTGGTCTCTACGGCTGAGGGACTCCCCACTAGGAAGTTTCGAGCCCGGGCTGCTCCCCAAGGATCGGGTGCCGACCTCGCCGTCCCGTCTCCCAGCCCTCCGTAAGTAGCGCCGACGCGCTCTGCCTCCTGTGTGTCCCTCCGTGCAGGGACAGGAAAACACTGAGGTAGAGGGGGAGGAGCGGGCCTTTTAACCTCTTGTGTGTTTTTTCCTGTCCCTGCAAGGAGGAGGAGGGCGTCCTCCATAATGCTGTCAGGATGACGTCCTGGGAAAGAAGCCTTAATAGTCTGTTCAAATATATTTCCTGGCATAGAAGTAAGGCTCACTGGTCTGTAATTTCCTGGCTCCATCTTCTTTCATTTTTTCAACATCGGGAGAACATTTGCCCTTCTCCATTCTTCTGGGACTTCTGTTCTCCATGAATTTTCAAACATTCTAACTAGTGGTTCTGCAATTTCCTCAGCCATCTCTTTCAGTACCCTAGGATATAATTAATCTGAACCAGAAGATTTACATTCAGATTAGCTAAATGTTCCCTGGCCATCTCTCTGTTTATGGATAACGTGAATTATTTCATAACTTTGATAACACAGTGAAGAGCGTTGATGTTACATTTGCAAAATAGTAATTTAAAAGTTAATTCTTCTCTACATCATTTTTATTACTTCACCCTTTTCATCCTGTAAAAACCCTATAGCATCTTAAACTTTTCGTTAGCTTTTGAAATACCTCCAAAATCCTTTTTATTGCTTTTGGGCTCCCTTGCAAGCCTCGATTTATTACTGGCTTTAGATCTTCTAATGCTTACCCTGCAGACATTATATTCTTCTTTAGATATGCCCCCTCTTTATATTTGATATACGTTTGTTTTTTTAGCAAGTGTTTAACCTCTGCATTTATCCATCTTGGTCTCTTTAAAGGGAACATGTCACCTCATTTTTCGTATATAAGCTGCAGCCACCGCCATTAGGAGCTTATCTACAGCATTTTGGAATGTAACCTGAGAGACAAAAACAAGATAGATTATATACTCACCCTGGGAGAGGTCTGGTCCGATAGGCGGTGCAGGCCTGAGTCCGGCGCCTCCCATCTTCATGCGAACACATCATCTTCCTTGCTTCTGTAGCGGCTCCGGCGCAGGCGTACTGCTCTGCCCTGTTGAGGGCTGAGTAAAGTACTGCAGAGCGCAGGCAAAGGTCAGAGAGGCCCGGCCCCTGCGCAGGCGCAAGATTCCTAGCCCGGCAGTGTGAATACATCATAAAAAGGGGATGATTGACACCGCTAAGGCTGTTGACACACGGGGAGGAGACATACCTCCCTGACACAATAGCGGTATGTCGGACAAATTATAAAACTGTCTATCTCAGCGTTCCTAGCGATCAGAAACCTAAGAGCCACCTTCACAGAATGCAGCCTTAGTGCTGCTGAAGGTGGCTCTTTTACTTAACCCCTTAATGTCCATGGACGTGCACAGTCCGTCATGGAAAGGTGTCAGTTTTGGCACCTTGACGGACTGTGCACGTCCAGCCTTTGAACTACCACTGCGTGTAAACACGCAGTGGTAGTTCAGTGCCGACAGCTGTCTATGACAGCTGACTGGCACGACAAGCGGTGCGGGGACCTTTGCCGTCGGTCCCCGCACCCACAGCGCTGTGATTGGTCAGTCAATGTGACTGACAAAACAAAGCAGTGATCAAGCAGAAAAGGCTGAAATTTCAGCCTCTTCTGCCCGATCAGTGCAGGAGCTCAGCGCTGCAGTGGCCGAGCTTCCTGCACTGACAGCCAGGAGCGGCGCCCCCACCGCCCCTGGCTGTTAACCCCCTGACTGCAGCGCAGCGCTCGGGGGGGGGGGGGGGGGGGGGGGAAGGCAGAGGGTCGGGAGCTCCCTCTGCCTCAGATTGGCGCCCTGCAATGTATTTGCAGGGCCCGATCTCTACCTTGATGACCCGGGGGTTGTCATGACAACCTCCGGGTCATCTAGCTACGGAAATCTGCTGTGATCATGCTCACAGCAGCTTTCACCATAGGTACAATGCATTGCAATGCATTGTAACTGCAATCAAAAGTAAAAAAGTGAAAGTCCCATAAAGGGACAAGTTAAAAAAAAAACATTTTTTTTTTTAAATTTTAAAAAAAATATTAAAAAGTAATTTAAAAAAATTCCCTTAAAACATACACATTTTTATGTAATAAAACAAACAAACAAAAAAAAAAAATACACAGGTTTGGTATCGCCGCGTCCATAAAAATCCCATCTATAAAAGCGTAACCCTAGTTAACCCATTCAGTGAAAGCTGTAAAAAAAAAAAAAACAAAAAAGTAGTAAATTATACTATTTCCAAGCGGTATCGTCATACTGCTTGGAAAAAGTGCAATAACACGCGATCAAAAAGTCCGATATAAATAACCATGGTACCGCATCAGCGAAAAAAATAAAAAAGTTATAGCTCGCGTAATAAACTGATGCAAAAATAATTATTTTTTCTATAAAAATTTTTATTGTGTAAAAAACGCCAAAACATAAAAAAATATATATAAATGAGGTATCGCTGTAATCGTAGTGACCCGAAGAATAAAGCTGCTTTATCAATTTTACCACACGCGGAACGGAGGGAAAAAAAAACCCAATTCCTGAATTGCTGGTTTTTGTTCATTCTGCTTCCTCAAAAATCGGAATAGGAAGCGATCAAAAAAGTTATGTGCCCGAATATGGTACCATTAAAAACGTCAAATCATCCTGCAAAAAACAAGACCTTACATGACTCTGTCGGACGAAATATGGAAAAATTATAGCTCTCAAAATACGGCGATGCAAAAATTTCTTACAAAAAATTCTTCCAAAAAAAAAGCATCTTTTAGTGTGTGACAGAAGCTAAACATGAAAAAAGGATGTAAATCTGGTATCGCTGTAATCGCACCGATCCGAGGAATAAAGTCGCCTAATCACTAATACCGCATGAGGAACGGCGTAAAAAAGAAAACCAATTCTTCACCTTTTGTGGATTTGTTCATTCTGCCTCCCAAAGATCGCAGTAAGGCGATCACAGTGGTTTCCCCCCACATATGGGATATCAGCGTACTCAGGACAAATTGCATATCAACTTTTGGGGTCCTATTTCTCCTGTTACCCTTATAAAAATTTGGGGGCAAAAAGGTCATTTTTGTGTAAAAAAATATGATTTTTTTATTTTCACGCCTCTACGTTATAAACCTCTGTGAAGCACTTGGGGGTTCAAAGTGCTGACCACACATCTAGATAAGTTCCTTGGGGGTCAAGTTTCCAAAATGGAGTCACTTGTGGGGGGTTTCTACTGTTTAGGCACATCAGGGGCTCTCCAAGCGCGACATGACACCCGCAGACCATTCCATCAAGTCTGCATTTGAAAAAGGCGCTCCTTCCCTTCCGAGCTCTGCCATGCGTCAAAATAGTGGTTTACCCCCACATAT
This sequence comes from Oophaga sylvatica, assembly GCA_033576555.1. Lineage (NCBI taxonomy): Eukaryota > Metazoa > Chordata > Amphibia > Anura > Dendrobatidae > Oophaga > Oophaga sylvatica. The sequence goes on along the minus strand of JARQOD010000006.1, from coordinate 66,455,899 downwards.
GGGGTATCAGCGTACTCAGGACAAATTGCACAATAACTTTTGGGGTCCTGTTACCCTTTGGAAAATAAAAACTGGGGGTGGAAAGATCATTTTTGTGGAAAAGATATGATTTTTTAATTTTATAGCTCTACGTTATAACCTTCTGTGAAGCCCTTGGGGGTTCAAAGCTCGCACCACACATCTAGATAAGTTCCTTGGGGGGTCTAGTTTCCAAAATGGGGTCACTTGTGGGGGGTTTCCACTGTTTAGGCACACAGGGACTCTCCAAATGCGACATGGCGTCCAATCCCAATTCCAGCCAAAAAAGTCAAATGGCGCTGCTTCCCTTCCAAGCTCTGCAATGCGCCCAAATAGTGGTTTACCCCCACATATGGGGTATCAGTGTACTCAGGACAAATTGCACAATAACTTTTGGGGTCCTGTTACCCTTTGGAAAATAAGAATTGGGGTGGAAAGATCATGTTTGTGGAAAAGATATGATTTTTTAATTTTACGGCTCTACGTTATAACCTTCTGTGAAGCCCTTGGGGGTTCAAAGCTCTCACCACACATCTAGATAAGTTCCTTGGGGGGTCTAGTTTCCAAAATTGGGTCACTTATGGGGGGTTTCCACTGTTTAGGTACATCAAGGACTCTCCAAACTCAACATGGTGTCCGCTCTCGATTCCAGCCAATTTGACATTCAAAATCTCAAATGATGCTCCTTCCCTTCTGAGCACTGCCGTGCGCCTAAAGATTGGGTTTCCCCCACACATGAGGTATCGGTGTGCTCAGGAGAAATTGTACAACAAATATTGTGGTTCATTTTCTACTGATACCCTTGACAAAATTTAAAAAATTGTGTCGAAAGAAAAATTTTGGGAAAAAAAGTTAAATGTTCATTTTTTCCTTCCACACTGCTTCAATTCTTGTGAAGTACCTAAAAGGGTTAATAAACTTCTTGAATGTGGCTTTGGACACCTTGAGGGGTGTAGTTTTTAGAATGGTGTCACTTTTGGGTATTTTCTGTCATATTGACCCCTCAAATTCACTTCAAATGTGAGGTGGTCCCTAAAAAAAATGGTTTTGTAAATTTTGTTGGAAAAATGAGAAATCGCTGGTCAACTTTTAACCCTTTTAACTTCCTAACAAAAAAAAAAATTTTGGTTCCAAAATTGTGCTGATATAAACTAGTCATGTGGGAAATGTTATTTATTAACTATTTTGTGTGATATATTTCTCTGATTTAATGGCATAAAAATTAAAAGTTTGAAAATTGCAAAATTTTCAAAAATTTTTTGCCATATTTCCGTTTTTTTCATAAATAAACGCAAGTTATATTGAAGAAATTTTACCACTAACGTGAAGTACAATATGTCACGAGAAAACAATCTCAGAATCGCCAAGATCCCCGAAAAAGGGTTTCCCAAATTATTAAAACCCCTTTAAAGGGGCAGGGCAAATTTTAAAAAAAATTGGGGCCGGGGCTTTAACCCCAAAAATGGCTTGGGCTTTAAAAGGGGGTT
>JARQOD010000006.1:66352757-66454294 GCA_033576555.1 Oophaga sylvatica | reverse complement strand
GCCCCCCACGCAGCCCAGAGGCCCGCTGCTGCCCGGACACCACCACCGCACCGCAGGGAAGCTGCATTGGGAGCGCCGCCGCCACCGGATTTGTGAGTATATGGCCACCCCACAGAACACAGCCACCCCACATAACACAGCTACCCCACAGTGCCCAACCACCCCACACAGGGGTAAGCTAAATTCGGACTGTAAGATGGACCCCCATTTGACACATTTTTTTTCCCAATTTTCCTTCTGAAAATTTGGGGTGCGTCTTATGGTCCGGTGCGTCTTATAGTCCGAAAAATACGGTATGTCGTGAATGGGTTGAAAATTTTTTTCCTGTGCTGAGATAATCTTATAAATGTGCCCCTGCTGTGTTCTTTGCAATGGCTTTTTCTGACCATACAGGAACATGGTCTGATCATACCACAGTTCCTTGCCAGGGGGAAAAGCAAGAGTGTACAGACAAGACAGCAGGAATTACAGCTGATTCTTTCTTTGAGGTTAAACATTTTTTAAAAAACAGGCAGTAAAATGTTTTGCCTCAGAGAAAGAATAATCTGCGCTTCCTGCCTGTGTAGTCTCTTTTGCTTCCTCCCAGGAGCTGTGGTATGATCAGACCATGTCCCTGTATGGTCAGACACAGCCATTACACAGTACACAGCAGGGACACATTTATAAGATTATCCCAGCACAGGAACATTTTTTTTTAAACACATCTAATTGTGGAAATTATTCCAAAATCTATTGATTAAAAAATCAACTTTAAAATTAAATTTGTTTGTGGGAAAACCATTAAAATAAAGGAAATCTTTCATCAGGATTTTGCTATGTAATGTGAAGACCACAGGAGGTAGAGGCTGAAACACTAAATTTTAATTGTCAATTTATTAAGCTGTGTGCTGTTTAACACCAGGACATTGTCACTTCAATGTCTGGTGCTCACAGGACTGCTAGTCAGACTCCGCCACTTTCTGTGATACGTAGCTCACTGTGAATAGACAGTGTACAGAGAAAGCTGTGCTGTTGGGGGGGCAGCTTTCTCGGCTCTGCTTCATTTAACATTTATTAACTCTGTGTCACAACTCCTGCACCCAGTAAACGAAGTGATACATCGTTGGAAGCAGGGTCTCTTTTCTTACATCATACTGCTCTATTGCTATTCATCGCTCTCAGATATGGTAGCAAAATATTGGTGACCGATTCCATTTAAAGGCGGTTTTTCATTTCAACTTTTCTACAAATTCATAGTGGCAGTGATAAAAATAAAAAATCAGCTGCTATTCCAGCTTTCTTTTGTTCAGCGCTACCTCTCTTCTGAATGTGTAGTTGCCGCGGCTGTGACATCATATCAACATCACTGCAGCCAGTCACTGGACTCGGCGACCCATGCTCTCTTTTGTTGAGCTCAAGGATTGTCTGCAGTGCTGTTGATGTGACGTCACTGCTGCAGCCTGTAAAAAAATCAGCGGAGCTGAGGCGCAGTGCTGGATCTGGGGAGAATGAGTGAGTACCAGCTAGTTCTAGCTTTTCAGCGGTGCTTCATACATTGTATCCCTGTATGGCGTGACCATATGCCATTCTGAAGTATAAAGTGTATCTAGTATCTAAAGTGAACATGGACAAAACAGAATTCATCATCTTCCCCCCACCTCACTCTACCCCTCCACCAGACCTATCCCTCAATGTCAACGGCTGCTCACTTTCCTTGGTCCCGCATGCTCGGTGCCTTGGGGTGATCCTCGATTCTGCCCTTTCTTTCAAGCCACATATCCAAACCCTAGCCTCCTCCTGCCGTCTCAAACTCAAAAATATTTCCCGGATCCGTGCATTCCTTGACCACGACACTACAAAAACACTAGTTCATGCCCTTATTATCTCCCGCCTTGACTACTGCAACCTTTCCTGCTCTCTGGCCTCCCCTCTGGCACCACTCCAATCCATCCTACATACTGCTGCCCGACTAATCCACCTGTCTCCCCGTTATTCCCCAGCCTCTCCCCTATGCCAAGCCCTTCATTGGCTTCCTATCGTCCAGAGGCACCAGTTCAAAACCCTAACTATGACATACAAAGCCAACCACAATCATGGGGCCCCATAGCAAAAGTCTGAATGGGGCCCCCCCAAAAAAAAAAACAGGTGCTCTTAACTCCACACACACACACCACACACACACACAACAACACACACACACAACACACACACCTGCAGTGCATGCAGGGCCCCCTACACCCTCCACAGTGCGTGCAGCCGGGCCCCCCTCCCTAAGGTGCAAAGTGCAGCCAGAGGCTAGCCATTGTAAATATAAAGTGCCAGCACAGTGAGGGGACACATTCAACAAAAAAATCCACCCCATACCCCAGCCAGCAGGACTCACCTTCTTGTGTATCTCTTCCCTGAGTGAAACTTATGAATGTTTTCTGCTTCCTGTGATGCAGGTGTCTCTGGCTGCAGGCTGGCTTTCTTATGCAAATGCAGCCAGAGACTTAAGCCAACTGCTGACCAGAAAACAACAAGGAAAGGGGACCTTCAAGGGGGTTTACAGTGTCCGGCCGTCGCTTATATTTAATTAAAGGAGATAGTACTGTGTCAGCACAGCAGAGCTGCCAAACGACAGCGGCCGTAGTGGGCCCCCTCACCTGTCTGGGCCCCATAGCTGCTGCTTAGTCTGCTCTATTCACGGAACGCCACTGTCCATACATCTGTGACATGGTCTCCCGTTACCCTCGCGCAACCTTCGATCCTCTCAAGATCTCCTTCTCTACTCTCCCGTTATCTCTTCTTTCCACAACCGCATACAAGACTTCTCCCGTGCCTCCCCTATACTCTGGAATTCTCTACCCCAACACATCAGACTCTCGCCTACCATGGAAATCTTCAAAGAGAACCTGAAGACCCACCTCTTCCGACAAGCCTACAACCAGCAGTGATCCTCAGTCTACTGAACCACCGCACGACCAGTTCTACCCACTCCTAGTGTATCCTCACCCATCCCTGTAGACTGTGAGCCTTCTCGGGCAGGATCCTCTCTCCTTCTGTACTTATGTGCGTCCTGTATTGCTCATATTTATTGTACTTGCCTATATTCGCCCCCTCTCACATGTAAAGCCCATGGAATAAATGGCGCTATAAAAAATGAATAATAATAATAAAGTGGAGAAATTCCAGCATCTGTTTAAATCCAGACAAAATGTATTACAGGTGGCGGGAACCCCTCCTGAATGGAGCCCCCTCCGCGGGTCATACCACGAGGACTAGGTCTTTTGTTGAGCGTATGTGTCTGCCATCCAGTTCAGCAATATTTAATCCCTGCTTGGACTTATTTTTCTATTGGCGAATTTCAGGTTGTTGAGGATATAATACATCTGCAAGGAGTTTGTATGTTCTCTCCGTGTTTGCGTGGGTTTCCTCTGGGTTTCCTCCCACATTCCAAAGACATAATGATAGGGAATTTAGATTGTGAGCCTCAATGGGGAAGCGATGATAATGTCTGTAAAGCGCTGTGGAATTAATGGGGCTATATAAATGAGTAAAATAAATAATAGTGTTGCTTATCCTCATTGAGCAGCATGCCTAGCTTCTGTAACTGCTTTCATATGTGGCAGTAAAAGAATTCTAGCTGAAGCTGGTCCTGGTTATAAGACCAAATGTGCCATTATTCTGATGGAAAAACTGTGGAAAGTTGAGTTGTAAAGTGTGCCCCCTCCTACTGCAGATCAGTCCCCAAACCAGCAATGTTGTCAGCTAGTGCTGCGGAATGGGGAGCCCCTCCTCATTACAGGAAGTTACTGGTTTACCCAGTGCAGTAGCTCCAGCGCTAGGTAACGCGTGAGCATTACTGGGCATTTCATTCTGCAGCTCTGCAGTGTGCGCTGCTTCCCACCACAGCTGGGGAGGATTGCTGCCTCTGCTGGGGGAGTGCATGCTGTCTGCTCTCTTACAAGCGACCTCTCCTCCTGGGGCTCTGCAGATCTGAGAAGCATCTCTTCAACAAAGGAGTTATTCTGAGATGGTGAAGAGGAAGCCTATAAAATAGCGTGCGATGCTTATGGGAATGTCAAGCCTGGCACATTAGGAATTGAGATGTTTGCATGGGATGCCCGCTCTGGCTGAGGATTACAAAGGATGCCATCGCCCTTTGGGTGCTACTTTGCTAACTTGTGAATGAAGTGCTGCAATCACCTTTCCCGTATCGAAGTTCCACAAGAAGCCGTGGGTTTATAAGATGGTGGCAGAGCTTTGGGTCTTTCTGCTCCGGGAAATTAATCGCTTGTAGCTGGCATAATGGAGTAAACACATCCTCTGTCTTTGTCATGTGGGACTTTTGGGATTTAGCCGGCAGCATTTCTCCGAGTACCCAGCTCCCTTGTGGTCTGAGTCATGAGTATTTTACTTTGGCTTCATTGTGTCTTGTTTTGTAGATTTTGGATTTTTTGTTTTTTTCCTTTTTCCTCTAGATTTTGCGCTAAATGTCATTGCCGGATTAGAACTCATGAAAGCCGTACAATGAATGAAAATCCTTTTTGTATGATCTGAGAAATCCAGCATTGATTTAGCAGGATGCAATTGTGTACAGCCATGAAACAGCTGAGTAGTGAGTTTTAGCCACTGACCTTGCATGGAGCACTGGCTCTCTTTACCACCTCCTAGTAAATAAGTAAAGAAGACTTTTATAGGCGCTCATTGAATTGATTCTTAGATAATTATCTCTAGTAAACAGGGCAAGAGAAACTATCGGATCTCCCTGCATGTTATTCGCTTTACGGATTTGTGGCATTGCAGTGGTCTCCAAGATGATACAATGGATGTTACCTGTTTTTGTTAGTGGAGCTGTTGTTTTTTGCCTGCATTGATTTTTCTATACCTTCTGAAATGTCACGAGAGATTTTAGTTTTTTTTTTCTGAGATGATATGAGACTTGGATCAGTGGTAGAATAGAGTGAAGACATGAGTGGGCATTGTGCCATTATTTTACAGTTCCAGTAGCGCTTGATAAAGAGCCTTGGCTCCAAGCAAGATCGAATGAGCCGCGTTTGTATTGTGGTACTTGAGGAGGGGGAGGATGAGTCCCCTCATTTTCCCTCCAAGTTAGCAAATTATGGAAATCCCTATCGTCATCCAGCTCCGAAAGCTGTCTCGGTAAGACTTTCTTCTGTTGTTACTATGGCTGTGTTCCAGATTACTTTCAGGCTAAGATTCTGAATCTTTAAGTGCAAATCGTGCAAAATAACTTTCCTTCAACAATTGAAAGGAAATCACCTCTAAAGTATTTAATTGGTTAAAATTGTAATTCTGAAACTTTTGTGTTAACCGGTTTCCAGGAAATCTTGATGCTGTGTATAATCAGTATCTCCGCTCACATAGGCGCTGACATCACATTCATTCTTGCCTCCCACAATTAGGTCAGTTTACCATTCCGGACTCTAGAAAAGCTCGGTAACTCACACTGTATCTACTAGTCATTTTGGATGGATGCATAAGATTAAAAATGCAAGGCAAAAATTATATAAAACATCAATTTGTTTTAATACATTTTGCACTGATTTTATTTTTTTTCCTATTTCATATGTGTGTGTGTGTGTTGTTGTGTGTGTGTGTATATTATATATATATATATATATATATATAATAGCTGTCTATTATTTTACTGTACTGCCTACCACTAATTGATGCTTTTACCATACATTTCTAAGAAGAAAACTGGATAGAAGCCTGTTTGACATTTATAGCCATGGAAACCTGTCACACTTCTGAATTTCTTCTGCTAAATCCTGTGTTCTGGGCTGGAAAGAATTTTTCCATGAGGCTTTTGATCTTCATGGCAAACCACAAAATATGCGTGTTTTTTTCCCCCTTGATTATTAAACATTTTGTTTACTATAGTTATACATTGATTATCTTCATTAATTCTATATTGACTCTTCTATAGTAAATATTTGCATGTTGTTACTTGGTTTCCATAGATACATTGTTGCCCACATTCTCATATATTTCAAACCTATACTTTGTTGGAATTTTTCCTGTGGTCACAAAGTTTGTAATGAGAAAGGAGAGGTTGTGCTTAGTATTGAGTTTGTAGAGCTTTCATGTTCACCAATGACACCCATCAAGAATAGTGCTGGTGTTATTAATTATATTATTGGAGCCTTTCCACCCACAATCTTTGGCATCTTACTCCACTCTCTGCAGTAGACATTCTGAACTTTTACCACAGCAAATTACTATTTTTTTTTTTTTCTTTTTAACTCTGACGTCAGGTGGTACGTTACATTACCTGGAAGACCCTATAGCCTTAGCATGAGATTTATGGCACTAGTATTTGCATGCTCATATATTAATTGATGACCATACACCTTAGAGGGCTGTTGTTTGAACACTCGTTTAGTTAGCTATTTTTCACTACGTTCCCATAGATGATTCTCGCTTTGTCGAGAGGGCTGGTGTTTTCAATGTGGAGATGAGTATGCAAATTGGCTCTTGCCTAAAGAAAAAAAAATCTATCTGGTGATTACCACCTAAATTGGTGGAAGTTGCCCCAAAAGGAGAGTTGGTGTGAATCGATTAGCAGGACCCAGTCCACCGGCCAGGTCAGTAATCTGTGGCTGTCAGACAGGAGCCCTGCGAACAGCCACCTTCTTACGGACATTCGTGGCACTTCTATTGAGTAGCCATCCTGGATAGATGTCATCATTGTGCCCTGACTCGTGGTGTTCGCATCAGGCCAGGCAATTAAAGCTAGAGCCACCGATGCTGTGATTAGGAGACCGTTCCCAAGGCCCCCTTCCTATGGCCACAGATTATGGACTTCCTAATGTCACCTACTCTACCTATAAGTCAGTGTCTGACTCTTTAATGAGCCATTCGACATGACGGGGAATATTTTGCCCATTTTCTCCTGCAGAAAAAATGGGAACATAGCAGTAAAACACTTCTTTTTCGAACGTTGGATAACTCCTCCAGCAGCCAATTCTGTCCCATGGAATGTAACAATTGTGCACGTTAAAACCCCCTTTTCCAAAATTGGTTGCTTTCCTAATTTGCATCTAAATATGAGCATTTTTGATGGCAGTGTGAACATTTGCCAACCCCATATCCTTGGTGGTGACCAGCTAGTAAGATTCCCTTTCTGTCATAATTAGAAAGGTAGAGCTGACCCTGGTAATTGGTATTTACATGTATTTTACTCATTTCTTTCCATGGTAGGCACAGTCTCTAGGAACTGGTCTCAGTCTTAACTACCTCTGATGTCCCCGATAATTAATAATATGTATTTTACAGATAATTGTTATATTTTCTTTCTTTTTTTTTTCATGTCTTACAGCCTCCCCTGGTTCAAGCAATTTTTAATGGAGATCCGGAAGAAGTCCAGGCGCTAATATTTAAAAAGGAAGATGTTAACTTTCAGGTAAGTGGTTTCTGTAGGTGTTAGTATATATCTTTTAAAGAACCTAAGAATATTTCCTACTTGAAGAGGACCAGGTAAAATGTGGCCAGTGTTTGCTCCTTTTTTTTTTTTATTACCGCCGCTCCCCTGAGTACTATTTTTTTTTTTAATTCCCCCATATGACTCTAGAGTGCAGGGATATTTAGCACGTCCCAATGTGTACATCCTTTACAAAGAGCGCGTTCCCCATTGGGTACTCATGCAAAACAGCCTAAAGTTACAACCCCATTGAATCTTATAAACTCCTCCTCTTGGTAAAGACTTTAAAAACTAGCAATAATTTAAAAGGCCCATATCTCTGGAACGATATGACCAGTTATATAAAGGACAAAAACTGAATTTTGGCGGGAGCAGCAGGAATAAAATACGAGGAAAAACTGTCCACTGGTGACAGGTCCTCTTCAAGTTGTTGTTCACAACTTTTAAAGTTGTCATATATCCACAGGATAACTTGCAAATCAGTGGCGGTGTGACCACTAGTGCCTCCACCGATCTGGGGAATAGGGCTCTGAAATACTCCCGTGGAGATGTGCATGTGCTGCACCCGCTCCATTGATGGTTTATGCTGCAGCCAGGAAAGTGAGGAGGCAGAGAGCTGAATTCTGCTACCACTGGTGGTCCCACAGAGAATTGACTGGGTGGGGGCTGCGCATGGGAAGTAGAAAGGGGGGCATTTCAGAGCCAAGAATGAATGTAATCCCTAAAATGCCCCAAATCAAGGGTTAAAACTGCAAACCCCTGCATATGGCAGAGAGAGGCATCCGTGCTACATTGAAAGTCCAATTTAGCACTAATTCCAATTATTGTAACCTGAGACGAAGTAAATGTAGTGACGGTAACCCCCATACAAAGGTTTATTTTGCTCAGTGAGATTTTCCCTTGCAGGCTTGTGTAACCTTGGTAGAATTTCTGCTATTTTAGACAGAGTATGAGGGAGCTGCACAATACCTCCTATAAGGTCGCCAGTGTCACCTGTTCTGCAGGCTCACCATCCTGTTGAAGCATGTCCTGGGGGCGGGGGGTATTATTAAAGCTTGGTATTAGCGTGCTTTCACTTCCCACTGGATTCCTTATCTTCCAGAGTGAGACAACAAAGTAATAATGTGAGATATTGCTGCTTGGCAAATGTACCGCTCTCCCCTGTTAGTAAAATATCTACCAATTCCAGTCTGGTGGGTCTCGTATTACAGTCATGGCCAAAAGTTTTGAGAATGACACAAATATTAATTTTTACAAAGTCTACTGCTTCACTTTTTCTAATGGCAATTTGCATATACTCCAGAATGTTATAAAGAGTGATCAGCTTAACAGCAATTACTTGCAAAGTCAATATTTGGCTAGAAAATGAACTTTATCCCCCAAAACACATTTCAACATCATTGCAGCCCTGCCTTAAAAGGACCAGCTAACCTCTTTTCAGTGATTGCTCCATTAACACATGTGTGGGTGTTGATGAGGACATGGCTGGAGATGAATCTGTCATGATTAAGTAAGAATGACACCACTGGACACTTTAAAAGGAGGCTGGTGCTTGGCATCATTGTTTCTCTTCTGTTAACCATGGTTATCTCTAAAGAAACACGTGCAGTCATCATTGCAATGCACAAAAATGGCCTAACAGGGAAGAGTATCGCAGCTAGAAAGATTGCACCTCAGTCAACAATCTATCGCATCATCAAGAACTTCAAGGAGAGAGGTTCCATTGTTGCCAAAAAGGCTTCAGGGCGCCCAAGAAAGACCAGCAAGCGCCAGGACCATCTCTTAAAAGTGTTTTAGCTGCGGGATCGGGCTACCAGCAGTGCAGAGCTTGCTCAGGAATGGCAGCAGGCAGGTGTGAGTGCATCTGCACGCACTGTGAGGCGGAGACTCTTGGAGCAAGGCCTGGTCTCAAGGAGGGCAGCAAAGAAGCCACTTCTCTCCAGAAAAAACATCATGGACAGACTGATATTCTGCAAAAGGTACAGGCAGTGGACTGCTGAGGACTGGGGTAAAGTTATTTTCTCTGATGAATCCCCTTTTCGATTGTTTGGGACATCAGGAAAACGCCTCATTCGGAGAAGACAAGGTGAGCGCTACCACCAGTCTTGTCTCATGCCAACTGTTAAGCATCCTAAAACCATTCATGTGTGGGGTTGCTTCTCAGCCAAGGGAATCGGCTCTCTCACAGTCTTGCCTAAAAACACAGCCATGAATAAAGAATGGTACCAGAATGTCCTCCAAGAGCAACTTCTCCCAACCCTCCAAGAGCAGTTTGGCGATCAACAATGCCTTTTCCAGCATGATGAAGCACCTTGCCATAAAGCAAAGGTGATAACTAAATGGCTCAGGGAACAAAACATAGAGATTTAGGGTCCATGGCCTGGAAACTCCCAGATCTTAATCCCATTGAGAACTTGTGGTCAATCATAATGAGACGGGTGGACAAACAAAAATCTAAAAATTCTGACAAAATGAAAGCATTGATTGTGCAAGAATGGACTGCTATCAGTCAGGATTTGGTCCAGAAGTTGATTGAGAGCATGCCAGGGAGAATTGCAGAGGTCCTGAAGAAGAAGGGTCAACACTGCAAATATTGACTTGCTGCATTAACTCATTCTAACTGTCAATATAAGCTTTTGTTACTCATATGTTTGCAATTATTATATTTCTGTCTGTGATAAAAACATCTGTCAAACACACATAAAAACCAAAGGGCAGCAGATAATGTGAAAATATAATATTTGTGTCATTCTCAAAACTTTTGGCCATGACTGTATTTTCTCCTGGTTTAACCTTGCTTGGTCATTGGAGTCTACATACATTTTTGGGCAGAGTCTGGGTGGGACATGAAGGAAAGTTGGGAAGCAGATGGAAAACGTGTACTCGGAAGACGACCGGTGACGAATCGTGGCGTGTGATTCATTTTTATAACTGAACAGTTTTAGCAGGAAAAAGTTATTTGTAAAGCGAAATGTTTCTGTATGAGACTGACAGTAAGTAGTAGGCAGAGAGTGGGATTCGTGATGGATATTTTATATCACTGGAAAACTTCTGTAACTGCAGACAGAACAAATTAAAAGTTTCTTGAGATGATCTGTGATTTCTGGGTTATTACAGAGCGTTGTGTTATGAGATGTCTGGGAGTGCAGCAATGCTGACACTTCTGGCTCATAACTTGGTGCTGGATTGTTTCAAGAATACAGGAGGCGAATATGAGATTGGTCCAGAGCTTCTGTGAAATGTCATTTCATTTAAAAGGGGATTTCTTTAGTGACCACAGCCTAACCCCAGGGGTCTCTTAGTTTTAGGCTATGCTTAAACTAGGTTTCTACTTGACATCCATGACTCTTACTGATTCCCCGAAAACCAGAGTTCTGCTGGAACCTTCGACAAAGTCAATGAGAATGACACCATTGGAGTCCAAAGTCTTCAATCTTGGACTCCATCTGGACTCCTTTTTGATGGTGGTCATCTTTTTAGCCGGACACAATAGCGCAGTCAATTAATTTTTAAGGGTTATGCCTCAATTCTTTTTTGGTGGGGGGGATTCAGACGGGAATCTTGATGGAGCCATGGATGTGGAGTAGATTCCTTATGTAAATGTAGCTTGAACATTATCATCTACTTTTAAAGGGGTTTTCCAAAATCATAACACAGATGAGCCAACAATATCAGTACACTGCAAAACCTTGCGCAGCGACTACTAAGTAGATATCAAGCAGGTGAATGAAGGAATTGACACAAATAAGATGGTTTTCTGGTCCTCAAAAGACTTCACTTTAGAGTAGATGGTTCCGGTCCTCTTGAAATTGAGCTGAAAAGAAACTGGAAAAAAATGAACTGGAGGATAAGTTGGTAATTAAAAAAAAGTAAAAGCAATAGTGCATATAAATTAATAGGTTGCTTAGTAAACACCATTTTTGATTTTAAAAAAAGGAAAAGGCCATCCCACCAGCGTCAAGCTGTTCTCAAATTCAGAATGGTCCCAACCTCTAGTATTAAAACCTTACCATGTGTCATAGTGACGTCAGTGTGAATAAGGGCAGAGCAGGTCCGGGTCCTGAACATGGACGCACCGCAAATGGGAAGCTATATAAATATAATGTCCAGCTCAAGGGATGGGAGGCCACAGCCTTACCTGAACTAAATGCAGAAACCTGAAACTTAGCCAAAAAAAATGAAGGAGTAAAAGTTGGTATGCATGCAAAATAGAAGCATGTTCCCAATGACCGTTAGACAGACAAAACCTCCCTTTCTTTGAGCTGGATATTACAACTGGAGGTTCCAGTAGTAGGACCACAAATAATCACACGTTGACTTTTTATAAATGGTATGTGCCATTAGTGTTAAGAACTGAGCTCCTTTTACCTGGAGTAGTGTAAAGGCTGCGTTCACATCTGTTATAAGTGATGCCACAATGTCCATCCTGGTTTGGTGTTGAGGAGTTTGCGTGACATAACACCTTCCTATCACATGATTGCATGATAGGGACTAGACAGTTCAAGCAAATTGACATATCAGTTCTGCATAGTGATGGTGTGGGCTCATGAGCTCTGCCAATGACATCACTTGTGGTTTTGGCTGTGTTCATACAATCATCTTCCCACTCCGAACGACCGGCACCAGAGATAACTCCAATACCACTCATGTAGTTCTCAGACACTGTGGCCAAAGCTGGCTATGCTTTCTGCTGGCGAGACGGTGACTCCCTCTGTGACCATGATTCCCTGGGACATATGCCTAACCGTGCCAGAGGCTGGGGTAATACACTACGATACACCGTCCAGAGGAAATAATAAAAGATTTTTGCAATAACATTGTGTAACCAAAATGAATTAACCTAGCTGCATCTGTTATAACCCTAGAGCTAAAATGATCATGTTGTTTTCAGCAGCAGATGGAAGGAAGGGAGACACAGTCATTACTAGTGGGTAGGCGGAGCCCACACAGGATAGAACACCTCAGATTAAAAAGAGTGTTGACCGGCCCCTCCAGCTTGGGCTCCTCCTACTCCAGCTCTCCAGTCTAAAATTTGAGGTCACAGAGGATAGTTGCTGCTGGAGCAGCTCCTCAGAAGAATTTTTTATTTTTATCGGACAGGGACTTGGACCCCCGTGGTCTTGAGGTCTCAGGGGTCTCAGCGCTGCTGGACCCCCACCCCTCCCTTGGCGGATCTGCATTACCCTTTAAGCTGGTCCCTGCAGAACCCTGCCGGCCCTGGGGGATGAGGGTTGCTTCCCTGGCGGGGACGCAAACCGCGCTTCTGGGGTCACTGCGTTCCCCGCCCTGGGGGGGAAGCTATGGGCACAGCGCCACAAATCCCTGGGGGTCCCTGTGGCGCTCAGCTGGGTGAGTACTCAACATTTTAATATGTGTTTGAGTGCTTCAGCGGCTGCTGCGGCAGCCGCTGCTACATGTTTTCAGTGTGGTGACTTGTGTACTTTTGTCCGCAGGTGGATGCCTGCAGGACATGGGAGCGGGACAGGAACGGAGAGCGGAGGAGTCGCGCGCTTTTTTGAAGCCGGCGGGGGGCGTGGCTTCGCGCTTTCCCGTTCTTTCGCGGGCAGGAAGCGCTCTGAGCACGCGCTTTACCCTGCCTCTCCTCTTCCGGCTTCTCTCCTTCAGCGCGGCGGCCATTACTGACGGCCTCCTCGGGCTCCTCACTCTCCGCTCCCCCCGACCGACCGAAGGAACAATTAGGACACTGCACCGCGGCCAGCTGGGTGAGTCGCTTCTGCCTGTCAGGGCAGAAGCTTAACTCTCTCACCCACACAGCGCAGGACACCTTTCTGAGGCACAATTAGGTGGCAGATTGCGCTGTCCTGCAGCTGTTACCTCATAAGAGGCACCTTTTTTGGTCTGGGCTCGCACACCCTTTTCATTAACAGAGGTTGTGGGGAGTCTGCGACATTAACCCCTTCTTAGGCGGTTAACCCTTAATTGGGGGACAGCTGGGGTAGCTCTCTCTTTAAGAGCTTTAACCCTTCAGCGTTCATTTTTTCTTTAAGAAACCACACTGTTCTAGTTACTGACAGGTTTAACCTGCCATATACTGTGTGAGGGCATGTCAGATCAGGGTCCAGGAGGTGCGGACCGTCTCCCAGATCCGCTACAGGATCAGTCTCGCATATCTGACACGCAGCCTCGACGGCGTCAAGCGCAGCGGTCGGAGGTTTCAGTGATGTCAAAATGGAGGCCCTCGCTCGTTCTATTGATGGCCTGTCTGACCTTCTAGGTTATTGGGTGTCAGCTAGATCCTCTCATGGCAGGAAACGACACAGGCCGGTGCCATCCTTCCCGCGTAGCGACTCGGAGATCTCGGGCATGGAGGGTTCCCCTTCAAGCTCGGATGGGGAGATGTCCGATTCGGATAAGGAGGATCGGCAGGGACACTCTGCCTCTCTTTGGGCCGTACAGAGGCTTTTATTGGAGCCATGAGGGAGGCGTTACAGTTACTGGAGGAGGTAACTAGACGTCCTGGTAAGTCGGCCCGGATGTTTCAGGAATCGCATAGGTCACGATCAGCATTACCATCTCTGGATGAGCTTAATGGGGCAGTGGAGAAGGAACGCCTGTGTCCAGATAAACGTTTTCAGGGGACACGGTTTTTTGAGACGCTGTATCCGTGTACGACGGAATTGATTGATAATTGGATTCCTTCTCCTGAAGTGGATGTCCCTTTATCCCAGCTTAGCAAATCCTCATTACTTCCTGTTAAAGGGAAGGCGAGTCTGCAGGATCCGCTGGACAGAAAAATGGAGATGGCGGCGAAATCCATCTACGAGGCCGCGGGTCATGGATTCAGAGCAGTACTAGGGTCCATGTGTGCTTGTAAAGCTTCCCTGAGCTGGTTAGACCGTCTACGGACGGCGTGGCAAGATGGATCCCCACTATCCGAGGTAGATGGGCTTTTCAAGTTGTTGGAGGATGCAGCCGATATGGCAGTGATGCAGTTGGATACTGCGTCACTGCTGTCCAGGGCGCAATCCTCGGCGGTCACAGTCAGGAGAGCACTGTGGCTTAGACAGTGGACCGGGGACGCGGTTTCCAAGCAAGGTTTGCTATCTTTAGCTTACAAGGGTGGTCAGTTATTTGGATCTGACCTCACGGAGCTGATTGCCAAGGCAAAGGCAAAAGAAACTGCTTTACCGCAGCGAAGAGCTGTGACTTCTGCGTCTGGCAGGCCTAATGCCGGTAGTAGTCGGCGGTCCTTTCGGTCCAGGGGACGGTTCGGTCAGCCCTCTTGGGGATCGGGTCGTCCCTCTTTTTCAGGAAAAAAGAACTCTCAGAAATCCCGCACTCCCTGGAAACAGCTTCCGTCAAGACAAGCGGGAAGCTGACAAAAAGCTCGCTAAGGCGGACTGACGCCAGGGTCTCACTCGAGGACTCTCGAGTTGGGGGTCGTTTGCTCCAATTCAAACCGACTTGGGCTTCCCGCGTGTCAGACGCCTGGGTGACGCGGGTCGTGTCGGCAGGCTACTTTATAGAGTTTCTTTCTCGACCCCCAGACAGTTTTTGCCAATCTCGCATTCCGTCAGAGCCCGAGCTATTTGCCGCTCTACTGCGGGAGGTCGATTCCCTTCTGCAGAAGGGTGTGGTGGTACCGGTTCCGCCGGAGGACCGGGGAAGAGGGTTTTATTCCAACCTCTTTGTGGTCCCCAAAAAGGAGGAAAAATTTCGCCCCATTTTGGATCTCAAAAGATTGAATCGGCATGTCCGCACCCGGAAATTCCGCATGGAGTCGCTTCGCTCCGTTGTGGCGGCCCTGTCGCAGAACGACTTTTTGGTGTCAATCGACATTCGCGACGCTTATTTGCATGTTCCCGTCGGAAGGGCCCACCAACGCTTTCTTCGTTTTGCCATAGGTCAGGACCATTACCAGTTTGTGGCCCTGCCATTCGGGTTGGCCTCAGCACCCAGAGTTTTTACAAAAATTCTGGCACCTCTCATGGCGATTCTTCGAAGACAGGGGGTTACGATTCTTCCCTACCTGGACGACCTTTTGATTGTGGCGTCCTCAAAGGAGGAGGCGGTGACGGCTCGCAATCTATCCCATCAGCTCCTGGAGGACTTTGGGTGGCTGGTCAATTGGGAGAAGTCGTCTCTGGAACCGTCGCAGTCAATCCTGTTTTTGGGAATGCATTTCGACACGGTACGAGCAGTGGTGTCTCTGCCACCGGACAAGCAAGCGAGTCTTGTTCGACATGTACAGGTTATGAAGTCTTCGACAGCAATGTCCCTTCGAAGGTGTATGCGCCTTCTGGGTTTGATGGTGGCGTCGATGGAGGCAATTCCGTTTGCCCAATTTCATTCCAGGGCTCTCCAAATGCTCATTTTGAACCGTTGGGATCGATCGCAGGTTTCACTGGATTGCAGTGTCATCATCTCCCACAGGGTGCGAGAGTCTCTAGGATGGTGGTTACGTCCGGAAGTGTTATCCCTGGGGAAGTCCTTCCTCCCTCCGAGGTGGTCGGTCATAACCACCGATGCCAGCCTGACGTGTCTGGAACGATCTCTGGATTCAGGGAGTATGGTTGTCGGAAGAGTCTGTCCTGCCGATCAACATCCTGGAATTGAGGGCAATTTTCCTTTGCCTCCAACACTGGACGGTACCTTTAAGCGGTCTACCAGTCCGAGTGCAGACAGACAACGCGACGGTGGTCGCGTATATCAACCATCAAGGTGGGACGAGGAGCTTCAGGCTCATGATGGAGGTGTCTCGGATCCTGGTATGGGCCGAGGCCAGGGTGCCAGCCATCTCTGCGATTCACATTCCAGGAGTTCAGAATATCACAGCGGACTTCCTGAGTCGCGAAAAGATGGATCCCGGAGAATGGAGTCTTCATCCGGAAATTTTTGCACTGCTGTGCTCCCGTTGGGGAACTCCCCAAGTGGATTTGATGGCATCCAGGTTCAATGCCAAGTTACCGACGTTCATGTCCAGGTACAAGGACCCGAAGGCTGTGGCGGTGGATGCTCTGGTGGCTCCGTGGGACCAATTCGAGCTAATCTATGTGTTTCCGCCAATATCCTTACTGCCTCTGGTGTTGCGTCGGATCAGACTGGAGAGAGTCCCGGCTATGTTGATAGCCCCAGATTGGCCAAGGAGGACGTGGTTCTCGACGCTGGTGTCGCTTCTGGCAGCGCCTCCACTTCCACTCCCTCTTCGCCCAGACCTGTTAACCCAAGGGCCCGTTCGTCACCCGGACCTGAAGTCTCTGCGTTTGACGGCGTGGCTCTTGAGACCGAAATCTTGATCCGTCAAGGTTTTTCAGCCGAAGTCATTGCCACTCTGCGAGCTGCCAGAGGTCCGGCTACTACTAGGATTTATCACAAGACTTGGGAAGCCTTCTTTTCGTGGTGTTCGGGTTCTTCTAGGAACCCGAGGATTTTTTCCATTCCCAATTTGTTAGCCTTTTTACAGTTCGGGCTGGACAAGGGTTTGGCAGTTAGCACTCTGAAGGGTCAGGTTTCTGCTCTGTCCTTGCTGTTTCGGAAGGCTATCGCCTCGCATAGGGACGTACGTTCCTTTTTTCGCGGGGTAACCCGTCAGTTTCCGCCGCGGAAGGCGCTTGTGTCTCCTTGGCGGCTTAATCTTGTCTTGGAGGCTCTTCAACATGGGCCTTTTGAGCCTATGGACTCTGTTAGCCTTTCTTTGCTCTCTTGGAAGGTTGCCTTCCTAGTGGCGGTCACTTATTTGAGAAGGGTTTCTGAGTTGACGGCTCTTTCTTGCTCGCCTCCTTTTCTGGAGTTTCACCCGGATCGCGTAGTGCTTCGCACACGGGGCGACTTTCTACCTAAGGTGGTGTCACAATTTCATGTTAACCAGGATATTGTGTTGCCTTCGCTTTGCCCGGAGCCGAGGAATGCGAAGGAACGGGCCTTGCACACATTGGATTTAGTGCGGGCTTTGAAGTTCTATTTGTCTATTACTCAAAGTTTTCGGTAGTCGGATTCTCTGTTTGTGATTCCAGCAGGTCGTCGACGTGGTCAACGAGCTTCCAAGGATTCTATAGCTCGTTGGATTCGGTCGGCCATTTTAGAGGCTTACCGACTTAAGGGCGAACCTTGCCCGATTAAGATTCGAGCTCACTCCACGAGGGCTGTGGGTTCATCGTGGGCCTTTCATCAAGGGGCCTCGGCAGCTCAGCTCTGCCGGGCGGCGACCTGGCGCTCCGTCCACACATTTACGAAATTTTATAAGGTGGACGTCAGTGCTTCCGCTGATGCGGCCTTAGGACGTAGGGTCCTGCAGGCAGGTGTAGTTTAAAGTTCTTGTGAACTTGTATTTAGCGCTGGTTGCGCATTTATTTAAGTTGTTGGGAATCTGCCTCTGTTGGTTTTTTGCCCACCCTTAATTTTTGGACTGCTTTGGGACGTCCCACTAGTAATGACTGTGTCTCCCTTCCTTCCATCTGCTGCTGAAAGACGGATTTTGGTAAGACCTTACCTGTAAAATCCTTTTCAGCGAAGGAAGGAAGGGAGACACAGATCCCTCCCATGGCAGAAGTGTGTTGTTGTGTTTTCAGATGCGGCGTGACCCTTCTCTGATAGCGATTATCTGGGCTGAGGTCGGCGCGCTAAGGCTCTGTTCCAGCATTGCCAGCTCATCACAGTGGTCAGGTTCAGTGAGTAGTACCTGGGACTGTGTGTTTTTTTCTGTTATATGCATAACCTGTCTTCTTGTTTTTTTCTCTGAAGTTATTCAGAAGGGGTTATGTTGCTCTGCTGGTGATATTTGCTCTTCCTTAGCTTGTGTACAGACTGGAGAGCTGGAGTAGGAGGAGCCCAAGCTGGAGGGGCCGGTCAACACTTTTTTTAATCTGAGGTGTTCTATCCTGTGTGGGCTCCGCCTACCCACTAGTAATGACTGTGTCTCCCTTCCTTCCTTCGCTGAAAAGGATTTTACAGGTAAGGTCTTACCAAAATCCGTCTTTTTTAAGTTACAAATGCATTTTTTTAAATCCCTGCCCCAAAAGAACTATTTTGTCTATTCTATCATTTTTACCCTGAATCGTATAATTGTAATGTACAGATGTATATTCACATACAATTCTTAAGATTGTTATCTTGTAATTCTGTTCTGTGTCGCCAATGCCTGAAGCATTCTCTAAATTGGCTGCTGGTGTGAGAAGAAGTTTCTGCGATGCTAATCCCTTCTGGCATTCTACTTGTCGGCAACTTTGTGAACATGAAAGTGAATGTTGTCCTGTACGGGATTATTATTGATTATAGTAATGTATTGGTGGAGGACTATCTCTATTACAGCCATGTGATCTGTTTAGTAAGTAACCAAATCATCGTTATAGGCAGGTACGGTCAATATAATGTCACTAAGTTATGTGCAATAATTTTTCTTAAGTTGAATTTATATGTAAGGTAGACCGGTTACATATGTGTATGTAAGGTAGACCGGTTACATATGTGTATGTAAGGTGGACCGGGTACATATGTGTATATAAGGTGGACTGGGTACATATGTGTTTGTAAGGTGGACTGGGTTCATATGTGTATGTAAGGTGGACTGGGTACATATATGTATGTAAGGTGGACTGGGTACATATATGTATGTAAGGTGGACTGGGTACATATGTGTATGTAAGGTGGACCAGGTACATATGTGTATGTAAGGTAGACCAGTTACATATGTGTATGTAAGGTGGACTGGGTACATATGTGTATGTAAGGTGGACTGGGTACATATGTGTATGTAAGGTAGACCGGTTACATATGTGTATGTAAGGTAGACCGGTTACATATGTGTATGTAAGGTAGACCGGTACATATTTGTATGTAAGGTAGACCGGGTACATATGTGTATGTAAGGTGGACCGGGTACATATGTGTATGTAAGGTAGACCGGTTACATATGTGTATGTAAGGTGGACGGGTAATATATATTGTGTGTGTGTGTGTGTGTGTGTGTATGTATGTATATATATATATATATATATATATATATATATATATATATAATGTGGATCGGGTACATATTTGTAAGTCTAGCTCCAGCCAAACAAGAGCCAGCTTCCTGTACTCTACAGTACCAGGGCTGAAAAAGCTTACACCCCTCATCAGCACAGGCACGGTAGTGTTATAACTACTGACGCACTTCACATTATGCTGCGGCCTCAGACCCCCAACTGTACAGTAAGAGCCTCTTTTCGTAGGTACGACTAGTACGTAAGTTTGATGTTCGTAAGTTGGATGTTTGTATCTCGGAGCCGGCCTGTGTACTGGAATGTCCAGCGTCAATGCTTATTCTGCATGTAGCTAGGCTTACTCTTACCTGGAAATACGCTGTCTGTAATCTTGGCTCAGAAATAGAATTATTGCGGCTGTTCTCCCAGGACACACAGGCATAATGACAAATTGAGTTAAAAATAATGTAATTAGTAGGGGTATTCCAGGAGCGCTTGGACCTAAATATAGCTGGGAATTGTAAATGCAGATTTTAGGCATTTTCAATGCATTATTCTGTGAGCTACAAAACACTGTAATTATAAAACCCCTCAAACTACCGTATATATTTACTGCTCGGGATAATGAAGGGAACCTGTAAATCGCACATCGGATCTCTGTGAGTGAAGTATTCAAGTTAAAGGGGTCATTCAGGGCTTTTTGTATGGTGCTAAGGACTGACTGGTATTTGCTATTGATCAGTAAATTAGCAAAATGCAAAATTTGAAGAATCTGTGAGTAAGGATAAGGAGAACATTTTTTTTTTTGGTCACCAACTGCAGAATCATTGCCATTTTCTGGGGAAGCCTCTGTAGTGTCACTTTCATTTGCTCCAAAGTAGAGGAGATGAATTCACAGTCGCTGATGTGACGCTACTTGTCAGATTGATATTCCTAAAGTTTAATTATCCTGGGCTTGTAATGTACTAGTGTCCACTTAAGTTTTTGATCAATGGTTGTATATCTTTTTGTCCTGTTACTTTGTATACAACCTTGGGTTGCTGTATTCTGACAAAATCTAATCTATAATCCACCTTTTGGCCAAGACAGAGCTCAGAAACTGTATGATCTGAACCACATCCATCCAAGTAAACCTGATATTGCTCCATACATGCGATTATATAGAACTATTCAAGCCAGCGTGTGACATTGATGCTGGTACTGATATGAGGATGTACTGTGGGCCCCGTACAAAAAATACTTTGGGGAGAATTGACAGTGTTGTCCGTGGCTGGATGCCTTTTTTTTTCAGGCTTGCTGTGCAGAAATGATTGCTGTATCGTTCACTATGGAATACACTGGTACTTTTCCTGAGAACAGTTTTCACACATGAGCCCATGGAAGGAGATTTAGCATAAGATGATTGCGCATGGCGGCTTCTGTACGTGGTGGGGCCTGATGGACACCGATGACTAATAGTGTCTTTGTGGCTTGCTTTGTGTGGTCCTGTTCTTGTCATATTTATCCGGATTGTTGAATGTAGCAGAGTACAGGAGAAGGATTATTAATGTCAGATTTCAGCATATTTTTTTATTTGGCTAACTGCACCTGGGGAGTTTCTGACACATGTCCAATAGTGGCGCTTACTGGATGTGTATAGGAAGGTAAACCCTTTTAGCTGTTTAGTGGACTATTCCATAAGAAGCGTCCAACAAAAAAAACTCTACCTATACAGTGGAAGTGTGTCAGTATACTCTGTGAAACCTTATGTCACGTATAATCATCGTACAGTGCAAACGCCTTGTACATAGACCATGACTTGGCCTTAAAAATTGTCAATTGCGGCTCATACTTGGAGGCTTTCTTGCTGCATGTTTGTTTGCCTTTACTAATAACTGTAATTTGTATTCATCAGGTTCTCTGTATTGTGATATCCCCTGTAGCACTTGGTGGATGTGTGGATGAATTCTCTGTATTGTGATGCCCCCTGTAGCTCTTGGTGGATGTGCGGATGAATTCTCTGTATTGTGATGCCCCCTGTCGCTCTTGGTGGATGTGCGGATGAATTCT
Source organism: Oophaga sylvatica (assembly GCA_033576555.1). Taxonomy (NCBI): domain Eukaryota; kingdom Metazoa; phylum Chordata; class Amphibia; order Anura; family Dendrobatidae; genus Oophaga; species Oophaga sylvatica. Next base: position 66,432,916 of record JARQOD010000006.1, on the reverse strand, counting down.
CTGTATTGTGATGCCCCCTGTCGCTCTTGGTGGATGTGTGGATGAATTCTCTGTATTGTGATGCCCCCTGTAGCTCTTGGTGGATGTGCGGATGAATTCTCTGTATTGTGATGCCCCCTGTAGCTCTTGGTGGATGTGCGGATGAATTCTCTGTATTGTGATGCCCCCTGTAGCTCTTGGTGGATGTGCGGATGAATTCTCTGTATTGTGATGCCCTCTGTCGCTCTTGGTGGATGTGCGGATGAATTCTCTGTATTGTGATGCCCCCTGTCGCTCTTGGTGGATGTGCGGATGAATTCTCTGTATTGTGATGCCCCCTGTCGCTCTTGGTGGATGTGCGGATGAATTCTCTGTATTGTGATGCTCTTGGTAGATGTGTGGATGAATTCTCTGTATTGTGATGCTCCCTGTCGCTCTTGGTAGATGTGCGGATGAATTCTCTGTATTGTGATGCTCTTGGTAGATGTGTGGATGAATTCTCTGTATTGTGATGCCCCTTGTCTCTCTTGGTAGATGTGTGGATGAATTCTCTGTATTGTGATGCCCCCTGTCGCTCTTGGTAGATGTGCGGATGAATTCTCTGTATTGTGATGCCCCCTGTCGCTCTTGGTGGATGTGCGGATGAATTCTCTGTATTGTGATGGTCCCTGTCGCTCTTGGTGGATGTGCGAATGAATTCTCTGTATTGTGATGCTCCCTGTCGCTCTTGGTGGATGTGCGGATGAATTCTCTGTATTATGATGCCCCCTGTCGCTCTTGGTGGATGTGCGGATGAATTCTCTGTACTGTGATGCCCCTGTCGCTCTTGGTGGATGTGTGGATGAGTTTTCTGTATTGTGATGCCCCTGTCGCTCTTGGTAGATGTGCGGATGAATTCTCTGTATTGTGATGCCCCCTGTTGCTCTTGGTAGATGTGCGGATGAATTCTCTGTACTGTGATGCCCCCTGTAGCTCTTGGCAGATGTGCGGATGAATTCTCTGTACTGTGATGCCTCCTGTAGCTCTTGTTGGATGTGCGGCTGAATTCTCTGTATTGTGATGCCCCTGTCGCTCTTGGTGGATGCGCGGATGAATTCTCTGTACTGTGATGCCCCCTGTAGCTCTTGACGGATGTGCGGATGAATTCTCTGTACTGTGATGCCCCCTGTAGCTCTTGGCAGATGTGCGGATGAATTCTCTGTACTGTGATGCCCCCTGTAGCTCTTGGCAGATGTGCGGCTGAATTCTCTGTATTGTGATCCCCCTGTCGCTCTTGGTGGATGTGTGGATGAATTCTCTGTACTGTGATGCCCCCTGTAGCTCTTGGCAGGTGTGTGGATGAATTCTCTGTACTGTGATGCCCCTGTAGCTCTTGGTGGATGTGCGGCTGAATTCTCTGTATTGTGATGCCCCCTGTCGCTCTTGGTGGATGTGCGGATGAATTCTCTGTATTGTGATGCCCCCTGTCACTCTTGGTGGATGTGCAGATGAATTCTCTGTATTGTGATGCCCCTGTAGCTCTTGTGTGGATGTGCGGCTGAATTCTCTGTATTGTGATGCCCCCTGTCGCTCTTGGTGGATGTGTAGATGAATTCTCTGTATTGTGATGCCCCCTGTAGCTCTTGGTGGATGTGTGGATGAATTTTCTGTATTTTGATGCCCCCTGTCGCTCTTGGTAGATGTGCGGATGAATTCTCTGTACTGTGATGCCCCCTGTCGCTCTTGATAGATGTGCGGATGAATTTTCTGTATTATGATGCCCCTGTCGCTCTTGGCGGATGTGTGGATGAATTTTCTGTATTGTGATGCCCCCTGTCGCTCTTGGTGGATGTGCGGATGAATTTTCTGTATTGTGATGCCCCCTGTCGCTCTTGGCGGATGTGTGGATGAATTTTCTGTATTGTGATGCCCCCTGTCGCTCTTGGCGGATGTGTGGATGAATTTTCTGTATTGTGATGCCCCCTGTAGCTGGACAGCGCTGACTCGGCCATTGCTCATGTGATATTTTGCTGGGTGGGGTGAAAGCATGCAGTTCTAATTTTGGATGATTAGCGTCTCAGCACTGTATGTGTTGAATGGACATGATGTAAGAACAGGCTGCTCTCTCAGCAGAACTCCCTGTCTGTCAGGTAATTGAATTATTGTAAGTAGGGCCTGAAGAGAAATAAACTTTTATCAGTTAATTTTAAATCTGATGTTCTTTTATGACATTGTGCAGAAATTAAAGAATTACTCCCATTTCAGCATTTCCTGGCTGAGACGGGGTTACCTCCGTCCATCCTCCAACCATTAGATGTGAAGCTGTGGAGAGTGTGGAGTATGCGGTTTCTGTACCTTACATTGGAATGAAAGGTGAACGGCCGAGCCACTCAGTCTGCAGTCGTCGTAGTCTGGACAAAGTTATCCCAGTCTCCATGAAAGACTAAGATTGAAATAAACATTAATGTTATGTCTTATCTTGTTAAATGTGTAAAATTGCAAAGGCTTTTAAGTCTTCTCGTAATTCACTTCAGTCTTATAGTTTTCCAGCTTTCCCATGCGTCAGAGGTGGCCGGTCTCCTAGGTGAGGAACGTGCACTCCTAGTTCTGCACTGAACCTGGATCCAGCCAGCAGCAGCCCCCCTACACTCCCCCAATGTTGGAGAGGCAGTGAGGCCAGCGATCCTGCCGCTGCTTCATACTGTCAATCTTCAGGAGAAAACTGCCCCCTCGCGATAACCAGGAAGTGCAGAGGAGCGGTGCGCTGGTCAACAAAACATGAGAATGCCCATGTAAATGATCTCTCAGAGACATGAAGTCCCACGTATGACAGAGCAGACCCGATGAATGCTATTGCTTTGCTTTTCTGCTTGTTTCCGCAGTGCAGTTCTTGTAAAAGCAACTTGTGCTCTCGGTATAAATCTTTAAACCAAGAACCAACTTTCAAACACGTTCCTCAAATCTTGCTGTTTTTTACATGACCAATGAGCCTGGCCTGACTTCCTGTTAAGTAGAGATCACTTTTCAATAGTCATCTTATTGTCACAGTCAAAGGTGTTACCTGTAATCGTGTAGTAAAGCTGGAGGCAAATTATACCTAATCCACCATTGACAGTGGGTAATGAGAACAGTCATTTCACTGCTAGAAAACAAAGCCGATTGGAATAGCGCAATTAGAAAGATTAACATTTCATTAATGACACTCCATTTTAACTTTCATCAGCTCATGTCATATGCCCCGATTCATCAAGACCAGCAAGATAATTGCCGGTATTGATGAGGGGGCGTGTTGGAGTTAGACGCTCCTGTTTCATTAACATATGCCTCTTAGGAGTATCTGACAAGTGATATGCACCTCTGTGCGCCACTCCTGAAATCTTACTCCAATCCGGGACTGTAGTGACATTTCTGGCATGAGGAGCTGTGGCATCGCGCTCCCGTCCAACTTCACCCATTTCGGTGGCGCTGGGAGTGACAACATTTTTGCTCAACTCACGAGTTGCTTAAAAATTGTTACAGAATTGTGGCGACATTGCTGTAATGAATCGGGGCCATAGCCTTCTCCATTCTCTGCTTAGATATAAGCTCGGTAGAGATTTCATTGGAACGTGCACCGCTCTGCTAGTAATGTTTGAGGAGTACGAGCTACAACAATGTCAGGAAGGATATTCACTGCGGTTTCTGGAAGGACACTATGCAATCTCTAATGTGTTCAAGTCCTCTCCATTTCCAGTTGCCTGAAGAACTGGGTCTTAAAGGTCAGACATCTCAGGGTGGTCTTCCCGTCAAGGCATTTTTACAGCTTCTCAAGCTTCCATACTTGTCTCAACACTCTGGGTGCAATTGCTGAAAGAATCTGTTGGTGTGAAAATGTATTTTTACAGCTTGTTGTGTTCTGTTTTCCACACTTGAAAGCCTTTTCTTGTGCAGCATTTAATTCAACAGGATTTGTAATTAACCTAAAAAAGCATTTCCAGCTAAAATTTAAAGGGACCCTGTCTGCAGCTTTACCCCCTTTTACAAAGGTTCTCCAAATGTTGCCAAACTACAACTCCCATAATCTGATTGCATGCGTCATTCTGGGTATGATGGAAATTTGTAGTTTTGAAGCGTCTGAAGAGCCACCGGCTTACAAATACGTTATATTGGTTTGTATTCTGAAATCTACTGACAGATCTGCTTTGATCCACCAATTAAATTGATGCAAATACAATAAATGTATCTCCCAGACCTGATGAGGCCTGTGTACTTTGAAAATCCATTGCTGAGTGATTCTTAGATAGACTACTGAACTGCTCATCTTAATAGCAAGGGGGGAACCACACGTTAAGTATTTGGCGCAGAAATTTCTACACTGTTTCTGCATCTCTTGGCAGGAAAAAGGTACTTTTTTTCATCATACATGACGGCACCACGAGAGAGGGGATCCGCCCATCAAGGACAGGAAACCTTCAAGATAAAAGGGGCGGCTCTTCTCTCCGCATCAGTTGGTTTCCTGTCCTCGATGGGAGACCCTCAAGATAAAGACTCTCGGATGAAGAGGATGCCTAGGCCTGGGTCGGATGGTAACGGTGAACGTTTGTTCATCGCATCCGTCACCAGGTACTGGAGGTCGCCTCGGGGGTCAGGTATACCCTGCCCCCCCTGAGCGAGGCATGGCCGCTGCCTTTTTTGCAGACTTTTTTCCCTACGGCTCCCTTTATGGCGGCTGTAGATGGGGGCAATCCTCGGGGAACACTTTTCAGTGTATCCCCCTGTTGATGTTGGGCCATGCAGCCTGATAGCACATCGGTGCCAGGCATCGTAAAACGCCCCTCTCCTCCTCCTCCCCCTTTCCCCCCGGATACCTGGGACACCTGCAGCAGACCCATGATGACAAAGGGGAGGCTGAAGATTGGTGGTCGCAAACGCTGTGGAGGCTTTTTCATTGGTGGCAGTGGAGACCAGGAGAACCGCTGCATAGAGCGGTAATACATTTCCGGCTGTCTCCTGCGCTCTGACAACACGTGCAGCCGCTGCAGGAAACTGGAAGCCGCGTACCGGAAGTCGCGCTCCGGATATGACGGGGGCGCGTCCCGGGCTGGTAAGCTGAAAAGTTTCTCCTGTTCGCAGGAGAAAGGCAGAACTGAGCGCGCGCCGGACGTGGCGACCGGGCACGCACGCGACAGGCGCTTGCGGCGGATAATAAGAAAAAAAAAAGGGGGGGGCGCGCGCACAAGCAAACGTGCACAAAAGCATTTAAAACCGGCACTCACCTAGTAATCACCGTCACAAAACTGCAGCTGCAGGTGACGGTATAGCTGAAAAAGGACTGCAATGGAGAGTTTATCGCCGGGGCACCTGGATTCACGCCAGGAGGTACATGCCAGACGGTCTCTGTCTGGTGAAAAGACCCAGACACGCCGCAGCAATAGCCGCTCGGACAGCATAAGAACGGGGCACAGTAAGGAAGGATCTGTGATATCGGAAGGAGCCAATCAGCCTCCGGAACCGGTACCCGTCTATTACAGCGTCCGAGTGGTGAGTGAACTTCGAGAAAGTCCAGTACACTAATGTCTGTTCTCTTTCTCTTCTCTTTCCTACATATATATCCTTTTTCCTCTCACATATACATGGGAAAATTAGGGGGTTTATAAGAAGAGTAAGGCAAAAACCAAAAATAGGGAATGTCCCTTATGTAAAACCCCGCTAGAAAGAGCTTGAGCTAAGGATTTATGCCAGGATTGTATCACCAAAACACTGGCGGAGGAAACGCCCTCCTTTGCTGAAAGCCTGAAGTCCCTAATTCAGGCGGAAGTATGTAAGTCCATGAAAGCCTTCCACACGGCAGATATGGACGGCAAGTCCAGAGACAGATCTAGCGTCTCAGGAATATCCCAGGAAGATTCCTCTGGAGCAGAGAGGGACTCTAGTAGGTCCTGTAAAACAGATAGCAGCTCAGAGGATGAAAATGTCTTTCTGATTGAGGCAACAGATAATCTAATAAAGACAGTCCGCTCTACCATGGGACTGGTAGAAGACAAACCCAAACGAACACCTCAAGAACTTATGTTCGTGGGGCTTCAAAAGAAAAAACGGAAAACCTTTCCCATTAATGACCAGTTAAAAGACCTTATTAGAAGGGAATGGGAGAAGCCAGAGAAAAAGTCTCATGTTTCCAGCGCTCTGAAGAGGAAATATCCTTTCGATGAGCAAGCATCCTCATCCTGGGATAGAGCCCCAAAAATAGACGTAGCGGTGTCAAAGATCGCCAGAAAATCCTCCCTACCTTTCGAAGATCTAGGTACACTGAGAGAACCGCTGGACAGAAAGACAGACGTCTGCTTAAAAACGGTCTGGGAAACATCAGCAGGGGCGTTAAGACCGGCTATCGCAGCTACTTGTGTAGCCAGGTCCCTGAAAGTCTGGGTGGACAACTTAGAAGATCAGGTGGAACAAAGGGTTTCCAGAGAAAATATCTTGGAAGCCATACCAGCCATCAGAGCAGCAGCTAGTTTCCTAGCTGAAGCCTCAGCAGATTCGGCAAGGTTGGCAGCCAAATCTGCAGCGCTAGCTAATGTAGGACGTAGAGCGGTATGGCTTAAGTGCTGGCCAGGTGACATCCAGGCAAAGATAAAGTTATGCTCCTTACCCTGCGAGGGCAATTTTTTATTTGGGCCTGCACTGGATGAGGTGTTGGAGAAGGCCACGGATAAAAAGAAGAACTTTCCGAAACAGCCTTTTCAGAATTTTCGTCGCTCCTTTCAGAGGAATCGGAAATTTGGAAGACACCACTACAGTCATGGCCAAAAGTTTTGAGAATGACACAAATATTAATTTTTACAAAGTCTACTGCTTCACTTTTTCTAATGGCAATTTGCATATACTCCAGAATGTTATAAAGAGTGATCAGCTTAACAGCAATTAATTGCAAAGTCAATATTTGGCTAGAAAATGAACTTTATCCCCCAAAACACATTTCAACATCATTGCAGCCCTGCCTTAAAAGGACCAGCTAACCTCTTTTCAGTGATTGCTCCATTAACACAGGTGTGGGTGTTGATGAGGACATGGCTGGAGATCAATCTGTCATGATTAAGTAAGAATGACACCACTGGACACTTTAAAAGGAGGGTGGTGCTTGGCATCATTGTTTCTCTTCTGTTAACCATGGTTATCTCTAAAGAAACATGTGCAGTCATCATTGCAATGCACAAAAATGGCCTAACAGGGAAGAGTATCGCAGCTAGAAAGATTGCACCTCAGTCAACAATCTGTCGCATCATCAAGAACTTCAAGGAGAGAGGTTCCATTGTTGCCAAAAAGGCTCCAGGGCGCCCAAGAAAGACCAGCAAGCGCCAGGACCGTCTCTTAAAAGTATTTCAGCTGCGGGATCGGGCTACCAGCAGTGCAGAGCTTGCTCAGGAATGGCAGCAGGCAGGTGTGAGTGCATCTGCACACACTGTGAGGCGGAGACTCTTGGAGCAAGGCTTGGTCTCAAGGAGGGCAGCAAAGAAGCCACTTCTCTCCAGAAAAAACATCATGGACAGACTGATATTCTGCAAAAGGTACAGGCAGTGGACTGCTGAGGACTGGGGTAAAGTTATTTTCTCTGATGAATCCCCTTTTCGATTGTTTGGGACATCAGGAAAACGCCTCATTCGGAGAAGACAAGGTGAGCGCTACCACCAGTCTTGTCTCATGCCAACTGTTAAGCATCCTGAAACCATTCATGTGTGGGGTTGCTTCTCAGCCAATGGAATCAGCTCTCTCACAGTCTTGCCTAAAAACACAGCCATTAATAAAGAATGGTACCAGAATGTCCTCCAAGAGCAACTTCTCCCAACCCTCCAAGAGCAGTTTGGCGATCAACAATGCCTTTTCCAGCATGATGGAGCACCTTGCCATAAAGCAAAGGTGATAACTAAATGGCTCAGGGAACAAAACATAGAGATTTAGGGTCCATGGCCTGGAAACTCCCCAGATCTTAATCCCATTGAGAACTTGTGGTCAATCATCAAGAGATGGGTGGACAAACAGAAACCTAAAAATTCTGACAAAATGAAAGCATTGATTGTGCAAGAATGGACTGCTATCAGTCAGGATTTGGTCCAGAAGTTGATTGAGAGCATGCCAGGGAGAATTGCAGAGGTCCAGAAGAAGAAGGGTCAACACTGCAAATATTGACTTGCTGCATTAACTCATTCTAACTGTCAATATAAGCTTTTTTTACTCATATGTTTGCAATTATTATATTTCTGTCTGTGATAAAAACATCTGTCAAACACACATAAAAACCAGAGGGCAGCAGATCATGTGAAAATATAATATTTGTGTCATTCTCAAAACTTTTGGCCATGACTGTACAGACGAGACCAAAACGTTCAAGACAAACGACCCAAAGGAGGGAGAGGCTTCTACTTCGGTAAGCCCTCCAAAGAAGATAAGAAGCCCTCCCAGTGACGGTCCTTCTCAGGTGGGAGGCAGGCTCTCTCACTTCCTTCCAGCCTGGGAGAAGATTTCGTCCAGTACCCGGATTTTGCAAATAGTAGAATCAGGACTGGAATTAAAATTCCATCACCGTCCACCGAACAAATATATGCCGACTCCCCTACAATCCTCGCCAGAGAAACAAACGAGTCTGGAGGAAGAAATAATCGCTCTTATACAGAAACGCGTCCTGGAAAAAGTCCCAGTAGAGGAGGAAAGAGAGGGGTTTTATTCCCCGCTGTTTCTAGTAAAAAAAAAGACAGACAACTCCTGGAGGACGATCATAAATCTAAGGGCTCTCAACAGGTTTTTGATAATCCCATCTTTCAAGACAGACGATAAGAACAGCAGTGAATCTCCTCTTTCCTCGATGCTATATGGCGGTCCTCGACCACAAGGACGCTTACTATCACGTCCCAATCCGGAGGGCAACCGCAAATATCTGAGTAGCAGTAAAAATAAGGTCGCAATTACATCATCTGCAGTACAGAGCCCTGCCTTTTGGGATAGCAACAGCCCCATGTGTCTTCACGAAATTGATGGCAGAGGTCACAGCGCACCTGAGAGAGAGAGATACGCTAATAATACCCTATCTGGACGATTTTCTGATAGTGGGGAGAAATTTCTCGCATTGTCAAGATCAGGTCAATATCGTTATAGAAACCCTACGGAGGTTGGGGTGGCAGCTCAACCTCAAAAAATCCAAGCTGGAACCAGCAATGACCCAGGTCTTCCTGGGAATAACGATAGACTCTATGGCACAGGAATGTCGTCTTCCGGAGGAAGAAGAGCTCAGGATAAAACAAATGATAACAACAACAATACAAAAACCTCAGATTACGCTAAGGAAAGCTATGTCGGTATTGGGATCACTAACGGCATGCATACCGGCAGTAAAGTGGGCTCAGTTCCATACAAGGAGATTACAGTGGAATGTGTTGCAGGAAGATCTAGTCCTCCAGGGACATCTAGACCAGAAGATCACACTTCCAATCCCGGTACTCCAATCGCTCCAATGGTGGCTGAGAATAGATACATCTCCTCGAGGGATTCCGTGGAAATTCATGGTCTCGAAGGTGGTCACAACAGACGCCAGCCCTTGGGAGTGGGGAGCCCATCTGGATACTCTGCGGCTCCAAGAACCGTGGAAACAGGAAGAAAAACAGCTGTCTTCAAACGAATGGGAACTCTTGGCGGTCGAAAGAGCGCTGCGGGGTCTACTACCAAGTATATCGGGACATCATGTCCGAGTCCTGTCAGACAACCGGACAGCAGTCGCTTACATAAACCACCAAGGAGGCACCCGTTCCCGGTCGCTGATGGACATAACAGAAAAGATTATGGCTCTTGCAGAGCGCCACTTCAACTCATTATCGGCCCTACATATAAGAGGCATAGACAATCAAAAAGCAGATTTCTTGAGCAGAAACCACCTGAAGCAGGGAGAGTGGGCATTAAAAGAGTCCATTTTTCACCAGATAGTACATATGTGGGGGGAGCCCAGCATAGATCTCTTTGCCACAAGGACCAACAAAAAGCTGCGAAAATTCTGCTCTCTGAATCCTGCAGACAGGCCCTTAGCAGTAGATGCCTTCAGAATAAGCTGGACGTCGGGACTTCTGTATGCCTTTCCCCCAGTATGTCTAATTCCATTAGTTCTGAAGAAGATTAGGGAGGACAAAGCCAGGGTGATCTTAATAGCTCCCTTTTGGCCAAAGAGACCTTGGTTCTATTGGCTAAAGATAATGTCCATAACAGATCCGTGGGTACTGCCGGAAGACCAGGACCTTCTTACACAGGGTCCTTTCAGTCACCCTCAGAAATCCGGGCTACATTTGACGACCTGGAATTTGAGAGGTCACTATTAGAAAAAAGGGGGTTTTCAGCCGCAGTAATATCTACCCTACTTCGTAGCAGAAAACCTGTAACTACAAAGATTTATGCCAGAATATGGAAAAAAATTCTTATCAAATTCACCGCCAATACGGGAAGGGGAGATCCCAATAGTGGCCATATTAGAATACCTACAAAAGGGCTTAGAACTAGAGCTAGCAGTTAGCACCCTTAAAGTTCATGTATCTGCTCTCGTAGCGCTGTTTAGCCATGATCTAGCAAACAACAGATGGGTAGCCAGGTTCATTCGGGCCTGTAGTAGAGCAGATTCTGTTCCATCCCTGCTCCTCCACCATGGGACCTTAATCTAGTTCTATCAGCCTTAATGGGTCCCCCCTTTGAGCCCTTAACACAATATCTGATAAAGCCCTAACTATTAAAACCACTTTGTTGATAGCGCTCACATCAGCCCGTAGGATTGGAGACCTGCATGCCTTATCAGCCGACTCTCCTTACACTCGAATTCTAGATGACAGAGTAGTATTAAGACTAGACCCTGCGTACTTACCCAAAGTGGTATCAAAGTTCCACAGGGCTCAGGAGATAATATTGCCATCCTTTTGTCCTGACCCTAGCAACGCAAAAGAGGAAAAACTACACTGTTTAGATGTGAGGAGATGTATCCTACAGTATCTAGAAAGAAAAAAACTTGGAAGAAAAGCAGGTCATTACTTGTCTCTTTTCAGGGGGCGAGAAAGGGCCTAGGAGCCTCTAGACAAACTATAGCTAGATGGGTGAGAGAGGCCATTATGCTAGCTTATAGTCGTGTAGGCAGGGCTGTTCCTGAAGGACTTAAGGCCCACTCCACAAGAGCCATGTCGACATCTTGGGCGGAGAAAGCAGATGCCACGATTGACCAAATATGTAAGGCGGCCACTTGGTCCTCTCCGTCAACTTTTTTCAAACACTATAGATTAGATTTATCTGCTACCTCTGATCTCGCGTTCGGGAGAAGAGTGTTGGAAGCAGTGATCCCTCCCTAAAAACAGAATGCGATCTCTGTAATTCTCTCGTGGTGCCGTCATGTATGATGGAAAAACACGGATTTTGGTAAGAACTTACCTGTAAAATCCTTTTCAGCGAAGGAAGGAAGAGAGACACAGTATTCATTACTGATGGGTAGGCGGAGCCCCAGATCAGGATGTCACCTCAGATCAAAAGAGTGCTGACTGGCTGGCCCCTCCAGCTCGGGCTCCTCCTACTCAGCTCCAGTCGTACCAAAGCTTTTAGGAAAAGAGCCAAGATCACCAGCGGAGCAACATAACCCCTTCTGAAGGAACTTCAGAGAAAAAACACAAGGATACAGGTTATGCATGCAAAGAAAGCCAAAAACCACAGAGTTCCAGGTACTACTCACGGAACCTGACTACTGCGATGAGCTGGCGATGCTGGAACAGAGCCTTAGCGCGCTGACCTCAGCCCAGATAATCGCTATCAGATAAGGGTCGCGCTGCATCTGAAAACATCAACACACTTCTGCCTTGGGAGGGTGCTGTGTCTCTCTTCCTTCCTTCGCTGAAAAGGATTTTACAGGTAAGTTCTTACCAAAATCCGTGTTTCAGCTGCAGATGGAAGGAAGAGAGCCACAGTATTCATTACTGATGGGACGTCCCAAAGCAGTTCAAAAATAAGGGTGGGAAAAACCAACAAAAGGCAGAAACCCAACAACCTTAACAACAAAGCGCAACCAGCGCTAAACACAAGTTCATCCAGAACTTTAAACTACAGCTGCCTGCAGGACCCTACGTCCGAGGGCTGCATCAGCGGAAGCTACTGACGTCCACTTTATAAAACCTTGTAAACGTGTGGACAGAGCGCCAAGTTGCCGCTCGGCAGAGCTGCACTGCCGAGGCACCTTGATAAAAAACCCACGATGAGGCCACAGCTCTCGTGGAATGGGCTTGAATCTTAATCGGGCAAGATTCACCCTGAAGACGGTAAGCTTCCAATATAGCTGACCGGATCCAACGAGCTATAGAATCCTTGGAAGCTCGTTGACCACGCCGACGACCGACTGGAACCACAAATAGGGAGTCTGTCTTACGAAAACCTTGAGTAATAGATAGATAAAACTTCAAGGCTCGCACTAAATCCAATGCGTGTAAAGCTCGCTCTTTCACATTCTTCGGATCCGGGCAGAATGAAGGCAACACAATATCCTGGTTGACATGAAATTGTGACACCACTTTAGGCAAAAAATCACCCCGAGTGCGAAGCACTACATGATCCGGAAAAAACTCCAGAAAAGGAGGCGAACAAGAAAGAGCTGCCAACTCAGAAACTCTCCTCAAGGAAGTGACTGCAACAAGGAAAGCCACCTTCCAAGAAAGTAAAGAAAGGCTAGCAGAAACCATAGGCTCAAAAGGTTTATGCTGAAGAGCCTCCAAAACAAGGTTGAGCCGCCAAGGAGACACGGGTGCCTTCCGCGGCGGAAACTTACGAGATATACCTCGGAAAAAAGGAGGCACGTCTCTATTCGAAGCAATGGTTCTCCGGAACAATAAGGACAGAGCAGAAATCTGACCTTTCAGGGTGCTGACTGCCAAACCCTTGTCTAGCCCATGCTGCAGAAAAGCCAACAGGTTGGGAATGGAAAATTTTCTCGGGTTCCGAGAGGACCCCAAACACCACGAAAAGAAGGTTTCCCAAATTTTGTGGTAAATCCTAGTAGTAGCCGGACTTCTTGCAGCACGAAGAGTAGCAATGACCTCGGCTGAGAAACCTCTACGGGTCAAGATTTCGGTCTCAAGAGCCACGCCGTCAAACGCAGGGACATCAAGTCCGGATGACAAACGGGCCCCTGAGTCAACAAGTCCGGTTGAAGAGGGAGTGAAAAAGGAGGTGCCGCCAACAGCGACATTATTGTCGAGAACCACACCCTTCTTGGCCAGTCTGGAGCTATCAAAATAGCTGGAATTCTCTCTAGTCTGATCCGACGCAGTACTAGAGGAAGTAAGGATATCGGCGGGAATACATAGATCAGCTCGAACTGATCCCACTGAGCCACTAGAGCATCCACCGCCACAGCCTTCGGGTCCTTGTACCTGGACATGAACGTCGGTAACTTGGCATTGGACCTGGATGCCATCAAATCCACTTGGGGGGTTCCCAGCGAGAGCACAGTAGTGTAAAAACTTCCGGGTGGAGGCTCCATTCCCCGGGATCCATCCTTCTGCGACTGAGAAAGTCCGCTGTAATATTCTGAACCCCTGGAATGTGAATCGCCGAAATGGCTGGTACACTGGCCTCTGCCCAAATAAGAATTCGGGACACCTCTACCATGAGACTGGAACTCCTTGTCCCACCTTGGTGATTGATATACGCGACAGCCGTCGCATTGTCTGTCTGCACTCGGACTGGCAGACCGCTCAAAGGGACCGTCCAATGTTGGAGGCAAAGGAAAATCGCCCTCAATTCCAGGATGTTGATCGGAAGAACAGACTCTTCCGATGACCATACCCCCTGAATCCATAGATTGTTCCAAACACCCCCCCCCAGCCCGTCAGGCTGGCATCGGTGGTTATAACTGACCACTTCGGAGGGAGGAAAGACTTCCCCAGGGAGAATGCCCCTGGCCGTAACCACCATTCTAGAGAATCCCGCACCGCGCGAGAAATGGTGACGCTGCAATCCAGCGAACCTTGCGATTGATCCCAACGACTCAGAATGAGCTATGGAGAACTCTGGAATGAAATTGGACAAACGGAAAAAACCTCATGGACGCCACCGTCAGACCCAGAAGGCGCATACCTTCCGAAGGGACACTGCTGTCGCAGACTTCATAGTCTGTACATGCTGGAGCAGACATGCCTGCTTGTCTGGAGGTAGGGACAACACCGCCCGTACCGTGTCGAAATGCATCCTCAAAAACAGGATTGCCTGCGACGATTCCAGAGACGACTTCTCCTTTGAAGCCACAACCGAAAAGGCCGTCCAAATAGGGACGAATCGTAAGTCCCCGTCTTTGAAGGATTGCCATGAGATTTTGGCGTCAGAATCGTTGTAAAAATTCTGGGCGTTAAAGCCAAGCCGAATGGTCGAGCCACAACCTGGGTGAGGTCTTCCGATGGGAACATGCCAAAAAGCGTCGCGAATGTCGATTGATCGTTCTGCGACAGGGCTGCCATAACTGAGCGAAGCGACTTCATGCTCGGCTCTGACGGAATGTCAGAAGTCAGTCCGCCTTAGCGAATTTTTTTTTTTTGCCAGCTTCTGCCTTAACAGAAGTTCTGTTTCCAGGGTATGCGGAATTTCTGAGAATTCCCCCTTTTTTTTTTTTTTTTTTTTAAAAAGAGAGAGACGACACAAACCCCCAGAGGGTTGGTCAGATCATCCCTTGAACCGAAAAGGACTGCCGATAACTATCGGCACTAGTCCTGCCAGACTGCAGAAGTCACAGCTCTGCGCTGCGGTAAAGCTGCTTCTTTTGCCTTTGCCTTGGCAACAGCTCCGTGAGGTCAGTCAAATAGCTGACCATTTTCTAAGCTAAAGATAGCAAACCCTGTTGGAAAACTGCGTTCCATCCAAGTCACAGTGCTCTTCTGACTGTAACTGCCGAGGATTGCGCCCTGGATAGCAGTGACGCATTATCCTTCAACTAGAAAAGCCCATCTACCTTGATAGAGGGAAACTTGCCACGCCGTCCTTAGACGGTCCAACCGGCTCAGGGGAACTTAACAAGTACACCTAGATCCTTAATACCGAATCTATGATCCACGGCTACACAGATGGAAATTGTTGCCATCTCCGTTCTTCTGTCCAGCGTGTCCTGCAGACTCGTCTTCCCTTTTACCAGGAAGATTTGCTAAGCTGGAATAAAGGGACATTCACTTCAGGAGAAGGGGTCCAATTAACAAATAACTCCGTAGAAAAACGGATAGTTTGTAAGGTCATCGCGACCCATGCGACCCTTGCAACATCCGGGCCGACTTACCAGGACGACTAGTTACCTCCTCCGGTAACTGTAACGTCCACATGGCTTCCACAGAAATTTTAGTACGGCCCCTGAGAGAGGCAGGGTGTCCCTGCCGATCCTCCTTGACCGAATCGGACTTCTTCGCTAAGCGAGAAGGAAAACACCGATTTGTGTCGCTCCCTTGAGAGGATCTAGTTGACACTCCATAACCTAAAAGGTCATCAATAGAAACCAGTGAAGGCCTCCATTTTGACACCATTGGAACCTCTGACCGTGTATGGGTCGAGGTCTGCGTGTCAGATACGCGAGGCTGATCCGTAGCGGATCTGGGAGAGGGTCTCTGACATGCCCTTGCATAGTATATGGCAGGATAAACCTGTCAGTAACCAGAGCAGTACTTAAATAAAAAACAAACGCTGAAGGGTTAAAGCTCTAAAGAGAGAGCTACCCCAGCTGTCTCCCATTAAGAGTTAACCTCCTAAGAAGGGGTTAAAGTAGCTGACTCCCCACAACCTTGATAATGAAAAAGGGTGTGCGAATCTCAGGCGCCTCTTATAAGGTCGCAGCTGCAGGACAGCCATGCCACACTAAACAGAAAACGTTCCACAAGATCGCTAAAAAATTGCGCTGTTTTTTATAACGCAATGACCGCCAAAGTTGTCAAGGAGATCGCTAATCGCCTATGCGATTGCCCAGATTGGCAGCCACCAGCGACACTAAAAATGACACACAAACGATCGCAATATTATGCGACGCCATCAGGATCGTCAGCGGAAACGTATAGTGGCAGCATTAATGTCGCAGACTCCCCACAGCCTCTTTATTAATATTAAAAGAGTGTGCGAGCCCCTTATGCGAGAACAGCCGCAGGACAGCTCAATCTGTCACTCAGAAGTGCCCCAGACGGCGCCCGCGCTGTGGAGGTGAAGGGGTTAAGCTTCTGCCCGGCGGGCTAGAAGCGACTCACCAAGCTGGACACGTATTCTAGCCGGGAGGGGAGGAGAACGATCCGGGGAGCTTTCAACCTACAGCGCTTTATCAGCAATGGCCGCCACGTTGTGGAGGTGAAGGGGTTAAGCTTCTGCCCGGCGGGCTAGAAGCGACTCACCAAGCTGGTCACGTATTCTTGCCGGGAGGGGAGGAGAAGATCCGGGGAGCTTTCAACCTGCAGCGCTTTATCAGCAATTGCCACGCTGTGGAGGTGAAGGGGTTAAGCTTCTGCCCGGCGGGCTCGCTTTGTCAGCAATGGCCGCCGCGCTCTGCCTCCGTGTGCTCCATGTAGAGGAGCCGGAAATGGAGGCTGCAGTAAAGCGCGCGCTCAGAAGCGGCGCGAAATTCAAAAAATAAAAAGAGCGCGTACTCCCCTCCTTTCCCTCGTCCTGCAGGCATCCTCCTGCGGACATAGAAAAACTAGTCACCGGCATATATATGTACAGCGGCTGCCGCAGCAGTCGCTAAAACACTCACACACATTTTACCAAAATGTGGAGTACTCACCAGCCGAAACGCCACAGGGACCCCCAGGGGTTTCTGGCGCTATGCCCATGCTTCCCCCCAGGGCGGGAAGCGCAGTGACCCCAGTGTGTGGTTTGCGCCCCCGCCAGGGAAACTCTCCTCATCCCCCAGGGCCGGCAAGATTCTGCAGGGACCATTATGTAGTTACAGATCCGCCAAGGGAGAGGCTGGTGAAATACACTGATAAACATGTAATAGCGCTGTCACCGCAGCGCTGAAGCATACTGATATACATGTAATAGCGCTGCCATCAGACGCTAAAGCACTCACACATAATTATAATAAAAAATTTGTGTGGAGTACTCACCAGCCAAAGCGCCACAGGGACCCTCAGGGGTTTCTGGCGCTGTGCCCATGCTTCCCCCCAGGGCGAGGAACGCAGTGACCGCACGTGTGGTTTGCGTCCCGCCAGGGAAGCTCTCCTCATCCCCCAGGGTCGGCAAGGATTCTGCAGGGACTTTGAGTAAATACAGATCCGCCAAGGGAGAGGTTGGGGTACAGCAGCGCTGGTACCCCTGAGACCTCTAGACCAACTGGTGATCCAAGTCTCCTGTCCGAATATAAAATAATAAAATCTTCTGAGGAGCTGCATTAGCAGCGACCATCCTCTGGACCTCAAATCTTAGACTGGAGCTGAGTAGGAGGAGCCCGAGCTGGAGGGGCCAGCCAGTCAGCACTCTTTTGATCTGAGGTGACATCCTGATCTGGGGCTCCGCCTACCCATCAGTAATGAATACTGTGGCTCTCTTCCTTCCATCTGCAGCTGAAACACGGGTATTACATACCTGGTAATGTATTTTTTTCATGAGACATGACGGCACCCTTATATTCCCGCCCTTGATCATGTCACTAGTTGGGTGCATCTTTATTATTTTTTCACTCCCTTGGATTGGGGATAATTTAAATTGTAAAGAATGTATTATTTTATGTATGTACTAACATGCGGAATTCCTCTCGTGCTCTGTAAAACAACTGATGCGGAGAGAGGAGCCGCCCCTTTTATCTTGAAGGTTTCCTGTCCTTGAGGGGTGGATCCCCTCTCTCGTGGTGCCGTCATGTCTCATGAAAAAACACATTACCAGGTATGTAATACCCGTGTTTTCGCTGCGTTTCGTTTCTTACTTGCGTTTTAGGTGCTGATTTTTCCCCACTCATTAGTATGGGTGAAATCTGCAGTAAAAACGCTAAAAGGGGTGGCAAGCTCTAGATTTACTGTAAGGCTAAGTTCACACGTTGCGGAATTGCCGCGGAAATTTCCGCGGCAATCCCGCACTTCTCCCGCGGGAAATACGCACGTTTCTTGTAAGCGTATTCCCGCCAGAATAATAGCGTTTTGCAAGCGTAATTAGCTTGCAGAATGCTAGCGTTTTCCTAGCGATCTGTAGCATGCTTGGAAAACTGATTGACAGGTTGGTCACACGAGTCAAACATAGTGTTTGACACGTGTGACCAACTTTTTACTATTGATGCCGCCTATGCCTCATCAATAGTAAAGAGATCTAATGTTAAAATAATAATTAAAATAATAAATAATGATATTCTCACCTTCCGGCGGCCCCCGCAGCCTTCCCGCCTTCAGCGACGCTCCCGGCAACTCCCGGTCCCAAGGATGCATTGCGACAAATCACACCGATGACGTAGCATCTCGCGAGACCGCTACGCCATCTGGGTGATTCTCGCAAAGGACTCTTGGGACCGGGAGTTGCCGGAGCGTCGCTGAAGGCGAGAAGGCTGCGGGGGCCGCCGGAAGGTGAGAATGTCATTATTTATTATTTTAATTATTGTTTTACCAGGGATATGGTACCCAGGGCCTGGAGGAGAGTCTCCTCTCCTCCAGACCCTGGGTACCACCGCATATGAACCGCTTACATTCCGCAAAATTAATGAACATGTTGCTATTTTTTCCGCGAAGCGTTTTTTTCGCGGAAAAAAAACGCAACATGTGGCCAAAACATGCGGAATCAATTAAGATGTATAGGATGCTTAATGCTTGCGTTTTTTTCGCGTTTTTACCGCGGAAAATCGCGAAAAAAAAACGCAAATATTCCTGAACGTGTGCACTTAGCCTTAATCTGCTAGTCATAAATAAGCGTGTGCATGAGACTTCAGGGTTCTCAATCATTTTGCTGGCAAACCCTTCAGGTTTTGTGACATCTGCTCTGAAAACCGCAGTGTGTGCACACAGCCTAAGCAAAGATTTTAGTCATTGTCACATTGATTTTCAAAGTAAGTACACCAGCTTAATCAGGTCTCGGAGAGCAGTTAAGTAAAGGGGTTGTCCACTATTGTGTTTAATGTCCATTGTGCTTAATTTAATAAGATTAGAATCCTCCTTACTTCCCATACCAGCCCTTCTCCTCTGGCAATCTTGTGACATTTCTCTGTCAGGTGAGCGCTGCAGCCCATCAGTGGCTTCTGATGGCTTGCATCATTCAGTTTTTTTACCGTTAAGGATACAATCAATGTCTAAGGGGGTGAAACATGTTCCGAAACCTCTGCTCTAAAGCATGCTTCTTTTTACAAAAAAAAAGTCTGGCAGCAAGAAATATATGAAGAATCAAGTCTAAAGGTACTGCCACACTACACAATCCCGCTAGCGATCTCGTTAGCGTCGCATACTAATGAGATCGCTAGCGGGATTGTTTCTATATCGCTAGTAGCTACCTAACTTAGCGATGTCGTTAAGGACGCTATCGCGGTTAGCGATCTCCTTAACGACTTTAGCGGTACAAAAGTACCACTAAATCGCTAAGAAAAGGTGCTACACTTAGCGATTATACTTACCCAGCGGGAGCGCCGGCGATAAAATAGGGTCCGGAACGATTCCAGCGACGAGCGAGATACAGCAGGAAGCTCGTCGCTGGCAGCTGCCGCACACAACAACATCGCTAACGGGATCGCTAAATAGTGAGTTTTTTAGCGATCCCGTTAGCGATGTTGTTTAGTGTGGCATACCCTTAAAAGAAGCTGTCAAATGCTGTGTGTCCTTTGGGATCTACAGAAAGAATTGTGAAGTTCATTTTTGGTTCCTGTTGTGATCTATATGGACTTTTTATCGGCGGATAGAGGCGCATTTTGCCATGAGCTTCAATTGTCGGATTCCTTTTATCTCCACCAACGATAATGTTATACTTCTCTTCCTTCATTGTACTTTTATACCTTGGTTGTATGTTTGCAAGTTATCATAGTAGTGAATAGAGAATATTTACCTAGCAAACACCTTATCTACCATTTACGTAATGAGAATCGCTAGGTTAGTTTGTAGAGGTTGTCTCCTCTTCTCACATGGAACAAGCAATTTACTTCATATTAGCAATTTTCTCCATTCTCAATTACAGAGGGATTTTTAGCTTACGGCCACATTCACACGATCAGTATTTGTCAGTATTTTACATCCATATCTGTAAGCTAAAACCAGAAGTGGAACAGTCAGAAGAAAAGTATAATTGAAACAAGTCATCACTCCTGGTTTGGGTTTACAAATACTGATCGTGTGAAGGTGGCCTTATAGTTTACTGCTCATTGCCTAGGTTACCAGCCACTTCTGCAGTCTTGTCATCAGTGGCCGGTCTCCTAAGCAAAAGGAGTGCAGTACTTAGTTTTTTTTTTTTCCCCTAAAGAGCTTTCAAGCTCTGTTCTTAGGCTATGTGCACACGTTGCGGAATTGCCATGGAAATTTCCGCGGCAATTCCGCACCTCCCTGCCGCGGGAAATCCGCATATTATAGGTATGCGTATTCCCGCTAAACACTAGCGTTTTGCAAGCGGAATTAGCTTGCAGAACGCTAGCGTTTTACAAGCTATCTGACAGGGTGGTCACACAAGTCAAACAAGTGTTTGACTCGTGTGACCAACTTTTTACTATTGATGCCGCATCAATAGTAAAAAGATCTAATGTTAAAATAATAAAAAAAATATAAATAATGATATTCTCACCTTCCGGCGTCCCCGCAGCTTTCCCGCCTCTCAGCGACGCTCCCGGCAAGTTCCGTTCCCAGGCGTCCTTTGCGGCAATCATCCGATGACGTAGCATCTCGCGAGACCGCTACGTCATCTGGGTGATCTCGCAAAGCACTTCTGGGAACGCGATTGGTGGGAGCGTCGCTGAGAGGCGGGAAAGCTGCGGGGACGCCGGAAGGTGAGAATATCATTATTTTTATTTTAATTATTGTTTTTACATGGATATGGTACCCAGGGCTTGGAGGAGAATCTCCTCTCCTCCAGACCCTGGGTACCATCCGCACATGAACCGCTTACTTTCCGCATGGTGGGCACAGCCACATGCAGAAAGTAAGCGGTTCAATGCATTCCTATGGCGGCGGAATCGCTGCGGTTCCGCAAAAAAGAATGAGTATGCTGCGGATTCTCCCGCGATGCGACTCCGCCGCGGAAAAACCCGCAGCATGTGCACAGCATTGCGGAATCTCATAGGCCTTAATGAGTTGTATTGTGTAAGCGGTTTTGCCGCGGTTTCGCTAAAAAACCGCAACGTGTGCACATAGCCTTAATCTGCCTGGATTGCCGGATCTGGCCATCTTCAGTGAGCCCGCTCTCCCCCAATGCTGCAGAACCAAAGCTTCCTTAGCTTGCAGCATTGGAGGGTGCTCTGTTAACACTGCCCCCTGCACTGCCGGCAAGCAGTCCTTATTTTTATTTCAGGCAAGGTCCACCAGGTAGGGATCATGTTTGTTCTTTTTTTTTTTTTTTTGCTCCTTTTGAAGCAGGGGAAAATAAAGAAAACATAAAAATATATGTCATGTGGGAATTAAAAAAAAAAAAAGAAAATTAAAATTAAAAAAATTAATACTAATAAAATGTTATGCAGATGTACTGGCATTCTACACACAAAACTTTAGCACTACAGATTTACATAGAACACTAAAGAATGAGGGAGCGCTGCGAGTTCTTGCTCTTTGCAAACATTATGATTCTTGTCATTAATGGGAAAACAAAATCCTGAAAAGTTCTGGAACACAAGCCGCCCGTGTTGTTGACTATTACTGAGCTAAAGCCGATTGTGCTGGAAATAACAATCTACCTGCTGCTTCAGCTTTTTTGTTTCAGCAGCGCACAAGTGCTTTCTAAATAAAGACTTGGTTTCTCTGCACCGTACCGAACAAAGGCCCACGGGGGCGTCGGTAAATATTTGTTGCACTTGTTGATGTAGTCACGATTCATGAACTGATTCTAGCCATGGTTTTATTGAAGTCATTGAGTTGTTTCCCATTTATCATTCTGGCAGAGGTCTGTCCCATTGATGAGCACCTTTGGTCGCCCGGCAGTATTTTTCACTAGAGGAGCTCTGGATGAGGCACAATCTTCACACTTTACAATTCTTTATTTCAGTCACGCATTTCTATCAGTCTTAAAAGATCTCTAACCTCAGAAAGTAGTACAGTAATTGTTTTACTAGTAACCTTGATGCCATGAGCTCGCTTATGGGAACCATACAGTATGTTTGCTTGTTTTTTTACAGATAGTGGCATGTTTACTGTTGCCAAACTATCGAGATCTTTTTTTTTTTTTTACTGCTAGATCCATTTAATTAATCCAAGAAAACCTTAACACCTGTGATATTCTGATGCGAGGAAGGGGACGGAATAAGCCATAAACCAACAAAAAGTAGTATAAACAAGATATTTTTTTATTAGAATGTTAAATTAAAAACATACTGAACAAAAAAAAGAACTGTGGAGGAGACATGGAGGTAGACAAGGAGAGGGTAGAGGTCCAATAAGACATGGGGAGGCAGAACCAAAAAGTCACTATATCTACAGCACCAAGTGACAAGACGTACACCTAGTTATACAATGTACACCAGCAGTATAAGCTGCCATAAGAGATCACTTCTGCTTACCTATAATCAGTCTGGACCGCTGTAGCCCTCCTTGCGGCCCCTGATGCGCATTTCGCGTACCTGCTTTATCGAAGGGGCACCTGCTTCCAACAGGTGGCACTATAGAGTTCAAGTCCTCTTTCTCTCTGAAGAGGCAATTAGCATATTAAATTTCCCAGAGGAGCATTGCACGGGGAATAAGCCTCCTTACCTTGACATGCCAGAGCTGGTATGTTACTCTCCACAAAGAGAAACCTTACCTCTTAGACCCCAGTTAGAACTAGCGTTTTGGAGGCACTACTAATACCTTAATTGGGAAAGCTGCTTGCCACAGTTTGAGGAAGTGTTTGGCTATGTTCTCACATGGCATACACACTGCATTTTTTCCCTGCTGCATTTTTTTGGAAAAAATCCACTGTATTTAACAATTTGAGCAAAGTGTATGTGATTTCATGAAAACTCAGCCTCACTGTAATTAAAAGATGCTGGGGAACCTCTGCATTTTTTTTTTGGAGCATTTTTTTCCTGCCATAGATTTTTGTAGGGGGTGGCCGGAAAAATACATATAAAATTGTGAATGCAGTATTGTAAATTTTGACCTGCACAAAATAAGCTCACTATTTTGGCACATACGAACATGGCCTTTGACTGTGTACAGTCTATTAGCAATTGAGCTTTGGCTTCCCCTGCTGCATCACACCATAAGTCAGCGCAGCTGCTATTCAGCACAGCCCTCAAGGTGAGGAGGAGAATCTGTAATGAAGTCCTTGGTGCCGACTAATCGTGCACAAGTGTACTGAAGAGCGATCATGTTACCATAATCTTTCAATGTAAATTTGCCGCCGATCAGTCAAACGAACAAATTCTTGTTTGTCAGCGCGAGTCATGTTTACAAAGCACAATGCGCTGCCGAGAATGGTGATCATTTGTGTCAGAGAGATCTAGTACAGATCGTTCAGTGTTCATCTGAAGAGCAGTCCACCTGTTTAAATCAGCTACCAAACAACCGCTGACCAGTATATTTACAGTCGGTGATCATTTAGTGCCCCGATCAGTCTGTATAAACAGGCCTTTACTCTCTGGGGACATTGCTGATTATGGTCAGTTTAAAATACCCTCACCACCGCAATTATCTGGGAATTGTGTGTCTATAGTAGATTTTGATGTGTTTGTTGTCTATGGGATCCTGCTAGTAGTAAGAGAAAATGTTATTCCTTAGTGTGTAAAGCTTTTTTTATTGCTTATCTTTGCCCTGCTTAGTCAGGGGTTGTTGGACGTCTTCCTTCATTACTGATAAACGTGCATCCGGATGGATGGGATATATCTGGGCTTTAGGCCAGGCTAATACTACTATTAATACAGCAAACTCAGCCCCTATGCATCCTATTAATACAGTGAGCTCGGCCCTCTGCATCCTATTAATACAGCGAGCTCGGCCCTCTGCATCCTATTAATACAGCAAGCTCATCCCCTCTGCATCCTATTAATACAGCGAGCTCGTCCCTCTGCATCCTATTAATACAGCAAGCTCATCCCCTCTGCATCCTATTAAAGGGAATCTGTCACCCTAAATTGGCGGGATATTTAAATGATGGCAGTCAGGTCAGATGGGCGGTGTTTTTGGTACTTGCCTTAACATGTTGTTCGCCGCTGTCTCCATTATTTCTGGGAATTGTAGTCGTTGCCCTCCATATAACGCACCTGCACATTGCAATCTTGAATTGCGCACGCGCAGTATGCTTTGCCCGCAGATTGCAATGCACAGGCGCGTTATATGGAGGGCAACGACTACAATTCCCAGAAATAATGGAGACAGCGGCGAACAACATGTTAAGGCAAGTACCCAAAACACCGCCCATCTGACCTGACTGCCATCATTTAAATATCCCGCCAATTTAGGATGACAGATTCCCTTTAATACAGCGAGCTCGGCCCTCTGCATCCTATTAATACAGTGAGCTCGGCCCTCTGCATCCTATTAATACAGCGAGCTCGGCCCTCTGCATCCTATTAATACAGCAAGCTCATCCCCTCTGCATCCTATTAATACAGTGAGCTCGGCCCTCTGCATCCTATTAATACAGCAAGCTCATCTCCTCTGCATCCTATTAATACAGCGAGCTCGGCCCTCTGCATCCTATTAATACAGCTGAGCTCGGCTCTCTGCATCCTATTAATACAGCGAGTTTGGCCCACTGCATCATGTTAATACAGCGAGCTCGGCCCTCTGCATCTTATTAATACAGCTAGTTCGGCCCTTGGCATCCTGTTAATACAGCGAGCTCAGCCCTCTGCATCCTGTTAATACAGCGAGCTCGGCCCACTGCATCCTATTAATACAGCGAGTTCGGCCCACTGCATCCTGTTAATACAGCGAGCTCGGCCCACTGTATCCTATTAATACAGCGAGTTCGGCCCACTGCATCCTGTTAGTACAGCGAGCTCGGCCCTCTGCATCCTATTAATACAGCGAGTTCGGCCCTCGGCATCCTATTAATACAGTGAGCTCTGCCCTCTGTATCCTATTAATACAGCGAGTTCTGCCCTCTGCATCCTATTAATACACCGAGTTCGGCCCTCTGCATCCTATTAATACAGTGAGCTCGGACCTCTGCATCCTATTAATACAGTGAGCTCGGCCCTCTGCATCCTATTAATACAGCGAGCTCGGCCCTGTGTATCCTATTAATACAGCAAGCTCGGCCCTCTGCATCCTATTAATACAGCAAGCTCGGCCCTCTGCATCCTATTAATACAGCGAGCTCGGCCCTCTGTATCCTATTAATACAGTGAGCTCGGCCCTCTGCATCCTATTAATATAGCTACTCTGCCCGTGATGTATTAATGTTGTATAAAACGTGCCCGATGCATACTATATTAATATAGCCGCCCCGTACTAGTGAAGCAGCAAGCTCGGGCCGCCTCGTACTAGTGAAGCAGCAAGCTCGGGCCGCCTCGTACTAGTGATGCAGGAAGCTCGGGCCGCCTCGTACTAGTGATGCAGGAAGCTCGGGCCGCCTCGTACTAGTGAAGCAGCAAGCTCGGGCCGCCTCGTACTAGTGATGCAGCAAGCTCGGGCCGCCTCGTACTAGTGATGCAGCAAGCTCAGTCTCCTGGTTGTCAATAAATCAGGATCTTATATATTTCATGACATCATTCAATATGTAAAATAAAGTCCCGTTTATTAATAAAAAATGAATTCAGTTCAATGTGCAAAGATTTGTAGAGGAAAGCCTTGCAAATATGCCACAAGTGATTTTCTGATCTGATCTACACCTGCAGAGTAGGGGGGGAGGATTGGTAAAGTTATCAGTTTTCTCATACTCCGAGCTCATGACTTTTCTGACGCCAAGAAACACAAACCATGTCCTGTTGTCATTGTCAGGCCCAGACTATCCATAACATCCAGTGGTGAATCTCATTGTGGCCGTATGATGTGTGTGGGCTGGCTGGGCTGCCCCTGCTGGATGTGTCACAGCTGCCTCTTTGGGTAGCCCTCCACACTGAGTGCACAGGCCGTCTGTGTGAGCACGTCCTTATAGCTGATCCACATAAACATCAGCTGCTGACTCCAAATTCTTGGCTTATCTCATGTCTTTCATTATTGCATTCATAACTTGGAGCCAGTTTTGCACAGGCGTCCTACAGGTGCGTTTGTGATCCTGTATTGCAGCCTGAGGGCCCGACCTGACCACTTGTCTGATAACCCAAACACAGATTACACTTGTGTGAAAGTGGCCTAAGGCACAAAGGCTGAACTCGCATATTGTGATCATACTGCAGATGTTTTCTGTGATTTATTTTTTTTTAAACAAAATAACTATAGTACATTGTGTAAAATCTGCCTAAGGACTTTGGATCATTATTTTTGTTGAAAAATTTAGCAAAATACATTTACTTTTCTACATGATGGTTTGCCGTGGAAAATGCATCAAAAAACGTATCCACTGCCACATTATGTGCAGCATAAACTGACATAATTGTGGTATCTTAATCTGTGGCTCTGCTGGGAAAATTCACAATAAAATTGACCCTGAGAGTGGGAGAGATATGTAAGGCCTCTTTCACAGATCCGTTTTTTTGTGTCAGGCATAATCCGTCGAATACCTGAAGGGACAGATCCGGCGCTGAAATGAAAAAACTGATGCAACGGATCAGTTTTTTTGCTGGATCCGACCTGAACTTTTGAACCTGGAAAAAGAAGTTTTGCAGTGAGAGAGAGAGAGAGACCTTGGTTTCCAGAATCCGGATCAGTCTTTTGACGGATTGCACAAAAGACTGGTCCGGTTCCATACCCTTGTATTATTTCCAGCCGCCTGATGCGCCGCTTCAGGCAATATCAGGCGGCTTAAAAAAAACGTTGCAGTGACCGTTTTGTCCGGCCGCCGGAATGTACATTTCCGCTGGAGCCGGACAAAAACGGATGCAACGCAATGACATCAGGCGCGATCTGGCGCTAATGAAAGTCAATGCTAAAAAAACCGCATCCGGTACCGGATCCGTTTTTTTAACAACACGCCGGATCAACGCCTGAAGTAAAAAAAACGGATGTGTGAAAGAGGCCTAAGACATTCCAAAAGTAGCTAAAATGGACTAAGAGCAGAAAATTCTATTTTGTCTGTACCTGAACCACATTTTCATGCAGGAGTGTGAATAAGTCTCATATTTGTATTCAGTATGTTTGTGCCCAAATCCTCACCCCATCATACATTACAGCAGTTAGTGTGTGAGAGAGGACGTGCCGGGGTTCACACTGCTATGTGGCTATACTTTATTTTAAAGGAACGTTTTATCGAGAAAAAGATGAAATGCATCAATGGTTAGATATCTAGTAACAAACCACTGACAATTGGTAAAACAATAATAAGCATATTGAGTTTCATTCCTCCCTAGAGTCACTATTTGCCATTATATAGGACAACATGTATTAACTATAAATAATAAATCAGAAACTGTCTTTAAAGGACTTGTCCACAACTTTTTATATTTATTTTTATTTATTCATTTTGCTTACTTGTATAGCGTTGTTAGTTCCACAGTCCTTTAGACATTATCGGCACTGTCCCCATCAGGGGTCACAATCTAAATTCCCTATCGTATGTGTTTTGGAGTGTGTGAGGAAACCGGAGAACCCGAAGGAAACCCACACAAACACAGGGAGAACATACGAACTCCTTGCAGATGTTGTTTTTGGTGGGATTTGAACCCAGGACCCCAGTGCTGCAAGCAGCGTCGGACTAGAACACCTTGGGCCCACCAGAGAAAATCATTCTTGGGGCCCACTATGTAGCTACATAGAAATAAATACAAGACCACCAATTGTGCAGTAAAACACACTAATATCAGGGTATAATATAAGGTAGTACATGTCTTAATTATGTAGCAGGAGTTGGGGTAGCCTCCCTCATAGATTATAAAGCAGCCCCCCTCATAGAGGATAATGCTGCCCCCCCTCATAGAGGATAATGCTGCCCCCCCCATAGGGTATAATGCTATATATATATATATATATTATGATAGATAGATAGATGATAGATACCATATATACTCGAGTATAAGCCGACCCCCTAATTTTGCCACAAAAAACTGGGAAAACTTATCGACTCGAGTATAAGCCTAGGGTGGAAAATGAGATTATGCCCCATATGCTGGCCCATGTATTATGCCCCACAAGATGCTCCATAATTGTGCCCCATATGCCTGTATTATGCCCCATAGATGCTCCATAGATTTGCCCCCATAGAGGCTCCATAGATTATGCCCCCATAGATGCTCCATAGATTATGCCCCCATAGATTATGCCCCATAGATGCTCCATAGATTATTCCCCCATAGATGCTCCTTAGATTATGCCCCCATAGAAGCTCCATAGATTGTGCCCCCATAGATGCTCCTTAGATTATGCCCCATAGAAGCTCCATAGATTGTGCCCCCATAGGTTATGCCCCTATAGATGCTCCATAGATTATGCCCCATAAATGCTCCTTAGATTATGCCCCCATAGATTATGCCCCCATAGAAGCTCCATAGATTGTGCCCCCATAGATTATGCCCCTATAGATGCTCCATAGATTATGCCCCCATAAATGCTCCTTAGATTATGCCCCCATAGAAGCTCCATAGATTATGCCCCCATAGATGCTCCATAGATTATGCCCCCATAGAAGCTCCATAGATTATGCCCCCATAGATGCTCCATAGATTATGCCCCCATAGATGCTCCATAGATTATGCCCCCATAAGTGCTCCTTAGATTATGCCCCCATAAGTGCTCCTTAGATTATGCCCCCATAAGTGCTCCTTAGATTATGCCCCCATAGATGCTCCATAGATTATGCCCCCATAGATGCTCCATAGATTATGCCCCCATAAATGCTCCACAGATTATGCCCCTATAAATGCTCCACAGATTATGCCCCCATAGATTATGCCCCCATAAATGCTCCACAGATTATGCCCCATTATAAATGCTCCACAGATTATGCCCCCATAAATGCTCCACAGATTATGCCCCCATAGATTATGCCCCCATAAATGCTCCACAGATTATGCCCCCATAGATTATGCCCCATAAATGCTCCAGATTATGCCCCCATAGATTATGCCCCCATAAATGCTCCAGATTATGCCCCCATAGATTATGCCCCCATAAATGCTCCACAGATTATGCCCCATAGATTATGCCCCCATAAATGCTCCAGATTATGCCCCCATAGATTATGCCCCCATAAATGCTCCAGATTATGCCCCCATAGATTATGCCCCCATAAATGCTCCAGATTATGCCCCCATAGATTATGCCCCCATAAATGCTCCACAGATTATGCCCCCATAGATTATGCCCCCATAAATGCTCCACAGATTATGCCCCCATAGATTATGCCCCCATAGATGCTCCACTGTGCCCCCATAGATGCTGCAAAAAAAAAAAGACATACTCACCTCTCGTCGCTGGGGGCCAGGTGCTGGTGTCCTGGGCACCTGCGATATTTACCTGTCACCGGGTCCACTGCTGAGCGCCGCTGTCTTCGGTCCTCCGGCAGTGAATGATCAGGCAGAGGGCGCGGCGCTCACTAATGACGTCATCGCGCCCTCTGCCTGAACATTGCAGCAAGAGAGGACGCGATGACACAGCGACGCTCAGCGGTTGGAGCGGGTGACAGGTAAGTAATGATATTCACTGATTCCCACGCCCATGTGGGCGTGGGAAGCAGTGAATATTCATTTCTCTTTAGCAGCGGGGACAGGGGCTCCTGCCTCCTGTCACCCGCTGCTGCTCCGCTGGCACGGGGCCCCCATGGCAGCTGCGTGGTGTGCCGCTATTAGCGACACGCCACCGGCTGGGGGCCCCTGGAGCAGCGGGGGCCCTAGGCAACTGGCCCCTGTATGCCAGCAGGTGCCAGGGCCCCCCAGATGCCAGGGCCCACCGGAGAATCCTCCGGTTCTCCGGTGGGCCAGTCCGACCCTGGCTGCAAGGGAAAGTGCTAACAACTTTTTCAAATAATTTTTTATGAAAATTTTTAAATATATAACAGTAAAATATTACAACCAATAAAACAAGTTGAATATAATACCTAATCTACATACTAACAGTTTTGTATTTCGATGCAATTAGGGTATCAAACCCCTCTGTAGTAAAAGACAAGCATACATACACCCTATAATCTTACAGTATATAATATAACTTTACTTTTAGTAGAATAATTTAGTAGCGTCTATAAATATCTAACTAGTAAACGAATATATAGAAATATGTAGACTTGTCATAGATGGTCCCGAACACCCCTGGTGAGCCAAGGACCATATGAGGGAAAGTTCGGTTTATTTCTCAGACTAAACAATGGAAGGAAACCAGTTGTAGATTTATTCATGTATAGTGCTAACAACTGAGCCACCGTGCTGCCCCTAGTTATGGTTTATTGTTAGTATTGCTCATCAATAACAGATTGTGGGGATGCAACACCCGGCACTCACATGGGTCAACTGTACCAGATCAGGGTGGTAGATGGAATTTATCAATTGTGGAGCAGAACAGCACAGTGCCAACAGCTGTATAAGTGCGGCAGATCCACTGCAAGTCATTCAGATAGGTGGCGGATGTGCAGTACCTGGCCGCAGCCACTATACAATTAACAGAGCTCTGTGACTGATCACATCCTGCTGGCATCGGGAAAGGCTGATCTGTGCAGCTGCCGGGGGTCCCACCCCAACCAATCTGACATTTATGACTAAGAGGGAGGGTTCATTGCACAGCCTGACCGATCCCAAACAGTGCCTCTTAAATATACGGCAGGCTCTATATTCGCCACCAGGATGGATGCCAGATCCTGAGAATTTGTAGCAGAAGCAACAATCCGCCTTCCATAGATCTTAATGATTTTCTCAAGACTACGTGGCTTCACATAGTTGCCAGGGAGTGCTCCTGTCACACTAAATATGAAATGTTGATCTTTTTCATGGTCAGCTGTATTTTATTGAAATTTAAAATATATATATATATATATATATATATATATATATACACAGTATAGACCAAAAGTTTGGACACACCTTCTCATTCAAAGATATTTCTGTATTTTCATGACTATGAAAATTGTAGAATCACACTGAAGGCATCAAAACTATGAATTAACACATGTGGAATTATACATTACACTTTACAAAAAAGTGTGAAACAACTGAAAATATGTCTTATATTCTAGGTTCTTCAAAGTAGCCACCTTTTGCTTTGATTACTGCTTTGCACGCAGAACAGGTGAACGGATGGACTCTACACGCCTGTTTCCCACCGTGAAGCATGGAGGAGGTGGTGTGATGGTGTGGGGGTGCTTTGCTGGTTACAGTGTTGGGGATTTATTCAGAATAGAAGCAGTGAGCGGTCCAGCTCACCCCAAACCATCTCGATTGGGTTCAGGTCTGGTGACTGTGGAGGCCAGGTCATCTGGCGTAGCACCCCAACACTCTCCTTCTTGGTCAAATAGCCCTTACATAGCCTGGAGGTGTGTTTGGGGTCATTGTCCTGTTGAAAAATAAATGATGGTCCAACTAAACGCAAACCGGATGGAATAGCATGCCGCTGCAAGATGCTGTGGTAGCCATGCTGGTTCAGTATGCCTTCAATTTTGAATAAATCCCCAACAGAGTCACCAGCAAAGCACCCCCACACCATCACACCTCCTCCTCCATGCTTCACGGTGGGAACCAGGCATGTAGAGTCCATCCGTTCACCTTTTTGCGTGCAAAGCAGTAATCAAAGCAAAAGGTGGCTACTTTGAAGAACCTAGCATATAAGACATATTTTCAGTTGTTTCACACTTTTTTGTAAAGTGTAATGTATAATTCCCCATGTGTTAATTCATAGTTTTGATGCCTTCAGTGTGATTCTACAATTTTCATAGTCATGAAAATACAGAAAAATCGTTGAATGAGAAGGTGCGTCCAAACTTTTGGTCTGTACTGTATATTAATGTAAATGAGTGCATAGATGGATATAAGGAGTCTGCTAGCTGAGCCGCTGTTAGGCATGTACAGTAGGTAAGATATGTCGCACAGTGGAAGCTGTTCTGACGCAGGCGATCGGCAGCTGTCCAGGGCCCTGTTCTTTGTCTGGCTGCACCATTTGGTTTAGCAATACATTTGACTTGTTTATTTTTCATGTCCTAATATATCTGTGTCATAATTGTTCTTCATAAAACTTTCCACAAATGAATGAAATATGCCAGAGTGAATTTGCACAAACTTTTATGTACCGTATATACAGTTTAATAAAAAAAATGTTATTCCATCTTATGTTAATTATATCTTACTTTTTTCCTTTAGGATAATGAAAAAAGAACACCTCTCCACGCAGCTGCCTATCTAGGAGATGCTGAAATAATAGAGCTCCTTATTTTATCTGGTATGTTCTGTAGTTTCTGCATGAGAGTACATATTGTACAGTCCCCTATATACCATTCTTGTCTAGCCAGTTTTTGCTTGAACTAGACACGCTTGTTTGTGCATTTGTCCAACGCCTGCACCCGAAAGAGACCTACCATGTAGCACTCCCATATCTGGCCGGGCAGGCTCATGTTCTTATGCCTTGGAAAATGATAGCTTGCAAAACTACAGCTGCTTGTACACTGCCTCTGTTGTCTTTGGATTTGATGATGGATTGCAGCTGCTCAAATTCTGCTTGTTATATATAAAGCAAAATGGTGGATCGGATCTCATATAATTGGGCTATCCCTCCAACAGAATAGGTGGTAAATGTATGAGAATACAGGTCTTAGCAGGTGGATCCCCTCAGACTGAGAACCAAAGTCTACAATTCTGACCAGCGTCACTTTATGTGGTGATAACCCTGGAACGCTTCAGTGGATGCCAGAGATTCTGAGGCTAAGTGCACACGATCAGGAATAATTGCGTTTTTTTCGCGGTTTTTTCCGCGGTTTTCCGCGGTAAAAACGCGATAAAAACGCAAGCATTAAGCATCCTATACATGTTAATTGATTCCGCATGTTTTGGCCACATGTTGCGTTTTTTTCCGCGAAAAAAACGCTTTGCGGAAAAAATAGCAACATGTTCATTAATTTTGCGGAATGTAAGCGGTTCATGTGCGGTGGTACCCAGGGTCTGGAGGAGAGGAGACTCTCCTCCAGGCCCTGGGTACCATATCCCTGGTAAAACAATAATTAAAATAAAAAATAATGATATTCTCACCTTCCGGCGGCCCCCGCAGCCTTCCCGCGGCCCCCGCAGCCTTCCGCCTTCAGCGACGCTCCCGGCAACTTCCGGTCCCAAGAGTCCTTTGCGAGAATCACCCAGATGGCATAGCGGTCTCGCGAGATGCTACGTCATCGGTGTGATTGCCGCAAAGCATCCTTGGGACCGGAGTTGCCGGGAGCGTCGCTGAAGGCGGGAAGGCTGCGGGGGCCGCGGGAAGGCTGCGGGGCCGCCGGAAGGTGAGAATATCATTATTTATTATTTTTACATTAGATCTTTTTACTATTGATGCGACATAGGCGGCATCAATAGTAAAAAGTTGGTCACACTTGTCAAACACTATGTTTGACTCGTGTGACCAACCTGTCAATCAGTTTTCCAAGCGATGCTACAGATCGCTAGGAAAACGCTAGCATTCTGCAAGCTAATTACGCTTGCAAAACGCTATTATTCTGGCGGGAATCAGCACACAAAAAACGTGCGTATTTCCTGCGGGAGAAGTGCGGGATTGCCGCGGAAATTTCCGCGGCAATTCCGCAACGTGTGAGCTTAGCCTGATTGTTTTTTCGTGACACATTGTACTTTGTTAGTTGTACATTTCTTTTGCGTTTTTAAAAATATTAGAATTTTGCAATTTTCAAACTTTCAATTTTTATATCCTTAAACCATTTACTTATGCTGTAAAAAATAATTTATAAATAACCTTTTTCCACATGTCTACTTTACATCAGCATCATTTTTTAAATATACGGTATATGTGTATGTATGTTTATGTATGAATTATATATATATATATATATATATATATATATATATATATATATATATATATATAAATTTTTTTTTTTTGTTAAGTCACCTCTTTTGCAAACTACGCTCCCAACGAATTCATCTAGGGGTGCAGTAAGCATGTTGACACCACATGTGCCTAACAGAAATTTATACCATTGGGCGTTGAAGACAGAATAATTACATATTTGCCACAAAAAGTTTGTTTTAGCCCACATTTTACTTTCACACGGGATAGTGGGTAAAAATGGCACCAAAATTTGTTCCTTGTGTGGTACAAGTGCTTAGATGACTTTATTCTTCAGGTCGGTGCAATTGCAGCGATACTAGATTTATGTTTGTTTTGTTTGGCTGCTGTCACACAGTGAAAGATGTTTGCTTTGCAAAAAAAAGTTTTTGCATCGCCATATTTCGAGAGCTATAATTTTTCTTTATCTGTGCCGATAGTCATGGTAGGACTTGTTTTTTTATGGGATGAGTTGGCTTTTTATTGGTACCATTTTCATTGTTTTTTATTTTTGTTTTTACATAAATATATGTATTTATTGGATTAATAAATGTATATATTTCATCAATTTTTGTAATTTTTTTTTTTTTTTTTACTGTCAGTGAGACATCAACTTTCCCTGCCCTGATCACTGATGCTTTTGCATTGCAGGGCATTAGATCAGCGGCTGTCACAGGGAGGAGGCATGTCAGCTCCTGTTTTGAGCCGGAGTTGCAGGCCACCGTACCTGTGACCCCGTGGCCTTCTTTTGGCCTGGGGTCATCATGGAGACATCAGAACAACATGATCACAATGACTTTGTGCCGGTTGGAGCAGCGAGGGATCTCTCCCTCCCTTTGCCTTTCACTTTGATGTCTCTGTCGCTATTGACATCAGCAGGGTTAAAAGCCAGGATCTGCACTAGCACCAATCATGGGCGTTGCTGCAGGGTGTCAGCTCTTATAGCACTGACACCCACTTTCGATCTTGTCTGCACTCGGAGTGAGCATGAGCGATGGTCATGTATTACGGTTTGCAATAGCGCACATTTCTCAGTGCTGTACATGTATGGCGGGAGTTGTGAAG
Organism: Oophaga sylvatica; assembly: GCA_033576555.1. Classification (NCBI taxonomy): domain Eukaryota; kingdom Metazoa; phylum Chordata; class Amphibia; order Anura; family Dendrobatidae; genus Oophaga; species Oophaga sylvatica. Next base: position 66,397,766 of record JARQOD010000006.1, on the reverse strand, counting down.
GGGTTAAAAGTATTATCCCACAAAGTGTGAAGGTTAGGGCTAAAGGGTTGTGTATGATTAGATAAACGTGGCTGCAGTCTTTTATGGACAGTGGAACCCTGACCATGGGTTTTGTATGTAGTCAGAGATGGTGCTCTTTCTGGAAATAAAGTTGCCATATTTTTCTAGTCCTGGACAACCCTTCTAAAAGGGTTGACCACTTTTTCAGCAGTCATTTTGCCTCTAGCAGGGCTATGAGGAAGGCTGCACTAACCAGTGCATGAGGAGAATCTGTAATGCCTATATTTCAAGAAGTGCCACAAAATAGTGTTCCCCAACACATTTGTTCCAAAAAAAAGTGGACATCCCCTTTGGTGTCTTGCACTTTCTGTACATAAAAGAGCAGGATGATTGTGATCTTGCAGGCCTTTTCGGTAATGCAGATTTTCCACCGTTGCTATGCGGAGAGGTATATACAGACACTACCGCAGGGGATCACAAATAATTTTCTTTGAGGTAAAACATTTTTTTAAAAACGGGCAGTGAAATGCTTTATCTCACAAAAAGAATCAGCTGAGACCCCGTGCTGATCTGTCTGTATACTCTTTTACTCAATCAACTTTGTTCGTGGGAAAACCCTTTTAATGTCTGAATAGTTGAGGCAATGTATATAGTGAGATTACTACAGTAATACATAAAAGCTGGTGTATTACTGCAGGTATTCATTTTATTTATCTAGTGCCAACATATTTCACATCACTTTACAATTAAACGGGGACATTAACAAACAGTAAGGACATCACAAAGTAAACACATTCAACAGTTACAAGAGGAGTGAGGGACGCGCTCGTGAGCTTACAATCTATAAGGAAATAGGGGAGGCACAATAGGTACAACGTGCTTGTCATGTGTGGCCCAGCCATCATTAAATGAAAAGGGTATTTCAAATAAGCTGAATGATCCCGTCAGCCAGGATCTGTCTAAGTGCAGTTACCAAGTGCTAGCGAGTGCAAAGAGGATATGAAGATGGATGAATAGGAGAGACCAGATTCTGAGTAAAGTTTTGAAAGAAGGAACAGGGGAGAATTAGGTTATTGAATTGAGCTGATCGGCCTGTCTAAAGAGATGTGTTTTTAAAGCATGCTTAAAATCGTAGTGCCTAGGTATTAGTTGAATCATCTGTGATGGTACGTTCCAGAAAACTGGTGCAGCATGAGAAGTTTTTGAGATGGAATTGGGAGGTTTGCATTATGAAGGATGTTAGGCTATGTGCACACGTTGCGGTTTTGCCGCGGTTTATTAAGGCCTATGAGATTCCGCAATGCTGTGCACATGCTGTGGGTTTTTCCGCGGTGGAATCGCATCGCGGGAGAGTCCGCAGCATGCTCATTCTTTTTTGCGGAACCGCGGCGATTCCGCCGCCATAGGAATGCATTGAACCAATTACTTTCCGCATGTGGCTGTGCCCACCATGCGGAAGGTAAGCGGTTCATATGCGGTGGTACCCGGGGTCTGGAGGAGGGGAGACTCTCCTCCAAGCCCTGGGTACCATATCAATGTAAAAACAATAATTAAAATAAAAAATAATGATATTCTCACCTTCCGGCGTCCCACGCAGCTTTCCCGCCTCTCAGCGACGCTCCCGCCAATCGCGTTCCCAGGAGTGCATTGCGAGATCATCCAGATGACGTAGCGGTCTCGCGAGATGCTACGTCATCGGGTTGATTGTCGCAAAGCACTCCTGGGAACGGAACTTGCCGGGAGCGTCGCTGAGAGGCGGGAAAGCTGCGGGGGCCACCGGAAGGTGAGAATATCATTATTTATTATTTTTTTTATTATTTTTACATTAGATCTTTTTACTATTGATGCGACATAGGCGGCATCAATAGTAAAAAGTTGGTCACACGAGTCAAACACTTGTTTGACTCGTGTGACCAACCTGTCAGATCGCTTGTAAAACGCTAGCATTCTGCAAGCTAATTCCGCTTGCAAAACGCTAGTGTTTAGCGGGAATACGCATACATATAATATGCGGATTTCCTGCGGCAGGGAGGTGCGGAATTGCCGCGGAAATTTCCATGGCAATTCTGCAACGTGTGCACATAGCCTTAGTCTTACATCAGTTGCGGAGCAGAGCGCACAGGATGGGTGATAGAGATGAGAGAGGAAATATAGGGTGGTCCAGAACTGTGGAGAGCTTTGTGGACGAGAGATAAATTTGTATTGTATTGTGTAGCAAATAGGCAACCAGTGCAATGACTGGAACAAGGTGGAGGCATCGTTGAAAATGCTGGACAGAAACACAACCCTGGCTGTCGCATTCACAAATTATTGTAGAGGAGAAAGTTTAGTTAGGAGACCGATCAATAGAGAGTTGCAGTAGTCCAGATGAGAATGAATGAGAGCGACAGTTTTTTTTTTGCAGTTGAAAAAGCGAAAAAAGGTCGGATTCTGGTGTTATTTTTAGGATGCAGGTGGCATGAGTGAGTGATTGAAAATAAGGAATGAACAACAGTTGTGTGTCAACTATGACCCCAAGTCAGCGAGCGTGCCGCTTGGGAGTTATGGTTAAACCTCCCAAGGCAATGTCAATATGTACATTGCCTCATCTGTTCGGACATTAATTGCAGAGTTCTTCTGACATTTATATTCTGCTGATTTGCTTTTTACATTCTGTACATATATTTGACAGTATTGCACTTATTGCTTTCCTTAATGCATTTTTTCCTTACATTTTCTATCTTCTTTGGTACTTTTTAGATATCGACAACTACTTTTCATGATTTTATCTTGTACACTTTATATTGTGACTAATAAAGGCTATTTTATATTTTAAAACACACATTCTGTCATAACTTTAGGTTTTCTATTTGAATGTTGCTTGTGACTGCAACTGGGCTTATTGTTATGTACACAGCCTTCTGGCTTACTGACAATACTTGTAGGTCTAAAATGATTAGTCCTGGTTAAAGGGGTTGTCCACTACTGTCTGATTGTCTCATGGCAATCGTGTACCAATATGATGTTAAGGCGATACCCACGTCCAATCAGTGGCTCTTCACTCTCCCCGTCTTCAGACATATCGCATACTTTCAGAGGAAGAGAGAGAACAGCAGCGCTCTCTTCTGCCGAATGAAAGCCATTTTGTCTGCAGGTAGGTAGAGTGAAGTGACCGCTGATTAGCTGCAGGGTTCATCTGACATCACACTGTTACGCGATTGCTGAGAGAGACAGTGCAGACTGCTTGGAATGGTGGCGGCACTAGACATGAGTATAAGTGTTGATATTTTACAAGGAGGGAAACGTACGGCTTGAGAAGGGATTGTAGGAGTGCAGCGTACAATTTTCTTTTAAATGCTTCCCTTGACAACACTTTATTTTTACATATTATGGAAAATGCCAGTTTACATAAGGTCACGAAAAGGTAGGCCATGTTCACCCTGAAATTATGATCCCGATGCTTCTGCTGTCGAAAACCTCATTCCGACATCCATTTTTCGCATGCAAGTTTATCCGTGTTGATCATGGATAGAACTTTTACCTAGTACCGTCTATGGGGCAGTTCACTTGTCCGATTTTGATTTGAATCTCGCCAATTCAAGTCTAAAATATAAAAAAAAAATCATTGCAGCGGTCAGTTGCCAATTGTGAAAATTGAGAAATATTATACTTTTTTTTTTTTTTTTATTATAAAATCTTATTTTTTCCCAAAAAAAACACTTCTGGTATCAATCACCGCATATGAATCACGTCCAGGACAACCCATACTATGGAAGGATTTATCCCACACAGTGAACATTGCAAAGAAATTATATATATGCCAAGATCTGCCCCAGTGTTTGCTGCTGTTTGTTCATCCATTCTGCAAATAAATGACATAAAAAGTCTGAGTCTCAGAAAATGTTTAAAAAATTTCTTTTTTAAAAAGTAACTTTGTATTTTACTAGTTTTCCTGAAACCACTAAACAATACATTACATACATTTGGTATTGTCATTCTCATTTTCAACCTGCTGATAAAAAATAGCATGTCAACTATTGGGAATAGCAAATAGTGTTTAAAAGAAAATCAGTTTGTAATTACAGGGTATTTTTTTGTTAAACCAATGAAAAAGTGTAATCAGCAAAGTCCTAAATATCCCAAAATGGAATAAATGAAGACTACATCTTGTCAGTCATAAATAAGCCCTCGCACAGCTCTTTGGATGGAAAAAAAAGCATCAATTGTCAAACAGAAGAATTACTATTTTTTTTTTCTATTTTGTCCCATAAGGTTAATAGGTTAGGTATTAGGTTGTATAATGGCAAAGGCAAGTATCTGTCCAAATCGATCTATAGTTAAAAATAATCCACTTCTTTATTAACAAATCGTTACAATCAATTTTAATGAGGGAAAAAATAATCCTCCTAGACTTTTAGAACTCTTCATGCATTTTTAATGATGGTTTACTTACTGCATATTTATTAGATTATGCCCCAAAGTGCTGTCACTGACGTTACTGAGTCCACAAAAACCAAGCCCTCGTACATCTGCATCGAAGACAAAAAAAAGTAAAAGAAAAGAAATGTTGCTTGGAATTCAAGGATGACAAAAATCGATGTGTGGGCATTATGGCCAGATTAAGTCTAGTCCTTAGAGGGGTGTTCTCAAGTTTGAAAGTTGACTCTTATCCAATGGATAGGTGTCACTGAGTCTCCGTCCGCCGTGGCCCCACCGATCCCAAGGGTTCTGAAGAGCCCAAGTTGATTGGAGCCGAGGTCGATCATGCGCACTGCCTCTCCATTCATTTTATATCGGAGCACAGAGCTCCGCAATCTCCGGCGCTCCCACGAAAAATGATTGGAGGGTAGTTCTCATGTTTGACCTCTGCTCCATTGAGCTGGGGCTGAGACCCTATTTTTGGAATAGGCCGGGGCCACGGCGGTCTGATGCCCACTGATTTGAAAGTTATTCTCTGTCCTCCACCCTTTAGAAAACCTCTTATTCTTTTTTTCCTTTTAATCAAAATTATTTTTATTTAGCAAACTTTTACATCTTACAAAATGGTTTCTAAAAATAATCATATTATACAATCCCCAAAACAGAGTACAATGTTGTGTCAATCGTTGTTTATGACTATAATACCATACCCAATCTTCCCAACCTTCCTTCTCACCTATCTGAACTCACATTTTACAATTTAAACACGAGAAACAAACAGTAAGAGACCTAATATCTGAAATATTAGGTCTCTTTTTAGAGGTAAAGTTGAATATGACAAATCTTGCCATTACCTACAACACCTCCACTGGACATTTAATCCATGCCCCCCACTGTTTACCAAATTTTGCAGTGGTCTTCTTTTTGTTGTATACCTTCTGAAGTAATTTGTCCCATATCCTCTCCCATCTGGGATTCACAAAAGCCATAGGGTTTCCCAGGATTTTTAGTAATGAGATATACATAAAGGATATAAGGCCCGTAGTGTTTTTTTGCGTTTACCATAGAGTTCAACACCTTATCCAAGGAGATGGACAAATCTAAAATGGACTCTCATGCTGTAATTGTAGATACTTGAAGTAAAAGTTACACAAATTAAAAGCCTGTTTTAAATGCTCAAATATGCAAAAATGACCCTCATGTAACTGATGCAAGTATCTCAGTCTTCTCCTTTTCCATTACTCAAAATTTTCCAGATGTTGCAGTTCCTTCAACAGGGGCTATACCAGATAGGGGTGTACTTGGCATATTCTCCCATTCCGAAACATTTCTTACATGCCAAATTTTATAGACAAGATTTAAAGTCAGGAAGCATCCAGGCTTGGACCTAAGCCGGCATGACTCTAGTAGTTCTACTACATTACCATATTTTCAGCTGCAGATGAAGGAAGGGAGACACACTAGACATTACTAGTGGGTAGGCGGAGCCCAGATGAGATAGACACCTCAGATTAAAAAGAGTGTTGACCGGCCCCTCCAGCTCGGGCTCCTCCTACATCCAGCTCTCCAGTTTACAATTTGAGGTCTCAGAGGATAGTCGCTGCTGGAAGCAGCTCCTCAGAAGATTTTATTATTTTTTATCGGACAAGAGACTTGGATCACCAAATGTGGTCTAGAGGTCTCAGGGGTCTCAGCGCTGCTGGACCCCACCTCTCCCTTGGCGGATCTGTATTACCCTAATGGTGGTCCCTGCAGAACCCTGCTGGCCCGGGGGGATGAGGATGGCTTCCCTGGCGGGGGCGCAAACCGCGCTGCAGGGGTCACTGCGCCCCCCGCCCTGGGGGGAAGCATGGGTTTAGCGCCAGAAACCCCTGGGGGTCCCTGTGGCGCTTCGGCTGGTGAGTACCACGCATTTTTATTAATGTGTGTGTGAGTGCTCAAGCGACTGCTGCGGCAGCCGCTGTACAATACATGTCGGTGACTGGTGTTTTTTGTCCGCAGGTGGATGCCTGCAGGACATAGGAGAGGAGTGCGCGCCTTTTTATTTTAATTTTCGCGCCTCTCTGAGCGCGCGCTTTACTGCTGTCCCATTTCCGGCTTCTCTCATGGAGCACACGGAGGCACAGCGCGGCGGCCATTAAAGAAGCAGGCTGAAAGCTTCTTCTGGCTCTTCTCCCTCCTCCCCTCCCGGCAAGATGTTACACTGTTACCAGCTGGGTGAGTGGGCTTCTAGCCCGCAGGCAGAAGCTTAACCCCTTCACCCCCACAGCGCGGGCGCCTTCTGGGGCACTAATGAGTGACAGACTGCGCTGTCCTGCGGCTGTTATCGCATAAGGGACTCGCACACTCTTTTCAATAATAATAAAGAGTTTGTGGGGAGTCTGCGATTTTAATACTGCCACTATACGTTCCCACTAACGATCCTGATAACGACGCATACTAATGCGATCGTTTGTGTGATTATTTTTTAATGTCGCTAGTAGCTGCCAATCTGGGCGATCTCATTAACATCGCATAAGCGGTTAGCGATCTCTTTAACAACTTTGGCGGTCATTGCGATATACAAAACAGCGCAATTTTTAGCGATCTTGTGGAACGTTTTTTCTGTTAGTGTGGCATAAAAAGCTGTCCTGCAGCTGCTGCCTTATAAGAGGCACTTGGGGCTCGCACAACTTTTTCATTATCAAGGTTGTGGGGAGTCTGCTACTTTAACCCCTTCTTAGGCAGTTAACTCTTAATGCTGGGGTAGCTCTCTCTTTAAGAGCTTTAACCCTTCAGCGATTGTTTTTCTTTAAGAAACACACTGTTCTAGTTACTGACAGGTTTAACCTGCCATATACTGTGCAAGGACATGTCAGAATCTGACACGCAGACCCCGACGGCGTTATGCGCAGCAGTCGGAGGTTCCAGTGGTGTCAAAATGGAGGCCCTCGCTAGTTTCTATGATGGCCTGTCTGACCTTCTAGGTTATGGAGTGTCAGCTAGATCCTCTCAAGGAAGCGACACAAATCGGTGCCTTCCTTCTCGCGTAGCGAAGATGTCCGTTTCGGACAAGGAGGATCGGCAGGGACACTCTGCCTCTCTCATGGACCGTACTATTGGAGCCATGAGGGCGTTACAGTTACCAGAGAGAGGTAACTAGGCGTCCTGGTAAGTCGGCCCAGATGTTTCAGGAGTCGCATAGGTCGCGACGGCTTTACAATCTGTATCCGTTTTCTACGGAATTGATTGTTAATTGGATCTCCTGAAGTGAATGTCCCTTTATCCTGGTAAAGGAAGGCGAGTCTGCAGGACCTGCTGGAGATGGCAACAATATCCATCTGCGAGGCCGCGGGTCATGGATTCAGTATTAAGGATCTATGTGTACTTGTAAAGTTTCCCTGAGCCGTTTGGACCGTCTACGGATGGCGTGACAAGATGGATCCCCTCTATCGAGATAGATGGGCTTTTCAAGTTGAAGGATTCTGCGTCACTGCTATCCAGGGCGCAATCCTCGGCAGTCACAGTTAGAAGAGCACTGTGGCTTAGACAGTGGAACGCGGTTTCCAAGCAGGGTTTGCTATCTTTAGCTTACAAGGTGGTCAGCTATTTGAATCTGACCTCACAGAGCTGATTTCTGAGGCAAAAGAAACAGCTTTACCGCAGCGCAGAGCTGTGACTTCTGCGTCTGGCATGACTAGTGCCGGTAGTTGTCGGCGGTCCTTTCGGTCCAGGGGATGATCCGGTCAACCCTCTGGGGGTTTGGGTCTTCCTCTCTTTTTTTTTTTTTAAAAAAAAAAAAGGGGGGAATTCTCAGAAATTCCGCATACCCTGGAAACAGAACTTCCATTAAGACAGAAGCTGGCAAAAAACCCGCTAAAGCGGTCTGACGTCTGGGTCTCACTCGAGCGCTCTCGAGTGGAGGGTCGTTTACTCCAATTCAAACCGACTTGGGTTTCCCGTGTGTCGGACGCCTGGGTGACACAGGTTGTGTTGGCAGGCTACTTCATAGAGTTTCTTTCTCGACCCCCGGACAGGTTTTGCCAATCTCGCATTCCGTCAGAGCCGAGCTATTTGCCGCTCTATACGAGAGGTCGATTCCCTTCTGCAGAAGGGTGTGGTGATACCGGTTCCGCAGAGGACCGGGGAAGAGGATTCTTATTCCAACCTCTTTGTGGTCCCCAAAAAGGAGGACAAATTTCGCCCTATTTTGGATTTCAAAGATTGAATCGGCATGTTTACATCCCGAAAATTCCGCATGGAGTCACTTCGCTCCGTTGTGGCAGCCCTGTCGCAGAACGTCTTTTTGGTCAATCGACATTCGCGACGTTTATTTGCATATTCCCGTCGGAAGGGCTCACGGCGCTTCCTTCGTTTTGCCATAGGTCAGGACCATTACCAGTTTGTGGCTCTGCCATTCGGCTTGGCCTCGGCGCCCAGAGTTTTTACAAACATTCTAGCGCCCCTCATGGCAATTCTTCGAAGGCGGGGTTACGATTTCCCTACCTGGACGACCTTCTGATTGTGGCGTCCTCAAAGGAGGAGGCGGGGACGACTCGCAATCTATCCCTTCAGCTCCTGGAGGATTTCGGGTGGCTGGTCAATTGGGAGAAGTCGTCTCTGGAACCATCGCAGTCAATCCTGTTTTTGGGGATGCATTTCGACACGGTGCGAGCAGTGGTGTCCCTGCCTCCAGACAAGCAAGCATGTCTCCTTCGACATGCACGGGTTATGAAGTCTTCGACAGCAATGTCCCTGCGAAGCTGTATGTGTCTTCTGGGGTTGATGGTGGCGTCCATGGAAGCACTTCCGTTTGCCCGGTTTCATTCCAGGGCCCTCCAAAGGTTCATTCTGAGCCGTTGGGATCGATCGCAGGTTTTCACTGGATTGCAGTGTCATCCCCCCACAGGGTACGAGAGTCCCTAGGATGGTGGATAGTCCGAAAGAGTTATCCCTGGGAAAGTCCTTACTCCCTCCGAAGTGGTCGGTTATAACCACCGATGCCAGCCTGACGGCTGGGAGGGGGTGTCTGGAACGATCTTTGGACTCAGGGAGTATGGTCGTCGGAAGAGTCTGTCTTGCCTATCAACATCCTGGAATTGAGGGCGATTTTTTCTTTGCCTCCAACACTGGACGGTCCCTTTAAGCGGTCTGCCAGTCCGAGTGCAGACGGACAATGCGACGGCGGTCGTATATATCAACCACCAAGGCGGGACTGGGAGTTCCAAGCTCATGGTGGAGGTATCTCGTATCCTAGTATGGGCAGAGACCAGAGTGCCAGCTATCTCTGCGATCCACATTCCGGGAGTTCAGAATATCACGGCGGACTTTCTCAGTCGCGAGAAGATGGATCCCGGAGAATGGAGTCTTTATCCGGAAATTTTTGCACTGCTGTGCTTCCGTTGGGGAACTCCCCAAGTGGATCTGATGGCATCCAGGTTCAATGCCAAGTTACCGACTTTCATGTCCAGGTACAAGGATCCGAAGGCTGTGGCGGTGGATGCTCTAGTGCTCCGTGGGACCAATTCGAGCTAATCTATGTGTTCCACCGATTTCCTTACTCCCCCTGGTGTTACGTCGGATCAGACTAAAGAGAATCCCGCTATGTTGATAGCCCCAGATTGGCCAAGGAGGACGTGGTTCTCGACACTGGTGTCGCTCCTGGCAGCGCCACCATTTCCACTTCCTTTCCGCTCGGACCTGTTAACCCAAGGGCCCGTTCGTCATCCGGACCTGATGTCTCTGCGTTTGACGGCGTGGCTCTTGAGACCGAAATATTGATCCGTCAAGGTTTTTCAGCCGAAGTCATTGCCACTTTGCGAGCTGCCAGAGGTCCGGCTACTACTAGGATTTACCACTTGGGAAGCCTTCTTTTCGTGGTGTTCGGGTTCTTCAAGGAACCCGAGGATTTTTTTCCATTCCCAATTTGTTGGCTTTCCTGCAATTCGGGTTGGACAAGGAGTTGGCAGTGAGCACCCTGAAGGGTCAGGTTTCTGCTCTGTCCTTGCTGTTTCGAAAGGCTATCGCCTCACGTAGGGACGTACGTTCCTTTTTTCGCAGAGTAACCCACCAGTTTCCGCTGCGAAAAGGGGCCTGTGTCTCCTTGGCGCCTCAATCTTGTTTTGGAGGCTCTTCAACACGGGCCTTTTGAGCCTATGGACTCTGTTAGTATTTCTTTGCTCTCTTGGAAGGTTGCCTTTCTAGTGGCGGTCACCTCTTTGAGAAGGATTTCTGAGTTGGCGGCTTTCTTACTTGCCTCCTTTTCTGGAGTTTCACCCGGATCGTGTAGTGCTTCGCACACGGGGCGACTTTCTACCTAAGGTGGTGTCGCAATTTCATCTTAACCAGGATATTGTGTGCCCTCTCTTTGTCCGGGGCCGAGTAATGCGAAGGAACGGGCCTTGCACACATTGGATTTGGTGTGGGCTTTGAAGTTCTATTTGTCTGTTACCCAAAATTTTCGGAAGTCGGACTCCCTGTTTGTGATTCCAGCAGGTCGTCGACGTGGTCAACGAGCTTCCAAGGATTCTATAGCTCTTTGGATCCGGTCGGCCATTTTGGAGGCTTACCGACTTAAAGGCGAACCTTGCCCGATTAAGGTTCGAGCTCATTCCACGAGAGCTGTGGGCTCATCGTGGGCTTTCCATCAAGGGGCCTCGGCAGCTCAGCTTTGCTGGGCGGCGACCTGGCGCTCCGTCCACACCTTTACAAGATTTTATAAGGTGGACGTTAGTGCTTCCGCTGATGCAGCCTTAGGACTTAGGGTCCTGCAGGCGGCTGTAGTTTAAAGTTCTAGTTAACTTGTATTTGGCGCCTGTTGCGCATTTATCAAGGTTGTTGGGATTCTGCCTCTTTTGGTTTTTTCCCACCCTTAATTTTTGGACTGCTTTGGGACGTCCCACTAGTAATGTCTAGTGTGTCTCCCTTCCTTCATCTGAAGCTGAAAGACGGATTTTGGTAAGAACTTACCTGTAAAATCCTTTTCAGCGAAGAAGGAAGGGAGACACACATCCCTCCCATGGCAGAAGTGTGTTGTTGTTTTCAGATGCGGCGTGACCCTTCTCTGATAGCGATTATCTGGGCTGAGGTCGACGCGCTAAGGCTCTGTTCCAGCATCGCCAGCTCATCGCAGTGGTCAGGTCCAGTGAGTAGTACCTGGAACTGTGTGGTTTTTGCCTACATGCATGCATAACCTGTATTTTTGTGTTTTATTCTCTGAAGTCCTTCAGAAGGGGTTATGTTGCTCCGCTGGTGATATTGCTCTTCCTTAAGCTTGTGTACAACTGGAGAGCTGAGTAGGAGGAGCCCGAGCTGGAGGGGCCGGTCAACACTCTTTTTAATCTGAGGTGTCTATCTCATCTGGGCTCCGCCTACCCACTATTAATGTCTAGTGTGTCTCCCTTCCTTCTTCGCTGAAAAGGATTTTACAGGTAAGTTCTTACCAAAATCCGTCTTTTCTGACTATAACACACACTTTTTCTCCTCAAATCTGGGAGGAAAAAGGGGTGTGTCTTATAAACCAAAGTTATCTCACCAGGGGGTGCAGCTGCGGTGGAGTGGGGTCACATGAGGCAGGGTCGCTGCTTCAATATGAATATTTGGGAATTTAAACTGGATTATATGCAGTACATAAAGAATGCTAGGCATTAGGCACGATTTTGATAAGATTTGTCAAATTTTCCCCATGCTTCAACTTTATTTCCAAATTTGCTTTCACCACTTAAGAAAAAAAAAACTTATGCATGCTCAGTATGACCATAATAGCCTGATCTGGGAAATCATGTTGGCAGGCAATTTTTAACGGATAATGAACTCTGTAACAACAAAACCCTGAAAATTGTCAGAATTCTTTTTTTTTTTTTTTTTTTATTTCTCGAAAGGGTAAACTCTTAGGCTATGTGCACACGTTGCGGATTCCTAGCGGTTTTGCCGCGATTTTTTGCGGCGGAAACGCCGCGAAACCGCGGCAAAACCGCATACACAATACAACTCATTATGACCTATGAGATTCCGCAATGCTGTGCACATGCTGCGGGTTTTTCCGCGGCGGAATCGCATCGCGGGAGAATCCGCAGCATGCTCATTCTTTTTTGCGGAACCGCGGCGTTTCCGCCGCCATAGGAATGCATTGAACCAATTACTTTCCGCATGTGGCTGTGCCCACCATGCGGAAAGTAAGCGGTTCATGTGCGGATGGTACCCAGGGCCTGGAGGAGAGGAGACTCTCCTCCAGGCCCTGGGTACCATATCCATGTAAAAACAATAATTAAAATAAAAAATGATATTCTCACCTTCCGGCGTCCCCCGCATCTTGCCCGCCTCACAGCGACGCTCCCGGTCCCAGGAGTCCTTTGCGAGATCACCCCAGTTGACGTAGCGGTCTCGCGTGATGCTACGTCATCGGGATGATTGTCGCAAAGGACTCCTGGGAACGGGATTGGCCGGGAGCGTCGCTGAGAGGCGGGAAGGCTGCGGGGGACGCCGGAAGGTGAGAATATCATTATTTATTATTTTTTTATTATTTTTACATTAGATCTTTTTACTATTGATGCGACATAGGCGGCATCAATAGTAAAAAGTTGGTCACACGAGTCAAACACTTGTTTGACTCGTGTGACCAACCTGTCAGATCGCTTGTAAAACGCTAGCATTCTGCAAGCTAATTACGCTTGCAAAACGCTAGTTTTTAGCGGGAATACGCATACCTATAATATGCGGATTTCCCGCGGCAGGGAGGTGCGGAATTGCCGCGGAAATTTCCATGGCAATTCCGCAACGTGTGCACATAGCCTTAACGCGTTTTAGGCTAAGAGACATGAAGTTTGAGAAGTGTGGTAATGACCTCTGTTTGCAGAGAAATGCAGTATGATTGCGTATTCATTTTTTATAAAATGCTCTCCATTATGTTCAAGTTGTTCTTAATGATGGCACATGGTCTCATGACTTTTATGTATTGGATAAGTATAATCTCACAGAAGGAACTGTCTGATGGCAATCTCGCCATAGTATAAGCCTGGTGCAGCTGTGTCCTCTGCTCTGTGGTGTGTTAGGCCGATCTCACTACTAGAAGACACGGAACGAATGATTGCCTGCTTTTATATAGCCACATTAACTAGTGCTACCGAGTTCCTGGTCATTAAGAAAACGAACTACGTTGGTGGTGAGAAAGGAAGTGTTGGCGAGTCAGACTCGACCGCGCTGAGTAACCTGGCGGAAGATTGTCACACACTTCCTGATTTGCTTTCCTTATCGCCGTCCTTTTTTTTCTAATTTGGTCTGTTTAATGTCAGCGCCTGTTGCTGTGGTTACATGTTCTTACAGTTTCTGCCGTGAGTCATTATTTGCCTCCTATTCCAGTGACTTTTTATGCAGATGAAATTCCAGAAAGCTGCCGAGCATTGAGACTCTGTTCTGGCGCACAGCTCTACGCAGTAACCTTTCTGTACCAGATTCCTATACCGTTCGCTGTCTGCTATGAATGTGACCTTTCATAAATATTAAATCCTTTAACTTTGTTTTTTTTAAATTATTCATTGCTTTTGTTAATCATTATTACTATTATTATTTGCTAATACTTCCTAGGTATTACTAAATCCTTATTGTTTGGAAGCCAATATCTTATTTTTCTTGCCCAAATTATCCATTATTTTAACAAGCCAGATTTTGATACTTAATGAAGTAGTCTAGCCTCAAGAAAAACTTACCAGTCTGCATGGATGTCATAAAGATAACAAAATTAAGTATACTCACCCGCTGTCACCTCTGTGGATCAAGTGCAAGTTGCTGTGGTGGCCAGCTCTGGGACCAAAAGCAGTGATGGTCCGTTCTTCATCATCTGACTGCTTAGGCCTGTGATTGTCTGCAGCAGTCAGGTGCCTGGAAGGGTGCATTAAAGATCCATGTTTAATGATGCTAACCGCTGTAGCAAAAGCAAACCACTTCCTGAGCAGTCAGATGACTAAAGAATGGGACATCATTGCTTACGGTCTCTGAACAGACCACCAGAATGGATCCAAGGACATATTTCCAATTTTGTTACATTTAACACATCTCTGCCAGCTGGTACATTTCTTTGAGGAAGGACAGCACCCCTTTTTAATGTAGATGTGATATTTTTTTTTCAGCTTGCCTGTATCACTTTTTTGAATCCGTGCGCATTGCAGATCAGGGTCAGATTTTTGTCTAAACAGTATCTGACATATTAGATATTGCTTTTGCTTTTCTTCTTTGAGTGATGTCTGAGCAGAGATAATCCAATTATTACAAAAAGGGTCACTTTATGAGCAAATAAAGAGGAAAATACTTGAAATTGCAGTAGTTTAATTTATGCCTTTTGCAGCTTTTTCTAACAATCTGCTGCAATTCTGTAATATTTAAAGTAATTGTTCATAAGTATTTGTACTACTGTTTTATAGGAGCCAGAGTAAATGCCAAAGACAGCAAATGGTTAACGCCTCTACATAGAGCTGTTGCACCCTGTAGTGAGGTAAGTGTGAAGAGTTAAATGCCGAACTTTGCATGGAAAAATATTTAGACTTGAGAGTCCTCCGTGGTTGATACCTTTTAATGGCTAACTGAAAAGATGGTAACAAATTGCAAGCTTTCGAGACTACGCAGGTCTCTTCATCAGGCAAAGACTAAAACAAAAGCTGAAGAATCACATATTTATATACACAAAAGGATACAGGAATAATGCAATAGGTAAGACAAGTGACGTGAAGCAGAACTGTCATTATGGCAGAGGGATGAACATAAATATGACTAGTTCATAGATAGAAAAATATTTAGAGTTGAGAGTCCTCAGTGGTTGATACCTTTTAATGGCTAACTGAAAAGATGGTAACAAATTGCAAGCTTTCGAGACTACGCAGGTCTCTTCATCAGGCAAAGACTAAATATTTTTCTATCTACTGGCTAACAAGGTACAAAGATATACATCTTTACTAGTTCATAGATAAGGAGTGAAAGTTTTATTACCCTCTGATTGGGGTCTGGTATTGTGTTGTGATGACCCTAAAAGGTCAGGGAAGCAGATGCCTTAATTGTTGTAGAAAGACATAAAACTCTGGGATATATTCATCCCAGCACTAAGAGTGTCAAAGGTCATCATAAGTTTATATTCCCAGACTTTTCTATCCTTCTCAGATTTGAAGTTAGATTTTAATACAAGTAATTCCATATCCGTCATGCTATGACCGGGCATACAAAAGTGTTTGGCCACAGGTAAATCCATTCTTTTTTCTCTTATTGTGTGGCGATGAGAATTCATCCTTGTTCTCAGTTTTTGCCCGGTCTCCCCCACATACAGACCCCCAGTTGGACATTTAGTACATATAATTAGGTACACCACATTAGATGAACTTTGCATGCAAACTCACTCCTCACATCTCCAGGTGTGCATGTGTACTGTCTATGTATAATATACAGGTGCTTCTCACATAATTAGAATATAATTAAAAGTTAATTTATTTCAGTTCTTCGATACAAAAAGTGAAACTCATATATTATATAGAGTCATTACAAACAGAGTGATCTATTTAAAGCGTTTTTTTTGTTAATGATTATGGCTTACAGCCAATGAAAACCCAAAAGTCATTATCTCAGTAAATTAGAATAATTAACAGATGTCCAGAAGGCAGTCATTGACACACTCCACAAGGAGGGTAAGCCACAAAAGGTCAGAAGCTGGCTGTTCACAGAGTGCTGTATCCAAGCATATTAATGGAAAGTTGAGTGGAAGGAAAAATTGTGGTAAAAAAAAGGTGCACAAGCAACCAAGATTACCGCAATCTTGAAAGAATTGTTAAGAAAAGGCCATTCAAAAATTTGGGGGAGATTCACAAGGAGTGGACTGCTGCTGGAGTCATTGCTTCAAGAGCCACCACACACAGACGTATCCAGGACATGGGCTACAAGTGTCACATTCCTTATGTCAAGCCACTCATGACCAATAGACAACGCCAGAAGAGTCTTACCTGGGTCAAGGAGAAAAAGAACTGGACTGTTGCTCAGTGGTCCAAGGTGTTGTTCTCAGATGAAAGTAAATTTTGCATTTCATTTGGAAGTCCAGGTCCCAGAGTCTCTACGAAGAGTGGAGAGGCCACAATCAAAGCTGCTTGAGGTCTAGTGTGAATTTTCCACAATCAGTGATTGTTTGGGGAGCCATGTCATCTGCTGGTGTAGATCCACTGTGTTTTATCAAGACCAAAGTCAGCGCATCCGTCTACAAGGAAATTTTAGAGCACTTCATGGTTCCTTCCCTCTGCCAACAAGCTTTCAGGAGATGGAAATGTAATTCTCCAGCAGAACTTGGCACCTGTCCACACTGCCAAAAGTACCAATACCTGGTTTAAAAACAACAGTATCACTGTGCTTGATTGGCCAGCAAACTCGCCTGCCCTTAACCCCACAGAGAATCTATGGGGTATTCTCAAGAGGAAGATGAGACACCAGACCCAACAATGCAGAAGAGCTGAAGGCTGCTATCAAAGCAACCTGGGCTTCCATAACACCTCAGCAGTGCCGCAGGCTGATCGCCTCCATGCCACGCCGCATTGATACAGTAATTGATGCAAAAGGAGCCCCGACCAAGTATTGAGTGCATTTACTGAACATACATTTCAGTAGGCCAACATTTTGGATTTTAAAATCATTTTTCAAGCTGGTGTTATGAAGTATTCTAATTTACTGAGATAATGACTTTTGGGTTTTCATTGGCTGTAAGCCATAATCATTAACAGAAATAAACACTTGAAATACCGTATTTTCCGGCGTATAAGACGACTTTTTAACCCCTGAAAATTGTCTTCAAAGTCGGGGGTCGTCTTATACGCCGGGTACGGTGGGGGGAGTGGGCGTTTCAGAGGTGTTTACCTCATATCAACGAGGGTCTAGACGCTGGGGGACTGCGGCGGCAGCTTGTCTTGTGCTGCCCCCGCAGGCTCTTTGCTGGGGGACTGCGGCGACGGCGGCGGCTCCTCTTGTGCAGCCCCCGCAGGCTCTGTGCTGGGGGACTGCGGCGACGGCGGCGGCTCCTCGTGCAGCCCCTGCAGTCTCTGTGCTGGGGGACGGCGGCGGTGATTCTTTTCTCAATCCCCGGAGGCCCCGGCAGCTCCATTGCTGCGATGCGATGGCCTCCGGGAAAATGGCCGCTGCATGGTCAGCTTCAGATCTCGTCTCAAGATCTCGGGAGACGAGATCTGAAACTGAGCATGCGCCGCCCTCAGCGGCCATTTTCTCGGAGGCCACTGCATCGCATCAATGGAGCTGCCGGGGCCTCCGGGGATTGAGAAAAGAATCACCGCCGCCGTCCCCCAGCACAGAGCCTGGGGGGCTGCACGAGGAGCCGTCGCCGCAGTCCCCCAGCACAGAGCCTGGGGGGCTGCTTGAGGAGCCGCCGCCGTCGCCGCAGTCCCCCAGCACAGAGCCTGCGGGGGCTGCATGAGAGGAGCTGCCGCCGTCCCCCAGCACAGAGCCTGGGGCTGCACGAGAGGAGCCTCCGCCGCCGTCCCCAGTACAGAGCCCCCCAGGCTGCACAAGAGGAGCCGCCGACGCCGCCCCCCAGCGCCTAGACCCTCGCTGATATGAGGAGGTAAACACCTTGCCGGCGTATAAGATGACACCCGGCGTATAAGAAGACCCCCCCACACTTTTAAGACGAATTCATATTTTGACTGTAAAAGTTGGGGGGTCGTCTTATACGCCCAGTCGTCTTATACGCCGGAAAATACGGTAGATCACTCTGTTTGTAATGACTCTATATAATGAGTTTCACTTTTAGTATTGAAGAACTAACTTTTTGATGATATTCCAATTTTGTGAGAAGCACCTGTATATGTGTGTGTGTATCCATGTATGTATGTATGTATGTATGTATATATATATATATATATATAACCATATTTATAAAGTCAAAAAAGTTGAAGCAGCACTCCATGATGCAGTTATAAGGTTCTCTTCATGATGCAGTTATAAGATGCTCTTTATTGGCCCCATAAAGTGCTGCTTCAACTTTTTTGACTTTATTAAGAAGGTTTGGTATGTGCCTATGAGGTTTTATATTCAGGTCAACTTATACACGAGTATATACGGTATATATATATATTTATATATCTGAGAAAATCAAACAGGGAAAGGCGCAAGTGTGTTGGGGAAAAGGTATGAGCTGCAAACAGGGCAGCACCACAAAGCTGTCAAGAAATAATCAATATAAGTTACAAATGTTGCGCTAAAAGTATACCTAATTCACCCAGTTTAGAGTAATCCAATGAAAAGAAAATCCGCCGGAGGGGCTGTAGGGGCAGGAAATTCACCAAAAAAAAAGACCAAACAAGAAAAATTAAATCATGAACAGAAAATCTTTAATCTAAGTGATCATCCACTAAACCCAAACTTAATTTCCCTCCTTAACAAAGGATTGAATTTGCACCTGCTACTAAATTTGACAAATTCCAAGCCTTTATTGGCATCAAATCCTTTATGAGAAGGTTGGCTCTTAAGAAATATTTTTTAAAGAACAACAAAAGGGAGGTTACTAACCCAATACCTCCAACCAACCAGCAATATGTTCATACTGCTTTACGCAATAAGTCATCCTTCAACCCACTGAACGAATACTCTGAATCCTTCGAAGCATTCCAAAATAATGTTATTCGGTATATACGCAAGGTTAGCGATAGGAGATGTTCTAACTTCAGATATAATCTGTGGTTCAAATAGTTTTTATTATAGCATTTATGTAATACAAAAGGCAACAAACAAGTTGCGTAAACAGTTACAGTGCAGTGCCTCTCTCGGCAATGAAATAAAGCAAGTACATCTTGAATACAAGACAACCTCCAGCACCGAATTATACAGTAATGTTTAGAAACATAGCATTCAGTAGTATTCCGGGCTCTGGTAAACTTGTAGAAACATTGTTCACAATACCCAGGTACTTTGCTTTAATAAACTTCAAGAACAGAATGAGAGCGGACAACATCCACCATCAAAGAAAAATATAGGAAGAAACTGAAAAGAGTAAAGAAAAGCAAAAGCCAAAGAAAAAGAAGAGAAGAGGAAGAAAAGACAATAGAAGAACAAAGATAGAGAAATGTCCGACCCTCGCCGATCCACCCGGCCACTCATTGCCCATATCCATCAGAAAGTCTATTCACCGCCACCTACTTCTACCCCTGGAAGCCTCAACAGCCCCGGGAAAGCCAATCCCGGAACTCCGGAGAGCCCCTAAATGCCACCCAATCACTCCACATTCGCAAATAGGACTCAGACCTCCCTGCATCGGCTGCCCTAAGCTCCTCCATGTAACGTATGTCGTCCATGAGTTCCACCCATTGGATTCTCGATGGTGGATGGACAGATCTCCAATTCCTGGGGATCAATTGACGGACCGCCTGCAGAAAGAAATGCAGGAGCCCTTTTTTAATGAGCTGCACCCTTCCCGGGATCATTGATAGAAGGGCCATTTCTAATGTGACTGAGCGAATCCCCCACTAAATTTAGAAAACAATAACCCCACCTCCCTCCAAATTGGGACTATCTTGGGGCATTCCCACCAAATGTGGACGAAGGAGCCATAGCCACTGCCGCAGCGCCAGCACTCATCAGTACAAGTGGAGTACATCTTCGCCAGTCTAGAAGGGGTTCTGTACCAGCGAGACAACAGTTTGTAATTCGCTTCCTGAGCGCGGCCAGCTATTGTGCCCTTGTGAGTCATGTGGAAAGCTTTAGACCATAAGTCCGGCGAGAATGTTTTACCCAACTCCCGTTCCCAACTACTCCAAATGGGGGCAAAGAGTCCCCTGTCTCTCCCGCAACCAAGAGGCGATACACCAAAGAAACATCATGGACAGGAGCAGTCCCACCTGTACATAGCTGTTCAAAGTCTGTAAGTCGCAAACGTGGGCGGACCAGTGCCTCCAATGAGGAGGCATAACTACGCATCTGGAAGTATACCAACCACGCGCCTGCTGTACCAGCTCCCGTCACCAGGATGTCCCCAAAGCCAACGTAACCTGATTGCGTGTAAAATTGCGCAGGGAAAAAACCCAGGTGTCAAAAACCGGCAGAGCAGGGAACCCCCTCGTCAAAGATGGGCAGGCAGCATTACCAACAAGGGGCGTCAAGGGACCAGGAACCAACACTAAACCGACCCCGGGCGCGAAGCCGTCCCATATAGTCAGCAATGTCCTCAAGATCAGGGACAAGTCTCCATCGCGATAGTGTGCCAATTTTGGCAGCCAAAATATGCCCTGTGCCGCTAATGGGCCGTTATGTCTCTCTATTTCTACCCATAGTTTTTCCTTCCCTCGATAAGTCAGGTCTAGGACTTTCTTGAAAACAGTGGCTCTATAATACAACAGAAAGTCTGGTAATCCGACCCCCCCATTCAGTTTTGGGCGGATCAAAATAGAATGCCGTATGCGCGGACGGGAGGACCCCCACACGAACCTCGAAGCTGCGCGCCGTAATCTATCAAAAAAGGGTCTAGGCACAACCAAAGGTATGGTCTGAAACAGGTAGAGAAGCCTGGGAAGGATATTCATCTTCAAAGCATTGACTCTGCCGAACCAAGACAATTGCAGTACGTTCCACTTCTTGAGATCCTCCTCAATCTGACGCAACAGAGCGCCATAATTAAGGTCAAATAATTTGGAAGTGTCCGATGCTATTTTCACCCCCAGATATGTGATGGCTAAAGGCTGCCACGCAAAAACCCCACTGAGCCTTATCCTCTCTGCCTCCTCTCCCGACAGGGACATATTGAGCAGCTCCGATTTCTTATGATTAACTTTAAAATTGCTAAGCTCGCCAAAGGTTTGGAAATGTTTCATCACCGTGGGAATCCCTATATGTGGCGAGGACATATATATGAGGAGATCATCAGCAAACAAGGACACTTTCTGATGAAAATCACCCCTATAGATCCCTTGGAAATGGCATCCTTGCGTAAGGCATTAGCCAACGCCTCCATGACCAGCACATATAAGGTCGGTGACAGGGGGCATCCTGGCGCGTTCCATTCCCGATACGAAAAGGCATGGAAAGTGACCCATTGACTCTCACTCTAGCCGTAGGTGATCTATACAGAGCTAAAATCCAAGAGCGCATACGGGGACCCAGACCAATCCGTGAGAGAGTTGCTGCCAAAAAGCCCCAATGCACCCTGTCAAACGCCTTCTCAGCGTCAATGGAAAGGAGGCAGAGAGGTGACCCCGAAGCTCGTGCATGATCCATAAGAGCCAATGTCTTTAGGGTATTATCTCCCGCCTCCCTGCCCTGAACAAAGCCCACCTGATCCCTGTGTATGAGGCCAGGCAAGTGTGGGCGAAGCCGCCACGCCATGACCTTAGCGTAGACCTTCATGTCTACATTAATGAGCGAGATAGGGCGAAAGTTACCACAACTTGAAAGATCCTTCCCAGGCTTCGGCAACACCGTTATGACAGCTTGGAGGGTCTGTGAAGGAAACTGATCTCCCCTGGCCACAGCATTAAAAGCCCGAAGCATTACCGGCCCCAAAATGTCCCCAAATGTGCGATAGAATCTGGGCGTGAACCCGTCAGGTCCCGGGCTTTTGCCCACCTTTAAGTCCTTGATGACTAGGGCCACCTCCTCCAACGTCATGTCACCCTCCAAAGCACTAATCGTCCCGGAGTCTAAGCGTCGCGGGGCAAAGGTCTCTAAGTAGTCCAAAATACGCCGTGATGGCAGAAACGGGTCCCCAGTCGGAGATGGGTCAATATTGTACAAGGTCTCATAGTATGACCGGAAGGCCTCCAAGATTTCTCCATTGGAATGAACTGTTTGACCATGCTGATCATTAATGGAAAATAAATAAGAGTTGGGAGCCCTTGGATGCAAGGTTCTGGCGAGCAAAGTGCCAGCCTTGTTGCCATACTCATAATAATTCTTGCGCCATTTATCGCGGTAACACAGCGATTTTTGGTCCAGAATTTTCAAGATCTTATGACGAACATTTGAGAGTTCCGCCAGTCGTGCGTCCGAGGGTCCCCTTTTATTGGCCATCTCCAGAGCACCCAGATCTGCCAGCAGAGCTCGCAACTTACCAACCCTATCCCTTTTCAGACGCGAATCATGGGAGATAAATATGCCCCGCAATACGCACTTAAGGGACTCCCATTGTATAGGGGCGCCCGTGTCATCCGACTCATGCACCTTGACAAAGTCCTCAACAGCCCTGCGCACATCCGCTACACACAGAGTATCCTGCAATAAATTGTCATTTAGGCGCCAGGAAAACTCCCGTTTACACGCCGAGGACTGCCTACATGAGCCATAAACAGGTGCATGATCAGACCACAAGAACGCCCCCATGGAACACGTGGGATTGTCATCCAATAGTGAGTGTGATACAAAAACGTGGTCCAGTCTACTATATGAATTATGTGCCAATGAGTGGTAACTATAATCCATAGTAGTAGGGTGAAGTGTACGCCATAAGTCCACCACCCGTAAGGCAATGAGACCCTTCTTCAAACGCCTCAAGGCTGCAAGAGAGACAGAGGACCTACCTGTTGACGAATCCATCTCCGCATTGAAGAATAGGTTAAAGTCACCCCCCAAGATAACAGCAGAACCCTCAGCAAACCTGATCAGCTTGTCTATCACCTCCAGTCCAAAAGACACCTGAGCTGAGTTAGGAAAATACAGATTAGCGAAGGTATATCGATGCATTCCAATCAACAATTTCAGAAAAAGGTAGCGACCATCTGAACCCGCCTCTACCTCCACCACCGAATGCTGGAAGCTTTTGTGAAGGGCTATGGACACTCCACCTACTTTAGCCTCTGGATTCGGAGCGTGGTGCCATGAAGAATAGAAGCGGGTTGAGCATCTGGGAAGCTGATCTGCCTTAAAATGTGTCTCCTGCAGCATGGCCACCATTACCCTCTTTTTATGCAAATGGTACAAGATCTGTCCCCGTTTCCCAGGACTGTTAAGGCCACGAACATTATAAGAACAAAAAGTGAGATCAGCCATGGGACCACGCAGAGGAGAAACAAATTAGGAGCTGGGCGGGAGGACCAACGAGAGAAAGGCCGGACACAAAGAGTAGAAAAAGAGCAGGAAGAAGAAAAGAACATAGCAGAAAAACAGAACATGAACAAAACCCATACCCCCCCAAATGTACACAGGAACCGAAATTCCTCAAACTAATACTGAATCCCAATCGGGAAACAATGACCCCACGGAATTCAGGACCCCGGAGCGCCACCAGGAAAGCGGTGTCCCACCAAGGCCTCCAACCCCGTCGGGTCGCCCTAAGAGCAAGCATGATAACCCACCCAGAATAGACAGAACCTGTCCCAAACCCCCTCCCCGCAATGTAAAAATATAACTTTATAACTGTGAGGCACTGCGTAGCGCAGTCCCCATAACCCGCATTCCTAAGCAATCCCGCAAACAGTAACATTGTAAATTTACCAGAGAACCGGCCCCAAGCCCCCACGGCCCCCCTCACCTGAGCATGCCCTCGGGCGTTTTACATTAATCCGCAATAAAGCGAAAGATCAACAAGGGAGAAGACCGTGTGAGCCCAGAAGCCCGCCCCCCCTTAATGTACATCCACCAACCAAAGGCTTCTAAAGCTGAACATGAGGAAACAAAGTACTCAAGAAATTAAGCAGTAATGCATATCATATAACCGGATCCCTGCTGTTTCTTCTCTCACGGTGCTTCCGCGGACGAACCACCGACCAGTCGCCACCCGGAGCTGTAATCGGGGGAGACTCCACCTTAGGCCAGTCCGGAAGAGAGATCATCGGCAGTTTAAAGGTGCTCAGGAAATTCGGTAAATCGCCCAAAGAGCGAAAGGTGGCCGACCGTCCATCCCTACGGGCCAAGAGCTGAAAGGGATAGCCCCAGCGATAAACGATCTCTTTGGAAAGGAGAACCTCCAACAACGGCCGAAGCGCCTTGCGCTGAAGAAGCGTACGTCTCGCCAGGTCTGGAAGCAGCTGAAGGGTCGATCACGGAAACTGTAACTGGCTTGCTCTCTGGCTTTATTTAGGATCCGGTCCTTGATTTTGAAGAAAATGGATCCTGCAGATGACATCGCGGGGACGAGTACGGGTCAGTGGATTAGGTCCCAGGGATCGATGGATGCGATCAATTTCAATGGCGGTCGCAGGTCCTGGTTAAGAAGAGAGCTGAAAAACGATTGGCCCAACCGTCCAGCTGAGCAGCGCCAATGTCCTCTGTCAGGCCCCTAATGCGGATATTGTTACGACGATGACGATTCTCCACGTCGTCCAGATGGGACCATAAGTTAGAGATCTGTAAAGCGTGAGCCTGCAGCACCCCGCCATGAGTATCAACAGTGGAGCTCAATGAAGAATGCGCATCCTCCACCTCCGAGACCCTCTCTCCCACATGATGTAAGTCCTTCTGTAACTCCGCCATATTGCGGGTGTATAATTGCTCCAGCTTCTGGAAGCGCCGGTCCAGATCCGCATTGGTAGGTAGGGCTTTTAGATGTGCCTGCCAGTCCCAGCTTGATCCCTCATCTCCCTCAGAGTCAGGGGAAGCAGAGCCAGCAGATGAGCAGGACTGAGGAGCATTCCCTCCGACCCTCTGCTTCAGTGGCTTAAGAAGAGGGGGGGTCTGCAGTAAAAACTCCAGGGGGGTCTGTCCAGACAGGGCCTCCACACTCCTATCCTGCCTGGAGTCACCTGGGGAGGGAGAGCCAGTCACCCCTGCGCCTCCTTCATTAATATGTCCCCTGATGTGAGGGATGCTGCAGCTGGAGGGGAGCCATCTTCATGAGCAGGCAAGTCAGCTTTATCAGCATAATGCATAGGCTCCCCGGGACCTCTGATGTCCTCACTATGCCTCCCCTGCTTCATAGCACCCCCTGTACCTGTGAGCTTGTCGCTGTGGGGATGCTCCATCACAGGAGACCTCTGCAGGGCCTCCCCCGCTGGGATCACTGAGCTGGAAAGTCTGCTCTCAGCCCCCACCTTCTCCCCTGCTGTAGGAAGCTCTGCGCTCTCTGCTTCAGGGCAGTCTGGCTTCTCCCCAGGCTTCTGTGAGGCCCGTAGGCCTGAATCCCCGGGGTCCCGGAGGTATTTGTGTAAAGTGCCGGCAGCAGCAGCCACAGCTGATCTCAGAGAGCCTTTCTTTATGCCCATGGCCGGCAGATGATGCATAGGAACGCTCAAGAATGCAGTTTTATAGCAGGGATTGCAGGAGCTCAAAGGTCTGCTTCCTATCCCTCCATAGGCTAGCCACGCCCCCTTAACTTCAGATATAATCTGAAATACAATGAACGTATAGCACTCAGACAGCTACAGAATAACAACCAAATTGTAATCCAGCGGACAACGGAGGTGGAATAGTTATCCTTAACACAATGGATTTCAGAAAAGATACTCTGCGCCTACTAAACGATGGACAAACTTATGCTCAATTAGAATGAAACTGGGGGTATGAAACTGTAATCATGAGTATGATTTCATAAACACTACCCATCCCAGAATTGCCATCTTTTATTACCTCCCAAAATCCATAAGGATCTCACTAACCCACCAGGACGCCCTATCATTTCAGGTATACAATATTTGACTGCCAATTTGTCCAAATACAGTGCCTTGCGAAAGTATTCGGCTCCCTGGAACTTTTCAACCTTTTCCCACATATCATGCTTGAAACATAAAGATACCAAATGTAAATTTTTGGTGAAGAATCAGCAACAAGTGGGACACAATTGTGAAGTTGAATGAAATGTATTGGTAATTTTAAATTTTTGTGGAAATACAAAAACTGAAAAGTGGGGCGTGCAATATTATTCGGCCCCTTTAACTTAATACTTTGTTGCGCCACCTTTTGCTGCGATTACAGCTGCAAGTTGCTTGGGGTATGTCTCTTATCAGTTTTGTACATCGAGAGACTGAAATTCTTGCCCATTCTTCCTTGGCAAACAGCTCGAGCTCAGTGAGGTTGGATGGAGATCGTTTGTGAACATCAGTTTTCAGCTCTTTCCACAGATTCTCGATTGGATTCAGGTCTGGACTTTGACTTGGCCATTCTAACACCTGGATACGTTTATTTGTGAACCATTCCATTGTAGATTTTGCTTTGTTTGGGATCATTGTCTTGTTGGAAGACAAATCTCCGTTCCAGTCTCTGGTCTTTTGCAGACTCCAACAGGTTTTCTTCAAGAATGGTCCTGTATTTGGCTCCATCCATCTTCCCATCAATTTTAACCATCTTCACTGTTCCTGCTGAAGAAAAGCAGGCCCAAACCATGATGCTGCCACCACTATGTTTGACAGTGGGGATGGTGTGTTCAGGGTGATGAGCTGTGTTGCCTTTACGCCAAACATATCGTTTGGCATTGTTGCCAAAAAGTTCGACTTTGATTTCATCTGACCAAAGCACCTTCTTCCACATGTTTGGTGTGTCTCCCAGGTGGCTTGTTGCAAACTTTAAACAACAGTTTTTATGGATATCTTTGCGAAATGGCTTTCTTCTTGCCACTCTTCCATAAAGGCCAGATTTGTGCAGTGTATGACTGATTGTTGTCCTATGGACAGACTGTCCCACCTCAGCTGTAGATCTCTGCAGTTCATCCAGAGTGATCATGGGCCTCTTGGCTGCATCTCCGATCAGTCTTCTCCTTGTTTGAGATGAAAGTTTAGAGGGACGGCCGGGTCTTGGTAGATTTGCAGTGGTATGATACTCCTTCCATTTCAATATGATCACCTGCACAGTGCTCCTTGAGATGTTTAAAGTTTTGTAAATCATTTTGTATCCAAATCCAGCTTTAAACTTCTCCACAACAGTATCACGGACCTGCCTGTTGTGTTCCTTGGTCTTCATGATGCTCTCTGTGCTTCAAACAGAACCCTGAGACTATCACAGAGCAGGTGCATTTATACGGAGACTTGATTACACACAGGTGGATTATATTTATCATCATTAGTCATTTAGGACAACATTTGATCATTCAGAGATCCACAATAAACTTCTGGAGTGAGTTTGCTGCACTGAAAGTAAAGGGGCCGAATAATATTGCACACCCGACTTTTCAGTTTTTTTTATTTCCACAAAAATTTAAAATAACCAATACATTTCGTTCAACTTCACAATTGTGTCCCACTTGTTGATTCTTCACCAAAAATTTACATTTGGTATCTTTGTTTGAAGCATGATATGTGGGAAAAGGTTGAAAAGTTCCAGGGAGCCGAATACTTTCGCAAGGCACTGTATGTTGATATCCATTTACAAAAAATAGTACCTCTTCTTCCTTCTTACCTGAAAGACAGTACCCACATCTTACAAGTTTTGAACAAGATTCAATGGCAGAAACATTATATTTTAGTTACCTTGGACATCACGTCCCTTTATACGGTGATTCAACACCATAAAGGTTGGGAATCAGTTTTATACTTTTTTAATAAATGCAATTTGATCCCCCCAACCAAGCATCTTTTATTATTGAATGTATCTGTGATGAAGGAACGGCCACCATCTTGGATTGGCCTGTACCAGCCTCCATTTTGTCTGAATTCACAGGCAGCTGGCTGCACCTGGCCCCCATGGCCTTAGACATATTGAAGACAATAGGGTTTAGTCTCCACTGTGAATATCCAGGCCTTTTAGTATGCTAAGTGGGTCAGGCCAAAAAACAGTACTTCAAAGCTGCAGTCTGGAGCCACCTCAGCAGGGGGTCTGAAGCTGCCTGGGGCCTTCAATTAGGTTATACCTGCCAGCTAGACAGAGAAAACACACCCATTGTATTTCCCAGACCCTACGGCTCCGTTCTAGGATTATGTATTATGAGCACATCTTTGTAGGTACAGACTCATAAGAAATATCTGCGTGATCCTGCGGACCTCGGGCATCTGACAGTGCAACTCCCGAGTCGGTGATGGCTCGGGGGCCTGAGATATAGAGATTGCCCCTCCACAGAGACCCAATCGGGCCAGGTTTGATCTCCACGCGACAGGCAAAACATACTGCATCCGCTGGTACCTCTCGTGTCCTGATCCGATCGTCCTGGAGAAAGTTAACCCCTTTGTTAGATATTGGGAATAAATTCAGGGAGCTGAGGGTGGAGATTATCAGCCCACCCTCGGCCACCGAGGGGAGGGACCTTGCAGGTTTAAGAACTGTGAGCGGACGGCAGACTCGCTCTATTCTCACAGAAGCCAAGACGATGAAGACCTAAGAAGGAACAAGGGACAGATCTGCCAAGGGAGCAGCGGCACACGTTTTGGGGGACTGTCCAGCAACTAAGATTCTCACCTGTGGATCGCAGAGCTCCCTGCCTCCACATGCAACCTACAACCTGGTAATATTGACCTCTAGCTAATACCTCTAAGCCTTGTACCATTATTGTTGTGTTTTACTCTGACTGCAAATCCACTGTAATTCCGTTGTATAGCTTACTGTATATTTCTGTAATTACCTAGTGCGCCCTTAAGGCAATTAAACCATAAAATTAATTTTGGTCTGATGCTTTTACTCTGATCACGAATCTTAGAATACCTAGTGGGTAACAGGACACCCTCCCCGGCGGCTATTTGCTCTAGGTGCAGTTCCCTTACTGACCTGAGAGACAAAGGGGGCGCCGGAGAGCTGTGCCTGTGTAGTACGTCACATTGGTGACGTGGAAGGAAGGGGGTTTCCTTCACAGTATCTATTTCATTTTAACGCATAACTACTTTCGGTTCGAGGAGAACTACTACTCCCAGCAATGTGGTACTGCTATGGGGACCAGGTTTGCGCCCAGCTATGTCGATCTATATGTTGACCACTGGGAAGATAGAGTTATTTACAACCAGGGAGAGCTGCGCACAAACCAGGTCCTCTGGCACCGTTTTATCGATTATATCATTTTTATCTGGTCTAGAGGTTTTAATTCTCTTACTGATTTTTTAACTGACATTAATAAAAATTAATATTTTTTAAAATTTACTCCAGTTACCAGTACCAATTCTATCAACTTCTTGGACCTCAATATTTTTATTGAAAATGACTCAATCCATACCCGTACCTATTCAAAACTCACTGACTCAAGCAATTATATTTTAATGGAGAGTTGCCATTTGCCCAGTTGGCTTCTAAATCAAAGAGCGAATTTACACAGGCTTATTTTAAATTGTTCCCGCCCTGCCGATTTCCTCAGAGAGACAGAGATCCTAACCAATAAGTACATCAATAAGGGGTATGATCATGATCTGCTAACTAGGGCTAAAAATGACGTTGTGAAAAACACAAGTCAAAATCTTCTGGCAGTGAAGAACAGTAAGGAAGATTTATCCGATGTTAATGATGACATTCCCATCATCACCCAGTTAAATTCCAATTCCTACATTTCGAAAAAAATTGTGGGGAAATACTGGGATATTTTAAGAGGATAAAACCATAGGGGACACATTACCCCCATATCCCCGATTCGTATATAGAAAAGCCAAGAATTTGGGGAACAATGTAGCCCCCTCTATACCTACCTATTGTTCTAAAAAGAAATCCACCAATTTTTTTACATCAAATCTGTTCGGCTATTTTCCTTGTAACAAATGTGCCATGTGTAAATCTCTGAAATCAAGAAAACAGCATTCCATCTCCAATGGTAGCACCATATTTACCGTAATATCCGGGACATGATTACCTGCACCACCCCTGCAGTTATTTATTCCCTAAGGTGCCCATGTAATAAAACCTATGTGGGAAGAACTAATCGCCCATTGAAAACCAGGGTAAATGAGCATTTGAGAAACATGAAGAAAAAATTTTCTGGACACCCATTGTTCAAGTACTATCTCGATCATCATAATGGATCAATTGTTGGTACAATAGTCACAGGCATAGAGATTGTAAAGAGAGACTGGAGAAAGGGAGACTTCATTAAAAGAATATCTCGTGCAGAAACGAGGTGGATTTTTAAAATGGACTCTCTGATACCTAGAGGGTTAAATAGTGAGGTGGAGCTCTTTGCTTTTGATTGAATGCAGCACAGGATCATATACTATATAAGGCAGCTTCTTCTACATTAGGACCATCCCTGACGAAGAGAACCGCGATTCTCGAAACGCGTAGGATTTTGGTCCTCATTGCGCCCAGTATTCCTTCACAGTCACATGACTATTACGTCACGGCAGGTCCTGCCGTCAACTCATAAACTCCGCAGGTCCTGACCGCGAGCTTCCTCTCGCTCATGCGATACAAAGCCAATAGGGAGCGTGTGCCACCGGCCGGGGCACCGCTTCTGAAGATCCTCCAGAGCTGCCGCTTCACTGCACTAAAGAAGACCCTCTGCCACGTCGTCCCCACTCACTAGTGATCCTCTCATCTCTCTGGATTTGAGGTATACCAGTGTTTGATTGCATTGAGTGGTGCGATTTTAATTTTGGCATATTAGTTATTGGACTCTAGGCAAACCATTTTCCTACCTGATTATTGCCCTAATCTTATCATTGGATTACTCTAAACTGGGTGAATTAGGTATACTTTTAGCGTAACATTTGTAACTTATATGTATATATCTATATATATAATTTAGAAGGGCATGTGTGTACGCATACATAATTATATATAATTTTTTTTATTATATTCTCAAATGGAACCTCCCCTTTCCCAATGTGACTAGTAAAATAAAAAATAAAAAAAAACGCATACCACCAGAACTACTGCCACTCTTCATACGGTTTCCCCCCAGCTGTCTTGTCACATTATTCGTTTAGATGAGTGCTGCAATGCTTCAAAGTATGTTTTATAGATAAGTGAGTCATTTCTCAAACCTAGAAATATCCAAAATAAATTGGTGGGGGCTGCCACAGCGTGAGAGTTTTCCTCAAGGTGCTAGCGGGGATCTCATCGGGGTTACCGCAGTTCAGCCCGGCAGGGAACGGAGCCTCAATAATGACGTCACCACCGGTCACTGAAGCTGCGCTCGCAGCTGCTCAGTCACCAGTGGTTCTCAGCCTGGACAGTTGCATCTTGGCACCGTCCAGGTTGAAAACTGTTTATCTCCCAGACATGGATTATGGTGTGGACAGAACGACAGACAGGTATGGTATATTGTTGTTTTTTTATTTTAATTTTATTACGGGAGAACGAGGGCTTTGATGGAATTAGGCGTTTGGCGAGTATAACTGTTTGTTATTTTTAAATAAAAAAGTAAAAGTGTTTTTTGTTTTATTTCTAATAAAGGACTTTATTCTGGCTGTGTCTTTATTTACCATACAACTATAGGATTAGTAATGGATATGTGTCTTATAGACGCCTCTCCATGACTAAGCCGTGGGCTTGATGTCACCTGACAATACAAAGGTGACATCAACCCCACAAATATGAACCCCACTTTGTTATGTTTCGGTAGCTGAGGAGTGCAGGTAAAAAAGGCAATACACCAGAGCAGTTGGAATCTTGAGATTGCAGTACCCTGACTAACCACCACAACTAGAGGCAGCCGTGGAGCGTTCCTACGTTGGTCCTAGACGCCTCGTCACAGCCTGAGAAACTAACTACACCTAAAGATAGAAATAGGAAAGCTATCTGCCCCGGAGCAGAACCCCAAAGATAACAGAAAGCCCCCAAACATGTAATGGCGGTTAGACAAGAGGAAATACTGACACAGAAAGAAAATAGTATGAGCAAACGCTGGGGCCCCAACTATCTAAATAGAAAAGGATAGGAAGGGTACTTACTGCAATCCCAGAAAACCCTGAAAAGCACCAACTCTACTAATTTCAAAATCACCTGAGATCACACGACCTCTACCACCTAAATTAGTTCTCTGGTGTAACAAAATAAAACAGCAGCCACTGAAAAAACTGGAAAAAGCAAAAGAACAAAACTCAGTGGCTGAACTAAACTGAGAGGGCAGAAGCCCCCGGAGGGGACCCTGAAGGCCCCCAAAGAAGTGCAGGACAAAATGCAAAAATATAGAATAAACACAAAAGAAGCAAAAGTCTTATCTGTAAGCAGGAGATGCAGACACGACACAGCAGGCTACAAGGGAAACTGGAATGAAGGATTCAGACCAGAACAATTGATCACCGGCAACCCTGATGGGAAAATGACTCCCTTATATAAGACCAGTCAGTAACACCTGATTCCCAGTCCCCACAATCTTCACTAGCACCGATTGTAACCACCAGAGGGAGCCTCTGTTCAGAACTCATCTCAAACCCATTCACAACAGTACCCCCCCTTGAGGAGGGTCACCGAACCCTCATTTGAGCAACAAGGTCGGTCAGGATGAGTTCTATGATACGCACGGATAAGTCTCCTAGCATGGATGTCCGAAGCAAACACCCAAGAATTGTCTTCCTGACCATAACCTCTCCATTTAACCAAATACTGGAGTTTCCGTCTAGAAAAACGAGAATCCAATATTTTCTCAACCACATACTCCAGATTGCCCTCAACCAAAACAGGGTCAGGAGGCACAGCAGCAGGAACCACTGGCTCAACAAACCTCTTCAACAAGGACTTGTGGAACACGTTATGGATCTTAAATGTCCCTGGAAGAAGCAAACGAAAAGAAACAGGATTAAGAATCTCCATGATCTTATAAGGTCCAATGAACCTAGGCTTAAATTTAGGAGATGCTACTCTCATAGGAATATTCTTTGAGGACAACCAGACCAAGTCCCCCACTCCAAACCGAGGACCATCAGTCCTATGCCGGTTAGCAAACCGCTGGGCCTTCTCCTGAGAGAGGGACAACCTCTCCACTACCTGGTCCCAAATCTGTTGCATACGCTCCACAACAGAGTCAACACCTGGACAGACAGAAGCCTCCGTCTGTCCTGAAGAAAATCGAGGGTGAAACCCAGAATTACAGAAAAACGGAGACATCAAAGTGGCAGAGCTAGCCCTATTATTAAGAGCAAACTCAGCCAAAGGCAAAAAGAGACCCAGTCATCCTGATCAGCAGACACAAAGCATCTTAGATAAGTCTCCAATGTCTGGTTTGTTCTCTCAGTTTGACCATTGGTCTGAGGATGAAATGCCGAGGAGAAAGACAATTGAACACCCAGTTTAGAACAAAAAGTCCTCCAAAATCTGGAAACAAACTGGACTCCTCTGTCAGACACAATGTTCTCAGGAATGCCGTGTAAACGAACCACGTGCTGAAGGAACAACGGCACCAATTCAGAGGAGGAAGGCAACTTAGGTAATGGCACAAGATGTATCATTTTGGAAAACCTATCACAAATTACCCAGATGGTGGTCATTCTCTGAGAAACAGGAAGATCGGAAATGAAATCCATAGAGATATGGGTCCATGGTCTCTTGGGCACAGGCAATGGCATCAACAAACCACTAGAGCGAGAGCAAGGCTTGGAGCGAGAGCAAGTCCCGCAGGACTGCACAAATTCCCTGACATCACGAGACAAGGTAGGCCACCAAAAGGACCGACTAACCAAGTCTCTGGTACCAAAAATTCGGGACGCCCAGCCAATGCGGAACAATGAATCTCAGACATCACACTCTTTTTCCATTGGTCCGGGACAAACAATTTTCCAACAGGGCAGCGCTCGGGCCTATCCTCCTGACACCCCTCCAGAGCAAGTCTCAAATTGGGCGAGATGGCGGAAAGAACTACACCCTCTTTCAAAATAACAGAAGGATCAGATAACTCAGGAGAGTCCGCAAGGAAACTCCTCGAGAGGGCATCCGCCTTAACATTCTTAGTGCCAGGAAGAAAGGAAACCACAAAATTAAAACGTGTGAAAAACAAGGCCCACCTGGTCTAGGATTGAGTCGCTTGGCAGATTCCAGATAGACCAGATTCTTATGGTCCGTAAGGACCACCACCTGATGTTTGGCTCCCTCCAGCCAGTGTCTCCACTCTTCAAAAGCCCACTTCATGGCCAATAACTCCCGATTACCCACGTCATAATTACGTTCAGTAGGAGAAAATTTTCGAGAGAAAAAGGCACAAGGGTTACTTTTAGAGGTCTCTGGATCTTTTTGGGACAAAACGGCACCTGCCCAATTTCAGAGGCATCAACCTCCACCTGAAATGGCAGAGAAACATCAGGCTGCCGTAGAACAGGAGCAGAAGTGAATCTCTGCTTAAGTTCCTGAAATGCAGAGACTGCCTCAGGAGGCCAATTCACCACATCAGAACCCTTTCTGGTCAAATCAGTTAATGGTTTAACAATAACCGAGAAATTACCAATAAATTTACGATAAAAATTGGCAAAACCCAAAAATCTCTGAAGAGCCTTTAATGAAGTAGGTTGGACCCAATCACAGATGGCCTGAACCTTGACCGGGTCCATTTCAATAACAGATGGGGACAAAATGAATCCCAGAAATGAGATCCTCTGTACGCCAAAAAGACACTTTGATCCCTTCACATACAGAGCATTCTCTCTCAAAATCTGGAATATAGTTCGAACATGTTTCACATGAGAGTCCCAGTCATTAGAAAAAATCAAGATATCATCCAAATAAACAATCAGAAATTTGTCCACAAAATCTCTGAAAATGTCATTCATGAAGGATTGGAAGACGGAAGGAGCATTAGTGAGCCCAAAGGGCATCACTAGGTACTCAAAATGCCCTTCAGGGGTATTGAATGCCGTCTTCCATTCATCCCCGTGCTTAATGCGAATAAGGTTATACGCCCCCCTGAGGTCAAGCTTGGTAAACCAAGTAGCGTTTTTCACCCTGGAAAACAGGTCAGAAATCAAGGGTAACGGGTATTGATATTTCACAGTAATATTGTTCAAGAGACGATAATCAATACACGGCCTTAATGAACCATCTTTTTTGGCCACAAAGAAAAAACCGGCACCTAAGGGTGAAGAGGATGGTCTGATATGACCCTTCTCCAATGATTCCTTGATATAAGACCGCATAGCGTCATGTTCAGGTACAGACAAGTTAAAAAGGCGACCTTTAGGGAATTTACTACCCGGCACTAATTCAATAGCGCAGTCATAGCTCCTATGGGGAGGCAAGGATGCAGATTTACTTTCGCTAAACACATCAGAAAAATCAAACAAAAAGTCAGGAACATCCTGAGCCTGGGGGGAGGCAGAAAAAACAGGAGTGTTGGTATTAACACATTGGCAGCCCCAACTGGTTACAGACACAGATTTCCAATCCAAAACAGGATTATGAGACTGTAACCAAGGGAAACCCAGCACGATAATGTCATGCAGATTATATAGAACCAAAAATTTGCAGCACTCCTGGTGATCAGGTTCAACCCTCATTATCACCTGAGTAGAAAACTGGGGTTTATTCTCAGCCAAAGGGGTAGAATCGATCCCCAGTAGGGGAATATACCTCTGCAGGGGTATCAAGGGAAACCCACAACGTTTAGCAAAATCATAATCCATCAGGTTAATAGCTGCTCCAGAATCAACGAAAGCCTGAGCAGAAAATGAGGACAGAGAGCATATCAGAGTGACAGTTAATAAAAACTTAGTCTGAACACTACCCAAGACAACTGAGCGTGCAAAACGTCTTCCCCGCTTAGGGCAGACTGAAATAGCATGAGAGGCATCACCACAGTAGAAACATAACCCATTGCGCTTTCGAAACTCATGACGCTGTGCCCCAGACACCACTCTATCACACTGCATGGATTCAGAAGCTGGTTCACAAGGCAACACCATTCCACGCATACTTCTCCGCTCACGCAAACGTCTGTCAATTTGAATCGCTAATGACATAGAATCATTGAGACCAGAGGGGACAGGGAATCCCACCATAACATCCTTTACATTATCTGACAGACCCTTCCGGAAAAGGGCCGCCAAAGCGTCGTCATTCCATTTGGTCAGGACTGCCCACCTACGGAATCTCTGACAGTATAACTCAGCGTCATCAAGCCCCTGATTTAATGCCAACAAGGTTTTTTCAGCTTGATCAGTGACATTAGGCTCATCGTACAATAACCCCAAAGCCTGAAAAAACGCATCAACATCACTCAAAACAGGATCCCCAGGTATCAGGGAAAAAGCCCAATCCTGAGGATCGCCGCGCAGGAGAGAGATGATAATTTGAACCTGCTGCGCTGCGTTTCCTGAGGACTTAGATTTTAAGGCAAAAAACAATTTACAATTATTTTTGAAATTCTGAAACTTAGCTCGATCCCCTAAAAACAAATCTGGCATGGGGATCCTAGGTTCCACAACAGGCAACCTAGCAAGATATGCAGCAATACTCTGAACCTCAGTGGCAAGCTGATCCACACGGCCAGACAACTGTGCAAACTCCATTGGGAGAAAAGATCCTCCCCAGCACCCAGAGATACAGAGGAAAAATAAAAAATAAAAATGCAACAAACAGAAAAATATCTCTGACAACTCTGACAACCTTTTTTCTTTCACAATATTTTTTTTTTCCCTTCTGTGAGTACCATACAATTTTCAATTTTTTAGGCCGGTGATACTGTTATGTTTCGGTAGCTGAGGAGTGCAGGTAAAAAAGGCAATACACCAGAGCAGTTGGAATCTATGAGATTGCAGTACCCTGACTAACCACCACAACTAGAGGCAGCCGTGGAGCGTTCCTACGTTGGTCCTAGACGCCTCGTCACAGCCTGAGAAACTAACTACACCTAAAGATAGAAATAGGAAAGCTATCTGCCCCGGAGCAGAACCTCAAAGATAACAGAAAGCCCCAAACATGTAATGGCGGTTAGACAAGAGGAAATACTGACACAGAAAGAAAATAGTATGAGCAAACGCTGGGGCCCAAACTATCTAAATAGAAAAGGATAGGAAGGGTACTTACTTCAATCCCAGAAAAACCCTGAAAAGCACCAACTCTACTAATTTCAAAATCACCTGAGATCACACGACCTCTACCACCTAAATTAGTTCTCTGGTGTAACAAAATCAAAACAGCAGCCACTGAAAAAACTGGAAAAAGCAAAAGAACAAAACTCAGTGGCTGAACTAAACTGAGAGGGCAGAAGCCCCCGGAGGGGACCCTGAAGGCCCCCAAAGAAGTGCAGGACAAAATGCAAAAATATAGAATAAACACAAAAGAAGCAAAAGTCTTATCTGTAAGCAGGAGATGCAGACACGACACAGCAGGCTACAAGGGAAACTGGAATGAAGGATTCAGACCAGAACAATTGATCACCGGCAACCCTGATGGGAAAATGACTCCCTTATATAAGACCAGTCAGTAACACCTGATTCCCAGTCCCCACAATCTTCACTAGCACCGCTTGTAACCACCAGAGGGAGCCTCTGTTCAGAACTCATCTCAAACCCATTCACACCACTTGCCACCACTACAGGGCAAGTGGGAAGAGCCGATCAAAGTGCCAGAATTGGCATATCCAATAGATGTGTCTTTTCTGGGCAGCTGCGGGCTGCTATTTTTAGGCTGAGGGGGCCAATATCCATGGCCCCTTACTAGCAGCCTGAGAATACCAGCGCCCAGATGTCTGCTTTTGCAAGGCTGGTTGTCAAAAATGGGGGGTACCCTATGCCGTTTTTTAAAATTATTTAAATAATTGAAAAGAACACCGTGGGGACCCCTCTATTCTTGATAACCAGCATTGTTAAAGCTGACAGCTGAGGGTTACAGCCCCCAGCTGTGAGTTTTGCCTGGCTGGATATGAAAAATAAAGGGGAACCCAAGCGTTTGGTTTTTTTCAGCTTCAGATGAAGGAAGGGAGACACAGTTCATTACTAGTGGGTAGG
This sequence comes from Oophaga sylvatica, assembly GCA_033576555.1. Taxonomy (NCBI): domain Eukaryota; kingdom Metazoa; phylum Chordata; class Amphibia; order Anura; family Dendrobatidae; genus Oophaga; species Oophaga sylvatica. The sequence goes on along the minus strand of JARQOD010000006.1, from coordinate 66,359,730 downwards.
CGGAGCCCAGATGAGATAGACACCTCAGATTAAAAAGAGTGTTGACCGGCCCCTCCAGCTCGGGCTCCTCCTACTCAGCTCTCCAGTTTACAATTTGAGGTCTCAGAGGATAGTCGCTGCTGGAAGCAGCTCCTCAGAAGATTTTATTATTTTTTATCGGACAAGAGACTTGGATCACCTAAAGTGGTCTAGAGGTCTCAGGGGTCTCAGCGCTGCTGGACCCCAACCTCTCCCTTGGCGGATCTGTATTACCCTATATGGTGGTCCCTGCAGAACCTGCCGGCCGGGGGATGAGGATGGCTTCCCTGGCGGGGGCGCAAACAGCGCTGCAGGGGTCACTGCGTTCCCCGCCCTGGGGGGAAGCGATGGGCATAGCGCCAGAAACCCCTGGGGGTCCCTGTGGCGCTTTCGGCTGGTGAGTACTCCACATTTTATAATGTGTGTGAGTGATTCAGCAACTGCTGCAGCAGCCGCTGTTACAGTATTCATGCCGGTGACTGTGTGTTTTTTGTCCGCAAGTGGATGCCTGCAGGACATAGTGAGGAGGGAGAGAGGAGTGCGCGCTTTTTTATTTTTTTGAATTTCGCGCCGCTCTGAGCGCGCACTTTACGGCAGTCTCCTTTTCCGGCTTCTCTCATGAAGCACACGGAGGCACAGCGCGGCAGCCATTACTGACAGGCTGGAAGCTCCCTCGGAATCGCTCTCCTCCCCTCCCGGCAGATGCTGCACAGAGCATGGAAACCAGCTGGGTGAGTCGCTTCTACCATAGGGCAGAAGTTTAACCCCTTCACCCCCACAGCGCGGGCGCCTTTCTGAGGCACAAATGGGTGGCAGACTGCGCTGCCTGCAGCTGTTATCTCATAAGGGGGCTCGCACACCTTTTCAATAAAGAGGTTGTGGGGAGTCTGCGACAGTAATACTGCCACTATACGTTCCTGCTAACGACCGATAACGACGCATACTATGCGATCATTGGTGTAACCATGTTTAATGTCGCTAGTAGCTGCCAATCTGGGCGATTTCATTAACAACGCATAAGCGATTAGTGATCCCCTTAATGACTTTGGCGGTCATTGCGATTTACTAACAGTGCAATCTTGTGAACGTTTTTTTTGTTAAGTGTGGCATAGCTGTCCTGTAGCTGCTGCCTTATAAGAGGCACTTGGGGCTCGCACACCCTTTTCATTATTAAGGTTGTGGGGAGTCTGCGACTTTAACCCCTTCTTAGGCGGTTAACTCTTAATGGGGGACAGCTGGGGTAGCTCTCTCTTTAAGAGCTTTAACCCTTCAGCGTTCGTTTTTTCTTTAAGAAACACACTTTCTAGTTACTGACAGGTTTAACCTGCCATATACTGTGCAACCGTCTCCCAGATCCGCTACAGGATCAGTCACACGTATCTGACGCGCAGACCTCGACGGCGTTAAGCGCAAGGCGGTCGGAGGTTCCAGTGGTGTCAGAATGGAGGCCCTCGCTAGTTTCTATTGATGGCCTGTCTGATTTTCTGTTATTGAGTGTCAGCTAGATCCTCTCATGTCAGGAAGCGACACAAGCCGGTGCCTTCCTTCCCGCGTAACGAAAATGTCCGATTCGGACAAGAGGGATCGGCAGGGACAATCTGCCTCTCTTTTGGGCCGTAAAGAGGTTTTTATTGGAGGCGTTACAGTTACCGGAGGAGGTATCTGGACGTCCTGGTAAGTCGGCCCGGATGTTTTCAGTCACAATCAAGCTTTACCATCACTGGATGAGCTTAATGGGGGCAGTGGAGAAGGAACGCCTGTGTCCAGAAAATTGAGACACCGTATCCGTGTTCTACGGAGTTGATGATAATTGGATCCTTCTCCTGAAGTGGATGTCCCTTTATCCCAGCTTAGCAAAATCCTCCTGTTAAGGGGAAGGCGAGTCTGCAGGACCCGCTGGACAAAAAAACATAGATGGCAGAAAAATCCATCTGCGAGGCCGCGGATCATGGATTCAGATTAAGGATCCATGTGTGCTTGTAAAGTTTCCCTGAGCCGGTTGGACCGTCTACAGACTGCGTGGCAAGGTGGATCTCCTCTATCGAGGTAGATGGGCTTTTCCAGTTGTTGGAGGATACTGCGTCACTGCTACCCAGGGCGCAATCTTCGGCAGTCACAGTCGGAAGAGCACTGTGGCTTAGACAGTGGACTGGGGACGCAGTTTCCAAACAGGTCAGCTATTTGGACCTGACCTTACTGAGCTGATTGCCAAGGTAAAGGCAAAGGAATCAGCTTTACCGCAGCGCAGAGCTGTGACTTCTGCGTTGGGCAGGACTAGTGCCGGTAGTTGTCGGCAGTCTTTTCGGTCCAGGGGATGATTCGGTCAGCCCTCTGGGGGTTTCGGGGTCGTCTCTCTTTTTTTTTCAAAAAAAAAAAAATTCCCTGGAAACAGAACTTCCGTTAAGACAAAAAGCCCGCTAAGACGGTCTGACGTCAGGGTATCACTCAAGCGCTCTCGAGTGGGGGGGTCGTTTACTCCAATTCAAACCGACTTGGGCCTCCCGCGTGTCGGACACCTGGGTGACACAGGTTGTGTCGGCAGGCTGCTTCATAGAGTTTTCTTTCTCGACCCCCAGACAGTTTTTTGTCAATCTCGCGTTCCGTCAGAGCCGCTACTGTGGGAGGTAGATTTCCTTCTGCAGAAAGGTGTGGTGGTTCCGGTTCCGCCGGAGGGCCGGGGAAGAGGGTTATATTTTAACCTCTTTGTGGTCCCCAAAAAGAGGACAAATTTCGGCCCATTTTGAATCTCAAAAGATTGAATCGGCATGTCCACGTCCGGAAATTCCGCATGGAGTCGCTTCGCTCCGTTGTGGCGGCCCTGTCGCAGAACGATTTTTTTGGTGTCAACCGACATTCACGACGCTTATTTGCACTTTCCAATCGGAAGGGCCCACCAACGCTTCCTTCGTTTTTGCCAGGATACCAGTTTGTGGCTCTGCCATTTGGGTTGGTCTCAGCGCTCTGAGTTTCTACAAAAATTCTGGCGCCTCTCATGGCAATTTTTCGAAGACAGGGGGTTTCGTTTCTTCCCTATCTGGACGACCTTTTGTTTGTGCGTCCTCAAAGAAGGAGGCGGTGACTGCTTGCAATCTATTCCCTTCGCTCCTGGAGAAGTCGTCTCTGGAACAGTCACAGTCATTCCTGTTTTTGGGGATGCATTTCGACACGGTACGAGCAGTGGTGTCTCTGCCTCCAGTCAAGCAAGCAAGTCTCCTTCGACATGTACAGGTTATGAAGTCTTCGACAGCGTTGTCCCTTCGAAGGTGTATGCGCCTTCGGGGTTTGATGGTGGCGTCCATGGAGGCACTTCCGTTTGCCCAGTTTCATTCCAGGGCCCTCCAAAGGCTCATTCGGAGCCGTTGGGATCGATCGCAGGCTTTGCTGGATTGCAGTGTCATCATCTCTCACAGGGTGCGAGAATCCCTAGGATGGTGGTTACGTCCAGGAGCGTTATTCTTGGGGAAGTCTTTCCTCTCTCCGAGGCGGTCGATCATAACCACCGATGCCGGCCTGAAGGGCTGGGGGGAGTGTCTGGAACGATCCCTGGATTCAGGGAGTATGGTCATCGGAAGAGTCTGTTCTACCGATCAACATCCTGGAATTGAGGGCAATTTTTCCTTTGCCTCCAACACTGGACGGTCCCTTTGAGCGGTCTGCCAGTCCGAGTGCAGACAGACAATGCGACGGCGGTCGCGTATATCAACCATCAAGGCGGGACGAGGAGTTCCAGACTCATGGTGGAGGTGTCTCGGATCTTGTTATGGGCCGAGACCAGGGTGCCAGCCATCTCTGCGACACATTCCAGGAGTCCAGAATATCACGGCGGACTTTCTCAGTCGCGAGAAGATGGATCCCGGAGAATGGAGTCTTCATCTGAAAATTTTTTGCACTGCTGTGCTCCCGTTGGGGAACTCCCCAAGTGGATTTGATGGCATCCAGGTTCAATGCCAAATTACCGACTTTCATGTCCAGGTACAAGGATCCGAAGGCTGTGGCGGTGGATGCTCTAGTGGCTCCGTGGGGCCAATTCGAGCTCATCTATGTGTTTCCGCCGATTTCCTTGCTTCCTCTGGTGCTACGTCGGATCAGACTAGAGAGAATCCTGGCTATGTTGATAGCCCCAGATTGGCCAAGGAGGACGTGGTTCTCGACTCTGGTGTCGCTCCTGGCAGCGCCACCATTTCCTCTTCCTCTTCGCTCGGACCTGTTAACCCAAGGGCCCGTTCGTCATCCGGACCTGAAGTCTCTGCGTTTGACGGCGTGGCTCTTGAGACCGAAATATTGACCCGTCAAGGGTTATCAGCCGAAGTCATTGCCACTTTGCGAGCTGCCAGGGGTCCGGCTACTACTAGGATTTACCACAAGACTTGGGAAGCCTTCTTTTCATGGTGTTTGGGTTCTTCAAGGAACCCGAGGATTTTTTCCATTCCCAATTTGTTGGCCTTCCTGCAATTTGGGCTAGACAAGGGTTTGGCAGTGAGCACCCTGAGGGGTCAGGTTTCTGCTCTGTCCTTGCTGTTCCGGAAGGCTATCGCCTCGCGTAGGGACGTACGTTCCTTTTTTCGCGGTGTAACCCGTCAGTTTCCGCCTCGGAGGGCACCTGTGTCTCCTTGGCGTCTCAATCTTGTTTTGGAGGCTCTTCAACACGGGCCTTTTGAGCCTATGGACTCTGTTAGTATTTCTTTGCTCTCTTGGAAGGTTGCCTTCCTAGTGGCGGTCACCTCTTTGAGAAGGATTTCTGAGTTGGCGGCTCTTTCTTGCTCGCCTCCTTTCCTGGAGTTTTACCCGGATCGCGTAGTGCTTCGCACGCGGGGCGACTTCCTACCTAAGGTCGTGTCGCAATTTCATGTTAGCCAGATATTGTGTTGCCCTCTCTTTGTCCGGGGCCGAGTAATGCGAGGGAACGGGCCTTGCACACATTGGATTTGGTGCGGGCTTTGAAGTTCTATTTGTCTGTTACTCAAAGTTTTCGGAAGTCGGACTCCCTGTTTGTGATTCCAGCAGGTTGCCGACGTGGTCATCGAGCTTCCAAGGATTCTATAGCTCGTTGGATCCGGTCGGCCATTTTGGAGGCTTACCGACTTAAGGGCGAACCTTGCCCGATTAGGGTTCGAGCCCATTCCACGAGAGCTGTGGGCTCATCGTGGGCTTTACATCAAGGGGCCTCGGCAGCTCAGCTTTGCCGGGCGGCGACCTGGCGCTCCGTCCACACCTTTACAAAATTTTATAAGGTGGACGTTAGTGCTTCCGCTGATGCAGCCTTGGGACGTAGGGTCCTGCAGGCGGCTGTGGTTTAAAGTTCTCGTTAACTTGTGTTTAGCGCTAGTTGCACATTTTCTTAGGTTGTTGGGTTCTGCCTTTTATGGTTTTTTCCCACCCTTAATTTTTGGACTGCTTTGGGACGTCCCACTAGTAATGAACTGTGTCTCCCTTCCTTCATCTGAAGCTGAAAGACGGATTTTGGTAAGAACTTACCTGTAAAATCCTTTTCAGCGAAGAAGGAAGGGAGACACAGATCCCTCCCATGGCAGAAGTGTGTTGTTGTTTTCAGATGCGGCCTGACCCTCCTCTGATAGCGATTATCTGGGCTGAGGTTGACGCGCTAAGGCTCTGTTCCAGTATCGCCAGCTCATCGCAGTGGTCAGGTCCAGTGAGTAGTACTGGAACTGTGTGGTTTTTACCTACATGCATGCATAACCTGTATTTTTGTGTTTTCTTCTCTGAATTTCTTCAGAAGGGGTTATGTTGCTCCGCTGGTGATATTGCTCTTCCTTAAGCTTGTGTACGACTGGAGAGCTGAGTAGGAGGAGCCCGAGCTGGAGGGGCCGGTCAACACTCTTTTTAATCTGAGGTGTCTATCTCATCTGGGCTCCCCTACCCACTAGTAATGAACTGTGTCTCCCTTCCTTCTTCGCTGAAAAGGATTTTACAGGTAAGTTCTTACCAAAATCCGTCTTTCTTATTTACAGCGCAGGAGCTGCTGATGAATACTCCCATCCGCCGCTCCTGCTCTCAGTATTATTAGCGGCAGTAGGTGTCGGATTATGGATCAGTAGTCCCATCAGCTGACACCAGTAACCGGAGGTAAACTTTATACCTCCGATCACAACTGCGACTCTGCTCTCTGACCGTCGTGATGATTTCAGCGCCGATCAGAAGCTGTGTTTGCCACACTGTCATGCACATGACAGCGCAACAAACACCTGGTGTTCGGGCAGCCGAACCCGAACAGTAAGGGTATGTGCACACGTTGCAGATTGCTGTGCGGAATTTTCTGGCAGAATGAGGTCTAAATCCATGCATTTTTTTGTGCAGATTTTTTTGCGGATTTGGCATGTGTTTTTTACACCTGCGGATTTCTATAATGGAATGGGTGTAAAAACGCTGTGGAATCCACGCTGTGCACAGCAAATTTTTTTTTTCCCCTAGGTTAACATTGTACTGTAATCACTTGCAGATCTGCAGCGGCAGTCCCCTGCGGATTCGCAATAAATCTGCAGGTGTGCACACAGCCCTTCACGACTTCCTGGAGAAGTCCGTGTTCGGTGTCCGTGCCCGAACAGAAAGGGGTTCGGTACGGACACTGAAAATTTACTGTTTGGGTTCGCCCATCTCTAGTTTGTACGATGCAGCATGACTCTATATTGCAGGCAAGATTTTGTCTTGAGCTTAGATGGCAAAAGGTGTGAGATCTGTCACAGCCTATTGACACCAGTGAGTGCCAGCTTTTTCTTGAGGGTCTGTGAATGCTGCATGGGCTTGCTGGGGCCAGGTTTCCTGTCCTGCTGCACAAAGCAAGGGGGGGTATAATCCCATGCCAAATGGGATACAAATGATTGTATGAAATTTATTTCCCAAAATTCTTCACATGACCCTTTGCAGTCTTGAGTTAAAAACATGGAAAAAAAAAAGTCGAAGTGGGGGTTTCATTCATGTCATTTTGTAACATGCATGT
>JARQOD010000006.1:66241820-66352657 GCA_033576555.1 Oophaga sylvatica | reverse complement strand
GGATTTCTTGAAATCCCCTCCACTATGCTGTAACATCTGGACGCTGCGTGTTTGGCGCTGCGCCAGCGCACAGCGCCAAACACGCAGCGTTTACTGACCGTGGAAACTCACCCTAAGAACACTGGAGTGATGGTTGTTGGAAATGGGCCTCTATACCCCTATGAAGATATTGCATTACAAACCAGACGTTTGCAGCTAGAATAGTCATTTACCACATTAACAATGTATACAGTGTATTTCTGAATCACTTAATGTTAGCTTCATTGGAAAAAACTGTGCTTTTCTTTCAAAAATAAGGAAATTTCTAAATTACCCTAAACTTTTGAACGGTAGTGTATATTGTAAAGTAACCTAATGTTGTTTATTCCCACTATTCTTTTTTTTTTTTTTTTTTTTTTTTTTAATTGATCCTTGAAAACGAAACACGAATTAGGGAAATTTTGAGCAACAAGAATACTGGTACGGTTTTATTATTTGCTGTTTATACTCTGAGCCTAGTAAATCTTAAAATCCAGCATGCACATGGATTATGTGATCTGCGCTTTATTAACCTTGTAAAAGACCTGCAGGTGCAGGAACGTGACACCAATAGCAAGTTCTTTTTTCGGAGTTATAGCAGCTCGTTTCTGCCACCTAGTGTCGAACATGTGAATACACTCATGCAGTGAACTAAAGCTGAAGAGTCTTCTAATCTGACTTCTCACGTGGCAGTATTTTTTGGACTTTGTCTTGAAATTTTTTTGCATTGCATTTTATTTTACGTGAAAGTTATGGATTGGTGCATAATAGTAAGAGAATGGATCAAGCAAGTAATTTATAATTCCTACAAGGTTACTTTCCATTAATTTAGGTGCCTGGAATACTTATTACGAAACGATGCAAACCCAGGAATCAGGGACAAGCATGGGTACAATGCAGTTCATTATGCAGCTGCCTATGGCCATCGTTTATGTCTAGAATTGGTAAGTATTCTGTGTGAGGACATGGCTTGCCAGACTGTCGGGGTGGTGGTTATATTTAATGTTGGACATCAATCATCCCTTTCTCCGTCCCACATTTATCCTTACCCCTAATATAATATACAGATCTGTTTCATGTGTCACAAAACTGGACTTGGTAGTGGTAATTATTTGACATAAAGACATAGTCATGAGAATAACTAAGTACACCCTCTCTTGAATTTTATAGTTTTGCATATCAGGACCTGACTAAAAAAAAAAAATCTGGCCCTAAAATGTAGTAAATATAACTTCAGATGAGCAACAAGACCTGACAAATGGCACCATTTTATTATAAGCTAAGCCAAAATGCAGAAGTTGTGTGCAAAAAAAAAATTATACACACCCTTTATTGCTTTCTTTAGGAATTAAGATGGTAAGTAGCAGTCATGTGCTGCTAATCAAATGCTCTTGATTAATTGCTCATTAGCAAGTGTGACCACCTCTATAAATGAAGAAGTTATGTCGTTTTGCTTGAGCCTCTGAAATCAGCATGGTGAACGCGCACCGTTAGGGCCAGAGCTGCAGTCGTGCCACCTGGTACGAACGGTCAACCTTAAGGAGCGTGTACCACCCCTGTAAGAAGCCAGGAGGCAGGGGAGAGGTGTGCTCCTGAAGATAGGCGATGACACAACCCATTCAGAAGAGCTGTGCATAAACGAATGCCCACAAATCTAAATGGACTTAAGCCATGTTATGAAAAGTCGAACAAAATTCCTCCGGAACAACGTGAGAGACAAATAAAATCATACAGAAAATGATTACTTCATTATTGCAGCTACAGGAAGTTTACAATCTGCTGATTCCTGGGGTGTAATTACTTTTTCACACTCCTTCTGCATTTGGCCTAGTTTTTAGATACATAAAGAATAACACACTGTGATTTGTCATGTGGTGTTGAGGTCTTATTTTCCTAATTTTAGGACCTTCCACGGACCAGATATTTTATTATGCTCTGATATGTAAAACCAAAATATTTTTCTTGTGACTTTTGGATCTATAGCTATATGGTGAGGGACTTTAAATTAAAAGAAAGTGCAGTAATTAAAAAAAAAAGTCTGTATTTTAGCTCATAGCTTTGTAAAAAGATCAAATAAGTTCATATATAAGGTAGACTGGCAGATCTACAAAAGTTGTTGTGAACGTAACCTCATTTTATTAATTTTTACAGATTGCCCGTGAAACTCCCCTAGATGTTGTAAGTAAATCCTTTTCTTTTTAAACTTTGAAATGAATTGGAAGTTTTCTGAGATGTGAAAAATTTCGCTAACAAGGAAATTACATTAAAGCACAAAATAATTTGCCTGATAAATCTAGGGCCACATTACAGTGCTTTCTTCTGCTCTATGCTTACAACGTAGTGACGTGCCCATCTACCCATTTGATAGCTGCCACCAATCATTGGCCTGTGCAATATATGGCACAAGATCACTGAGGCCATTGACTGACTGCAGCAGTCCCGTGAGAAGGCTGGCATCACTGTGGCACAGTAATCAATGGCAAACTTGGATTATCAGAGCAGAGTAGTATGTCATGTAAGAAATGATTCTTTTGTTATTTTATGGCATTTTCCCCATTTCAATATAATTGGCTAATACATGGACCCGCACCTTCTAGGTCATATAAGGGGTTGTCTTTGCAAAACCGCACCTTAAAAATTGCTGAGATAATATGCAAAAAGCTAAATCTTTAGTAGAGTTGAGCGAATTTGCTCGGGTCTTTGCCTATTCGGCAAGCTGTAGCACTTACCGAATAAGCTGCAGAGGGAGCCCGGCTTCCTGGAGCGCACCGGCTGATCAGCTGTTCGGCTCTGCAGCTGCATGTGTCGTGGCTGTGTGACAGGCACGACATATGCAATGATGATACTGTTTGTTGGGCTCTCCATGCATGTGTTGTGCCTGTCACCCAGCCGTGACTCATACAGCTGATCAGCCGGCACGATCCAGGGAGCCGGGCTCCCTCTGCAGCTTATTCAGTAAGTGCTATAGCTGCCGAATAAGCCCTGACCCGATCAAATTCGCTCAACTCTAACCTTCAGCAGTTTAATGTTCTGTCCTTTACGTTGGGCGTTTTCTTGCATGATGTGATCATTTACTATGTATTGGGTTTCTGAGTGCTTCTTGTTTTCATACTGTAAATGTACAGATTGTTAATGTGCTTTACCATTTTCATTCAGCTTATGGAAACTTCAGGTACGGACATGCTGAACGAGGCAGATACCCGTGCACCAATCAGTCCTTTGCACTTAGCTGTAAGTTCTTAAAGGTCCATTTGGATTGCATGTTAAAAACTTTTAATGGAGACCAGATAACTTTAAAGTGTTCCTATCATCAATCTGGAGCTGCCCTTTATATTTCATAAAACAGACTGGTGATTTATCTAAATATTATCTAAACTATTCAGAAGTAGCCCTAATATCCCCCAAAAGATCTGGGATGTGAGATCCCGGCATTTAAAGCCGGATCTCGGCCGGTCTTGCTTTGAAAGAGTCAGATATTGCAAGATCTCGCTCTTTCCGTCTAGCCAAAGCTGCCGCATACTTTACAGCGGGTATCAATAGGTAACAGCTTGTAAAAGATATTACTGATCGGTAACGGCTTAGTACACATGTTAGACTAGTCGAAATGGCAAGATCTCACACTTCCACATCGTAAGTGGTTGTGGGATACCATTTGCATTTCTATCCCAGACATTCAGAACAGTGTTTTGCTCCAAAGTCAGTTTCTTTCAGAGGACATTAGGGATACATTTGAAAGGTTTATTGTTACTAGATTATATTTAGAAAAATCTCCAGTCTGGGGCCACCCACTGTTTAACAAATAAGAAGGCAGCCCCCTGATGTGTACGTTGAGCGTCTACATGCCCTAGTAGTCCTGAAAAATAGGGAATAAACTAGCTATGTTTATTACTTATACATAGCAGAAACTGCAATATGCAACATCTAGAGCAGAGTTCAGCAACCTGGGGCTCTCCAGGCATTGCCAACTACATCCCTCAACGTGTCCTAATAGAGAGTACAGGAGGTTCTGCAACCCCCGAATTAAACCTACAGACATTCTGTACAAGATTTCTCCTACTAGAGAAAAGGGACTATGGCCATGGAGGATCTCTTCAGAAAGATTGAAAAAGTCGCCAAAACATTAAAGTGTATTAAATATGCCACACACATCCATCGATGGTTTGCCTTAGAGGGCCTCCGTCAGTACAGAATGAGTGTTAAAACCAAGTACAGGCGCACGGTGCACCATTGTCGTGGCCAAACATAATCACCTTCCCACCTCCTTGTTTCCCTCTATCTCCACCCTCCTCTTCTTTGACAGCTCTGATTTTATTGAGCCAGAGAAGGGCGGAGATGGATGGAAAACATGAAGGCGGAAAGGTGTATATAAATGACTGGCCACACCAAGGGGTCGCCGAGCGTCTGTACTTGGTTTGAACAGTCATTTTCTGCTGACAGTACCATTTAAATTTTTGTGTAATACGAGCAGAGTTTTACCTTAAATATCCATGATAACGCTAGAGGAGTTATTTTTTATATTCGCAAAAGAGTGAAATATTTTCAATTTCATATTAATGTTCCATGTATGATAGATTACCGTGTTTAATATAGCTATATTGATATGTATAATAGTAATATTCCAATTATATAGTAATGCTCTGTACAGACTCAGGAGAGATTAAAGAGATTGTCCACTACTTTTACATTGATGACCTATCCTTAGGATAGGTCATCAATGTCTGATCGGCCGGGATTTGGCACCCTAGGCCGATCAGCTGTTATCGGTGTCGGCGGCCGCCAGCCGGAAGTACTCACTTGCCGAGCTGCTCCATCTACTTGTATGGTCTGCCTCCGTGTACTACGCATCCGCCTCCTATTCAAAGCAGCTCAGCAAGCGAGTACTGGGGGTCGCCGACACCGATAACAGCTGATTAGCATGGGTGCCGAGTGTCGGACCCCTGCCGATCAGACATTGATGATCTATCCTTAGGCTAGATCAATGTAAAAGTAGTGGACAACCTCTTTAAGGATCTACTATAATGTTTCTAACCTAAAAATCTGCGTATCTCCAATCACTGTATCTGTACCCAGAAAAATGATCATTTCAGATGTAGATTTTACATGTGGGAAACTGGCTTCTGAGGCAACATAAACCTCTCACAAAACTTGGTTTGTTTGTTTTGGTCAAATAATCAGATTTAAAGGGGATTTTACGTCACATACAATTTTTTGAGACAGCCTGAAATACTGAGCTGCTCCTTACCCTCACTGTGATTGACCACTGCTTTGGCATCTTTATGGCGCAGAGCATCAGGTGTAATTGGCCGCCATGCCCTTTTTCAATATCATCCTTACATATAATACATCCCATAGGCAAGTACACAGCCAAATGCAAAGCTCTCCTGTAGGAAGACATGCGTTATTGCTTACTATACCTTTACATATAAGCCAGGTTATTGGCCCAAAAAAGGCCCAAAAAGTACCAAAACCTTCAAAAAGATTCCCAAGGTTTATGAAATGCGGAAGTACAAACATCTGTAAAGCGTGCACCATAGCGATATTGCTGCATCCGCTGACATTGCTAAAAAAAAATTTTGTGCATTTTTTTCTTAGGCCTTCCATGGGCACCACCAAGCCCTAGAGGTTTTAGTGCAGTCTTTACTTGACCTTGATGTACGAAATGGCACCGGCAGGACTCCTCTGGACCTTGCTGCTTTCAAAGGACACGTTGAATGTGTAGATGTTCTCATCAATCAAGGGGCATCAATATTAGTTAAAGACTATGTTGTCAAAAGGACCCCCATTCATTCAGCAGGTAAGGCATACAAAATAATGGGCTATTTTTTATTTCTAATGTTGTTTTTGTTGACTTAATGAAAATTTTTAATTATTTTTATTAGCTATTAACGGACATTCAGAGTGTTTGAGACTCCTCATAGGAAATGCTGACATTCAGACCGCAGTGGATATTCATGATGGAAATGGACAGTAAGTACAAACCTTTAAGTCGATTACATTTGTAGCAGCTGCCAACTTATAGGCTGCAGCACTACATTGACAGTGTCGTATATACGTTGGCACTCTGTGCTGATGTAGCTCAGCTGTTCTCAGTTCTTTTGCATGTGTGACACTTCGCTATGCCCGTAACGCACCCAGCCTACTAAGGTGATACTTCCATAGAACTAAAAATCTCAGGCTATGGTCACATCTGCATTGCAAGCATCTGTCATGGGTTTTGTTGAACTTTCTGTCACTTTTGATGGCAATAATTCTGTATTACAGGGTGGGCAATTAATTTTCTCAAGGTGCCACATGAGAGACTGTGATGGTCTCCCCCCCCCATATACCATATGAGCCTGCACATAGCCCCCCTATACAGGTCCTTCTCAAAAAATTAGCATATAGTGCTAAATTTCATTATTTTCCATAATGTAATGATTACAATTAAACTTTCATATATTTTAGATTCATTACACACCAACTGAAATTTGTCAGGTCTTTTATTGTTTTAATACTGATGATTTTGGCATACAACTCCTGATAACCCAAAAAACCTGTCTCAAAAAATTAACATATTTCAACCGTAAAAAAAAAAAAAGTGTTTTTTAAAAACAAACAAAAAAACCATCAAATAATAAAGTTCAGTTATGCACTCAATACTTGGTCGGGAATCCTTTTGCAGAAATGACTGCTTCAATGCTGCGTGGCATGGAGGCAATCAGCCTGTGACACTGCTGAGGTGTTATGGAGACCCAGGATGCTTCGATAGCGGCCTTAAGCTCATCCAGAGTGTTGGGTCTTGCGTCTCTCAACTTTCTCTTCACAATATCCCACAGATTCTCTATGGGGTTCAGGTCAGGAGAGTTGGCAGGCCAATTGAGCACAGTAATACCATGGTCAGTAAACCATTTACCAGTGGTTTTTGCACTGTGAGCAGGTGCCAGGTCGTGCTGAAAAATGAAATCTTCATCTCCATAAAGCATTTCAGCCGATGGAAGCATGAAGTGCTCCAAAATCTCCTGATAGCTAGCTGCATTGACCCTGCCCTTGATGAAACACAGTGGACCAACACCAGCAGCTGACATGGCACCCCACACCATCACTGACTGTGGGTACTTGACACTGGACTTCAGGCATTTTGGCATTTCCTTCTCCCCAGTCTTCCTCCAGACTCTGGCACCTTGATTTCCGAATGACATGCAAAATTTGCTTTCATCAGAAAAAAGTACTTGGGACCACTTGGCAACAGTCCAGTGCTGCTTCTCTGTAGCCCAGGTCAGGCGCTTCTGGTTTATGGTTCAAAAGTGGCTTTACCTGGGGAATGCGGCACCTGTAGCCCATTTCCTGCACACGCCTGTGCACGGTGACTCTGGATGTTTCTACACCAGACTCAGTCCACTGCTTCCTCAGGTCCCCCCAAGGTCTGGAATCGGTCCTTCTCCACAATCTTCCTCAGGGTCCGGTCACCTCTTCTCGTTGTACAGCGTTTTCTGCCACATTGTTTCCTTCCAGCAGACTTCCCATTGAGGTGCCTTGATACAGCACTCTGGGAACAGCCTATTTGTTGAGAAATTTCTTTCTGGGTCTTACCCTTTGCTTGAGGGTGTCAATGATGGCCTTCTTGACATCAGTCAGGTCGCTAGTCTTACCCATGATGGGGGTTTTGAGTAATGAACCAGGCAGGGAGTTTTTAAAAGCCTCAGGAATCTTTTGCATGTGTTTAGAGTTAATTAGTTGATTCAGAAGATTAGGGTAATAGGTCGTTTAGAGAACCTTTTCTTGATATGCTAATTTTTTGAGACAGGTTTTTTGGGTTATCAGGAGTTGTATGCCAAAATCATCAGTATTAAAACAATAAAAGACCTGACAAATTTCAGTTGGTGTGTAATGAATCTAAAATATATGAAAGTTTAATTGTAATCATTACATTATGGAAAATAATGAAATTTAGCACTATATGCTAATTTTTTGAGAAGGACCTGTATACCGTATGGGCCTGCACACCTCCCCTTATATGTAGTGTGAGGCCCCATGTAGCCTTCTGTATACAGTGTGAGGCCCCACATAGCCACCTGTATACAGTGTGAGGCCCCACGTAGCCTCCTGTATACAGTGTGAGGCCCCACAATAGCCCATTATGAGCACTTGTGAGCAACTTTTTTCACCCCCTCAGCTAGAACAGCCAAAGGGCCGGATGTGGCTCATGGTCCGCACAGCTCTAACTAGTCCCTCTAATGTTTCTCTCCTGCTGATAAAATGGTGATTTTGTGAAAAGTGCACTATATAGACCTATAAATGACACATCACTGAAATCGGGGTACCTGCTTCTACATCATTCTGATCTCAGAGTAGGTAGCAAAAACGAATGACAGATTCCGTCTAACCAGGACAAGGTCCACATAAAATAATCTTATGTACTGTATCGTTTGCAATATTATTGATTCATAACTTAGTGATAGCATTCATTTATTTCCACACCAACATCTCCCCTCTAATCCATTCGCATTCCTTATCGAACATATTAAAGGGTTAGTTTGTTATTTTTTTTAGAGTGTGGAAGAAATCCTGAATGAAAACCACAACTACTGCAAGAAGGTGGAAACTACTTCTTGATGTTGACTTGGGCCAGATTCTCCTGATAATCACTGTCACCATGATGATGGATCCATTTTTTTAGGCTTTTACTATGTGTCGTGCGACAGCAATTCTCAAACAAGTTGCACAACCAAAAACATAAGTGCAACATTTGTGATGCTGTGTCGCAGGTTGAAAATGCAACACCATTGTAAATCATTAGATACAATGTCGCAATGCAAAACATTAAGCCCTAACATGTCTTTTAGCCGTAAAGCCCAGGCTACACGGCAATGTGTCACACTGTGATGTCATATTTATTGATTTCCTTTATTGTTGCATCGCGATCTGCTGCAACTGTAGCACAGAGCAATTAATAAATGTGTTGGATTTACGTTTGCTGTCTGCTGGTTGTGTGAGCCCCACGTAGCCTCCTGTATACAGTGTGAGCCCCCACGTAGCCTCCTTTATGCAGTGTGAGCCCCACATAGCCTCCTGTATGCAATGTGAGCCCCGTGTAGCCTCTTGTATGCAGTGTGAGCCCCTACGTAGCCTCCTGTATGCAGTGTGAGCCCCTACGTAGCCTCCTGTATGCAGTGTGAGCCCCACGTAGCTTTCTCTATATAGTGTGAGCCCTCGCGTGTAGAGCGTGAGCCCCCGCGTAGCCTCACGTGTAGAGTGTGAGCCCCCGCGTAGCCTCACGTGTAGTGTGAGCCCCGCGTAGCCTCACGTGTAGAGTGTGAGCCCCCGCGTAGCCTCACGTGTAGTGTGAGCCCCCGCGTAGCCTCACGTGTAGAGTGTGAGCCCCCGCGTAGCCTCACGTGTAGAGTGTGAGCCCCCACGTAACCTCAGACCTTAATGTAACTCGCATGTGACTGCAACTTGGCGAGGGGCTTTTTGTTTGTTATTTTTGGAGGGAGGGCAATAATTTACAGTTCTAAAATAGTTGCACAATTGTAAGTTGCAGTCACACTGCACGGATGTTACTTGCACAACTTGTCGGAGATATCTTGTCACAGGACACTGTATAGTCCTGGCCTAAATGTTGTCACAAAAAATAGAAACGCTGCCATGTTGATGCGCAAAGTCTAGATGGACAAACTAAAAACAAATTCAACTAAAATAAAATAAAAAAAAAATGCATTGGTTGCTAGCAGTAAGCCAGCTCTGCCAATCCTCCCTGTTTGCTGATCTGGTCTACCTTTATAAATAATGTCTTCTATACGTTAGCACATTTGCAATAACAATTGTCCTCAGTAGTCATCAGCCTTTCATCTCCGGCACTTTTCCTCCCACTTCCTTGACCTGTCTGGCTTCATATTCTTCTGGAGTTTGCTTTATGCCTCTGTTCCCTGGTTAAGTGCATATCTGGAAGTTCGCCACAGGGGGGTAGTTCTGCCGACTGATGCATTTTCCGGTAAAGCTTGCTTTCTTTCTGATTTGTACCTTGCATTACTTAGGACTCCATTGATGCTGTCTGTACTGAACGGACATACGGAGTGTGTGTATTCATTGCTGAACAAAGGAGCCAATGTGGATGCCAAAGACAAATGGGGGCGGACAGCGCTGCACCGAGGGGTATGTGTTCCTGTTCTGGATGCATGTTGTAAGGGAGTGCCTCTGCTGCAGCACCGGAGCATGGGCTGTGTGCAGTGCTGCCAATAGCTGCAGTATTAGGAATATTCCCATCTGTGACATTTTAATTATTTCAGACTTTATTTAAAAAAGTAATCTTTTATTCTTGTATTTGACACTTCTTCATAAAATGGTTTCCTTATAGACTTTACTGCTTCCCAAACACAGATATGTATCATTCATATAGAAGAATTATATTTTCTGCCTTGTTTCTTAGGCCTAACACATACTGAATATGGCTGAACGTAAAACTATTGTGTATTGTGAATGTGATCTATTTGTACTTTATCATAGGATATTGTGTTCTGTGAATTGTGACTTCTGCTGTTTGCCCTCTTCTAGGCAGTGACCGGACACGAGGAGTGTGTGGAGGCGTTGCTCCAGCACAGCGCTAATTTCTTGTTGCGGGACAGCAGAGGCCGCACCCCTATTCATCTGGCGGCAGCATGTGGTCATATAGGTGTCCTGGGGGCTCTCCTCCAGACCGCCGTATCTGTTGATGTCGTTCCAGCAATAGCAGACAATCACGGATACACATCACTTCACTGGGCCTGTTATAATGGTATGCTTCATTCTTATCATATGGAGGTGTTAATATGGGGTTCAGACACTTAAATACATTACCTTTATCCTATACCTAATATATAATTAATAGTGCAGGTTTTTATATGCTGACAGTCCCATTAACCTGCAGTAAAGGGGTTATCCGACTGTTAAAAATGTTTGTGATTGATTAAAAATAATATATGGAGGTATATTCCTCTTTTAGTGCCCCTGGTGATCCAGCACATTGTGCTCTAGTTGTCTCCGCCATCTTGAGGAGCTGTTTTTTCCACTTTTGGAAGTCCTATCATCTGTTGACCCTCTTTTCTAGTCGTATGACTGTTGCAGACAATTAAAGGCTGCAGTGCTGCTGGGACTTCCAAACAGGACAACTGGCAACAAAGACCTCCGGAGGGGCCTGCACGAGATCAGCTGGTGCTCTGCAAGGGTTTATTATTATATATAAAAAATTGTATGTGTGTATCACCAACCAATCACGGAGTATCTTACATTTAACCAGAGCTGTTTGATAGAAGCTGAGCTGTGATTGGTTGCTATGAGCAACAGTTTTCTCACTCCACGACAACACCTCAGCTGACACTGACCAGGTGGGAGAAATCGCATCCCCGGGAACATAAGCTCCAGCCATTGTCTGCCCCCCAGACAGAAGCAGAGCGCACATGACAGAAATGAATCGCCCGTTCCCGTGCCCATATCTCCATCACACATCATCCATCCCATAGGCACATCTTCCCCCTTAAAGGGATCGCCGGTACGGAAGTGAGGGCTAATCCACTCTGCGCTCTGATTCTCACCCCAGGCTTCTATTAATAATAATAATAATAATAATCTAGCATATTCCGCAGCGCTTTACAGTTTGCACACATTATCGTCGCTGTCCCCGATGGGGCTCACAATCTAGATTCCCTATCAGTATGTTTTTTTAGGAGTGTGGGAGAAAACCAGAGTACCCGCAGGAAATCCACACAAACACAGGGAGAACATACAAACTCCTTGCAGATGTTGGGATTTGAACCCAGGACTCCAGCGCTGCAAGGCTGCAGTGCTATCCACTGAGCCCAGTGTTAAAGGGATCATTGGTATGGAAGTCAGGGCAAATCCATCCAGCGCTTGGGTTCTGATGCCAGGCCTCTCTTAAAGGGATCCCCGGTATGGAAGTTATGGCGGCTGTGACGGGATGATGTGGGATATTAGGGGGAGTCGTCCGGTGGCTCTGGCTGAAGGGATGATGTGGGATATTAGGGGTAGTAGTCCGGTGGCTCTGGCTGACGGGATGATGTGGGATATTAGGGGTAGTAGTCCGGTGGCTCTGGCTGATGGGATGATGTGGGATAATAGTCCGGTGGCTCTGGCTGACTGAATGATGTGGGATATTAGGGGTAGTAGTCCAGTGGTTCTGGCTGATTGGATTGTGTGGGATATTAGGGGTAGTAGTCCGGTAGCTCTGGCTGACTGGATGATGTTGGCTATTAGGGGTAGTAGTCCGGTAGCCCTGGCTGACGGGATGATGTGGGATAATAGTAGTCCGGTGGCTCTGGCTGACGGGATGATGTGGGATAATAGTAGTCCGGTGGCTCTGGCTGACGTGATGATGTGGGATATTAGGGGTAGTAGTCCGGTGGCTCTGGCTGACGGGATTGTGTGGGATATTATAGTGAATGTGGCTATGCGGAGTGGGTAGGGCTATGCACTCAGCTTTATTTATAGAGATATAATCATTATAATTTGTTATAACTACCGTAGTTAGTTACTATGCCCGGGCAGCGCCGGGCTCTTCAGCTAATTTTGAATAATTCCGTAATAATGTAAAAAATATTTTGTCAGACAACCCCTTTAGCCCCTTCACGAACTTTAACGTGCCTACACATCGTAGTTGGAAAGTGGTTCCTAACCCATGACATACAGTTACAGTTGGCAATTGTGAGCGGCACAGGAGCTGTGCCCACCGGATCACCGCTGGGAGCTTGGCTTACATGATAGGTGAGCCCCGGCTGTCACAGCCAGAAGCGGTGCAGGCACCACTCCAGCTGTTTAACCCCTAAATGTCGCTATCAATATCTATCGCAGCATTTGTTAGTCTAGGGGAGGCTCCCTCTCCCACGTGATCATTACCCCTGAGACAACATCACTGGCTGTCGATTGTTGTCATGGCAACTCGAGGTCATCATGACAACATCGGGGCTGCCAGCTACAGTGGCCGGTTTAGACCTTGACATGAGCATGGTGTAAAAGGTGTTCTGTCAGTGTAAAAATATAAAAAAAATAAATAAAAAAATCACAAAATAGTAAAAAAAAAATATGTAAACATAAGCAAACAAAAAAATACCGCCGAACGAAAAAAGTGGAAAAGACGAATGTAAATAAAAATTGTATCACTGAAAACATTTTGTCTCTCAAAAATGAAGCTGCCATCTCCATCAGTGGAAAAATAAGTTATAGCTCTGAACATAGCCCTAAGCTGCCTTATCAATAGTACCACGTGAAACCGCTTAAAAATCCTGAATTGCTGGTGTTTTGTTCATTGTGCCTACCAAAAAATCAGAATAGAAAGCCATTAAAAAAAAAAAAAAATTATGTGCCTGATAAGTGTATTAATAAAAAAAAAAAGTCAGCTCGTCACCCAAGAAACAAGCCATCAGCAGAAATATGGAAAAACTATAGCTCTCAAATATGGGGATCCAAAAACTTTCGTTTGTAAAAAAAAAAAAAAGTGTGTGACAGCAGCCAAACATAAAAAATCCAATGTAAATCTGGTATCACTGTAATCACACCGAACCAAAGAATAAAGTCGTCTAATCACTTATACCGCACGAGGAACGGCATAAAAAATAAATAAAACCAATCTATCACATGCTGTTGATTTTTTTCGTTCTGTCTCCCAAAAATCGCAGTAAGGCTCGGCGCACATTTAATCTGCGCTGAGCGTTTAAACTGTGGTTTCCGTGTAGATCGCTGATAAACGTGATTCAGACGGAACCCCTGACAGAAGATTTCCTATAATGAGGCAGATGGAGGCACTGTGGACGCTGTCTAGCCTGTGATCTAGCGGTGTCTGCCTTTTCAGACGTGCATAAAAGCACGATCAGCCACAGTTTTGTACATGTCTGAAAAGACTCCACTGAACAGAGGCCAGACGGAGTCTAGAGTAACTCTGCTTCTTTTTTATAGTGAATGGATCTCTCAAGGGGTTCCATCTGAATCACGTCATTCTGAGATTTACATGGAAATCCTGATGTAAGTGCTCAGTGTAGAGCGCCGGATAAATGTGATCCCAATGTCCCAAATGTAAAAATGTTCCCAACAAAAGCTTCAACTCAAGCCACAAAAAAGCAAGACCCCACTCAGGTCCATCATTTGTTAACGGAAATAAAGGGGGCTTCAACGTTACTGGTAGTACAAAAGCTCTGGAAAAGTGAAATGACTCCTCGCCCTCCAAAAGAAATCCAGCAAATTCTGCGCTCCCATATCCAAATGTCCCGTCCCTTCTGAGCCCCAGTGTGCCTAAACCCAATTTAGGATCCACATGTTTGGCATTTTCTGTAGCGATGAGAGCCTGCATAATTTTTACTGGTGTATTTCTCCAAAAGCACAAACTGGGCACTATAACGTACTGGGCACTACAATATTTTCACTCAGCAACATCCCATACTGCCTGTTTCTGGAAAACACCCATTGAGTCAAATCGTAACTACACCTGTTGATGAATTCGCAAAGGGTATAATTTGTAAAAATGGGGTCTCATTCTGCTCTTCTAGCACTTAGGGACTCTGTATGTGAAGTCCGCAAACTATTCTAGAAAAATCTGTGCTCCAGCAGTAAAATAGGACTCCGTCCCTTTCAAGTCTCGCTGTATGGCTAAGCAATACTGTACAGACACACATGAGGTTTTGCCACATTCAGCACAAATTTAGTGACAAATATTGGTTCCAGTTTTAACCCATTTCCAAGTGTGAAAATGTAAAATCTGTGGCTAAAGCAAAGATTTTTGTTGTAATTATTTTTTATCTTCCCCGCACAATGGTATAAAATTCTGTGACATACCTGTGGTGGCAATATGATCACTTCACCCTTAGATGAATTCGTTGAGAGGTGAAGTTTGTAAAATGAGGTCACTTATGGGAGGTTCTACTGTTCTGGCACATCAGGGGCTCTGCTAATGTGACATGGCACCCTCATGCCATTCCAGCAAAGTCTGAACTCCAATATGGTGCTCCTTCCCTTCTGAGCTTTTCACTATGCCTCAAAAATAGTAGTTTTCAACCTTATATGGGATATTGGTGTACTCAGGACAAATTTCGTAACAAATTGTATGGTGCATTTTCTTCTATTATCCCTATAGAAAATGAAAAATTTGGGGCCAAAGCAACATTTCAGTGGGAAAAAAAATAAGTTTCCATTTACTCAGCCTAATTTGATACAATTCTGTGAATCACCTAAAGGTTAAAAATGCGCACAATACCCCTAGATGAATTCCACAAGAGGTGTAGTTTTCAAAATGGGGTCACTTGTGGGGGTTACTGCTGTTTTGGCAAGTCACATCTGTAAATGTTATTTATTAACTATTTTGTGTGGCATAACGTTCTGGTTTAAAGGGAACCTGTCACCAGGTTTGGCCGATATGAATTACAGCCACTGCCTTTCAGGGCTTATCTACAGCATTCTATCATGCTGTATATAAGCCCCCGATCCAACCTGCAAAAGAAGAAAAAGAAGTTTTATTATACTCACCCAGGGGTCAGTCCGGTCCGATGGGTGTCGCAGGTCCTGGTCCAGTGCCTCCCATCTTCTTGTGATGCCGCCCTCCTGCTTGCTTCACAGGCTCCCTGGAATCGCGCTCCTGCGCAGGCGTACTTATCTGCCCTGTTGAGGGCAGAGCAAAGTACCGCAGTGCGCAGGTGCCAGGAAAGGTCAGAGAGGCCCAGCACCTGCGCACTTCATTACTTTGCTCTGCCCTCAACAGGGCAGATAAATACACCTGCGCAGGAGCGCGATGCCGGGGAGCCATGAACAGGGTGGATTGATTTAAATCACGCCGATTTAAATCAACGATTTAAATCATGATTTAAATCAAATGATTTTTTTCTATTTAAATCAGATCGATTTAAATCGTGATTTTAATCATGATTTAAATCACTGATTTAAATCAAAAGATTTTTTTTAATATAAATCACGATTAAAATCTAAAACTTTCAATCATTGTTCAATTAACTCCACACTTCTAGCTTGGTTTCACTTTCTGTAGCTTGGTTTCAGTTTCTTTTTCCATTCAGTTGACATGCCCAAACTTGTTGGATAGTCAGTCAGCAGTACTTGGCTGTAGTAACAATCAAACTTCAGAAGTGATCTGCGTGAGCCATGGCAGGTCGTAAGAGAGACCCTATTTGGAATGAAGGAATAAGACCAGGCTACAAACCACCAAGTAGATTTGATATCTCAGGAAAACATCTTCAGGCTGTATACGACAAAGAAAGAGCGGCTTGTACAAAATATTTGAAAGACAAAGTTGTTAACATGAGCTTGGATGGTTGGAGCAACATCCACAACGACCCCATAATTTGCACTTGTGTCACAACAGAAGATGGTGAAACTTACCTTACAGACACAATCGACACATCTGGAAATTCACATACTGCTGAATATTTACTTGAAATTGCTAAGAACTCAATTCACCAATGCCAAGAACAGTTTGGATGTAAAGTAAGGAGCTTAGTTACTGATAACGCAAGCAATGTGGCAAAAATGCGAGCGGAACTGGCACATGAGGATGACACAAATGTCATTACATACGGTGTTCTGCCCATTTGTTGCATCTTTTGGCAAAAGACCTGCATATTTCAGGTGTCAAGGAACATGTTGTAGAAATTGTTACATTTTCCGCAATAATCATTTTGCACATGCAACCTACAAGGAAATGGGAGGACTGAAGTTGGTTCTACCACAAGATGTTAGATGGAATACCTTGGCTGAATGCTTGGAACTGTTTATTAACAACTGGTCAAAATTAGTGTCCATTTGCGAAACACATCGGGATAAAATTGATGCTAATATACGAAGCAAAGTATTAAATCTTGGTGTGAAGAGAAATGCCGAGGACCTTTTGGAAAGGTTAAAGCCAATATCTATTGCGTTGGATAAAATGCAGAAAGATACTGCAACCATAGCTGATGCCACAGAAGTTTGGAAAGATTTAGAAGGTTCGCTAGATCGCTTGAACCTCTCAAACAATGTAAAGGTTGCAATACACCACCGCAAGGACCAAGCATTAAAAGAAGAACACTATTTAGCCAATATCTTGCATCCCATCTACAGAGGGAAAAAACTATCTGAGGCGGAAATCAACTCTGCAATGGAGTGGCTCGCCAATACTAACCATGACATTGTGGCAACTGTGCTGAAATTGAAGTGTGAATCTGCACCATTTCAAAAATACATGTTTGCAGATAACGTCGTTAATGAACTAAAACCACTGGACTGGTGGAAGTCGCAATCACTTGTTCTTCCAGCGAAGATAATAAATGTAGCTACTCAGCTACTGACTGCATCGGCTTCATCGGCAGGAGTAGAGAGATTGTTTTCTTCATTTGGTTTTGTGCACACAACAGTCCGAAACCGCTTAGGAACTGCTAAAGCAGGACAACTAGTATTCCTATTAAAAGTCCTAAATAAACAGTAGGCTTAAAGGACTGATGTATTCACTGAAGATGTTTGCTTACTTCAAACGTTAGAGATAGGCTATTGTTAAAAAGTACTTACTCTCTGTAGTTCAATTCTGATTGTTTAATAGTGCAAATAAAAATTATTAGGTTTCATAATCATCAACTGTTTTAATATTTTTATTTGTGTAAAATAATTTGATTTGCAAAAAGACAAAGTTTTGCTTGTGTACAACTTGATTAAAAAATCCTATTTAAATCAAAAAAATCCGATTTAAATCAAAAAAATCCGATTTAAATCAAAAAAATCCGATTTAAATCAAAAAAATCCGATTTTTTTGATTTTTTTAAAAAAATCATGATTTTTATCCACCCTGGCCATGAAGCAAGCAGAGGGGGCATCGCAAGAAGAAGGGAGGCCCTGGACCAGGACCTGCAACACCCACCGGACCGGAACGGCCCAGCAGGTGAGTATAATAAGTTATATTTCTTATCTTGCTGGTCGGATCAGGGGCTTATCTGCAGCATTATAGAATGCTGTAGATAAGCCCTGAAAGGTGGTGGCCATAACTCGTATAGGCCAAACCTGGTGACAGGGTCCCTTTTAGGGCATTAAAATCAAAAGTTTGAAAATTGCTAAATTTTCTTCAAAATTCTGCTTTTACTTGTGAAATATCTTCCTAAGTATATCACTAACATGAAGTACAGTGTGTCGCGAAAAACAATTTTGGAATTACTGGGATCCGTTGAAGCGGGAGCCGGAGGTGAAGTTGTTAAAGTGGTTATCCGGGACTATTTTTCTTACTACGAGCCTAAGAGCTAACAGGCAGGTAGATGCTAGGGCACAGCAGGCAGGTAATTAGCAACTACCTGCCTGTTAGCTTGACACATGTGTTGGCATAGAGCAGTCACAGATCGCTCCTGCTGGCAAATCTGTGGCTATCGCTAACATCACGTCTACAGGGCAGTGGCTTGTCTTTCACTCTGCGCTGTTGACGGGGCTTCACTGCCAACGTCACGTCTAACTGCAGGCAATCTGCTGTCAATCAACTATGATGCCATCAGCAGGCACGCCCTGTCGACAGATAAGCCTGGACGAGGAAAAGCTGCTTTGTTGACGAGGAGCAGCTGAATCGCTGGCAGGACCAGTTAGTGACCGCCCTGAGCCAACGCTCTCTAGAACAGGCAGATAGTTGCCTGTTAGTTTTTAGGCTCATAGTAAAATAAATTAAAAAAACCTGGACAACCCCTTTAAGAAACTCATGGCTTTATGGACACTCTGTGTAGATTCATGTGGATGTGCACTGTGACAATGTTGGAAAACCAGTATAATGAATAAACAAATGTTGCTGTCGCGCTTACAGATTGGAGGGGACAAAGAAGGCACACAATATTGAAAACAGATAGAAATAACTAGTGGTGATCTGCACGGAATTGCCTTCAAAAAATGGGGATTCAATAAATAATGCAACACTTCCTATAGAGACAAGTGGTTTGTAATTGACTAGAGTACAAAGGAATATTCCTCGATGTTCATCAGAGGCCCATTAGTTATCTGGACTATTCCTGTCGGGGGGATGTTAGATGCATTACCAGTTAGTTCATAATCAGGGAAGATCAAAGTGTGATGCTTATTAGAAACATACAGTTTAGTACAAGTGGTTCTTGGTTCAAACCATGGATTCCCGGTAAGGAGTTCGGGGTATTGATTCCCCCGTGCGCACTGTTAACTGGTGCACCGTTTCTTTTATACTTCTTTCCAATTTCGGGCCACTACACAGGACCTGTGACTCTGGCCGCAGCGCTTCGATTTTCTTTCTCACTATCCCCTGGGCACTAGTGTATATTTGCAATAAATATTGAGAAATCTCCTAGAGCTTGGGCTACTGGCACATTTTGATAACGTTGCAAATTGAATGGTGTCACTATGGGGTTTGGCTAGGTTTACAAATCGACTTTTACACATTATTGTGCAATTTTTCCACTTTTTTTTCTATTAACAAAGTGCTTCACAGAAAGCTAATGTACTGGTTAATGTGTTATAATAATTGAGCACTTGCTATATAAACCCCAACCAGAAATGTTGCTCAGCTAATGGTAAGTGCCAGGGGCTTGCTGTACACCATGCAACCCTGCAGTACAAGGCGGCTGGCGGGTCACGCACTCAGGCCACGAATTCCTAATCTTGCACCGTAAAAAGAAAAAAGTGCCATATCATAATGGGAAAAAATGGGTGCAGTGGCAAGGGGTTAAAAGTGCAAACGGTTATTATAGTAAAACATTACAATTTTAGTGAGTGAATAGAAAAACTTCTCAATTTTCAGAATATTTTTGTCATAAATAAACTTAAATATCTTTGCCATTTTTACTGTTGGTTTTGTTAGAACTTAATTGTCATTTTCCCATAAAATGTTGAATTACAAATGTAAAATTGAAGTGAATTCTGTCTTCTTTCTCCCTACAGGCCATGATTCGTGTGTAGAACTACTGCTGGAACAAGAAGTATTTCAGAGAATGGAAGGAAATTCATTTAGTCCCCTGCATTGTGCAGTGTAAGAGGAGCCACACATAGTAAGGACCCGAGACGTTGGCCGCTCACATCATTGCTTTTCTAACATTTTTTTCCTCTTGCTTTCAGCATCAATGACAACGAAGGTGCTGCAGAAATGTTAATAGACACATTAGGTACAAGCATTGTGAATGCAGTAGACTCCAAAGGAAGGTGCGTACAAGAAGCACAAAATAGACGGTTTCCATAAAGGGTATTACTATTGGGGTTTATTCACACAGCAAAGTCTTGTTACAATTTTTTGCTGTGATTTACATTAAGTGCAATAGCTGTTAGAAAACCACGTGCAAATAAACTCTTATAGGGAGTGTGTCATTAGAAAATGACCTATTGTTCAAATAAACGTGTACCAAACAGCAGCTCCCCACCAGTCTGGTGAGGAATCACAGCTTGCACTGACAACTGCTTGAGTCTACATACGTTTCAATTCCAAAACCTAGAAAGAGTCCAGCAATGTAAATACAATCCCATATGATTCAACATTTATTGCATCATGGTAAAAAATAATGGTAGGCCACAAATTAGGCATAACCTGCCGACACATGTAGGCCAGTTCTTGGGCTCTTAAATTTATTGATAATTTAATCGTGGTGGAATTAACATTTATGGGGTATTCCCATCTCCAAGATCCTAGCCCAATATGTAGTGTAGGGTGTAATAATAATTTTAGCAAATACCTCCAATTAGAAATGTAGTATAGTTCTTCTGATAAGCGATGTCACTTAGTCCATGTGTAGAGCTTTGTAGTAGCTTACAACCACTCATATAGTGGTAACGTGTCTGTCTAGGCTAGGTACTGTGAAGTGTTTTCTATAATAGACATTTATCACCTAAGCATGAGAATCTCGGGGCACCTTAGGTTGTTGGAATTGTTGTCCCAAGCCCCCTGTTTCTACTCCTTCATAACTACAGTGAAGGTGCAGTTTGGATGCGGCGCTGGTTGCGCGTACATCATATAGCTCCTTTGAAAGTCTGAGACCGCCAAGTAGAGTGCTAGCCTGTTCTCCTCCAGCTCCTGCTTCCACGTCTCTCCTCATAATTTTTTTTTTTTATTATTCCTCTGCAGGACGCCCCTTCATGCTGCAGCTTTTACAGACCATGTTGAATGTTTGCAGCTTTTACTCAGCCATAATGCTCAAGTAAACGCTGTGGATTCTTCTGGAAAGACTCCACTAATGATGGCTGCCGAAAATGGGCAAACAAATGCAGTAGGTAAGAGTTGTTGACCACATCAGTGATCATTGTTTTGCTCCGGACAGATGCTATGGTGGGTTACATTTGTGCATCTTAAAAAATGGATTTATTTTTTGCAAGTGAAAAGTCCACACAATTGGTAATGATTGTAAAATCTGGTTCTCTTTAGCAGCCAAGCCCCCGCAGCTTTCACCTTTTTTTTCAGCACTATAAAAAATCCTTTCATTGCTCGCTACGTGCACTTAAGCCCGGTTTTCATTTTAGACCATTCCATAAATCTCCCCCATATTGGAATGGCACTATTCCATGTTCTGTGCTCTACAACGTCAGACATTAAAAGGGTTGTCCAGCCTTAGAGTACAAGTCTGCAGTTAGTCTCTCTCACTGCAGACTTGTGAAGCCTCACATTGCGAGCACTCTGAAGGCTCTCCAGTGCCAGCGGTGACTGCAAGTATGTGATTTGCATACATGCGGTCACGTGCCGACTAGATGAGCGCAGAATGACAGAATCACTGACTGGGTGGATCAGGGAAATGCTGTAGATATAGTATATCTTGACTTCAGCAAAGCATTTGACAAAGTATCTCACACAATCCTTATTGAAAAAATGACTAGGTATGGAATGGACAAGGCAACTGTTAGGTGGATTCATAACTGACTTAGTGATCGGACCCAAAGAGTGGTCGTAAATGGCTGCACATCCAGTTGGAAGAATGTCTCAAGTGGGGTACCATAAGGCTCTGTTTTGGGCCCTGTATTGTTCAACATCTTTATCAATGATTTAGATGAAGGAATTGAGGGTAAACTGATCAAATTTGCTGATGACACAAAGCTAGGAGGGATAGCTAATACTAGAGAAGAGAGAGGATTCAAAAGATATAAATAAACTGGAGCAGTGGGCAGCAACTAACAGAATGGATTTTAACAGGGAAAAATGCAAAGTACTACATCTGGGCAATACAAATGAAAAAAGCATATACAAAATGGGAGGAATAGGGCTAAGTAACAGCACATGTGAAAAAGACTTGGGTATACTAATTGATCACAGACTTAACATGAGTCAACAGTGTGATGCAGCAGCAAAAAAGGCAAATGCAATTCTAGGATGTATCAACAGAAGCATACAGTCTAGATCACGTGAGGTCATTATTGCCCTCTACTCCTCTTTGGTCAGACCTCATCTGGAATACTGTGTCCAGTTTTGGGCACCACATTTTAAAAAAGACATCAACAAACTGGAGCAAGTTCAAAGAAGAGCCACCAGAATGGTGACCGGTCTTCAAACCATGTCCTATGAGGAACGGTTGCAGGATTTGGGAATGTTTAGCTTGCAATAAAGAAGACTGAGAGGAGACTTAATAGCTGTCTACAAATATCTCAAGGGCTGTCACATTGTAGAAGGATCATCTTTATTCTCATTTGCACAAGGAAAGACTAGAAGCAATGGGATGAAACTGAATGGGTGGAGACACAGATTAGATATTAGAAAAAAACTTTTTGACAGTTAGGGTGATCAATGAGTGGAACAGGCTGCCACGAGAAGTGGTGAGTTCTCCTTCAATGGAAGTCTTCAAACAGAGGCTGGACAGACATCTGTCTGGGATGATTTAGTGAATCCTGCTTTGAGCAGGGGGTTGGACCAGATGGCCCAGGAGGTCCCTTCCAACTCTACCATTCTATGATTCTCAGTACATGTGTATTGAGCGAGGTTGGACACGGTCTAGTTTCAATGTGTCCGTAAGTATGAAAATCACATACTTATGGTCACGTGACCTCCCGACACAGAGAATCTTCACAGCGCGTAGTGTGAGGATTCACAAGTCTGCAGTCACTTGAAGGCCTGACAACCCCTGTAAGTACAGCTTTTGAGCTTAGATGTCTTGTAAAAGGGAGATGGTAAATTTATTCTCACTAATTGCCCCCCCCTTATCTGACTGGGGAAGATTGGTTAAAGACCTATTTTTTTTTATATTTTTTTATTATTTTAGTTTGTTGTTTTTTCAAGCCTTGTTGCATCTTTGTATAGCTTTGTGTTCTGTTCATATATTAATATTTTGCTAAAAAATGTTAGGCTAAGGATACCTGATATAATTTGGTCACCTATGAGAAGTGATTCTTTCCAAAAGTCCATCTCATGAGGGTTCTTGGTGCAAGCGACCAAAGGTCACCTTAGCCTTAAATGCACACAAAATCCTGCATTGTAGCGCCATATTCCATCACTAGGTGTCGCTAGTGTATCTGAATACAGGATTGGCTCGGCAGCACAGTGCAGCTCTGTCCCAGTAATTTTGATATTTCTGAGACAAGGTATAAGTTCCCATTACACTGCTGGGCTTTTGTGCACACCTTACATTTTTGCTGCATTTTTTTTAAGGTTTTTTTTTTTTTTTTTTTTTTCAAATTGAAAGCTGGTTTTTACAGTAACAGAAAATCTCAGGTACACGCCCGTTTTTTTTTTTTTTTTTTTCTCCTGACTGAATTTGCGAGCTGCAGCGTTTTTGAAATCTGCAGCGTGTCAATTTTTTTTTTCACCCATAGAAAGCAATGAGAAAGTGAAAAAACACTGCTGAAAGTGCAACGTACGTTTCTGTGAATGTGGCCTTTAAGGGGTTATCCCAGACGCTCTGTAATGATGTCCCCTCTCATGTAGGATGATTTGTTTCATCATTTTCTAGCCCCAGCCCCTCCACCATTCTTTTTGCTTGGTCTAGAGCCGCCCATTTCATACTATGTGACCACCGTAAACTACGTTTCCCACAATGCCCTGCTTCTCCAGGCTCCCTGCTTTCCTTGACACACACATAACAGCTACTTCTCTAACTGCTCTGTGATCTTCTATTTGCGCCCGGGGCAGAGTTGATCGGAGGAGACATGGTGCTTCATTTATTTCAGCTGCAGATGAAGGAAGGGAGACACAGTCATTACTAGTGGGTAGGCGGAGCCCAGATGAGATAGACACCTCAGATTGAAAAAAGAGTGTTGACCGGCCCCTCCAGCTCGGGCTCCTCCTACTCAGCTCTCCAGTTTACAATTTGAGGTCTCAGAGGATAGTCGCTGCTGGAAGCAGCTCCTCAGAAGATTTTATTATTTTTTATCGGACAAGAGACTTGGATCACCTAAAGTGGTCTAGAGGTCTCAGGGGTCTCAGCGCTGCTGGACCCCAACCTCTCCCTTGGCGGATCTGTATTACCCTATATGGTGGTCCCTGCAGAACCCTGCCGGCCCGGGGGATGAGGATGGCTTCCCTGGCGGGGGCGCAAACCACGCTGCAGGGGTCATTGCGTTCCCCGCCCTGGGGGGAAGCGATGGGCATAGTGCCAGAAACCCCTGGGGGTCCCTGTGGCGTTTTCGGCTGGTGAGTACTCCACATTTTAATGTGTGTGAGTGATTCAGCGACTGCTGCGGCAGCCGCTGTTACAGTATACATGCCGGTGACTGTGTGTTTTTTGTCCGCAGGTGGATGCCTGCAGGACATAGGAGGAGGGAGAGAGGAGTGCGCGCTTTTTTATTTTTTGAATTTCGCGCCGCTTTGAGCGCGCGCTTTGCGGCAGTCTCCTTTTCCGGCTTCTCTCATGAAGCACACGGGGGCACAGCGCGGCGGCCATTACTGACAGGCTGGAAGCTCCCTCGGAATCGCTCTCCTCCCCTCCCGGCAGACGCTGCACCGCGACCAGCTGGGTGAGTCGCTTCTAACCCGTCTAGGGCAGAAGCTTAACCCCTTCACCCCCACAGCGCGGGCGCCTTTCTGAGGCACAAATGGGTGGCAGACTGCGCTGCCTGCAGCTGTTATCTCATAAGGGGGCTCGCACACCTTTTCAATAAAGAGGTTGTGGGGAGTCTGCAACAGTAATACTGCCACTATACGTTCCTGCTAACGACGATAACGACGCATACTATGCGATCGTTTGTGTGACCATTTTTAATGTCGCTAGTAGCTGCCAATCTGGGCGATTTCATTAACAACGCATAAGCGATTAGTGATCCCCTTAATGACTTTGGCGGTCATTGCGATTTACTAACAGCGCAATCTTGTGAACGTTTCTTGTTAAGTGTGGCATAGCTGTTCTGTAGCTGCTGCCTTATAAGAGGCACTTGGGGCTCGCACACCCTTTTCATTGTTAAGGTTGTGGGGAGTCTGCGACTTTAACCCCTTCTTAGGCGGTTAACTCTTAATGGGGGACAGCTGGGGTAGCTCTCTCTTTAAGAGCTTTAACCCTTCAGCGTTCGTTTTTTCTTTAAGAAACACACTTTCTAGTTACTGACAGGTTTAACCTGCCATATACTGTGCAACCGTCTCCCAGATCCGCTACAGGATCAGTCGCGCATATCTGACGCGCAGACCTCGACGGCGTTAAGCGCAGCGGTCGGAGGTTCCAGTGGTGTCAGAATGGAGGCCCTCGCTAGTTTCTATTGATGGCCTGTCTGATTTTCTATTATTGAGTGTCAGCTAGATCCTCTCATGTCAGGAAGCGACACAAGCCGGTGCTTTCCTTCCCGCTTAACGAAAATGTCCGAGTCGGACAAGGGGGATCGGCAGGGACACTCTGCCTCTCTTTTGGGCCGTAAAGAGGTTTTTATTGGAGGCGTTACAGTTACCGGAGGAGGTATCTGGACGTCCTGGTAAGTCGGCCCGGAGGCTTTCAGTCACAATCAAGCTTTACCATCACTGGATGAGCTTAATGGGGCAGTGGAGAAGGAACGCCTGTGTCCAGAAAATTGAGACACCGTATCCGTGTTCTACGGAGTTGATGATAATTGGATCCTTCTCCTGAAGTGGATGTCCCTTTATCCCAGCTTAGCAAAATCCTCCTGTTAAGGGGAAGGCGAGTCTGCAGGACCCGCTGGACAGAAAAACGTAGATGGCAGAAAAATCCATCTGCGAGACCGCGGATCATGGATTCAGTATTAAGGATCCATGTGTGCTTGTAAAGTTTCCCTGAGCCGGTTGGACCGTCTACGGACGGCGTGGCAAGGTGGATCTCCTCTATCGAGGTAGATGGGTTTTCCAGTTGTTGGAGGATACTGCGTCACTGCTATCCAGGGCGCAATCTTCGGCAGTCACAGTCGGAAGAGCACTGTGGCTTAGACAGTGGACTGGGGACGCAGTTTCCAAACAGGTCAGCTATTTGGACCTGATCTCACGGAGCTGATTGCCAAGGTAAAGGCAAAAGAATCAGCTTTACCGCAGCGCAGAGCTGTGACTTCTGCGTCTGGCAGGACTAGTGCCGTTTTTGTCGGCGGTCCTTTCGGTCCAGGGGATGATTCAGTCAGCCCTCTGGGGTTCGGGTCGTCCCTCTCTTTTTTTTTTTTTAAAAAAAAAAAAAAAAAAAAGGGAATTCTCAGAAATTCCGCATACCCTGGAAACAGAACTTCCGTTAAGACAAGCGGGAAGCTGGCAAAGAGCCCGCTAAGGCGGACTGACGCCTGGGTCTCACTCGAGCGCTCTCGAGTGGGGGGTCGTTTACTCCAATTCAAACCGACTTGGGCTCCCCGCATGTCGGACACCTGGGTGTCACGGGTTGTGTTGGCAGGCTACTTCATAGAGTCTCTTTCTCGACCCCCAGACAGTTTTTTTGTCAACCTCGCGTTCCGTCAGAGCCCGAGCTTTTTGCCGCTCTGCTGCGGGAGGTAGTTTCCCTTCTGCAGAAAGGTGGGGTGGTGCCGGTTCCGCCGGAGGGCCGGGGAAGAGGGTTTTATTCTAACCTCTTTGTGGTCCCCAAAAAAGAGGACAAATTTCGGCCCATTCTGGATCTCAAAAGATTGAATCGGCATGTCCACGCCAGGAAATTCCGCATGGAGCCGCTTTGCTCCGTTTTTTGGCGGCCCTGTCGCAGAACGCTTTTTTGGTGTCAGTCGACATTCGCGACGCTCATTTGCACTTCCCAATCGGAAGGGCTCACCAGCGCTTCCTTCGTTTTGCCATAGGTCAGGACCATTACCAGTTTGTGGCTCTGCCATTCGGGTTGGCCTCAGCGCCCAGAGTTTTTACAAAAATTTCTGGCGCCTCTCATGGCATTTCTTCGAAGACAGGAGGTTTCGATTCTTCCCTACCTGGATGGCGTCCTCAAAGGAGGAGGAAGTGACTGCTTGCAATCTATCCCTTCAGCTCCTGGAGGACTTCGGGTGGCTGGTCAGTTGGGAGAAGTGGTCTCTGGAATCGTCGCAGTCAATCCTGTTTTTTTTGGGGAAGCATTTCGACACTGTACGAGCAGTGGTGATGCCTCCAGACAAGCAAGCATGTCTCCTTCGACATGTACAGGTTATGAAGTCTTCGACAGCGATGTGTCTTCGAGAGTGTATGCGCCTTCTGGGTTTGATGGTGGTCCATGGAGCCACTTCCGTTTGCGCAGTTTCATTCCAGGGCCCTCCAAAGGCTCATTCTGAGCCGTTGGGATCGATCGCAGACTTTGCTGGATTGCAGTCTCATCATCTCCCACAGGGTGCGAGAGTCTTTAGACCTGGGGAAGTCTTTCCTCCCTCCGAGGTGGTCGGTCATAACCACCGATGCCAGCCTGACGGGCTGGGGAGGTGTCTGGACGAGCTCTGGATTCAGGGAGTATTGTCGTCGGAAGAGTCTCCTGCCGATCAACATCCTGGAATTGAGGGCAATTTTCCTTTGCCTCCAACACTGGACGGTCCCTTTAAGCGGTCTGCCAGTCCGAGTGCAGACAGACAATGCGACGGCGGTCGTGTATATTGACCATCTAGGCGGGACAAGGAGTTCCAGGCTCATGGTGGAGGTTTCTCGGATCCTGGTATGGGCCGAGACCAGAGTGCCAGCCTTCTCTGCGATCCACATTTCAGGAGTTCAGAATCACGGCAGACTTTTTCAGTCGCGAGAAGATGGATCCCGGAGAATGGAGATCTTCATCTGGAGATTTTTGCACTGCTGTGCTCCCGTTGGGGAACTCCCCAAGTGGATTTGATGGCATCCAGGTTCAATGCCAAGTTACCGACTTTCATGTCCAGGTACAAGGACCCGAAGGCTGTGACGGTGGATGCTCTGGTGGCTCCGTTGGACCAATTTGAGCTAATCTATGTGTTCCCGCCGATACCCTTACTTCCTTTGGGGTTGTGTCGGATCAGACTGGAGAGAATCCCGGCTATGTTGATAGCCCCAGATTGGCCTAGGAGGACGTGGTTCTCGACGCTGGTGTCGCTTCTGACAGCGCCTCCTTTTCCACTTTCTCTTCGCCCGGACCTGTTAACCCGAGGGCCCGTTCGTCATTCGGACCTGAGGTCTCTGCGTTTGACGGCGTGGCTCTTGAGACCGAAATATTGACCGTCAAGGTTTTTCAGCCAAAGTCATTGCCACTTTGCGGGCTGCTAGAGGTCCGGCTACTACTAGGATTTATCACAAAGTCTTGGGAAGCCTTCTTTTTGTTGGTGTTCGGGTTCTTCAAGGAACCCGAGGATTCTTTCCATTCCCAATTTGTTGGCCTTTTGCAGTACAGACTGGACAAGGGTTTGGCAGTTAGCACTCTGAAGGGTCAGGTTCTGCCCTGCTTTTTGCTTTTCGGAAGGCTATCGCCTCGCGTAGGGACGTACGTTCCTTTTTTCGCGGAGTAATTCGTCAGTTTCCGCCGCGGAGGCGCCTGTGTCGCCTTGGCGGCTCAATCTTGTATTGGAAGCTCTTCAACATGGGCCTTTTGAGCCTATGGACTCTGCTAGCTTTTCTTTGCTATCTTGGAAGGTTGCCTTTCTAGTGGCGGTTACCTTTTTGAGAAAGGTTTCTGAGTTGGCGACTTTCTTGCTTGCCTCCTTTCCTGGAGTTTCACCCGGATCGCATAGTACTTCGCACATGGGGCGACTTCCTACCTAAGGTGGTGTCGCAATTTCATATTAACCAGGATATTGTGTTGCCCTCGCTCTGTCCGGAGCCGAGGAATGCGAAGGAACGGGCCTTGCACAAATTGGATTTGGTGCGGGCTTTGAAGTTCTATTTGTTTATTACTCAAAATTTTCGGAAGTCGGAACTCTCTGTGATTCCAGCAGGTCGTCAGCGTGGTCAACGAGCTTCCAAGGGCTCTATAGCTCGTTGGATTCGGTCGGCCTTTTTTAGAGGCTTATCGACTTAAAAGCGAACCTTGCCCGATTAAGATTCGAGCTCACTCCACGAGGGCTGTGACTTCCTCGTGGGCCTTTCATCAAGGGACCTTGGCAGCTCAGCTCTGCCGAGCGGCGACCTGGCGTTCCGTCCACACGTTTATAAAGTTTTATAAGGTGGACGTCAGTGCTTCCGCTGCTGCGGCCTTAGGACGTAGGGTCCTGCAGGCGGCCGTAACTTAAAGTTCTAGTTAACTTGTATTTGGCGCCTATTGTGCATTTATCTAGGTTGTTGGGATTCTGCCTTTTCCGGTTTTTTCCCACCCTTAATTTTTGGACTGCTTTGGGACGTCCCACTAGTAATGACTGTGTCTCCCTTCCTTCATCTGCAGCTGAAAGACGGATTTTGGTAAGAACTTACCTGTAAAATCCTTTTCAGCGAAGAAGGAAGGGAGACACAGATCCCTCCCATGGCAGAAGTGTGTTGTTGTTTTCAGATGCGGCGTGACCCTTCTCTGATAGCGATTATCTGGGCTGAGGTCGACGCGCTAAGGCTCTGTTCCAGCATCGCCAGCTCATCGCAGTGATCAGGTCCAGTGAGTAGTACCTGAATCTGTGTGGTTTTTGCCTACATGCATGCATAACCTGTATTCTTGTGTTTTTTTCTCTGAATTCCTTCAGAAGGGGTTATGTTGCTCCGCTGGTGATATTGCTCTTCCTTAAGCTTGTGTACAACTGGAGAGCTGAGTAGGAGGAGCCCGAACTGGAGGGGCCGGTCAACACTCTTTT
This sequence comes from Oophaga sylvatica, assembly GCA_033576555.1. Taxonomy (NCBI): domain Eukaryota; kingdom Metazoa; phylum Chordata; class Amphibia; order Anura; family Dendrobatidae; genus Oophaga; species Oophaga sylvatica. The sequence continues at coordinate 66,322,636 of JARQOD010000006.1, read as the reverse complement.
TTTAATCTGAGGTGTCTATCTCATCTGGGCTCCGCCTACCCACTAGTAATGACTGTGTCTCCCTTCCTTCTTCGCTGAAAAGGATTTTACAGGTAAGTTCTTACCAAAATCCGTCTTTTAGAGTTGTACCCCCCTGAGCTGAGGTTTAGATTGTGGGAACATTGGAGCATGCAGATATTGGGCGAAAATTTCAGACATCAAGAATGACGGCCTTGAGCTGTAATTTATTACGTGTTTTGTTTTTTTAGTATATGTTTTTGATTTTCTCTTTCAGAAGTGTTGGTCAGCAGTGCAAAGGCGGATCTAACGCTGCAAGATAACAATAAGAACACTGCGTTACATTTGGCATGTAGTAAGGTACGATGGGAAAAACTTAATTATAAAGGGGATACATCTTATAATAAAACCAGACTGTGCAACTGGCTGCATTGCCAAAATGTGACTCGCCCGTAGTGGCCAGTGGCTGATTATGACACAAAATTGTGCTGCCATTGGCCAAACCGGGTGAACAGAGTTTGGTCACGCAGGAGCTGCACAGCCTGGTCTCACCCCAATCATTCTCATCCTTTCAATTGCCTGAGCAGCCATTCCCACAGAAATGCAGCGCTCTTCTTTTTTGTATTATCTTCATTATTTAATAAATATAATATATACTGAGTGCCAATCCCATTTTTCCAGGTGACCTGTCAATGACTCTTCTGTATGAGAAGATTTTTACATGTAAGCCTTTATGGAGTTTGGAGTCCGTCAGGATTTTCCTCCCCAAACTTATATTCGCATGTAGTTCTTTCAAAGACAAGTCCAGCAATACCTTTACATGGCCAGTCCGTTCCTCCATTATTGAGAAATCAGAATTTGAATTTCTATGCAAAAGAAGCTGAAGAGCTATGGTACATCTGAAGCCTGCGTCACTCCAGCTCTATTCCCTGCAGATCACCACCTTCTGCTTCATTTGACAGATTCTAAGCTGATTTCAGGCAAATGAACCATCAATCAAGTAGAAGATGACAATACTGAGCGGGGATTAGAGCTGGAGTGACAGAGGTTTCAGATGTACAATAGTCCTCCAGCCTCATTTTCATATCAGTATTATATTATATATGGTATTGCCGGACTTGGCTTTGTAAGGACACATGCCTATATAACTTATTTTGCAATGTGGAATCCTGATAACAGATTATTTTTAACCTGGATAGGCTATACTGAAAAACATTTGTAACTCTTGCTCTAATTGCTTGAAATGAATGTTTAATCATTTGAAATTAGTAATACTATTACACTCATTCACAGACCTTCTTGCTTCAAGAACTTTGTAATTTACTTTTGCTTGATGGGATATTACAGAGCTTTTTATTTTGTCTCCACTTGTAGGGTCATGAAACTAGTGCCTTGTTAATATTAGAGCAAATTACTGACCGAAACCTCATCAATGCAACAAATGCAGCTTTGCAAACGTAAGTAATTTTTTATACTACATAAGAATATATTATTAGTGTGCACAAAAATAGGTTTTCTATTAAATTCAAACCTAAGCAATCCTTGATTATTATATATGTAAATTTTAAGGGGTTTTTTTTTTTTTTTTTTTTTTTGTTACAATGGAGTCGAGATGCAAATCTATATTTTGTGTATTTTGTTTTGCAGACCTCTGCATGTAGCTGCCCGGAATGGTTTAACAGTTGTTGTCCAGGAGCTTCTGGGGAAGGGAGCAAGCGTTTTGGCAGTCGATGAAAATGGTACATGATGAAATGCGCAAAAAATATTAGGGGACACTTAATAAATTTAAAAAAAATCTCATGTACAGGTCTTGTGCCTCACTCAACATGTGGGCATGGCTTAGTTTGATAAGACCATCTATTCTAAGTTACATTGTCGAAATAACAGAATTTGTAAATTCGCCCCCTGTATTTTGGGTTGCCTTGCTCTCACACGCAATCTGTCTTGAGCATTGTTGTGATCTCTTGTGGCCTGCCTTCATTTATGTGTGTACGTAATTGTCTTATACAGTCTGGTCGGTTGTCTGTGTATGTATGTGTGTACATACTGTGCTAAATTTTGGCCAGGATTGGAGGGAAAAAGAAGTGCTGCCAAGTAAGAATGCCTCGAGAAGTCTAAATCAAATCAATATTTGGTGTGACCACCTATTGTTTTCTAAATTACACCAATTCTTCTAGGTACACTTGCACAAAGCCGGGGATTTTGTAGCGGTATAGCTAGGTGTATTATACTGAACTGGTAATAATGATCATTTTCATATGTAGGTTGAAACAGTTAACTGAAGCAAACTGCTGTGTAAGAGCCTTAAAACTGGGTGAGGAACAGCCAAACTCTTACACAATTGAGGTTGTAGAAGACTTTTTCATTGCACAGGTCATACACCACGGCAGCACTGAGCACAGAAGCGAGGTAGTTATACTGCATCACTAAGGTCTCTCAGAGGTAAACATTTCAGAGCAGACTGGGATTTCAAGATGTGCCGTTAAAGCTTTTCTGAAGAAGAAAAATTAATAAATAGGCAATTTTGAGGACTGTAGACACAGTGGTTGGCCAAGGAAGATTAGTGCAGCACTTGATAGACACGTCATGCTTACTTCCCTTTGAAATTATGAGATATCTAGCATTGCCATCAGCTCAGAAGTTGCAGAAGTCAGTGGGGACCTAGCTACACCTATCTACTGTTCGGAGAAGTCTGGCCAGAAGTGGTCTTCATGGAACAATTGCTGCCAAAAAGCTATACAATTTAACATGGAAACAAGGTGAAGTGACTCAATTGTGCACAAAAACATAGGAACTGGGGTGCAGAAAATTACATGAAGAGATGATTTGTGCAAGCCTAGATCCACAGAAGATCTGTAGTTAGTTCTCCAAGATGTTTGGTCACAACCTCCCTGCTGAGTTAATTCAAAAGCTGTGTGCAAGTGTACCTAGAAGTGATGGTGTTTTAAAGGCAAAGGGTTGTCACCAGGGATGAAACCGACACCAGTACCAGACACCTAGTGTCCAGTACCAAGCTCCGAACATGGATTTTTTTACCGGAAGTCCCTTTTACTGTTTGGGTTGGGTGCCAAATAAAGTTTGTTTTGCAGTGCAGCCAATCAACAAGCTTTTAAACTGTTGGCATTTCCGGGGCCATCACAGCCATGTCAAGTGTTAGCATGGCTCTGATTGGCCAGCACAACACATGACTCGGCCTGTGTAAATGCAGGATTATGAGTGGCACCGCCATTGTGCTTTGATTAGCATAGGAACAGTATAAAATAAAAAAAATTAAAAAACCTACAAGGGGTTCCCCGTATATTTAATAACTAGCCAAGTGAAAGCTGGTCTTGTTATTCTGTGAAAGGGCCAATAACCATGGAGCTTCCAAGCCTATTAATAACAGCCCTTAGCTTTCTGCTTTGCCTTTGCTGGTTATTAAAAATGGGAGGACCCAAAAAACATGATGTGGCTTCTCCCCTATTTTTAATAACCAGCTAAGGCAAAACAGACTGCTGGGGGCTAATATTAATAGGCTGGAAAGGTCCATACATATTTTCCCCTTCCTAGCCTAATAAAATCAGCCCTTATAAATGGCACATCCATTAGATGCACCAAATCTGCCACTTATGCACCAATTCGGTTCTTCCTGATTGCCCTGGTGCGGTGGCAATAGGGGTTATAGTTTTTGGAGTTGATATCAGCTGTGTAATGTCAGCTGGCCTCAAGCCCAGGGGTTTAGTAATGGAGAGGCGTCCATCATACACCTCATACTAACCCCATACTTAGAAAGGCACACACAGAAAAAAAAAAGTTGCTTTTTTTTTTTTTTTAATAGACTCCTCCACACCTTCCCTGGTTTACCTGTTTATTAAAAAATTATCCTCACTGCTCCAGTGAAATCCATTGTAGTTTCCACGACGTCCCGCGATTCTCTCCTGCAACCTTATGGAGCATCGTTCTGAGAAAAATCTTCATCGGTTATTCACGGTCATGTCTCACTGGCGATGACCTCACGAACGTCATCGCCCTTGAGACATGACCGTGAGTGACTTATGCAGCCTCTTTCTCTCCATTACTAACCCCTGGGCTTGATGCCAGCTGACATTACACAGCTGATATCAACCTCAAAAACTATTACCCTGATTGCCGCCATACAAGGGCAATTGAGAAGAGACGAGGCTAAGCGCCAAAAGGCAAAGCAGACAGCTGAGGACTGATATTAATAGGCTGGGAAGCTACATGCATATTGGCCTTTTCCTAGCATAAGACCAGCTCACAGCCACAGCTGTCTGCTTTTCTTTGGCTGGTTATTAAAAATTAGGGGAAACCACGTCGTTGTTTTCATTCATTTATTAACAAGTACAGTAAACTGCACAAAAGGCACTGCTTCACTCCTCCACTTGGACCTCCACCTCCAGGATAAAGATTATTTTTAATTTTGTTATTTTAAGTAATTTCCCAATCCACATTTTTTTGCAGGACAATTGTCCTGCTCTTGCCCCCATTTTGCTTCCTTTTGCAGCACCGTAGCCCTTACTATGACCATTTTACAGCGCCAAAGTTCAGGTCCCCACTGACTTATATGGGATTCAGGGTCAAATTCTGCTACCTGAACTGAACTTTAGACTAAAGTTGGGCCGAACGCGAACTTCCATGGGTCCACTCATCCCTAGTTGGCACACAAAATAGTGATGTGAGTTAGATTTCTCTTTGGTTCATTCACTTTGCATTTTGTTAAGTTCATTTTTTATCAATGAATACTTTTATTTCTAAAACAATTCTCGTATTTCAGCATTTTTGTTTTCCACACCTGTCTAAAATCTTTGCACACTACCACATGCAAATATATATATTAGACACACATGGGTGAAATAAGTATGCAACGTCACCAGTTTTATAAGTAAATATATCTCTATTGGCATGAAGTTCTCACCAGATGTCTGTAACAAAACATCCAATCCACACAGGAAAATAAATCAAACCCTAGATGTATTAAGGTGCAAGAAGCCATGGAAATTCGTGGCACCAGCTGAAATCTATCAGTAATTAGAAGGCAATCTTGCCACATAGAGAAAAATATTAGCTGGTTCAACTGATGGCCTATAAAAAGGTGTCTCGTTACCAATGTGCCATACACTAAACATCTTATGATGGGTAAAACCAGTGAGCTGTCTCAAGACATTCGCCACCTTATTGTTGCAAAACATACTGATGTTTTTGGTTACAGAAGAATTTCTAAACCACTGAAGGGTCCAACGAGCACTGTTGGGGCCATATTCTGAAATTGGAAAGCTGCTAGAATGGCCCAGCTAATAACCTGACCTGCATCCAATAGAAAATTTATGAAAGGAACTGAAGCTCATAGAAGGAGCTCACGGGAACTTCAGGATTTGAAGAGTATTTGTGTGGAAGAATGAGCCAAAATTGCAACTGAACAATGCATGCGACTAGTTTCTCCATATAGGAGGCATGTTACAACTGTTATCACCAACAAAGGCTTCTGTGTAGAAAGTATTAAGTTTCAGTAAGGGTGTTCAGTACTTTTTCTCTGTCATTTCTCATTAATACACTTAATTTAATTTCTGGAATAGCTGTCCACAAATTACATTAAGTGGAATAATGAGATTGCCTGTGTGTATTGGATGGGTTGTTACCAAAATCTGGTGAGAATTTTATGTTAATTGCACCTTTAGAAATAGATTTACTTAGAAAATTAATAACATGATCAACATTTATTTCACTTCCTCGTATGTATGTGTGTGCATTTATATATATTATGCCTGTTTACATAATATATTCACACATATTTGTATATACAGTGGCATGTAAAAGTTTGGGTACCTCTGGTCAAAATTACTGTTATGAACAGTTAAGAAAGTTAAAGATGACATGATCTCTAAAAGGGATAAGTTAACGATGACACATTTCCTTTGTATTTTAGGCTATATATATATATATATATATACACAGTACAGACTAAAAGTTTGGACACACCTTCTTATTATGGCTACTTTGAAGAACCTAGAATATAAGACATATTTTCAGTTGTTTCACACTTTTTTGTAAAGTGTAATGTATAATTCCACATGTGTTAATTCATAGTTTTGATGCCTTCAGTGTGATTCTACAATTTTCATAGTCATGAAAATACAGAAAAATCTTTGAATGAGAAGGTGTGTCCAAACTTTTGGTCTGTACTGTGTATATATATATATATATATATATATATATATATATAAATATATAATATACACAGTACAGATATATATATACAGATATATATAGATATATATATATATATATATATATATATATATATATATATATATATATAGATGTGTATGTATATATATATATATATATATATATATATATATATATATATTACAAAGATACATTTTAAAGATTACAAAAAGGAAAATTGGCCAATGAAAAGGTTTGGGCACCCTGCATGGTTAGTACCTAGTAGCACCCCCATTTTAAAGTATCACAGCTTGTAAACACTTTTTGTAGCCAGCCAAGAGTCTTTCAATACTTGTTTGAGGGATTTTCATTCATTCTTCCTTGGGAAATTCTTCCAGTTCTGTGAGATTCCTGGGTCATCTTGCATGCACTGCTATTTTCAGGTCTAGCCACAGATTTGCAGTGATATTCAAATCAGGGGACTGTGAGGGCCATTGTAAAACCTTCAGCTTGTGCTGTTTGAGGTAGTCTATTGTTGATTTTGATGTGTGTTTAAGATCATTATCCATTTGTAGAAGTCATCCTCTTTTCAACTTCAGCTTTTTTTCTGATGGTGTTATGTTTGCATCAAGAATATGTTGAAATTTCATTGAATCCATTCTTTCCTCTACCTGTAAAATTTTCCCCGTGCCATTGGCTGCAACACAACCCAAAGCATGGTTGATCCGCCCCCATGCTTAATGGTTGGCGAGATGTTCTTTTCTCTTTCGTCTCATTGGGGGACACAAGACTGTGGGTGTATGCTACTGCCGCTAGGAGGCTGACACTAAGTAAATATAAAAAAAGGTTAGCTCCTCCTCCGCCGTATACACCTCAGCACTGGCCGCAGGCAAACCCAGTTCATGCTTAGTGTCTGATGGAGGCACACGTCTGATTTCTTTCAGACCATTTTTTTTTCCCACTTTCCCACGAAGACGAGATAGGGGCGACGGACCCTTTTGAAGGGGTCCGATCTCCCCAAACCACCAACGGGCGAGCACGTGGAGTGTCGCCTCCACGTACCCTTTCCCGCAACGTGGGACACGAATGCCGGACTCAGCCCTGACCACCCTAGAGTATTGAAACCCTAGGCTGTACAGAGGCAGGAGATAGTCCGTGCAGCCCCCACTGCACCACCAATGCTAGACTGCGGTGCTGCAAGGAGGTGGACGGTCCCTCTCCTCATCCCCTGAAGGGGTGATGGAGTTAGGGTGCCTGCACCGTCCCACTTTTTCTGCAAGCCCCCCTCTAATCTGAGTTTGGGCGAGACGCTGGCCACTACAAGCAAGGACGCGTCCAAGCAGAATCTACGGCCGGAGACCCACCTTTAAAACCGGTATTGTCGCGTGGAGAGAGGCCGGAGGATGGGGCTGGAGCAAAGGAGCTGCGCAAGGATCAGTGAAGCGTCTCTGAGGTGATCGGGGATCCAGCCTGGCTTCAGCCAGGAACAGGCGAGTCCCGGCGTGAGTCCCGCCCCCTAAAGGTGCATCATCTTCCGGCGGCCGCCGCCAAAAATTTAGCCCCCGGCTTCGGCCGGCGCTAGGCCGCGGGCGGAAATTTAGTCCCCGGCTTCGGCCGGGGACTAGGCCGCGCTGTCTAATCTTGCTCCCGGCTTCGGCCGGAAGATAGGCCGGGCCCCGCCCCCGGCAGCGACACCTCTGGCGGGCCCGCCCCCGGTTTATCGGGCGGCCTCCTCCAAAAATTGTATCCCCGGCTTTGACCGACGTTAAGCCGCGCCTCGTGACTCCTCCCCCCAAGCCTCGGCTATTTAGGCACGCCCCCCTGAAAGGGGAGCGCGCTTTTTTGAAGTCTGGAGCCTCAGTCTTCTCTCTTGCGCAGTGACCTTCCAAGCTCTTCGCAGGACGGGCATTCCACCATTGTCAGACGTTCGGGGACAGGACTGGGGTGAGTGCTACTACCTCCAGCCTGGTTGCTCCGCTTCGCTGCGCTCCGCTACACCGCACCGCCACATCCAAATTATTGCGGGAAGGACTCTGTGACAGATCCAGTATGTCCAGAAGGGCTAAGACCCACACGGTGCTGTATACAGCATGCATTGCCTGCAGATCCCCTTTTCCGCACGCCCAGACTAATCGGGTCTGTGAAGCCTGTGACTCCGAACGGGCTCAGGAGCCCTCACCTATAGCCGAGCCCAGTGCGTCAGGTCCCCCGGAATGGGCCCTGTCTCTGTCTCAATCTGTGGCGTCATTAACGAGAGCAATCGAGTCCCTTCAAGCTCCCGATAGGAGCAGGGACAGTGGTTCACCCGTCTTGGCTACGTCTCAGGAACCTCCGGCCTGCAGGGGCCGCGCTCTCACCAGGCATACGCAGGGGAAGCGAACCCACACTGCGTCGCCTATGCCGTCCGGGGCCTCGGCATCCTTCAGTTCAGTTTCTCGCTCTCCCTCACCATTGGAGGCGAGTGATCAATATTCGGACTCCGATTCTGAAGGTTCCCTCAATTTAGAAGCACCAAATTGTCAGGAGACAATTCACAGTCTGATTGAAGCTGTCAATCAATCCCTGGGGGTAGATGATGAGTCCACCTTAGCCTCTGGTCATAAGGTGTCCTTCAAACGAGCCAGGCAAACTCATAAGGTTTTTGGTGCTCATCCTGAGTTTGAAGAGCTAGTGCAGCGCCACCGGGAAAAACCGGACAAGCGCTTCGCAGGACAAAAGGCCATTAATACCAGATATCCTTTTGCTCCCGAACTTCTGAAGAAGTGGGCGGAATCTCCTGCGGTCGACCCTCCTGTGTCGCGTTTGGCGTCTAAGACGCTTCTCTCTCTTCCCAACGGTTCCTCGATCAAGGATCCAACGGACCGTCTGATTGAAAGCTTGGCCCGCTCGGTGTTTGAGGCATCAGGCTCTGCTCTCTCTCCTTCTTTTGCAGCGACTTGGGTTGCTAAGGCCATGATATCCTGGTCGGAGTCTCTAAACAGAGCTCTCCACGGCTTAGAAGTACCGTCTGAGGTAACTGAGATCTCTAATCAGATAGCTCTTGCAGGAGACTTTTTAATTTAATGCTTCCATGGATGCGGCGAATTGCGCAGCCCTAGCTGCTGCTAATGCGATTGCCATCAGGAGATCCTTATGGTTGAGAACTTGGCGAGCGGACTCAACTTCAAAAAAATCACTTACATCCTTACCGTATCAGAGTGGCCGGTTATTTGGCGAGAAGTTGGATCAGCTCATATCTGATGCGACAGGAGGGAAGAGCAGTTTCCTTCCTCAGCAAAAGATTAGACAGCCTTTTCGCCGACAACTTCAGCCTCGGTTTAGGGCTTTTCGTAACCCAGGTTGGGCCGCGACAGCCACCTCCAGCGGCGCAGGTCGACCTAATCAAGCTAGAGATCGCCAGGTCTCCTACAAGACCAACCCTTTGGGAAGAATGCGACCTCAACAGCCAAGATCTAGAGGGTCTAAACCCAAAGATATTCGGACAAATGACTGGAGGCAGAATCCGGTCGAGTCATCCAGAGTAGGCGGCCGCTTACTCTGGTTTCTCCCCACTTGGTTATCGATTACTCACGACGAGTGGGTCAGGGAGTAAGGTACTGCCACACTACACAATCCGCTAGCGATCTCGTTAGCGTCGCATACTAATGAGATCGCTAGCGGGATTGTTTCTATATCGCTAGTAGCTACCTATTTTAGCGATGTCGTTAGGACGCTATCGCGGTTAGCGATCTCCTTAACGACTTTAGCGGTACAAAAGTACCGCTAAATCGCTAAAAAAGGTGCCACACTTAGCGATATATACTTACCCAGCGGGGCGCCAGTGACGAAAATAGGGTCCGGAACGATTCCAGCGACGAGCGAGATCACAGCAGGAAGCTCGTCGCTGGCAGATGCCGCACACAACAACATCGCTAACGGGATCGCTAAATAGTGACGTTTTTTAGCGATCCCGTTAGCGATGTTGTTTAGTGTGGCATACCTTTAGTCTCCTCGGGGTACAAAATAGAATTTATCAGCCTTCCGTCAAATCATTTCTTTCCCTCGCGTCTTCCCAAAAAAGAATCCCGGGTTCACGCCTTATTCAAGGCGGTCGAATCTCTTCGGCGCAGCGGGGTCATTGTTCCTGTACCAGAGGTCGAAAAAGGTCAAGGGTTCTATTCCAATCTGTTCATAGTACCCAAGAAGGACGGCACTGTAAGGCCTATTTTGGACCTAAAACGTCTGAATCAATTTGTCAGGATTCGACATTTCCGAATGGAGTCTCTCCGCTCGGTCATAGCAGCCATGGAAAAGGGGGAATTTCTAGCGTCAATAGACATTCAGGATGCATATCTTCATATCCCTATATTCCCTCCTCATCAAAGGTTTTCTTCGGTTTGCCATCGGCAACCTTCACTTTCAGTTCGCAGCCTTGCCCTTCGGGCTAGCCACAGCCCCCAGGGTTTTCACAAAGGTTATGGCTGCTGTTGTATCCATTCTGCACTCCCGGGGGATAGTCATCTTGCCATACTTAGACGATCTCCTCATCAAGGGGCCGTCCTGTCAAGCCTGCGAGGAAAGTGTCAACATCACGCTAGACACCCTTACTCGCCTAGGGTGGCTGGTGAATCTAAAGAAGTCGTCTCTCGTGCCATCTCGGAAGATAACCTTTTTGGGGATGACTTTCAACACTGCTCAGGGGTTGATAACTCTTCCTCGGGACGAGGCCCTAGTTCTCCGTCAGGAGGTACGGATCCATCGCCAACCGATTCCTCACACCATCCGGTTTTGCATGAGGGTCCTAGGAAGGATGGTGGCGGCAATCGAGGCCATTCCATTTGCCCAGTTCCATCTCCGCTCCCTTCAGCATGCAATCTTGGCAATATGGAACGGGAGCCCTTACTCGCTCAATCTCCGGTGCCGTCTGTCTCTGCAGGTCAGACAGACACATGGTGGACAAACAGCACCACTCTTCTCCAAGGGCGATATTTTCCTCCAGTCCATTGGCTGGTAGTCACAACAGACGCCAGCCTTCTCGGATGGGGAGCAGTGTTTCGTCACTATACAGCCCAGGGGACGTGGTGTCGGCAGGAATCGACCCTCCCGATCAATATTCTAGAGATCCGAGCTATTCGGCTGGCTCTGAGGCATTTTCACCATCATCTTGCTGGCCGCCCGGTCCGAATACAAATACACACGAATACACGGCCGTGGCATACATAAATCATCAGGGAGGTACCCGCAGCAGGGCGGCCATGCACGAGGTAAAACATATTCTGACCTGGGCAGAAAGAAATCACTCTGTGATATCAGCGGTCCACATTCCAGGCGAGGAGAATTGGGTAGCGGATTTCCTCAGCCGTCAGGGGATAGCGTCAGGAGAATGGTCGCTACATCCCGAGGTCTTTCAGCAGATATGCCTACGCTGGGGAACCCCAGATGTGGATCTGATGGCCTCCAGAATAAACGCCAAGGTGCCCAACTTCGTCTCCCGGTACCGGGATCCGCAGGCAATTGCAGTGGACGCCCTGGTTCTACCGTGGAATCCGTTTCATCTTCCATACTTGTTTCCACCGATAGCTCTGCTCCCAAGAGTGATCAGAAAGATCAGGTTAGAGGGGGTCCCAGCGATATTAATCGCTCCGGATTGGCCGCGTCGTTCATGGTACGCAGAGCTGGTACAGCTGCTCGCCGACGCACCCTGGCGTCTGCCAGAACACACTGACTTTCTCTCCCAGGGCCTAGTTTACCACCAGAACTCAGCGGTCCTGTGTTTGACGGCGTGGCCGTTGAATCTTGGATCCTGACCAGGGCTGGATTCTCCAAAAAGGTCGCTGCTACAATGGCAAGCGCCCGGAAACCCGCCTCGGCTCGTATCTACCACGGTACTTGGAAGGTCTTTTTTACTTGGTGCAGGGAACATGGTTGTTCCCCGCTTCTGTTTTCAATTCCAAACATTCTATCATTTCTCCAAGCGGGCCTAGATTCAGGTCTAGCTCCGAGTACTCTTAGACGACAGATATCAGCCTTGTCTGTTCTTTTTCAGCGAAAAATCGCGTCTAATTTACAGGTTAAGACCTTTATTCAAGGGGTTGTCCATATAGTGCCCCCATACAGGGCTTCCTTAGATGTTTGGGATCTCAATCTGGTCTTGGGAGTCCTGCAGGAATCTCCATTTGAGCCTCTTCAGGAGGTTTCCCTGACATACCTTTCCTGGAAAGTGGTGTTTTTGGTAGCCATAACATCCATAAGGCGGGTTTCGGAGCTGGCAGCACTGTCTTGTCGAGCTCCGTACTTACTTTTTCACCATGACAAGGTAGTGCTCAGGCCAACACCACCTTTTTTGCCTAAAGTCGTGTCCTCATTTCATATCAATGAGGACATAGTTTTGCCCTCATTTTGCCCAGCTCCGACGCACCGAGTGGAGAAGGCTCTCCATACGCTGGATCTGGTGAGAGCACTCAGGAGATATGTATCTCGGACGGCATCCTTTCGGCAGACGGACACGCTGTTTATCCTTCCCGAAGGTCGCAAGAAGGGACTCGCTGCCTCTAGGTCAACTTTAGCCAGATGGATACGGTTAACCATTCAGGAGGCCTACCGCATCAGAGGCGCTGTGGTTCCCGCAGGAATCCGGGCTCACTCCACCAGAGCAGTGGGTGCCTCCTGGACTCTTCGGCATCAGGCTTCGGCGGAACAGGTTTGTAAGGCGGCAACCTGGTCCAGTCTGCATACTTTTTCCAAACATTATAATGTCCATACTCAGGCTTCAGCGGATGCAAGTCTGGGTAGAAGGATTCTTCAGGGCGCGGTAGTGCACCTATAGGCAATGCCTGTTATAAATTACACTGTGTAGTCGATTTCCCACCCAAGGGACTGCTTTGGGACGTCCCACAGTCTTGTGTCCCCCAATGAGACGAAGGAGAAATACGGATTTTTGTGTTACTCACCGTAAAATCCTTTTCTCCGAGACGCTCATTGGGGGACACAGCACCCTCCCTAATAGCCGGATGGCTTCGTTTTGGAGTTGATTCTATGTTTTGGGTCTATGTCAGTAGATTTACTTCTGGATATATTGTACCTGTGTTAACACTGATTTATTCTTTAGCCTCCTACTGCTTTTTGCACTAAACTGGGTTTGCCTGCGGCCAGTGCTGAGGTGTATACGGCGGTGGAGGAGCTAACCTTTTTTATATTTACTTAGTGTCAGCCTCCTAGCGGCAGTAGCATACACCCACAGTCTTGTGTCCCCCAATGAGCGTCTCGGAGAAAAGGATTTTACGGTGAGTAACACAAAAATCCGTATTTCTTGAAATTCTGTGCCCCTTTTTTGTCCACACGTATCTTTTGATCATTATGGCCAAAGAGTTTTAATTTAAACTCATTGTCCACAGGGCGTGTTTCTAAAATGCATAAGGCTTATTTGGGTGTTCTTTTGCATTCTTCTTTTGCTGAATTTTACGGTGAGGACCCGGGAGAAGTTTTCTTCTGATGACTTTCATGAAGGCCATATTTGTGCAGCTGTCTTTAAAGAGTAAAACAATGTACCACAACTCCAGAGTCTGCTAAATCTTTCTGAATGTCTTTTGCAGTCAAGCATGGGTTCTGAATTGCCTTCTCTAGCAATCCTACGAGCAGCTCACTGAAATTTTGCTTGGTCTTCCAGACCTCCACTGTTCCTGTTAACTGCCATTTTTTAATTACATTTCGAGCTGAAGAAACGGCAGCTTATACCGTATTTTTCAGACCATAAAACGCACTTTTTTTTCTCCAAATTTGAGAGGAAAGTGTGGGTGCGTCTTATGGTCGGAATGTAACGTGGGCAGGGGGGCAGCGGTGGAGTGAGATCGGAGGAGGCAGGAAAATATCCCCTCCGCTGCAGGAAACCAGCGCTGGGGAAACCACTGGTCCTGATACTTAAGTGCAGTGAATATTCATTAGCCGCTTCCCCGCCCACCTATCAGCTGAGCGGGGAGCAGCAAATGACAGAGCCACATGGTTTCCCCAGCGCCTGATTCCTGCAGCAGCTGGGGAGATCTGTGTCTGAAGGAGGCGGCAGGAGCACAGTGCAGCAGGAGGCATCGCATACCTGACAGCACAGGGGCTGTGCTGATGCGATGGTGAATGCTCCTGTGGAGGACCTGTGATGAGGTCATGAAGAGGGCGGGCTGGAGCATCACATGACCACACAAAGCCCTGCCTCTTCATGGTGTCATCACAGGTCCTGCAGACACACTGTACAAGAAATAATTAATTAAAAGGTTAGTAATTACAGCACATAAAAAAATCACTCTGCCATCCTGTGGTGGACTATAACTCCCAGCATGCCATAGGATCGGCAGGACATGCTGAGAGTTATAGTTCTCCCATGGGATCTTAAAGCAGCACTCCAGTGTTATTTTTCAGTGCTGGAGTGGTGCTTTAAATATAAGCCCTGTGCCCTCATTCATATACTCACCCTCCAGCGTCTTCACATAGTAATTTACAGACACCACACTGGTCCCGCAGCACCATCTCCTACCCGTAGCTTCCAACATAATAACATACTATTATATATAATAACACCACATACAATAGTATGTTATTAAATATTTTACCACATTTTTTGCTTCAAATATATTTTTCCCTATTTTCCACCTCTAAAACCTGGGTGCGTCTTATAGTCCGGTGCGTCTTTATAGTCCGAAAAATACGGTAAATGTTTTTCTATCTTATAGCCTTCTCTGCTTTGGAGGCCTCTACCATTTTCATTTTCAGAGTGCTAGTCAGCTTCTTAGAAGAACCCATGGCTGATGGTTTTTGGCAGAAGGTTAGAGGAGTCTTGTTTTTATAAAGTTGGGAATTTTGCATCACTTGACCTTTCCTAACGATGATAGTAAACAAGTCATTACCCTAAGAGATTAATTAAGGTCTGAAAACTTGATCAAAGGTATCTGAGCATAGAAATCTCCAAGGGTGCCGTAATTTTGACCAGGGGATGCCCAAACATTTACATGCCACTGTATGTATCTTTGTTTTATGCTTCATTAATTTCTATGTCTCTGATAATACAGGCTACACACCAGCTTTGGCTTGTGCTCCAAATAAGGATGTTGCTGACTGTCTGGCTCTCATCTTGGCCACCATGATGCCGGTCTCATCATGCAGCACAATGCCATCTCTAACTTTAAACCACTATACCAATCCCTCAAAGACTGTCACATTTGACTCTTTGCCTATCGTGAGAAGCGAGCACAGCTCTTACTGCAGTTTCAACAATATCGGCAGGGAGGATGGATATCCATACACAGAAGAAGATGAGCTCAATGACTCTGACTCTGAGACCTACTGAGGTGCTGCAGGAGCCCAGGTTTTTTTGTTTTTTGTTTTTTTTTTAAGTTTTCATAAGTGCAACCTGAAAGAGTTTTCTTCCTTGTTCTACCACAATGGCTAGAAATTTAGGGGTTAAATTATCTCATTTTTTTTCCTTTTTAAAAAATATACACTGATTTGATGAATAACTTTGGAAATGTTTTAATCTGACCCATTTTGTTGGTTAAGAATCCTTTCTACATCTGAATAAATAACAAAGTAAAGAACTGGTCGTTAGAAGCGGGGAATAGTGGGAACAGAGGATCTGAGGACTTTCAAGCAGTTGTTACTGTTTTATTTAAACTTTTATTGTCTGTGTCGAGAGAATCTTTTATAATGCGGGGCATAGCAGTCCAGCCAGCAGACTCCTATAATTATTATTATTATTATTGTACAGGAAACATTATAATAAATAATGTATAAATAAAATGAAACATTTTTGATGGCAATAAATGAATTTGGTACATCTGGCATTGTGTGTACATCAGTTTGCCAAAGGACCAAATAACTTTTTTTTTTTTTTTTCTACAAATGGTTTTTGGATGTGTAATGACTGGAATCCGTTAATCTAAAACTGTACATCTAATCTCTACTTCTAGGTCATGTTTCTTTTTGTCCATGCCGAGAAAATGTCCAGAAATGGATTGATTTTCTTCTTTCTTTTTTTTGTAGCATACAGGATGATTTGTTAGCTCTTTGCTTATGTTCACTTTTCTGGCATTGGGCAATGTTGTATGGGGAATCAATAGTTGTCATGTTTTTCTGTTATTGCTTTTAAGTGGCACTAGTAGTATGTACCCATAAATGAACATATGTGGCAGGATTCCTCATGTTCATTTGGTCTTAAGTTAAAATAAAATCTAAAAAAAAGATGACTTGGCTATATAAAATAGATTATGCTATTGCTCAGATAACCTGGCTTTGATTTTATTGCAATGTGAAATTGTTTTTGATGGTTAGTAACCACTGCAAACCAGCATAATGCCATGTGCATTGGATGGCTCACTTGGTCTAGATTACATTTTCAGACCCTATTAATGGTCTTTTTTTTTATCTTTATCACTTTTTAGAAATGGTTTAGGTTTTTATGAGTTTGTAATACTCTTAACTTTATTAATATGTTCTAAGCTCCCCTGCCACACGATCTAATTTCGGTTTAGGCCTTGCAGATGCAATAGTGGTAATAAAATGTGACCATCTTAAAGCTGTGATAATCCATTTCACACAACAGTATTTTGGTTGTTATTTTGCATCAATATTTGCCAGACCAAACCCAGAAAGGAACCAAAGTATAGTGGAAAGATTTGCACATCTTTCATGTTCTGGATCCATTCTATCCTGGTTTTGGCTTACAAATAGAGCTGAATAAATTTGTTCAGGTCCCTGCTTATTCGGCAAGCTATAGCTCTTACCGAATAAGCTGCAGAGGGAACCTGGGTACAAGGAGCACGCCGGCTGATCAGCGCCGCAGCTGCATGTGCCGCTGCGGTGTCACTATCAAAGCACATGCAGGACAGCCCAACAAACAGGCTCTCCATGCATGTGTTGTGACAGTGACACAGCTGCGACACATACAGCTGCGGCGCTGATCAGCCGGCGCTCTCCTTGTATCCGGGTTCCCTCGGCAGCTTATTCGGTAAGCGCTATACCTTGCCGAATAAGCAGGGACCCGAACAAATTCGCTCAACTCTACTTACAAATACTGATACAAAATACTGAAAAAATGACTGGCTTGTGAAAGTGACCTTAGATTCAAGGTATCCTGGTAGACCTTGCATACCTCCAGGCATAATACATTCTTGTAAATGGTTTTTCCTTTCAGTAGAACTATCAATGCTAAATAGGTCAAAATTGCACTTGCTTAACATTTTCAGGGACTTTAAGAAATATATATATTTTGAAGCCTCGTTGCTTTTCATCAGGGTTATGTGAAATATGACTTGCAAACCTCTTCTGTACCACCTGCAATACTGTCTGAGTCAGGGTGGGGTCCATTTATGAGATATGTTCATACATGGCACGTTTGTTACAGACATTTGTGACTGTCCTCTACCTTTGAAATGATCTACAACATATCTGCCATGCTCTGTTTAGTAAGCACCCCATTGCAGCCATTAGTTTCTGTTAATTTCCGCATTAAATAGGTGCCATGAAAGCTAGCCTGTCCAGAGTATTGGTGTATAGTATTCCAGACCAGGACAGTCACAAATTGGTGTTTAAAGGGAATCTGTCACTAGGTTTTCCTGCTATATGATCTGACATCAGCATAACGTATAAGGAATACCGAGGGAGGTGAATTTACTCTGCACTGCTGATTTTCCAAAAACGATCCAAGAATCGAGATATGAGGATAAAGTGATTTATTGTCAACTCATTTCAAAGTCAATCTGACTTATTCCTCAGGAAAAGCACATGTTCCAGTAGTTTATTACTTACAGGGCTGCTTGCTGCAGTTTGAATAAAATAACCAGTTTCTCTGCTGTAGATCTAGCAGTTCTCTGAATGCTGAGCTGTGTATAACCCCGCCCACATCACTGATTGGCAGCTTTCTACCAATCAGTGGAGGGGGCGGGGTTACACAGAGCAGGAGGGCTACATGGTAAGAGACAACGAGTCCTCTAGTGATAATCTGCTGATAAAACAGTGATTTTTATTGAAATTACAAAAAGCAGCCCATCAATCGCACATTGCTAGACTGAGGCTCTGCCCCTACATTATGCTGCTGTCAGATTCCATAGCAGAGAGATTCCCTTTAATGTTATCCAGTCAGATTTCCTTTCCACAAAGATATCTGAGAGCAGACACGAGAACGTTGTTATGTGATGTCATCCTATAAATTCACAGGAAGTCACTGGCTGACGACTTGTTTACACATTAACACACGTACTGGACGGGTTTATTACTGTGACAAAGTGGAGGAAATGTATAGATTTACCTAAGATGGGATGAAATCAGTAATACACTCAGACTATTGATGGTGAATATTTGTTATATGTGGAGGAAACTTTGTGGACTGATTTAACTAAGACACAAGCTGAAATTGAGTATCTTGTAGGCCAGTAACCGTTACCAATAGCTGCTAATTTCTGGACAACTCTTTGGGTGTCCTAATGACCCTTAAATCTAGATTGTGCACAAGACGAGCCCAAGGGTGGTATAGAAAAAAGTGAGATAAACGGACTCCTTTCCAAGAATTGTTAAAGAATAGCTAAACTTTGTTCTTGATTTCTTTTTTTATAGCTTTCAGGAACTTTACCTGCAGATCGATGGGGATCGGAGTCCTGGAAGCCCCGGGAAGCGCACAACTCAGCAGCCAGAAGCGAACAGCTCCTGTCTCAGCGTGTACACAGCCTGGAGTATGGATTCAAAACATGGCGTATGCTACGAAGTCAATACTTTCTATTGTATCCATACTCAAGGCACTGTGCAAGCTCAGAGAGGAGCTGTTTGCCCCGGAGAGGAGCAATCGGAACCTGGACTCCTATTGATCTGCAGGCAAGTCTTGTGCCTGCTAGCTATGAAACAATGAAGAACAAAGTTTAGCTAGTCTTCAGGAGTCTCCTTGATCACCACATTCTCCCACACCAACCAGACTTCTATGGCATCTGTGTACTCTTTGTTATAAAATACTGTTTTGGGCAAGCACTTAATTCCCCACGTCACACTTACATAAATGTAGGAAGCTGAGATTTGCAAAGGAACAATTTCTCAGGGTCATTTTCTTGCAACTAGCAAAATTGACCAACTGCAGGGTCAACAGTAAAGTGGTGGCTTACCGTGTAGGCCAGCAGCTCAAGAATTTTTTTTTATAGATATTAGGGATCATTGGTAATTAGCGGCTCACCAACAGATCCTTGTTATCCTCATATCTCTGCATCCTTGACCCTGTGTGAAGCCGTTTTGCCTGTTCTGTGGTGAGAGATCCTCTTTGGTGTTATAGGCGTAGCTGCCACATCAAATCTAACTATCAAATTAATTTAGGCCATATATTTAAACCAGCATTGATCAGTTGCTTAGGAATACATTTCTAAGAACTAAAATTGGTGAGGTTTTGGGTTTTCTTTTTTTTTTTTTTTAATCTCTGGCATTATATAGTGAAATTTTGTAGGACATCTGGAACTGGATATAAAAGTGAAGTAAAGGCAACAAAAGTAGTTCACTTCATCACAATCATTATTACTTTATTTATTGTGTATTTATTTGTATTTCTAAACTAAAAAAAAATTTTGAATTTATGGTAAATAAAAATTGTAAATATGCAAAGCATTTGATTTTGCCATTTATTGCAAAATTTTAACACAATTTATTACCTACAAATTGAAATCACATTACAGAAAGTAGATTTAATGCCTTTGTGAACTAAATGTGTTTGTTTTTCAATTTCTTGTAAAGTTTTTTCCAGTCCATCTATACGCAAAAAAAAAAAATTTTTTCTTTTTCTGTGATATTAAACTGGAACACTTTTACATTGTAAATTATCTGCTGGTTTTATGAACAGAATGTGACAGTATTTTGACCTTTTGAAAATTTAGTGAAGGGTTTTTTTTTTTCCTTTTTGCCCTCTGTCCCCCTAATTCCCCCCACTTGAAGACAACATCGGCATGTACATAGAAATAGTGACTGCTTGGATACTGTATTTACCTGCACTCTTTCAGTACATTGAAATTCCTGTATATTTTATGGAGTATAATAAAATGTGAGTTATGTTTAATTAAAGTTTGATTCCATGGTGATCTGTTTTCTATTTTATGGATTTAAATTTTATTTGAAAGTGTTTTTAAACACAGAGAGTGGGAAATAATCAGAGTAAATATTTATGGTCCAACAGTATAGTTATGCCAAATAACTGGTATAAAACACTTTGGAAAGTCACAAAAATTTAACAACTTTTGGTGTTTTTCATGCCAGTTTTTGGCCTATCAAAATTGGTGGCGCTGAGGAGGGGGTGGAACAGGGCATTGGTTGCGCCTGCCCATCAATTTCATGGATAATGGCGGAGTTTCTTACACCAGAAATGTTACTCCAGTCTTTGCCTGGAGTAACATTTCTAACAATCACACACCAATGATAAGATGCGCCGAATTCATTAAGTGGTGTGCATCTCTTAAAGAATTTGACACTTCTTATTCTTGCACACCCATCATTAACAGTGGCGAAAGCGAGACTTAATGATCTGGCCTTCGTGTGTTGCTTTGTTTTGTGTGATGGTCTACTGTCTTTTTTAACCTCAAATTTGAGAGAAAAAAAAACTACTAGAGAAGACTTGGCCATAGTATCAGCTATTACTCCACTTTTCTAAAACATGTTGCTTTTATGCAGGTTTCTGATAATTGTGGGTTGCCTAACTTCCACTTATAGATGTGCGTCTATAGGTCAAAGTCAATCCCTGGCCACTCCAAGCTTTCCACCTGTGGATAGAAGATATCTTCATCTAGGCTGTCAAGTTTTAGTTCCTAATGAGAGGTGAAGTGGTAGCTGAGAAGACCATTATTCCAGAGGAATATCATTCTTCGGATGAGGTGGATTCAGGCAAATTGGTTTAAGGAAAAAAGCCTGTCCTCCAGCCTGAGGGTCTTGAGAACAATGAGTTTGGCCCTACGTGAACTCTAGTGTGAAAGTACAGTTAGATGAATTCATCTCTCTACTCTGCTAGAAGTAGAACTAGCTATGGACTCGGCCTTGAATAATTTTGTGGACAGGTCTAGAGTCTACATAATGGCCGTAAATAACCTGTCCGGAGACCTATTCTGCAGACATTCATTGGAGGCGAGCTCCCATTCACCTGGCAGCAAAGTCTTCCTTGTTGTTTCAAAAAGGTGGTGTCTTCTATTCATGGCTGCCAGGAATAATGAGAAGCTCAAAAAGTTCTCGCTCTACATAGCAGATGCCCTATATGCTATAAATGAATTCTTGCCATCTTGGAAAAGAGAGCCTAATGTAGACAATCATTCCTTTTCTTATACAGAGAGTCCTCAGAAAGGTCAACTTTGGACATAGCGTTCCCTTTCAGCTGCAGATGGAAGGAAGAGAGCCACAGTATTCATTACTGATGGGTAGGCGGAGCCCCAGATAGGATTGACACCTCAGATTAAAAGCGTGTTGATCCGGCCCCTCCAGCTCGGGCTCCTCCTACTCAGCTCTTCAGTCTAAGATTTGAGGTCTCAAAGGATAGTCGCTGCTGATGCAGCTCCTCAGAAGATTTTATTATTTTATATCGGACAGTAGACTTGGATCACCAGAGGTGGTCTAGAGGTCTCAGGGGTCTCAGCGCTGCTGTACCCCAACCTCTCCCTTGGCGGATCTGTAATTACATAATGGTCCCTGCAGAATCTTGCCGGCCCTGGGGGATGAGTAGAGCTTCCCTGGCGGGGGCGCAAACCGCACACTGGGGTCACTGCGTTCCTCGCCCTGGGGGGAAGCATGGGCACAAGCGCCACAAATCCTGAGGGGTCCCTGTGGCGCTAAGCTGGTGAGTACTCCGCAATCTTTATTATTATTGTGTGAGTGCTTTAGCGTCTGCTGTGGCAGCGCTATTACATGTTTATCAGTGTGACTTTCAGCGCTGCGGTGGCAGTGCTGTTACATGTAAATGTGGTGTTTGTGCTTACTTTTGTCCGCAGGCAGATGCCTGCAGGACAGGGGGGGAGCAGGAGCGAGGGAGTTAGCGCTCATTTTTTGAGCCGGCGGGGGGCGTGGCCTAACGCTTCCCGGTCTTTTGTGCAGAAAGACGCGCGCTCTGATGCTTCTCTTCCGGCTCCCTCTCTGCGGCGGCCATTACTAAGGCTCCCGGGCTCCTCAGACGCTCCTCTCGTCCCAGTCACCACGGCCAGCTGGGTGAGTGTTAATTCCTCACCCTGCAGCGCAGAGATTGCTATCCTGCAGCTGCGGTCTCAATAGAGACCTTGATTTTTAGCTGGGACTCACACAATATTATTTGTGGGGAGTCTGCGACATTAACCCTTCCTGAGGGTTATTTCTGCCAGCGTTTTTTCTTTACTAATACCATTGGGGTAGCTCCATCTGTTAGAGAGCTTTAACCCTTCAGCGCCTCCTTTTTTGCAAAAAAAAAGCCACATTTTTTGCTGGTACTGCCGTTTGACCTACTATATACAGGTGAGGCATGTCTGAACAGAGTTCAGAAGCCGCGGACCATGTTCCAGTTCCGCTTCGGCAATCTGATACGCAGACCTCAACAGCGTCCAGCGCTGCGGTTGAAGGTCGCAGTGATGCAAAATTGGATGATATTGCTCGTTCGCTTAATAGCTTGTCTAACCTTTTAGGTCAATATGTGTCAGCTAGATCCTCTCAGGATAGGAAGCGACACAGGCCGTTACCGTCTTTTCCACGTAGCGAATCAGACGCTTCTGATTTGGATGGTGGACAGGGTTCCCCTTTAAGTTCG
The DNA here is from genome assembly GCA_033576555.1 of Oophaga sylvatica. Lineage (NCBI taxonomy): Eukaryota > Metazoa > Chordata > Amphibia > Anura > Dendrobatidae > Oophaga > Oophaga sylvatica. The sequence continues at coordinate 66,299,742 of JARQOD010000006.1, read as the reverse complement.
GATGGATAGATATCCGATTCAGACAAGGAGGAACGGCAGGGGCGTTCTTCTCTTGTGAGACGTACGGAGGCATTTATTGAAGCCATGAGAGAGGTTTTACAGTTACCGAGGTGGTAACTAGTCGTCCTGGAAAATCAGCACGAATGTACCAGGAGTACCGTACTTCGAGATCAACATTGCCAGCTCTGGATGAGCTTAATAGTGTAATAGAGAAGGAACGTCTGTGTCCAGATAGACGTTTTCGTGGAACGCGGTTCTTTGACGCACTTTATCCGTGTTCTGCGGAGTTGAAGGATAATTGGACTCCTTCTCCTGTAGTGGATGTTTCGTTATCACAGCTTAGCAAAACCTCATTGCTTCCTGTCGAAGGGAAGGCGAGTTTGCAGGAACCGTTGGACAGAAAAACGGAGATGGCGGCAAAATCAAACTATGAGGCCGCGGATCATGGTTTCCGAGCGGTGCTAGGATCCATGTGTGCTTCTAGGGCTTCTCTAGGCTGGCTAGAACGTCTAAGGACAGCGTTGCAAAATGGATCTCCGTTATCTGACATGGAGGAGATTGTCGAATGGTTAGATACTGCAGCCCGTTATATCTATGATGCGGGTCTGGATACGGCGTCTCTTCTGTCCAGGCGCAGGCTGCAGCGGTGTTATGTTACGGTAGCTAGGAGTGCAAGTAAAAAAGGAAATACACCAGAGCAGTTGGAATCTATGAGATTGCAGTACCCTGACTAACCACCGCAACTAGAGGCAGCCGTGGAGCGTTCCTACGTTGGTCCTAGACGCCTCGTCACAGCCTGAGAAACTAACTACACCTAAAGATAGAAATAGGAAGGCTATCTGCCCCGGAGCAGAACCCCAAAGATAATAGAAAGCCCCCAAACAAGTAATGGCGGTTAGACAAGAGGAAATACTGACACAGAAAGAAAATAGTATGAGCAAACGCTGGGGCCCAAACTATCTAAATAGAAAAGGACAGGAAGGGTACTTACTGCAATCTCAGAAAACCCTGAAAAACACCAACTCTACTAATTTCAAAATCACCTGAGATCACACGACCTCTACCACCTAAATTAGTTCTCTGGTGTAACAAAATCAAAACAGCAGCCACTGAAAAAAAACTGGAAAAAGCAAAAGTACAAAACACAGTGGCTGAACTAAACTGAGAGGGCAAAGGCCCCCGGAGGGGACCCTGAAGGCCCCCACAGAAGTGCAGGAAAAAATGCAAAAATATAGCAAAAACACAAAAGAAGAAATTGTCTTATCTGATAGCAGGAGATGCAGACACGACACAGCAGGCTACAAGGGAAACTGGAAAGAAGGATTCAGACCAGAACAATTGATCACCGGCAACCCTGATGGGAAAATGACTCCTTTATATAAGACCAGTCAGTAACACCTGATTCCCAGTCCTCACAATCCTCACTAGTACCGTTTGTAACCACCAGAGGGAGCCTCTGCTCAGAACTCATCTCAAACCCATTCACAACAGTACCCCCCCCCCCCTTGAGGAGGGGTCACCGAACCCTCATTTGAGCAACCAGGTCGGTCAGGATGAGTTCTATGATACGCACGGATAAGTCTCCTAGCATGGATGTCCGAAGCAAACACCCAAGAATTGTCTTCCTGACCATAACCTCTCCATTTAACCAAATACTGGAGTCTTCGTCTAGAAAAACGAGAATCCAATATTTTCTCAACCACATACTCCAGATTGCCCTCAACCAAAACAGGGTCAGGAGGCACAGCAGCAGGAACCACTGGCTCAACAAACCTCTTCAACAAGGACTTGTGGAACACGTTATGGATCTTAAATGTCCCTGGAAGAAGCAAACGAAAAGAAACAGGATTAATAATCTCCATGATCTTATAAGGTCCAATGAACCTAGGCTTAAATTTAGGAGATGCTACTCTCATAGGAATATTCTTTGAGGACAACCAGACCAAGTCCCCCACTTTAAACCGAGGACCATCAGTCCTATGCCGGTTAGCAAACCGCTGGGCCTTCTCCTGAGAGAGGGACAACCTCTCCACTACCTGGTCCCAAATCTGCTGCATACGCTCAACAACAGAGTCAACACCTGGTCAGACAGAAGCCTCCGTCTGTCCTGAAGAAAATCGAGGGTGAAACCCAGAATTACAGAAAAACGGAGACATCAAAGTGGCAGAGCTAGCCCTATTATTAAGAGCAAACTCAGCCAAAGGCAAAAAAGAGACCCAGTCATCCTGATCAGCAGACACAAAGCATCTTAGATAAGTCTCCAATGTCTGGTTTGTTCTCTCAGTTTGACCATTGGTCTGAGGATGAAATGCCGAGGAGAAAGACAATTGAACACCCAGTTTAGAACAAAAAGTCCTCCAAAATCTGGAAACAAACTGGACTCCTCTGTCAGACACAATGTTCTCAGGAATGCCGTGTAAACGAACCACGTGCTGAAGGAACAACGGCACCAATTCAGAGGAGGAAGGCAACTTAGGTAATGGCACAAGATGTATCATTTTGGAAAACCTATCACAAATTACCCAGATGGTGGTCATTCTCTGAGAAACAGGAAGATCGGAAATGAAATCCATAGAGATATGGGTCCATGGTCTCTTGGGCACAGGCAATGGCATCAACAAACCACTAGAGCGAGAGCAAGGCTTGGAGCGAGAGCAAGTCCCGCAGGACTGCACAAATTCCCTGACATCGCGAGACAAGGTAGGCCACCAAAAGGACCGACTAACCAAGTCTCTGGTACCAAAAATTCCGGGATGCCCAGCCAATGCGGAACAATGAATCTCAGACATCACACTCTTTTTCCATTGGTCCGGGACAAACAATTTTCCAACAGGGCAGCGCTCGGGCCTATCCTCCTGACACCCCTCCAGAGCAAGTCTCAAATTGGGCGAGATGGCGGAAAGAACTACACCCTCCTTCAAAATAACAGAGGGATCAGATAACTCAGGAGAGTCCGCAAGGAAACTCCTCGAGAGGGCATCCGCCTTAACATTCTTAGTGCCAGGAAGAAAGGAAACCACAAAATTAAAACGTGTGAAAAACAAGGCCCACCTGGCCTGTCTAGGATTGAGTCGCTTGGCAGATTCCAGATAGACCAGATTCTTATGGTCCGTAAGGACCACCACCTGATTTTGGCTCCCTCCAGCCAATGTCTCCACTCTTCAAAAGCCCACTTCATGGCCAATAACTCCCGATTACCCACGTCATAATTACGTTCAGTAGGAGAAAATTTTCGAGAGAAAAAGGCACAAGGGTTACTTTTAGAGGTCTCTGGATCTTTTTGGGACAAAACGGCACCTGCCCCAATTTCAGAGGCATCAACCTCCACCTGAAATGGCAGAGAAACATCAGGCTGCCGTAGAACAGGAGCAGAAGTGAATCTCTGCTTAAGTTCCTGAAACGCAGAGACTGCCTCAGGAGGCCAATTCACCACATCAGAACCCTTTCTGGTCAGATCAGTTAATGGTTTAACAATAACCGAGAAATTACCAATAAATTTACGATAAAAATTGGCAAAACCCAAAAAATCTCTGAAGAGCCTTTAATGAAGTAGGTTGGACCCAATCACAGATGGCCTGAACCTTGACCGGGTCCATTTCAATAACAGATGGGGACAAAATGAATCCCAGAAATGAGATCTTCTGTACGCCAAAAAGACACTTTGATCCCTTCACATACAGAGCATTCTCTCTCAAAATCTGGAATACAGTTCGAACATGTTTCACATGAGAGTCCCAGTCATTAGAAAAAATCAAGATATCATCCAAATAAACAATCAGAAATTTGTCCACAAAATCCCTGAAAATGTCATTCATGAAGGACTGGAAGACGGAAGGAGCATTAGTGAGCCCAAAGGGCATCACTAGGTACTCAAAATGCCCTTCAGGGGTATTGAATGCCGTCTTCCATTCATCCCCGTGCTTAATGCGAATAAGGTTATACGCCCCCCTGAGGTCAAGCTTGGTAAACCAAGTAGCGTTTTTCACCCTGGAAAACAGGTCAGAAATCAAGGGTAACGGGTATTGATATTTCACAGTAATATTGTTCAAGAGACGATAATCAATACACGGCCTTAATGAACCATCTTTTTTGGCCACAAAGAAAAAACCGGCACCTAAGGGTGAAGAGGATGGTCTGATATGACCCTTCTCCAATGATTCCTTGATATAAGACCGCATAGCGTCATGTTCAGGTACAGACAAGTTAAAAAGGCGACCTTTAGGGAATTTACTACCTGGCACTAATTCAATAGCGCAGTCATAGCTCCTATGGGGAGGTAAGGATGCAGATTTACTTTCGCTAAACACATCAGAAAAATCAAACAAAAAGTCAGGAACATCCTGAGCCTGGGGGAGGCAGAAAAAACAGGAGTGTTGGTATTAACACATTGGCAGCCCCAACTGGTTACAGACACAGATTTCCAATCCAAAACAGGATTATGAGACTGTAACCAAGGAAACCCAGCACGATAATGTCATGCAGATTATATAGAACCAAAAATTTGCAGCACTCCTGGTGATCAGGTTCAACCCTCATTATCACCTGAGTAGAAAACTGGGGTTTATTCTCAGCCAAAGGGTAGAATCGATCCCCAGTAGAGGAATAGACTTCTGTAGGGGTATCAAGGAAACCCACAACGTTTAGCAAAATCATAATCCATCAGGTTAATAGCTGTTCCAGAATCAACGAAAGCCTGAGCAGAAAATGAGGACAGAGAGCATATCAGAGTGACAGTTAATAAAAACTTAGTCTGAACACTACCCAAGACAACTGAGCGTGCAAAATGTCTTCCCCGCTTAGGGCAGACTGAAATAGCATGAGAGGCATCACCACAGTAGAAACATAACCCACTGCGCTTTCGAAACTCATGACGCTGTGCCCCAGACACCACTCCATCACACTGCATGGGCTCAGCAGCTGGCTCACAAGGCAACACCACTCCACGCATACTTCTCCGCTCACGCAAACGTCTGTCAATTTGAATCGCTAATGACATAGAATCATTGAGACCAGAGGGGACAGGGAATCCCACCATAACATCCTTTACATTATCCGACAGACCCTTCCGGAAAAGGGCCGCCAAAGCGTCGTCATTCCATTTGGTCAGGACTGCCCACCTACGGAATCTCTGACAGTATAACTCAGCGTCATCAAGCCCCTGATTTAATGCCAACAAGGCTTTTTCAGCTTGATCAGTGACATTAGGCTCATCGTACAATAACCCCAAAGCCTGAAAAAATGCATCAACATCACTCAAAACAGGATCCCCAGGTATCAGGGAAAAAGCCCAATCCTGAGGATCGCCGCGCAGGAGAGAGATGATAATTTGAACCTGCTGCGCTGCGTTTCCTGAGGACTTAGATTTTAAGGCAAAAAACAATTTACAATTATTTTTGAAATTCTGAAACTTAGCTCGATCCCCTAAAAACAAATCTGGCATGGGGATCCTAGGTTCCACAACAGGCAACCTAGCAAGATATGCAGCAATACTCTGAACCTCAGTGGCAAGCTGATCCACACGGCCAGACAACTGTGCAAACTCCATTGGGAGAAAAGATCCTCCCCAGCACCCAGAGATACAGAGGGAAAAAAAAAAAAAAATGCAACAAACAGAAAAATATCTCTGACAACTTTTCTTCCTTCAAAATATTTTTTCCCTTCTGTGAGTACCATACAATTTTTATGGCCGGTGATACTGTTATGTTACGGTAGCTGAGGAGTGCAAGTAAAAAAGGAAATACACCAGAGCAGTTGGAATCTATGAGATTGCAGTACCCTGACTAACCACCGCAACTAGAGGCAGCCGTGGAGCGTTCCTACGTTGGTCCTAGACGCCTCGTCACAGCCTGAGAAACTAACTACACCTAAAGATAGAAATAGGAAGGCTATCTGCCCCGGAGCAGAACCCCAAAGATAATAGAAAGCCCCCAAACAAGTAATGGCGGTTAGACAAGAGGAAATACTGACACAGAAAGAAAATAGTATGAGCAAACGCTGGGGCCCAAACTATCTAAATAGAAAAGGACAGGAAGGGTACTTACTGCAATCTCAGAAAACCCTGAAAAACACCAACTCTACTAATTTCAAAATCACCTGAGATCACACGACCTCTACCACCTAAATTAGTTCTCTGGTGTAACAAAATCAAAACAGCAGCCACTGAAAAAAACTGGAAAAAGCAAAAGTACAAAACACAGTGGCTGAACTAAACTGAGAGGGCAAAAGCCCCCGGAGGGACCCTGAAGGCCCCCACAGAAGTGCAGGAAAAAATGCAAAAATATAGCAAAAACACAAAAGAAGAAATTGTCTTATCTGATAGCAGGAGATGCAGACACGACACAGCAGGCTACAAGGGAAACTGGAAAGAAGGATTCAGACCAGAACAATTGATCACCGGCAACCCTGATGGGAAAATGACTCCTTTATATAAGACCAGTCAGTAACACCTGATTCCCAGTCCTCACAATCCTCACTAGTACCGTTTGTAACCACCAGAGGGAGCCTCTGCTCAGAACTCATCTCAAACCCATTCACAACAGTACCCCCCCCCCCTTGAGGAGGGGTCACCGAACCCTCATTTGAGCAACCAGGTCGGTCAGGATGAGTTCTATGATACGCACGGATAAGTCTCCTAGCATGGATGTCCGAAGCAAACACCCAAGAATTGTCTTCCTGACCATAACCTCTCCATTTAACCAAATACTGGAGTCTTCGTCTAGAAAAACGAGAATCCAATATTTTCTCAACCACATACTCCAGATTGCCCTCAACCAAAACAGGGTCAGGAGGCACAGCAGCAGGAACCACTGGCTCAACAAACCTCTTCAACAAGGACTTGTGGAACACGTTATGGATCTTAAATGTCCCTGGAAGAAGCAAACGAAAAGAAACAGGATTAATAATCTCCATGATCTTATAAGGTCCAATGAACCTAGGCTTAAATTTAGGAGATGCTACTCTCATAGGAATATTCTTTGAGGACAACCAGACCAAGTCCCCCACTTTAAACCGAGGACCATCAGTCCTATGCCGGTTAGCAAACCGCTGGGCCTTCTCCTGAGAGAGGGACAACCTCTCCACTACCTGGTCCCAAATCTGCTGCATACGCTCAACAACAGAGTCAACACCTGGTCAGACAGAAGCCTCCGTCTGTCCTGAAGAAAATCGAGGGTGAAACCCAGAATTACAGAAAAACGGAGACATCAAAGTGGCAGAGCTAGCCCTATTATTAAGAGCAAACTCAGCCAAAGGCAAAAAAGAGACCCAGTCATCCTGATCAGCAGACACAAAGCATCTTAGATAAGTCTCCAATGTCTGGTTTGTTCTCTCAGTTTGACCATTGGTCTGAGGATGAAATGCCGAGGAGAAAGACAATTGAACACCCAGTTTAGAACAAAAAGTCCTCCAAAATCTGGAAACAAACTGGACTCCTCTGTCAGACACAATGTTCTCAGGAATGCCGTGTAAACGAACCACGTGCTGAAGGAACAACGGCACCAATTCAGAGGAGGAAGGCAACTTAGGTAATGGCACAAGATGTATCATTTTGGAAAACCTATCACAAATTACCCAGATGGTGGTCATTCTCTGAGAAACAGGAAGATCGGAAATGAAATCCATAGAGATATGGGTCCATGGTCTCTTGGGCACAGGCAATGGCATCAACAAACCACTAGAGCGAGAGCAAGGCTTGGAGCGAGAGCAAGTCCCGCAGGACTGCACAAATTCCCTGACATCGCGAGACAAGGTAGGCCACCAAAAGGACCGACTAACCAAGTCTCTGGTACCAAAAATTCCGGGATGCCCAGCCAATGCGGAACAATGAATCTCAGACATCACACTCTTTTTCCATTGGTCCGGACAAACAATTTTCCAACAGGGCAGCGCTCGGGCCTATCCTCCTGACACCCCTCCAGAGCAAGTCTCAAATTGGGCGAGATGGCGGAAAGAACTACACCCTCCTTCAAAATAACAGAGGGATCAGATAACTCAGGAGAGTCCGCAAGGAAACTCCTCGAGAGGGCATCCGCCTTAACATTCTTAGTGCCAGGAAGAAAGGAAACCACAAAATTAAAACGTGTGAAAAACAAGGCCCACCTGGCCTGTCTAGGATTGAGTCGCTTGGCAGATTCCAGATAGACCAGATTCTTATGGTCCGTAAGGACCACCACCTGATGTTTGGCTCCCTCCAGCCAATGTCTCCACTCTTCAAAAGCCCACTTCATGGCCAATAACTCCCGATTACCCACGTCATAATTACGTTCAGTAGGAGAAAATTTTCGAGAGAAAAAGGCACAAGGGTTACTTTTAGAGGTCTCTGGATCTTTTTGGGACAAAACGGCACCTGCCCCAATTTCAGAGGCATCAACCTCCACCTGAAATGGCAGAGAAACATCAGGCTGCCGTAGAACAGGAGCAGAAGTGAATCTCTGCTTAAGTTCCTGAAACGCAGAGACTGCCTCAGGAGGCCAATTCACCACATCAGAACCCTTTCTGGTCAGATCAGTTAATGGTTTAACAATAACCGAGAAATTACCAATAAATTTACGATAAAAATTGGCAAAACCCAAAAATCTCTGAAGAGCCTTTAATGAAGTAGGTTGGACCCAATCACAGATGGCCTGAACCTTGACCGGGTCCATTTCAATAACAGATGGGGACAAAATGAATCCCAGAAATGAGATCTTCTGTACGCCAAAAAGACACTTTGATCCCTTCACATACAGAGCATTCTCTCTCAAAATCTGGAATACAGTTCGAACATGTTTCACATGAGAGTCCCAGTCATTAGAAAAAATCAAGATATCATCCAAATAAACAATCAGAAATTTGTCCACAAAATCCCTGAAAATGTCATTCATGAAGGACTGGAAGACGGAAGGAGCATTAGTGAGCCCAAAGGGCATCACTAGGTACTCAAAATGCCCTTCAGGGGTATTGAATGCCGTCTTCCATTCATCCCCGTGCTTAATGCGAATAAGGTTATACGCCCCCCTGAGGTCAAGCTTGGTAAACCAAGTAGCGTTTTTCACCCTGGAAAACAGGTCAGAAATCAAGGGTAACGGGTATTGATATTTCACAGTAATATTGTTCAAGAGACGATAATCAATACACGGCCTTAATGAACCATCTTTTTTGGCCACAAAGAAAAAACCGGCACCTAAGGGTGAAGAGGATGGTCTGATATGACCCTTCTCCAATGATTCCTTGATATAAGACCGCATAGCGTCATGTTCAGGTACAGACAAGTTAAAAAGGCGACCTTTAGGGAATTTACTACCTGGCACTAATTCAATAGCGCAGTCATAGCTCCTATGGGGAGGTAAGGATGCAGATTTACTTTCGCTAAACACATCAGAAAAATCAAACAAAAAGTCAGGAACATCCTGAGCCTGGGGGAGGCAGAAAAAACAGGAGTGTTGGTATTAACACATTGGCAGCCCCAACTGGTTACAGACACAGATTTCCAATCCAAAACAGGATTATGAGACTGTAACCAAGGGAAACCCAGCACGATAATGTCATGCAGATTATATAGAACCAAAAATTTGCAGCACTCCTGGTGATCAGGTTCAACCCTCATTATCACCTGAGTAGAAAACTGGGGTTTATTCTCAGCCAAAGGGGTAGAATCGATCCCCAGTAGAGGAATAGACTTCTGTAGGGGTATCAAGGGAAACCCACAACGTTTAGCAAAATCATAATCCATCAGGTTAATAGCTGTTCCAGAATCAACGAAAGCCTGAGCAGAAAATGAGGACAGAGAGCATATCAGAGTGACAGTTAATAAAAACTTAGTCTGAACACTACCCAAGACAACTGAGCGTGCAAAATGTCTTCCCCGCTTAGGGCAGACTGAAATAGCATGAGAGGCATCACCACAGTAGAAACATAACCCACTGCGCTTTCGAAACTCATGACGCTGTGCCCCAGACACCACTCCATCACACTGCATGGGCTCAGCAGCTGGCTCACAAGGCAACACCACTCCACGCATACTTCTCCGCTCACGCAAACGTCTGTCAATTTGAATCGCTAATGACATAGAATCATTGAGACCAGAGGGGACAGGGAATCCCACCATAACATCCTTTACATTATCCGACAGACCCTTCCGGAAAAGGGCCGCCAAAGCGTCGTCATTCCATTTGGTCAGGACTGCCCACCTACGGAATCTCTGACAGTATAACTCAGCGTCATCAAGCCCCTGATTTAATGCCAACAAGGCTTTTTCAGCTTGATCAGTGACATTAGGCTCATCGTACAATAACCCCAAAGCCTGAAAAAATGCATCAACATCACTCAAAACAGGATCCCCAGGTATCAGGGAAAAAGCCCAATCCTGAGGATCGCCGCGCAGGAGAGAGATGATAATTTGAACCTGCTGCGCTGCGTTTCCTGAGGACTTAGATTTTAAGGCAAAAAACAATTTACAATTATTTTTGAAATTCTGAAACTTAGCTCGATCCCCTAAAAACAAATCTGGCATGGGGATCCTAGGTTCCACAACAGGCAACCTAGCAAGATATGCAGCAATACTCTGAACCTCAGTGGCAAGCTGATCCACACGGCCAGACAACTGTGCAAACTCCATTGGGAGAAAAGATCCTCCCCAGCACCCAGAGATACAGAGGGAAAAAAAAAAAAAATGCAACAAACAGAAAAATATCTCTGACAACTTTTCTTCCTTCAAAATATTTTTTCCCTTCTGTGAGTACCATACAATTTTTATGGCCGGTGATACTGTTATGTTACGGTAGCTGAGGAGTGCAAGTAAAAAAGGAAATACACCAGAGCAGTTGGAATCTATGAGATTGCAGTACCCTGACTAACCACCGCAACTAGAGGCAGCCGTGGAGCGTTCCTACGTTGGTCCTAGACGCCTCGTCACAGCCTGAGAAACTAACTACACCTAAAGATAGAAATAGGAAGGCTATCTGCCCCGGAGCAGAACCCCAAAGATAATAGAAAGCCCCCAAACAAGTAATGGCGGTTAGACAAGAGGAAATACTGACACAGAAAGAAAATAGTATGAGCAAACGCTGGGGCCCAAACTATCTAAATAGAAAAGGACAGGAAGGGTACTTACTGCAATCTCAGAAAACCCTGAAAAACACCAACTCTACTAATTTCAAAATCACCTGAGATCACACGACCTCTACCACCTAAATTAGTTCTCTGGTGTAACAAAATCAAAACAGCAGCCACTGAAAAAAAACTGGAAAAAGCAAAAGTACAAAACACAGTGGCTGAACTAAACTGAGAGGGCAAAAGCCCCCGGAGGGGACCCTGAAGGCCCCCACAGAAGTGCAGGAAAAAATGCAAAAATATAGCAAAAACACAAAAGAAGAAATTGTCTTATCTGATAGCAGGAGATGCAGACACGACACAGCAGGCTACAAGGGAAACTGGAAAGAAGGATTCAGACCAGAACAATTGATCACCGGCAACCCCTGATGGGAAAATGACTCCTTTATATAAGACCAGTCAGTAACACCTGATTCCCAGTCCTCACAATCCTCACTAGTACCGCTTGTAACCACCAGAGGGAGCCTCTGCTCAGAACTCATCTCAAACCCATTCACAACACAGCGGTCACAGTCAGAAGAGCTTTATGGCTCAGACAGTGGACCGGGGACGCGGTCTCCAAACAAGGTTTACTGGCCTTAGCTTATAAGGGTGGTCATCTTTTTGGATCTGACCTCACAGAGCTGATTACCAAAGCAAAGGCAAAAGAAGCAGCGTTACCACAGCGTAGGGCCGTGGCTTCTGTATCTAGCAAGCCTGGTGTCTATAGTGGTCGACGGTCCATTCGGGGCCGGGGACGATTCGGTCAGTCCTCTTGGGGATCGGGTCGTTCTTTTTTCTCGGGAAAAAAGTCCACCCAGAAATCTCGCACTCCCTGGAAGCAGAATTTTCGTCAAGACAAGCGGGAATCTGACAAGAAGCCCGCCAAGACGGACTGACGCCAGGGGTCCACTCGAGGACTCTCGAGTGGGGGGTCGCCTGCTCCAGTTCAAGGCGACTTGGATGTCTCGCGTTCCAGATTCCTGGGTAACGCGGGTCGTGTCGGCAGGCTATTTCATAGAGCTCTCTTCTCGACCCCCAAACACTTTTTGCCAGTCTCGCATTCCGTCAGAGCCCGAGCTTTTTGTCGCTCTGCAGCGAGAGGTCGATTTTCTCCTACAGAAGGGTGTGGTGATACCGGTTCCGTCAGAGAACCGGGGAAAAGGTTTTTACTCCAACCTCTTTGTGGTTCCCAAAAAGGAGAACAAATTTCGTCCGATTCTGGATCTCAAAAGATTGAATCGGCATGTCCACACCCGGAAATTTCGCATGGAGTCGCTTCGCTCCGTTGTAGCAGCTCTGTCGCAGAACGATTTTTTGGTGTCAATCGACATTCGCGACGCCTATTTGCATGTTCCCATCGGAAGGGCTCATCAGCGTTTTCTTCGGTTTGCCATAGGTCAGGATCACTACCAGTTCGTGGCTCTGCCTTTCGGCTTAGCCTCAGCGCCCAGAGTCTTTACAAAAATTCTGGCGCCCCTCATGGCAATTCTTCGAAGACGGGATTACGATCCTTCCTTATCTGGACGATCTTTTGATCGTGGCTTCCTCGGAGGAGGAGGCAGTGACGGCTCGCGATTTGTCTCTTCAGCTTCTGAAGGACTTCGGTTGGCTGGTCAATTGGGAGAAGTCGTTTCTGGAACCGTCGCGGGCGATCCTCTTTTTGGGGATGCATTTCGACACGGTACGGGCGATAGTTTCCCTACCTCTGGACAAACAGTCATGTCTTCTTCGACATGTACAGATCATGAAATCCTCGACAGCAATGTCTCTTCGGAAGTGTATGCGTCTTCTGGGATTAATGGTGGCATCCATGGAGGCGATTCCGTTTGCCCAGTTTCATTCCAGGGCTCTCCAAAGGTTCATACTGAGTCGTTGGAATCGGTCGCAATCACTGGATTGCAGTGTCACCATTTCTCGCGGGGTGCGAGAATCCCTAGGATGGTGGTTACGTCCAGGAGCGTTATCCCTGGGGAAGTCCTTCCTCCCTCAGAAGTGGTCGGTCATAACCAACGATGCCAGCCTGACGGGCTGGGGGGGTGTTTGGAACAATCTCTGGATTCAGGGGGTGTGGTCATCGGAAGAGTCTGTTCTACCGATCAACATCCTGGAATTGAGGGCGATTTTTCTTTGCCTCCAACACTGGACGGTCCCTTTGAGTGGTCGGCCAGTCCGAGTGCAGACAGACAATGCGACGGCGGTCGCGTATATCAATCACCAAGGCGGGACAAGGAGCTCCAGGCTCATGTTGGAGGTGTCCCGGATCCTGATGTGGGCCGAGGCCAGAGTATCAGCCATTTCGGCGATCCACATTCCAGGGGTTCAGAATGTTACGGCGGACTTTTTCAGTCGCGAGAAGATGGATCCTGGAGAATGGAGTCTTCATCCGGAAGTTTTTGCACTGCTGTGCTCCCGATGGGGAACTCCCCAAGTGGATTTGATGGCATCCAGGTCCAATGCCAAGCTACTGACGTTTATGTCCAGGTACAAGGACCCGAAGGCTGTGGCGGTGGATGCTCTAGTTGCTCAGTGGGACCAGTTCGAGCTAGTCTACGTGTTCCCGCCAATATCCCTACTTCCTCTGGTGCTGTGTCGGATCAGACTAGAGAGAATCTCAGCTATCTTGATAGCTCCAGATTGGCCAAGAAGGACGTGGTTCTCGACACTAATGTCGCTATTAGCGGCACCTCCGTTTCCACTTTTTCTTCGACCGGACCTGTTGTCTCAGGGGCCAGTTTGTCATCCGGACTTGGAGTCTCTGCGTTTGACGGCGTGGCTCTTGAGACCGAAATATTGACTCGTAGAGGTTTCTCAGCCAAAGTCATTGCTACTCTGCGAGCGGCTAGGAGTCCGGCTACTACTAAGATTTACCACAGGACTTGGGAAGCCTTCTTTTTGTGGTGTTCGAGTTCTTCAAAGGACCCGAGAAAATTTTCTATTCCCAATTTGTTAGCTTTTTTACAACACGGGTTGGATAAAGGTTTGGCAGTTAGCACCCTGAGGGGTCAGATTTCTGCTCTGTCCTTACTTTTTCGGAGGGCTATCGCCTCGCGCAGAGACGTACGTTCCTTTTTTCGTGGAATAACCCGTCAGTTTCCGCCGCGGATAACACCTGTATATCCTTGGCGGCTCAACCTTGTTTTGGAGGCTCTTCAGCATAAGCCTTTTGAGCCTATGGACTCTGCTAGTCTTTCTTTAATTTCTTGGAAGGTGGCCTTCCTAGTGGCAGTCACCTCTTTGAGAAGGGTTTCTGAGTTGGCAGCTCTTTCATGCTCACCTCCTTTTCTGGAGTTTTTTCCGGATCGTGTAGTACTTCGTACACGGGGTGATTTTTTTACCTAAGGTGGTGTCACAATTTCATGTTAACCAGGATATTGTGTTGCCTTCACTCTGTCCGGAACCAAAGAATGCGAAAGAGCGGGCCTTGCACACATTGGATTTAGTGCGGGCTTTGAAGTTTTACTTGTCTATTACTCAAGTTTTTCGCAAGTCTGACTCCCTGTTTGTGATTCCAGCAGGTCGTCGGCGTGGTCACCGAGCTTCCAAGGACTCTATAGCTCGTTGGATTCGGTCAGCCATTTTGGAAGCTTACCGTCTTCAGGGTGAATCTTGCCCAGTTAAGATTCGAGCTCATTCCACGAGAGCTGTGGCTTCATCGTGGGCTTTCCATCAAGGGGCCTCGGCAGCTCAACTCTGCCGGGCGGCGACTTGGCGCTCCGTCCACACTTTTATAAGGTTTTATAAGGTGGACGTCAGTGCTTCTGCTGATGCAGCCCTGGGGCGTAGGGTTCTGCATGCAGCTGTAGTTTAAAGTTCTCAGTGAACTTATGTTGAGCGCTTGTTGCGCTTTTATTTATAGTTGTTGGGTTTTCTGCCTTTTGTTGGTATTTTCCCACCCTTATTTTTGAACTGCTTTGGGACGTCCCATCAGTAATGAATACTGTGGCTCTCTTCCTTCCATCTGCAGCTGAAAGACGGATTTTGGTAAGAACTTACCTGTAAAATCCTTTTCAGCGAAGGAAGGAAGAGAGACACAGCACCCTCCCATGGCAGAAGTGTGTTGGTATTTTCAGATGCGGCGTGACCCTCCTCTGATTGCGATTATCTGGGCTGAGGTTAACGCGCTAAGGCTCTGTTCCAGCATCGCCAGCTTATCGCAGTAGTCAGGTCGTTCGTGAGTAGTACCTGAAACTCTGTGGTTTTCTTCATATTGCACACATAACCTGTCTCTTTATCCTTCAGAAGGGGTTATGTTGCTCCGCTGGTGATCTTTACTCTTCCTTTAAGCTTGGGTACGACTGAAGAGCTGAGTAGGAGGAGCCCGAGCTGGAGGGGCCGGATCAACACGCTTTTAATCTGAGGTGTCAATCCTATCTGGGGCTCCGCCTACCCATCAGTAATGAATACTGTGTCTCTCTTCCTTCCTTCGCTGAAAAGGATTTTACAGGTAAGTTCTTACCAAAATCCGTCTTTTCTGGTTTTAGACTTGTTGGATTATTGAATGAAACTTTGCATCTGTCAGCCAGGATAGACCTCCGTATGAGGCGATACCTATAGACATTAAAGGAGTTGAAAATCATTGGTGCTTTCTTCCAGTCTTGTCCACAGTCATTTGTGGTATTGCAGCACGGCCCTGCAGCAGAACCACAGTATTGCATTTATGGGAAATAAAAAAAATACCACCAAAAGCAGATTCTTTTCCTTACAGGTAGCATCATATACAATAGGCACTTTTTGGTCTAGAGGTAGACTTGTTCTCTGACAATAGTATTGTGCTTACTGTAGTAAAGGATTTGAATGGAAATAGATGGCATAGGAAATCAGATCTACCATTAGCCTAATATTTTCTTAGATAGGGGCGCTCCTTTAATTTGGTAACCCTGTGACACCGTCTGAGGCTATATCTTGCGCTGAAGTTCCACTAAAGTGCTCCAGGACTTCATGACTACTTTGTTGCAAAATAGGAGAGAGGAGGGGCGCTCCTGGTGTGATACCCGGTGGTCAGTTGGAGGAGGTTAAGAACAAAGTACACTGCGGTGCTTATCGTGCACCATTCACTGTCCCAGCTTCCGGGTTCGGAGGTTAGCCGGTCACGTGGAACGTCACGTGATGCTGATGTCACCGCAGACCCTCCGTCTTTCAGGTCTTCCTGGATGGTTGATATTCTGCTGGGTCTGTGCTGCACGCAGCTGCTCACCCAGAAAGGTGTAAAATGCAAGGAAGGAAAAGTATGGCTGATTAGGGCGCTCAGACCAAAACAGACACTTGTTTTAGATAGAAAAGAAACTTCTTTACTTGGTCATTCTCTCCTCACTGTGGGAAGAAGTTTCTTTTCTATCTAAAACAAGTGGCTGTCCTGGTCTGAGTGCCCTAATCAGCCATACTTTTCCTTCCTCACTTTCTTTGTTGTGTCATTCTTTAGATGAGGCATAGTAACTGTCATTGTACTAGTGTTAATGAAGTGGGCTTGTCTTTAAGAGGTTAACAAAACTTCACAAGTTTGTTTTTTAAGGAATTCTGCCATTAATGCAAAATACAAAAAAATAAAATATGTAACTTGTGATATTTGACTAACATCTGATGCACATATAAAAATAATGACTCAGTGGCTTCATGCACACATCATGACTATCTAAATGGTATTTGGCAAACAGATCTACCCTGTGTATCTCATAATGTAAACAAAAAGTCAGCCCTCATAAGAACACCTCCACATGGAACATGACTGCCAAATCCCACAGTTCGTGCACACCCCACAGAGAAAGCAGCATATGCAATTACCCTATATTCTAGGAAGTTGCAGGATCCAAAATACCATCCACCCATTTAACGGTTTAATTGATCCAATCCTAATTTACTCATCACTGTAGTCTCAGTTGCACGAAGCAGAATTTCCAAACAGAATACTAATGATAGTAAATTGCAAATAAACTTTACCCAGAGTGACAAGAGGTTTCCAAAATCTAGGAGCCTTCACTGAATACTTATTGAACCCAGGTAACTCCAAATAAATCCAAAACATGTCTAAAAGCAAGGACAACAAATGAATAAGGGGAAACGGCAACAGTAAAGAAATTAGGTGCTGCACTTGTATACGAAAATCATGACTTACTGTAATTATACATACCAGACAAATACTAAAGAGTGTGCTCACCAAAATTATTTCATTTCAAGTATGAAAATCATAATACAACACTGCATTAAAAACACACAAAAGCTTTGTGTTGATAGATTATTGGAAGTGGCTGGTGATGACCCCAGTGGTCATGGTTTCCCTTGGTACCAATGAAGGTAGGTGGAAGGTTCCTTAAAATGAATATCAGGGAATTAGGCCATAAGCTTAAAGAAAATCTGACAACACGAATTCACACCACAATCTACTTGTGTGCACTTGTAGCTCTTTACATGGCCAGTGTGTTTCTCCATTACTGAAAAATCAGCATTTGAATTAATATGCAAATGTGGCTAAAGAACTATGGTAGGTCTGAAACCTTTGCTACTCCAGCTCTAATCCCCATCCAGTACCACCTCCTCTTGCTTGACTGACTGGTCTTTTGGATGAAGTCACACAGCATAGTAGCTGTCAATCAGGTAGGAGAAAGCGGCACTGTGTGGGTAATAGAACTGGAGTGACAGAGGCTTTAGACCTATACTAGCCATTTCCATATCAATTCAAATGCTGATTTCTCAGCAATGGAAGAACAGACTGGTCATGCAAAGATATTACTGGACTTGTCTTTAGAAAGAGCCACATATGCATATAGTTTGGTGTGTGAAATCCTGCTTATCGATTCCCCGTAAGGAAAGACCTCAAAGGTCTCCTCTTAAATACTACTTGTATAATGTGCCACACCAGAGAGACAGTGGGAGATTATGGAGGTGAATAAGTGGGTCAGGAATTGCTTCGGGCAGGAGGTTTCTGGGGTCCTTCAGAACTGGGCAAACTTCTCTGGTTCAATGATATGGATGGGCTACAACTCAATGGAGAGGGTGCACCTATGGGAAAGGAATATCTTAAAAGTTGGAATGTGTAAGTATTGTACAAAAGGGACAGATTGTGGACTGGGACATAGTAATGAAATTAGGGGTGGTATGGGGAGAGGGATTAGAACAGAGAAGAGAAATAAAAATAGTGCATGAATAATAATACCAGACACACAACCAATAACATGGAGGAATTATAATTTTCTTCTTTCATTATTAGTTCTTATGTAGTGAGGATAATGGAGACATCGCTCGACGACAGCTATGAGTGATGTGTGAGGCCATTGAAAATGTAGAGTCCCTATGGGTGGAAATAGGAGGAAAGCGCAAGAGAATTCTGATCTCTCCTTCAAACCACATATCCAAGCCCTTTCCACTTCCTGCCGACTTCAACTCAAAAATATTTCCCGGATCTGTATATTCCTCAATCAAGAATCTGCAAAAACCCTAGTCCATGCCATCATCATCTCCCGCCTTGGCTACTGCAACCTCCTGCTCTGTGGACTCCCCTCTAACACTCTCGTACCCCTTCAATCTATTCTAAACTCTGCTACCTGACTAATCAACCTGTCACCCTGTGATTCCCCAACCTCTCCCCTCTGTCAATCCCTGCACTGGCTCCCTATTACACAAAGACTCCAGTTCAAAACCCTAACCATGACATACAGAGCCATCAACAACCTGTGTCCTCCATAGATCTGTGACCTCGTCTCCCGGTACTTACCTGCACGCAACCTCCGATCCTCACAAGATCTCCTTTTCTGCTCCCTTATCTCCTCTTCCCACAATCGCTTACAAGATTTCTCCCACTCATCCCCCTACTCTGGAACTCTCTACCCCAACATATTAGACTCTCCTACTGTGGAAACCTTCAAAAAGAACCTGAAGACCTACCTCTTCCGACAAGCCTACAACCTGCAGTAACCACCAAACCGCTGCATGACCAGCTCTACATTCGCCTACTGTATCCTCATCCAACCCTTGCAGATTGTGAGCCCTCGCTGGCAGGGTCTTCTCTCCTCCTGTACCAGTCATGACTTGTATTGTTTAAGATTACTGTACTTGCTTTTTATTATGTGTACCCTCTTCACATGTAAAGCGCCATGGAATAAATGGTGCTATAATAATAAAAAATAATTCTAAAATACTGATAGTGGTTTATGTGTCCCAAATAGAAACAGAAGAAAATGTCCTCATCAAGTAAATAGATGAGGCAGCAAATCAGGGAGAAGTAATTATTATGGGTGACTTAATCATGATCACAAAATAATAAGCTACTGCTTATCCTTTAATTCAGGGGTGGTGAACCTCCAGCCTGTTTACGGCCAGCTTTGTCATTTTCCAGGGACCGCAATGCTTGGGCCGCTGGCTCACTTTGGCCACAGGCCCTTTAGTTCCTCCCTAAACTGTGAGCACTCACATGCAGCATTAACTACTAAATGCTGTGGTGCATGCAACAAAGGATTATGTTGTTCCGCTGGCCAGTGTCTGGACGTTCTTTGTGGACGGCGTAAGCGTGCTCTGTGGCCCCAGAGGTAAGGAGGGCCACTTCTACTTCGAAAGTAGGTGAAATTGTGCATTATGATAAACTGTAGAATTGTAAAGGGCCCATATACTGTGTGCCACTGGTAATGTATATGTGTCTCCTATGTTCTCTATATAAATCAGTAACTGTGTCTACAACAGCTGAAATAAGTAGTGAACACGTCATCAATTTTCTAAGCAAATATACCTCTAAAAGTGCTATTTTCTCTCTCCCTCTTTATCCCGGAACTCCAAACATTGATACGGACTTACGGGGAAAGGTTGTGTTCTGTGTTTTGCATCGGACAGTAACTGTCCGGTATGTGCTCATCTCTAGTAACAACCCATCCAATACACAGAGACAAACAAATAAAACCATAGATGTCCATAAGTTGTTAGGTGTAATAATGAGAAATTACACAAGGAAAAAGTATTGAACACACTTACTGAAATTTAATTAATCCTTCTTACAAAATCCTTTATTGGTGATGACTAGAGATGGGCTGACCCCTGGATATCCGGGTCCGGCCGTACAGTTAAAAAAAAAAAAAAAAAAAGTTCCGGTACCAAAACTGTACCCATTCACTTGGTCATGTGCATGACAGTGCTGCAAACACTACTCCTGATCGGCGGTAAAATCATTCTCGGCGGTCAGACAGCCGCAGTTCCCATGAGGTCAAATGACAGCGTGAACCCACAGCTTTGATCGAAGGTGAAAAGTTTACCTCCGGTCACTGGCGTCAGCTGACGGGACTACTGCTCCCATCAGCCTACGCCTGCTGCTGCTAACAGCAAGAGCAGGTGGCAGCTGGTGAAAGTATTCAGCCCACACTAAATAAATAGTTTAAAAAAAACTCCAGAAACTCAACATTGTCTGACAAGATACTGGAAATCTGTGCATCTGCAGAGGAAGCTAGAGTGAGAATTTCCTTTGCTAGGAAGGAGGCTGTGATGGAGGCCCAATTAAAAAGGAAGGAAGCTGAGACAGAAGCCCAATGAAACGAGATGGAGGTCCAGTTGAAAATACTCCAAGCAAAAAGGGAAGAAGCAACAGCCCTTGCTAAACTAAAGATCCTTGAACAAGCACTAGGTCAAGATGCTGATATGAACTGCCTTGTTCCAGGAGACATGGAGGACCCAGCTAATCGCACTACTGACTACATGCTAAGACATTTAACACCCGTACCAGTGCCACCTTTGTTCTCCCACATGGACACACCCACAAGATGAGATGTCGCCACCCACTGCCAACAAGGTAACTTCCAGCACTAACCCACAATATAGGCCGCAGCCAGCAGACCCTATAGAGGCTAAACCACAGCTTAACCCTCATGCCACATCATTTCGTCCTGATTCATCGCAGTCATATTAGCCAGAGAACTTACATTCCCCAGGGATACCACAAGTTAATCCTGCAACTATGACCGGGAGATCGGACATGTCTGACTTCACCAGATACATGATTCGCAGGGAGTTAATAAACATCAGTCTCTCAGAATTTGATGATCGTGCTGAAAATTATAGAGCCTGGAAGTCGACCTTTCAAGCAGTAATTGAAGACCTTAAACTCACTGGCAAGGAACAACTGGATTTGCTTGTTAACTGGTTAGGCTCTGAATCAGCGGAGCGTATCAAGACAATAGGGGCAGTTCACGTGGACTATTCAGACAAAGGTCTTATAGCAGCATGGGAGAGACTGGAGCAAACCTACGGCAGCTCAGAAGCCATAGAGTGTGCCTTATTTAAGAAGACTGCAAACCTTCCCAAAGATAACTAACAATGACAACCGAAAACTTCAAGACCTGAGTGACCTGCTAAAGGAATTAGAATTGGCAAAATTAGATCCACGTCTTTCTGGACTGAGTTACCTTGATACTGCTCATGGCGTGAATCCAGTAGTGTCCCAGTTGCCATACAGCATGCAGGATAAATGGGCAGACTACAGCTCACGGTATAAAAGACAGCATAACGTGTCTTTTCGTCTCTTTTTTTACATTTTTTCAGATTTGTCAGTGATCAAGCTCTGAAAAAGAATGATCCCAGCTTCGATTTCATTGAGTCTACTCCACCAGCTTCATCGTCATCATCTACAAGGTATGATAACATTACCACCAAACGTGGAGAATTAAGGGGTACAGTATCCGTGAGAAAGACTGATGTTCCTCTTACTGCACCGGCCTTCACTAAAACAAATGCTGTTGCTTCTAAGGACAATAACCGTACGTGCCCTATCCACAAAAGACCTCACCCACTTAAGGAATGTCGTGGACTCAGGGCAAAGACTTTGCAGGAGCACAGAGATGCTCTCAAGGAGCTTGGGATATGTCGTAAGTGTTGCACCTCCTCAGACCACCTTTCTAAGGACTGTAAGGCCATCATTAAATGCACTGAATGCAGTAGTGACAAACATGTTACATCTATGCATCCCACACCAACTCCACACAATCCACAGCCTCCAGCAGCTTCCAGTCCTGCTCAAAAGCATGGCGGGGAGCCACAAATTCCTGATCCTACTGCAACTCCTGTTTCCTCCGCATGTATTGAAGTTTGTGGAGAAGGAACTGGTCCTAAATGCTGTGCCAAAGTATATCTGGTCGATGTCTATCCAGAAGAACAACCCGACAAGGCCTCCAGAATGTAAGCCATTATAGATGAGCAGAGCAACAGGTCTCTAGCAAAGCCAAAACTCTGAGATCTTCAATATAAAAGGACAAACGACTCCATACCCTCAACACCTGCTCTGGTCATATTGAGACTTCTGGTAGAAGAGCCTCTCGGTACATTGTCTCTTCAGTCAAGGGGAACGTGGACATACCCTTGCCAACTGTAATTGAATGTGATCAGATACCTGATAACGGAAGAAATTCCCGCTGGACCTCTCTGACCTTTCCCGGCGTCTGCGCACTGCAGTACTTTGCTCTGCCCTCAACAGGGCAGATCAGTACGCCTGCACAGGAGCCGTGACACAAGCCAAAGAGGAGGACATCATCGCATGAAGATGGGAGGCACCAGAACCGGACCTGCGACGCCCATCGGACCAGACCATTCCCAGGGGAGAATAATATAACTTGTTTTTCTTCTCTTTCAGGTTAGATCGGGGCTTATTTACAGCATTATAGAATGCTGTAGATAAGCCCCAAAAGGCAGTGGCCGCAGCTTATTACGGAAAAACATGCTGACAGGTTCCCTTTAAGATTGCATAAAATTGCCTCCAATAGTGCTGCTGTCATGAAGGCCTTTCATCCTAAAGATCATGCTGCTGAATTCAGGACTTGAATCTAGGCTCAGATAATCCACCAGTACAGAGAAGTCTGGGCTTGAGATGGAATTTGTTAAAGGACTCCTTCAGCTTTCAGGTTAGTGGTGCAGAAAAACCATTCTGTCAGTGGTGAACAGTCTATACCAGTATTTCCCAAGCTCCAGTCCTCATGGCCCCCACGGGTCATGTTTTCAGGATTTCCTTGTGTTTGCGCAGATGGTGGAAGTATCATCAAGGCATCAGGAATTCTCTCACCTGTGCAACACTATGGAAATCCTGAAAACATGACCCGTGAGGACTGGAGTTTGGGAAACACTGGTCTATACAATCCACTCGAGTTCGTTGCACCCTTGACAATACAAGGCAAGCTTCTATTAAGTCAACTCTAAGAGTCTATTAAGGACTGTGATGTACCACTCCCTGCTGACAAACACCTAAAGTGGAAGTCATGGAGGGAATCTCTTTGTGCCTTGGATAAGATCCACATACCATGTTGTTACACTTCAGCATCCCTTGCTATGAGTCAAAGGAAAGAGATCCACTCGAAAAACATACTGATAGGGAATCTAGATTGTGAGCCCCATCGGGGACAGCGATGATAATGTGTGCAAACTGTAAAGCGCTGCGGAATATGTTAGCGCTATATAAAAATAAAGATTATAAAAAATAAAGATTATTATATATTCTCTGGTGCCTCTACTGTAGGTATTGCAGCTGTTGCCTATTTGAAGATCATAGACTCTAACAATGATGCTCATGTTGGATTTCTATTTGGAAAGGCTAAATTTTTGGCTCCTAAACCCGAGCACACCATACCCAGACTTGAACTCTGTGGGGCTGTGCTAGCCATAGAGATTGCAGATTTCATACAGAACGAACTAGCTATTCACGTGGATGACACAAGAGTCTACACAGACAGCAATCTGTCTACATCCATGTCAGTAACCGCGTTGAAAGGATCAGGAAATCTTCCAAATCTGAGCAATGGAAACTAATCAAAAACCCAAAACACGTAAAGCCAAGAGATATCCAGACAAGAAATGTATAATAAAAAGATATATCTTTATTCAATAAAATGACAAAAAAAGTGGCACAATATAAAATGTGCACATACCAAGATACATAAATGGTTTGGCATAAAAGAGACGATATAAAAAAGAATATTTTGTATATATAAAAACCAATATTACAAATTGTGGATTTAAGGTATAAGTGACATAACTATATAAATTGTAATTAGAATCAAAATAAATGGATACCCTAAAAATTAATCAAAGGCACCAATGAAGGAATATAATTATTCCAAATGTGTAATAAGATAAAATAGGTACTTCACTTACATGTACTATTACTATTTACCGACTGCAGGTTATTTGCTCATTTTGTTTTTGTCCTGGGTTGTGAATGTCTCCAAGTATGTATATTACTAGTGTTATACTGTGCCACGACCTTATTTTTTGGAGAAATTGGGATAGTGGGCACCACCCAGATAAATGGGATCACCCTGACGCATACAAAAAACAATGCAGAAAACCAACAGAAAAGAAGTATGCAAAAGCAGGGATCACCAAAATAGAATATGTTTTATTGGAACACGATAGACAACATATTAAAAAGAAAAGATTTAAAAACATTTAAAAAGAGCCAAATGGCTACTAAACTGAACCGAGAACCAAACAACCTTTAATATGGTTGTGCTAATCCCATGCTGGACTAGAAAGTGTGTAAAATAGGGGCAAGATATGTAAACAATAACACAAAGTGCAATAGTGCTGGGTGGTATATAACCTACATAAGGCTTAAGGCTGATAAAGGTATGGACCAAGAGGGGAAAAAGTTGCCCCAAATGAACACTGTAGTAAATGCACAATTCCCATAATAAAGAATACATATGTACAAAGATGACAATAGCCTATGCAAAAACCAAACTAAGTGTCAAAGAACAGCAGCAAAATACTTAGCAGTCAGAAATTAAGCACCCCATGCACGCAAAATAAAGTCCATGGAGGGAGAGGAACCCCACGCATATCGACACCAAGTGTCTTCCTCAAGTATAGCACTTTGTTTAAAAAATAACAAAGAGCACCAAAGGACCAGAATTTTCTGAAAGGGAATAACCCCGTAAAATGTTTTTGGTGCCGCCACTGCCCAACGTTAATCCTTGATGTCTCCATAGACAGTCTGCTCCGTTCCTCACTCATAGACTGCCGTCCCTATCAATGTTTGACTCATTTTTGTTCTCTATAGGAGACATTAGCAAGCCTCAAACTTACTCAGTATTTTTACATCGTTGCTTAACAAATTGAACTCAGCTAATTCTCCATACAGCCACATCCCGCCACTACTACTACCTGATACTTTGGTCTCACCACCCCCTACACACACACTTCCCTCTAGACTTGGTTTTCTGCTGTTGTCTCCTCGTCCTGCTCCTCTTAATCCTACACACAACTTTACCCTGATCAGTGTACACTCAGGGCATTGACTCCACTAACTGCATGTTTTCTTACCATAGTTTCATCATACTTAACATTATGTAGTTAACAGTTGTATTCCCAAAATCAATGCTGGCTCAGTGTGCTGCAAACTTAAAAGAATCATCCAGCTATAAAATATCTGTTTTGTTTTCATAATTGCAAAATGTACAAATTTTCCACATTCACCTCCATAAGAAAAAAATCCCATCCTCAGGCTACATGCTAAATATTAACCCTATATCTGCAGGTAAGTTATGTTTTCAAAGGTGACAGGTTTCCTTTAAACATTGGCTCATTGGTCAGGCCCACTACTCAGCAGTGTACTATATAAAACATGAGATCAAAACAACACTGACCTATATTCTTGTATTTCTAACACAAAAAGTCTTGCAAACTGACAAAAGGAGTTTTTAAGCTATGCGAAGAATATTGGAGATATAATTTCACGCCCATCCTTTGTATCCTATCTGGTATGGGATTATAAAACCCACTTCAGCATGTAACTGAATGAGAACACTTAGTTCAGCAGGGGGTCTAGCCACAAAGGCTGTGAGTGACAGATCTCACACCTTGAGTCAGCTCAGAGCAGGACAAAGGCTGCTTGCAATATATAGAGTCATGCTGAAGCTGCCAAAGAAAATTCTAAAAAATTCAAACAGAAAAACGGAAGCAGAGAGCGTATATATTTGTAAAAGTAAAAAAAAAATATTGAGAAATAAACATCTAAAAATATATTATGACAAGGAGAGGTATAAATTAGTGTCACATCACCAGGGGTATGTGGTATTCCCCAAAAATGAATATGGATCAATCATAATAATGTCGCAATCGAATGGTCTGATGGCGAGCAAATATATGCAAAAAAAACAAGTAATCAAATATACAGGGGAAAATGAATTCCTCAAGACATAATACAATAATCACAGCAATGGTCAGTTTTCATATAGGATAATAATAAAGGAAAGACAAATAATGGCAGCAGCAGAGTCCTATGTGGAGAGTGCTCTATGTTAGAAGGAGGTAATCTAGAAGCACTCCATTCTCTTACTCTTATGAATTTCTCCTATGGAGCACTGCCACATTCCATTTCATGGTTTGCATGTAACTGTCAGGCAAAATATATTTTTAGCTGTTTCTTTCTCAATAAAAAAAACTTTAAAAAATATATACACTCTCTGCTTCTATTTTTTCTGTTTTGGATTTTGTACTGTAGGAAGTGCATACCATATTAGACCGTTTAATTTGGGTTACAAAAAATATTGTAGAAGCATGATTCTATAAGAAGTTATGGAAATACTATACGTCCAGCCTTACATCGTGTATATTTCAAAGACCCACAGAACATGGAGTTTGCCCGCCTGGGTCTCGACCCATTTTAGCACCCAGTTGTATGGAGATACATAGAACAACCAGTTGAAACCAGATAGCAAAGCTGTGCTCGGTCTTAATGCGTAGCAGCGGCAAAGCCAGATTCAATGGCATCAAAACCACCTTCCTAGGACCATCTGTTAAGCAATTATGACCCATCTAATGTTTTGGAGTTTTTAGCTGCTAATATGCAAGGGGAGGGGATTTAGGTTCAGCCATGAGGGCAAGAGGAGAGTGACCCAAAGAGGATAGAGGATAAAGGCTAGTGAAAAGTCATGTGTTCGCTCTGTCTGCTATGCATGAGGTCCACTTAAGACAGTGGGGCTGTGTCGAATAACGAGCTGTGAAGGACCTAGAAGCCAGCTGGCAGCACATGCTCCCTTGCTGCCCAGTGCACCTAAGATCTAACATCACCCAGTAATTGACATATATTCTGCTTATATCTTTTGTCCTACCACCATTGTGTTTGCATATCTGACCATTGTATACAGTACAGACCAAAAGTTTGGACACACCTTCTCATTCAAAGATTTTTCTGTATTTTCATGACTATGAAAATTGTAGAATCACACTGAAGGCATCAAAACTATGAATTAACACATGTGGAATTATACATTACACTTTACAAAAAAGTGCGAAACAACTGAAAATATGTGTTACATTCTAGGTTCTTCAAAGTAGCCACCTTTTGCTTTGATTACTGCTTTTCACACAGAAAAGGTGAACGGATGGACTCTACGTGCCTGGTTCCCACAGTGAAGCATGGAGGAGGTGGTTTGATGATGTGGGGGTGCTTTGCTGGTGACACTGTTGGGGATTTATTCAAAATTGAAGCGGTGAGCGGTCCAGCTCACCCCAAACCATTTCGATTGGGTTCAGGTCTGGTGACTGTGGAGGCCAGGTCATCTGGCGTAGCACCCCATCACTCTCCTTCTTGGTCAAAAAGCCCTTACACAGCCTGGAGGTGTGTTTGGGGTCATTGTACTGTTGAAAAATAAATGATGGTCCAACTAAACGCAAACTGGATGGAATAGCATGCTGCTGCAAGATGCTGTGGTAGCCATGCTGGTTCACTATGCCTTCAATTTTGAATAAATCCCCAACAGTGTCACCAGCAAAGCACCCCCACCCATCACACCACCTCCTCCATGCTTCACGGTGGGAACCAGGCATGTAGAGTCCATCCAATCACCTTTTCTGCGTGCAAAGCAGTAATCAAAGCAAAAGGTGGCTACTTTGAAGAACCTAGAATATAAGACATATTTTCAGTTGTTTCACACTTTTTTGTAAAGTGTAATGTATAATTCCACATGTGTTAATTCATAATTTTGATGCCTTCAGTGTGAATGTACAATTTTCATAGTCATGAAAATACAGAAAAATCTTTGAATTAGAAGGTGTGTCCAAACTTTTGGTCTGTACTGTATGTGTAACCATTGTGTATATAGTGTATTGTCTAGTGTGCTCTTAAGGAGATTAAATATGCAATTTAACCTTGGGCTGCTCTTTTATATCGATCCACAAGTCTATTTCTCAGTTTAAGGCCAGGATCACACATGCGAGAAACATGGACGAGTCTCGCATGTTAATACCTGGCACTGCCACCGACACTCGGGAGAGGAGCAACTGGCTGCATAGAAATACATGCAGCCGAACGCTGCATGTATGATCCTGGCCTAATTTTCCATGCTACCGGAACAGGTTTCTGGCCTGATATAATCCCGATAACAGACCGGCTTATATCTAACGAGGAACAGGTGGCAGTCCTACCGGGCTGACAGCGCTGTTTCACTGGTGCTAGTGAAATGGGCCTCTCTGTCAGGGTTATGAGCGTGTGGTGCCACGTCAGTGGACTGCGTGGACCACGTCTGGCATTTAATTGGCATCTCCATGTACTCTGCTCATATTTACTGAGCCTCTCGAGTCCCTGGTGGTCAGTAATACGTTACATATTTTTTGGCTATTTTTAATATGGTTCCTATTGGGACCGGGGTACAATGTATTGTATCTATTGCCAACCACCATCTGTCTATAATGGGACACAAATGCATCAGGATTTTAATTTTGTGGGCTCCTATTTTTCTTTTTTCCTAAACAGAGAGCAGCTGTTGAAAAAACTTGTGGATCTCTGACAATACAATAAATCAAGTGACAGATGATCAAAAGGCGCCTGTCTCTCTTGGTTCTCCAACAAATATTGAACCAATGCGTAATTCTCTGGGACATACCATAACTGTATAATAATTACACTTAGACTAAACATAAGCATTATGGTAATAAGAATGACCATAACAGAGACATATAAGAAAACTTTAATTGCATATATTTCTATAATTCTCCAATACTTTATCCCTGTAGACTGTGAGCCCTCGTGGGCAGGGTCCTCTCTCCTTCTGTACTTGTGTGTCCCTTGTCTAGCACATGTTTATTGTACCTGTCTATATTTTTCCCTTTTCATATGTAAAGCGCCATGGAATAAATGGCGCTATATAAATGTGTAATAATAATAATACTTTAAATCCTTGTAGAAGATATGTCTAATTTCCCAGAAAATATACATTCTCTCCATACAAACAACTGTTCTACATAAAAGGCATGCTCTTAGCTCTGCATGAAACATTTCACGTTGCATCACTCTTTTCTCTAACAGGCCATTTATTTATCCTGCTTACCATATACTCATGCACAGGATGACTAACAAAGCAAGGAGAACAGATTTCAAGGCACTCAGGACTTTATGCTGTTAATTAAGGGCATTCAAGTGAATGAAAGATAAAGTGCAGCACTGGCCAGCAACTGCAAAGTATTTAGAGGGCTGCTGTATTCTCTCCAGTAAATTTCCTGTATCTGGCAGATTGAGAAGCGAATTTAAGTTAATTTAAATTTAGAATAGATCATAGAATATCAGTTCTGGACAACCCCTTTAACACTCAACGTGGTTTGCACGTTAATGACCAGGCCAATTTTTACAATTCTGACCACTGTCACTTTATGAGATAATAACTCTGGAACGCTTCAACAGATCCCACTGATTCTGAGACTGATTTTTTGTGACATAATGTACTTCATGATAGTGGTAACATTTCTTCGATATGACTTGTATTTGTGAACAAGAAAAAAACAAAAATTTGAAAAATTTAGCAATTTTCAAAATTTTAATTCTTATACCGTTAAATCAGGAAAGATGTATATCTTCGTACCGTGTTAGCCAGTAGATAGAAAAATATTTAGAGTTGAGAGTCCTCAGTGGTTGATACCTTTTAATGGCTAACTGAAAAGATGGTAACAAATTGCAAGCTTTCAAGACTACTCAGGTCTCTTCCGTTAAATCAGAGAGTCATGTCACACAAAATACCTAATAAATAACATTTCCCACATGTCTACTTTACATCAGCACAATTTTTTAAACAATTTTTTTTTTGGTAGGAAGTTTACCAGTGATTTCTCATTTTCCCAACAAAATTTCCAAAACCATTTTTTTAGGGACCACATTACATTTGAAGTGAGTTAACCCTTTAGGTGCTTCACATAATTTTTTGGAATCTGGGGGAAAAAAATGAAGAAGAAACGCCATATTGGAGTTCAGATTTTGCTGGAATGTTTTTAGAGTTCCATGTCGAGCCCCTGAGGTGCCAGAACAACAGAAACCCCCCCATATGTGAACTCATTTTACAAACTACACCCCCCAATGAATTCATCTAGTGGTGCAGTGATCATATTGACACATGTGCCTCACAGAATTTTATACCATTGACCGGTGAAGAAAGAATAATTACATTTTTACCACTAAAATGTTGTTTTAGCGTCAAGGTTATAATTTTTCTAAGAGCTAATAGGAGAAATTTTTACAAGAAACTGAGGTCCACTTTTTCCTGAGTGCGCCAATACCCTACATGTAATCGGGAAATACTTTTCAGGCACAGTGCAAAGCTCAGAAAAGAAGGTGCGCCATATTATAGTGCAGATTTTACTGTTATGGTTTGCGGGTGTCATGAATTACTAGGAGAGCCCAAGAGGTGCCAGAACAGCAGAACCCCCATAAGTGACCACATTTTACAAACTACACCTCTCAACTAATTCATCTAGAAATGCAATGATCATATTGACACCACAGGCGTGTCACAGAATTTTATACCATTGTGCAGTGAAGAAAAAATAAATTTTTACCACCAAAATTTTGTTATAGCCCAGATTTTACATTTTCACACCAGAAGTGGGTAAAAATGGCACCACAATTTTACCTACAATTTCTACTGAATTTTGGCAATTCTCCATATGTAGCTGCACAGTACTGCTTAGCAATACAGAGAGACTCGGGAGGGATGGAATGCTATTTGCCTCCTTAAGCACAGATTTTTCTAGAATGGTTTGCAGACTCCATATACAGAACCCCTAAGTGCTAGAGGAGCAGAATCCCTCCCTCAAGTGACCCCATTTTGGAAATTAAACCCTTTTGGGAATTTATCTACAGGTGTAGTGACTTATGACTCCATCAGTGTTTTCCAGAAACAAGAAGCAGTGGACTTTGCTGAGTGAAACTTGAAAACTGCCATTGTAGTAACCAGTACGCTGTAGTGACCAGTACCTTATAGTGACCAATATGTTGTGGTGCCCAGCTCATGCTTCTGGAGACACGCACCTGTAAACTAGGTGGGCTCTCATTGCTATAGCAATGCCAAACATGTGGAGGGAGCCATTTGGATTTGGGAGCACAGAATTTGCTGAATTTATTTTGGAGAGTGAGGAGCCATAGTGCTTTTCCAGATCCTATGTACTATCAGTTACGTGGAAGCCTCCTATATTTTTGTTAACAGATGACAGATCTGAGTGGGGACTTGCTTTTATTGTGGATTGAGTTGAAGCTTTTATTGGGAACATTTTACATAACGTTTGGGATCACATTTATCCTGCGCTCTACGCTGAGCACTTACAGTTATGTCCAAAAGTTTTGGGAATGACACAAATATTAATTTTTACAAAGTCTACTGCTTCACTTTTTCTAATGGCAATTTGCATATACTCCAGAATGTTATAAAGAGTGATCAGCTTAACACGCAATTACTTGCAAAGTCAATATTTGGCTAGAAAATGAACTTTATCCCCAAAACACATTTCGACATCATTGCAGCCCTGCCTTAAAAGGACCAGCTAACCTCTTTTCAGTCATTGCTCCATTAACACAGGTGTGGGTGTTGATGAGGACATGGCTGGAGATCAATCTGTCATGATTAAGTAAGAATGACACCACTGGACACTTTAAAAGGAGGCTGGTGCTTGGCATCATTGTTTCTCTTCTGTTAACCATGGTTATCTCTAAAGAAACACGTGCAGTCATCATTGCAATGCACAAAAATGGCCTAACAGGGAAGAGTATCGCAGCTAGAAAGATTGCACCTCAGTCAACAATCTATCGCATCATCAAGAACTTCAAGGAGAGAGGTTCCATTGTTGCCAAAAAGGCTCCAGGGTGCCCAAGAAAGACCAGCAAGCGCCAGGACCATCTCTTAAAAGTGTTTCAGCTGCGGGATCGGGCTACCAGCAGTGCAGAGCTTGCTCAGAAATGACAGCAGGCAGGTGTGAGTGCATCTGCACGCACTGTGAGGCGGAGACTCTTGGAGCAAGGCCTGGTCTCAAGGAGGGCAGCAAAGAAGCCACTTCTCTCCAGAAAAAACATCATGGACAGACTGATATTCTGCAAAAGGTACAGGCAGTGGACTGCTGAGGACTGGGGTAAAGTTATTTTCTCTGATGAATCCCCTTTTCGATTGTTTGGGACATCAGGAAAACGCCTCATTCGGAGAAGACAAGGTGAGCGCTACCACCAGTCTTGTCTCATGCCAACTGTTAAGCATCCTGAAACCATTCATGTGTGGGGTTGCTTCTCAGCCAAGGGAATCGGCTCTCTCACAGTCTTGCCTAAAAACACAGCCATGAATAAAGAATGGTACCAGAATGTCCTCCAAGAGCAACTTCTCCCAACCCTCCAAGAGCAGTTTGGCGATCAACAATGCCTTTTCCAGCATGATGGAGCACCTTGCCATAAAGCAAAGGTGATAACTAAATGGCTCAGGGAACAAAACAGAGATTTTGGGTCCATGGCCTGGAAACTCCCCAGATCTTAATCCCATTGAGAACTTGTGGTCAATCATCAAGAGACGGGTGGACAAACAAAAACCTAAAAATTCTGACAAAATGAAAGCATTGATTGTGCAAGAATGGACTGCTATCAGTCAGGATTTGGTCCAGAAGTTGATTGAGAGCATGCCAGGGAGAATTGCAGAGGTCCTGAAGAAGAAGGGTCAACACTGCAAATATTGACTTGCTGCATTAACTCATTCTAAAGGGTATGCCACACTAAACAACATCGCTAACGGGATCGCTAAAAAACGTCACTATTTAGCGATCCCGTTAGCGATGTTGTTGTGTGCGGCATCTGCCAGCGACGAGCTTCCTGCTGTGATCTCGCTCGTCGCTGGAATCGTTCCGGACCCTATTTTCGTCACTGGCGCCCCGCTGGGTAAGTATATATCGCTAAGTGTGGCACCTTTTTTAGCGATTTAGCGGTACTTTTGTACCGCTAAAGTCGTTAAGGAGATCGCTAACCGCGATAGCGTCCTTAACGATATCGCTAAATGTGGCCGACACTAGCGATATAGAAACAATCCCGCTAGCGATCTCTAGTATGCGACGCTAACGAGATCGCTAGCGGGATTGTGTAGTGTGGCAGTACCTTAACTGTCAATATAAGCTTTTGTTACTCATATGTTTGCAATTATTATATTTCTGTCTGTGATAAAAACATCTGTCAAACACACATAAAAACCAGAGGGCAGCAGATCATGTGAAAATATAATATTTGTGTCATTCTCAAAACTTTTGGCCATGACTGTACATTGGGGTTTCCATCTAAATCTCTGAGTGACGTGATTCAGATGAAACCTCTGAGGGATCCATTCACTATAATGAGGCAGCAGAATTACTGTGGACTTTCAGAAGTGCACAAAACTGTGGTTGACTGCACTTTTATGCACGCCTAAAAAGACACACCGCCGGATCATATGCAGCACAGTGTCCACAGTGCCTCCGTCTGCCTCATTATATGGAATCTTCCGCCAAGGATTCCGTCTGAATCAAGTGTTTCAGAGATTTACATGGAAACCCCGGTGTAAATGCTCAGCATAGAGCGCAGGATGAATGTGAGCCCAGCCTTATTACAATCTTTGGGAGGCTAAATAAAAAATCAATAGCAGGTGAAGAATTGGTTATATTTTTTACACTGTTCCTTGTGCGGTATAAGTGATTAGGCGACTTTATTCTTCGGATTAGTATGATTATAGTGATACCACATTTACATATTTTTTTTTGTGTTTTGGCGCTTGTAAAGAATAAAACTATTTTATATAAAAAAAATAATTATTTTTGCATCGCTTTATTCTGAGAGCTATAACTTTTTTATTTTTTTTCTGATTGAGCTGTATGATGGCTTTTTTGTGGGAAAAGATGACGTTTTCAGCAGTGCCATGTTTATTTATATTCGTCTTTTTGATCGCGTTTAATTCCACATTTTGTTTGGCGGTATTATGATAACAAAAAAGGCAAAAAAATGCTTTATTTTTACAGTGTACACTAAAGGGGTTAATTAGTGGGACAGTTTTACAGATGTTCTGAACATGATCAAGCAACTTTGCTAGCTCTGGTGACCCGGATGTCGTCATGAAGACAACGGGTCACCATAACAATGATCGGGACCCCGCAATGACTTAGCGGGGTCTCTGATCCAAGGGCAGGGGGTCTTTCTTCCCTCAGTCTGCTCCAGAAATGCTGCGATCAAGTTCGGATGTCAGCGTCCGTGCGCGCAAAATCGCCTGGACGTTTCTAGACGTCCAAGGTCAGCAAGTACCAGGCCACCTGGATGTATGGATATGGCTAAGGTCGGAAAGGGGTTAAAGCTGGGAGCATTCAGTGACTCTGGTCAGGTTGTGAGGCCAAATATCATCACACATAGTGCAAGGTAATAGGGTCGCATTGCAATCTACAAAGTAATGGACTGTGATTAGCATGCCGCAACAAATTAAGTTTTTCTGCAATCTGATGGCTGCTGTCCCTGGCAGGTCGCAACGTGACTCCATTCGCTTTCACTATGCTGATATTTGCAGCAGGAAACAGCAATATTTGACTGTGTGACCTACGTTGTGGCCAGTGTTTCCATGTAGTCCCAGCCTTAATTCACTGCGCATTCTGTACCCAGCCAATTCCTTCCAGTTTTCAAACAAATAGACTTAGTGCAATGAACGACACAGGGGTTCACTTTTTGTTCAGTGGCCTGTGGGGTACAACTTTACCACAGCTGCAGATTTTCAAGGGGTTTTTGAGCTGAAACATTTTTGAGTTTGGTCTGTGTAAATAAAAGAACACGAGCCTTATGGTGGTCACAGACATTAGACTTTAGTTTCTGAAATGATCGATATAAAACAAAGCGAATGATCACACACTGTCATCGTCTGAAATGAAGAAGGCCATGTCTGATTTTTTTTTAATTGAAAGTTTGATGAAAGATCATTTATTGAAACAATATTCCCAGAAAGATTGTTCATTAGTTGTATGGTGTTGGGCAGGCCAACCGATTGTGATGGAAAAATTGACAAGAAATGGAATCCTACACAACATAAATTAGAAAAATAGCAAAACTTTATGGAACAATCAATATACATAAAATTGTAAAAATGGGAAATAGCAAAAGGATGAAAAGATAGTCTGACGACAAACTGTCTGAGATTGAGACCAAACAAAAGGGTATATTAAGCAAATTATTCCTGGTATATGATTACATGCCTGTTAGAATAGCAGTATAGAAAGCAATGTTGCTCGGTTAAACCATATATTCTATAGGCGTGTTATATCTGCACTAACTTAGCCTGTTGAATTGTATTGGGTGGTGTTGAAGTACTGGTGCTTCTCAGAAAATTGGAATATCATCAAAAAGTTAATTTATTTCAGTTCTTTAATACAAAAAGTGAAACTCATATACAGTGGTGGCCAAAAGTATTGGCACCCCTGCAATTCTGTCAGATAATACTCAGTTTTTTCCTGAAAATGATTGCGATCACAAATTATTTGCTATTTTTATCTTCATTTAATTTGCTTGCAAGGAAAAAAACACAAAAGAGAATGAAGCAAGAATCAAATCCTTGATCATTTCACACAAAACTCCAAAAATGGGCCAGACAAAAGTATTGGCACCCTCAGCCTAATACTTGGTTGCACAACCTTTAGCCAAAATAACTGTAAACAACCGCTTCCGGTAACCATCAATGAGTTTCTTACAATGCTCTGCTGGAATTGTAGACCATTCTTCTTTGGCAAACTGCTCCAGGTCCCTGATATTTGAAGGATGCCTTCTCCAAACTGCCATTTTGAGATCTCTCCACAGGTGTTCTATGGGATTCTGGTCTGGACTCATTGCTGGCCACCTTAGAAGATTCCAGTGCTTTCTCTCAAACCATTTTATAGTGCTTTTGGAAGTGTGATTTGGGTCATTGTCCTGCTGGAAGACCCATGACCTCTGAGGGAGACCCAGCTTTCTCACACTGGGCCCTACATTATGCTGCAAAATTTGTTGGTAGTCTTCAGACTTCATAATGCCATGCACACGGTCAAGCAGTCCAGTGCCAGAGGCAGCAAAGCAACCCCAAAACATCAGGGAACCTCCGCCATGTTTGACTGTAGGGACCGTGTTCTTTTCTTTGAATGCCTCTTTTTTTTTTCCTGTACACTCTATGTTGATGGTTTTTTCTAAAAAGCTCGACTTTTGTCTCATCTGACCAGAGAACAAATTCCAAAATGTTTTAGGCTTTCTCAGGTAAGTTTTGGCAAACTCCAGCCTGGCTTTTTTATGTCTTGGGGTAAGGAGGGTAAGCCACAAAAGGTCATTGCTAAAGAGGCTGGCTGTTCACAGAGTGCTGTTTCCAAGCATATTAATGGAAAGTTGAGTGGAAGGAAAAAGTGTAGTAGAAAAAGGTGCACAAGCAACCGAGATAACTGCAAACTTGAAATGATTGTGAAGAAAAGGCCATTCAAAAATTTGGAGGAGATTCACACGTAGTGGACTGCTGCTGGAGTCATTGCTTCAAGAGCCACACACAGATGTATCCAGAACTTGGGCTACAAGTGTCGCATTCCTTGTGTCAAGCCACTCATGACCGATAGACAACGCCAGAAGCGTCTTACCTGGGCCAAGGAGAAAAAGAACATGACTGTTGCTCAGAGGTCCAAGGTGTTGTTTTCAAATGAAAGTAAATTTTGCATTTCATTTGGAAATCAAGGTCCCCAAGTCTGGAGGAAGAGTGGAGAGGCCACAATCCAAGCTGCTTGAGGTCTAGTGTGAAGTTTCTACAATCAGTGATGGTTTGGGGAGCCATGTCATCTGCTGGTGTAAGTCCACTGTGTTTTATCAAAACCAAAGTCAGCGCAGTCGTCTACCAGGAAATTTTAGAGCACGTCATGCTTCCCTCTGCCGACAAGCTTTTTGGAGATGGAAATTTCATTCTCCAGCAGGACTTGGCACCTGTCCACACTGCCAAAAGTACCAATACCTGGTTTAAAAACAAAAGTATCACTGTGCTTGATTGGCCAGCAAACTCACCTGACCTTAACCCCATAGAGAATCTATGGGATATTGTCAAGAGGCAGATGAGAGACTCCAGATCCAACAATGCAGATGAGCTGAAGGCTGCTATCAAAGAAACCTGGGCTTCCATAACACCTCAGCAGTGCCACAGGCTGATCACCTCCTTGCCACACCGCACTGATGCAGTAATTGATGCAAAAGGAGCCCCGACCAAGCATTGAGTGCATTTACTGAAGAAACATTTCAGTAGGCCAACATTTCGGATTTTAAAATCATTTTTCAATTTGGTGTTATAAACTATTCTAATTTACAGAGATAATGACTTTTGGGTTTTCATTGGCTGTAAGCCATAATCATCAACATTAATAGAAATAAACACTTGAAATAGATCACTGTTTGTAATGACTTAATATAATGAGTTTTCACTTTTTCTATTGAAGAACTGAAATAAATTAACTTTTTGATGATATTCTAATTTTGTGAGAAGCACCTGTAAGTGTAGCAGCACTGTGTATAATACAATAAACACATTCAGGGGCTATGATCAAGCACTAGTGCAAATTGGTTCATATTGAATTCTTATTGGCACAGATCTCGGATTCTACTAAGTAGGAAAAAAGGTTAGGTGACACTCGATATACAGTGGGGAAACACGGGTATTACCAGTAATGTGTTTTTACGAAGCCCATGGCAGCACCCAAACGAGAGATGGGATCCGCCCCACAAGGACAGGGAACCTTTAAGATAAAAAGGGCGACTCCTCTCTCTGTATCAGTGGTTTACAGAGCTTGAGAGGACCTCCGGTTAGTAGACACACATGCATATATTTACACATTCTCAACTGTTTAAACTAAAATTTAATTACTGGGTAGTTTTATCTCACTGTAGTAAAGCTATGTACAATAACCCACCATCCCAAAAAAGGGGGGAAAAGAAAGCTTATAAACGGGAGGAAATCTACGGGTGCTGTCATGGGCTTCGTAAAAACACATTACCGGTAAGTAATACCCGTGTTTTCCTAGCACCTATGACAGCACCCAAATGAGAGAATTACAGAGAAATACTCTTATTAGGGAGGGACCACAGCTTATAGAACCCTTCGTCTAAAGGTCAAATTAGAAGAGGCCGATAGATCTAATCTATAGTGGCTATAGAAGGTGGAAGGTGATGACCACGTAGCTGTCTTACAGATTTGTTCGATAGACACGTCAGCTCTCTCTGCCCAGGAGGCTGCCATCGCTCTAGTCGAGTGAGCTGTCAAATCATCCAAGACCGACCTCCCCGCAGACACATAAGCCAACTTGATTGTCTCCCTTATCCATCTGGACAGAGTGCCTTTTGAGACTCTCATCCCCTTCTAGAACCCTGGAAGGAGATAAACAGAGCTCTATCCTTCCTACTAGACTATGTTGCCTGTAGATAGTGAAGATGACACCTCCTAACGTCTAGTGTATGGAATCTTCTCTCTATCATTCTTAGGATAAGGGCAAAAAGAGGATAGGGATATATCCTGGGACCTATGAAATCTCAACACTACCTTAGGTAAATAGGCCGTATCAAGTTTTAAGACTATCCTATCCTCCATTACTACGGTAAAGGGAGGATCCGCTGAACGGGCCTGTATGTCCCCTATCCTACGTGCCGATGTAAGGGCTACCAGGAGTATGGTCTTGAATGTAAGCAATTTTATGGATGCCTCCTCTAATGGTTCAAATGGGGGTTCGGTCAGAGCATTTAGTACCAAATTCAGGTCCCATGGAGGGACTCTGGCTGTTGGGACTGGCCTAGATCTGGCACAGGCCTTGATGAAACTCACTATCCATCGGTTAGCTGCTAAGTTATAATTATAAAGCGCCCTCAACACAGATACCAGAACTTTTAATGTACTTAATGCTAAGCCCTGATCTCGCCCCTTCTGGAGAAATTCCAGAATCTGCTTAACAGGTATTCCACCCTCCGGAGAACATCCAGTGGAAGTCAAAAAATTCTTCCACGTTCTGCCATAGATATTCGTAGTGACTGTTTTTCTACAGGCCAACAAGGTGGCGACTAGGTTTCCCGAGAATCACTTACCTTCTAGCACTGACCTCTCAAGTTCCAGGCTGTCAAGTGCAGCCCAGACATCTGAGGTTGAAGAACTGGCCCTTGAGCTAGAAGGTCAGGGATCTCCGGAAGGACCCAGGGATCTGTTACCGACATATTTCTTAGCCAGAAAAACCAAGCCCTCTTTGGCCAGAAGGGGGCGATGAGAATCACTTTCGCCCCGTCCTGCCTGATTTTGCAGAGGACCGCTGGTATCATACATATTGGGGGAAAAGCATAGGCTAGGGGAAAGTTCAACCTGATCTGAAAGGCGTCCACTGCGTATGGCCCCTCTGTCGGGTTCAGGGAACAGAACTTCTCTACCTGGGTGTTTTGCCGGGTGGCGAACAGATCGATATCCGGCTCCCCCACATGCGTATCAATTGCCTGAAGACTCCTGTGTTGAGGGACCATTCCCCTTGTCGAAGTGGCGTGCGACTTAGAAAGTCTGCTGTCACATTGTCTTTCCCCTTGATGTGGAGGGCTGTCAGCGATAGAGTGTTCATTTCTGCTCACTGAAAAATTTGCTTTGCTATTTGAAGAAGGGTTTGGGACCTTGTACCCCCTGATGGTTCAGATATGATACCGTGACCCAATTGTCTGACATTATTCTTACATGATGGCCCTGCAAAAATGGTGAGAGGGCTTGTAGCGCGCTTCGCACTGCCAGCAGCTCCAGCATATTCAAAGAGGTCCCCTCTTCTACTCGAGACCATGCTGCCTGAACTAGGCGAGTCTCCATATGAGCCCCCCATCCCCTGGGACTGGCGTCCGTGGTAACTATTCTGGAAATGAGGGGGAACCACGGGATGGGACGGGATGGTTTTTACTCTCAACCACCACTGGAGCGAATGGACGACCTGTTGTGGTAAAACTAGCGTGTAGTCCAATTGTCCCTGGCCATGATGCTGACTCTCCAAGATGAACTGCTGCAAGGCTCTTGAATGGATCTGGGCCCATTTTACAGCTGGGATACATGAAGTTAGAGATCCCATGAGTGACATGGTGCTTCTGAGAGTCAATATCGGGTTCTGTATTGCCCCGAGGATGAAGTTGAACATCTTCTCCTTCTTTTCCTCTGGGAGACGATACTCCTGTTTCCGGGAGTCGAACATGAGCCCCAGAAAGATTTGTGCCTTCTGCGGTACCAACCTTGATTTCTTGTGGTTTAAATACCATCCTAGCCCTTCTAAGATGGCTACTATATCCTCCACTCGTCGTTGGCAATGGGTAAAGGAACGACCGACTATTAAAAAAATCATCTAGGTACAGGATTACCAATCTGTCCGTTTCCCTCAGGTGAACGGTGACTTCTGCTATTAACTTGGTAAACACCCGAGGGGCCACTTCCAAGCTGAAGGGAAGTGCCTTGTATTGCAGGTGTTCGATTTTGCCGTTCACTGATACTGCCACTCTGAGAAATTTTCTGAAGTCCGGATGTATTGGCACGTGATAATACGCATCCTTCAGATCGAGGACGGCCATGTAACAGTCCCGAAACAGCAACTGAACGGCCAATCTTACTGACTCCATCTTGAATTTTGGAATCCGTAAATATTCGTTGAGGCGTTTCAGGTTGATAATAGTTCTGTAAGACCCCTCTGGTTTTTTATAAGGAACAGAGGAGAATAAAAGCCTTTCCCTTGTTCCTCTGATGGTACTAACTGAGGACGGCCATGTAACAGTCCCGAAACAGCAACTGAACGGCCAATCTTACTGACTCCATCTTGAATTTTGGAATCCGTAAATATTCGTTGAGGCGTTTCAGGTTGATAATAGTTCTGTAAGACCCCTCTGGTTTTTTATAAGGAACAGAGGAGAATAAAAGCCTTTCCCTTGTTCCTCTGATGGTACTAACTGAAGAACTTTTTTGTCTACGAGGCCTAGAACCTCCGCTTCCATAGCTCTCTGCTCTGAGAGGGACGTACGAGGAGCGGTGATGAAATATTTCTCCGGTGGAAGTTTCTTGAACTGTAATCTCAGACCTGCTCCTATTAGACTTAGAATCCAGGGGCTTGATGATATCCTTTCCCAGGCTGGAAGGAATTCGGAGAGCCTTCCTCCCACCTGGGAGACTGAGTCATTTAGAGGCCTTCCAGTCCCTCCGAGAGGAAGAGCCAAACAAGCATCCCTTGGAACCTTTCCGATTTTCCTGCCTCTTTCTCTGCTCCATGTATCCCCTTTTTTTATTATAACTCCTCTTCCGAAAGGGCTGAGTGAACGACGAGAAGGGTGGGTTAGGGAACCCTTTCTTTTTGTCGGCTGCCTTCTCCAACAAGTTATCTAGGGCTTGCCCAAATAAATACTGCCCTTCACAGGGGAGGGCACACAACTTTCCCCTTTCCTGAGCATCCCCTGGGCAGGTTTTTAACCAGACTGCTCTGCGACCTGCATTTGACAGAGCTGCTGATCTTGCAGCCAGCCTGGCTGAGTCGGCGGACGCGTCTGCCAAAAACGGTGCTGCTCCTTTAATCATTGGTAGTGCAGTCCTCACTGTCTCCGCGTCCGGGTTCTCATCTAACTGATCCTCTAGTGAACTCAACCACATCATAAGGGACCTGGCCGTGCAAGTTGCCGCCATAGCTGGCCTTAATGCCCCTGCTGATGACTCCCATGTAGTTTTTAAGAAGGTGTCAATCTTTTTATCCTAGGGGTCTTTCAGTAACCCTGAGTCCTCGAAAGGAAGGGAAGAACCCTTCAAGGCTTTTGAAATGGCGACATCTATCCTGGGCGCTTTACTCCAGGAAGAGGACGCCTCCTCCTCAAAAGGATATTTCCTTTTAAAGGAGGCTGGCAAGGGGCCTCTTTTGTCCGGCTTCTCCCATTCCTTGGATATTAGGTCCTGAAGCTGCTCATTTAATGGAAAGGTTCTGTACTTCTTTCTTTTCAACATTCCAAACATTATGTCCTGAACTGATTTTTTGTGTTCCTGGTCCACCAACCCCATCGTGGCCCTTACCGCTTTTACCAATTTATCCACTTCCTCTAGTGGAAAGCAGTACCCTGACCTCGAGTCGCTGTCTGAGGCAGAACTATCAGAGTCACGTAACATTCCTTCCTCCGAGGATTCGGGTGTTGAAGGGGATGTTTCGGGCCTCTCCTTCTCTGACGGCCCCCCGTACGAGACCAGGAGCTGAGGGAATTTTTTACTTCTGCTCTGATAAGGGTCCTTAAGGAGTCGGAGAAATCTTGGCTTTCTCTGGCAATAGTGTCATTGATAGATGATTGGCACAATTTCTTGGGCCATGAATTGTCCAGGCTTTGTTCACACAAAGCACACTGTCTATATTTTGTTTTCCCTGCGTATTTCCTAGGGGACCCCTAACATGAGGCGATATCGAAACAGAAGGAAGAGAGGGAAGGGGGGGAGAGAGAAGAGAGAGGCCAGCATTATTAAATGGCATTCTCCAAGCTCACTCACCAATCCCCACCACAAAAAGGTACCGGAACAGGAGGCTGGATGTCGTCCAAAAGGTCCCCTTTCGCCTTGGAACCTTTTGACTTTGAGGAGCTGCTCCGCCTTGAATCCTTGGACACCTGCGTGCTGCTGGAGTCTCTATGACGCTCCTTTGGAAAGCCTCCACGGTGCTGCTGCGGACTGTGCTGCTGCTGCGGGCTCCACTGCCGCTGCTGTGGAGACGGCTCCTGCGCTTCTATGTTGTGCAATAGCCACCGGCCGGCGTCCCCCGCACTTCCGGTACCCTACACCCACTTCCGGATGTAGAGGGAGGTCCCAGCCGCTCTACAGCGTGACTTCTGGCCTGCGGGCGTCACCACGGAGACGCCACTTCCGGTTTTGGCGTCGTCACCATGGTGAGCCCCAGCTGCCGGCCACGCCGCTCGCTCGAGCCGGGACGCAGGGCCGCTGGTTCCC
The DNA here is from genome assembly GCA_033576555.1 of Oophaga sylvatica. Classification (NCBI taxonomy): domain Eukaryota; kingdom Metazoa; phylum Chordata; class Amphibia; order Anura; family Dendrobatidae; genus Oophaga; species Oophaga sylvatica. Next base: position 66,256,480 of record JARQOD010000006.1, on the reverse strand, counting down.
CAGGCGGTGCTGGGACCGCGGTTGCCTGCCCGCTCACAGCCGGCACCCTATCGGGCCCCCCTGCGGCGCTTCCAGGAAGCCCGCGCCGGCCGAAGCAATGTTGGTGCGCTGCCGACCGGCCGTGCTTGGGCGATGGATCTTCGTTTCTTCTGCTGCTTGCTGCGCCGGTGAGTAGAAAGGCTCCACCCTACAAGGACAGGAAACCACTGATGCAGAGAGAGGAGCCGCCCTTTTTATCTTAAAGGTTCCCTGTCCTTGTGGGGCGGATCCCCTCTCTCGTTTGGGTGCTAGGAAAAATAAGTATTTAATACACTGGTGATTTTGCAGTTTCCCACCTACAAAGAATGGATAGGTCTGTAATATTTAGCATAGGTTCCACTTCAACTGTGAGACACAGAATCTTAAAAAAAATCCAGAAAATCCCATTGTATGATTTTTACTGAAAGCCAAAATAAGGAGTGAAATAGTCAAAGGAAAAGTATAATAGAAACACGTCACCAGTTCTGTATTTTTTACCCACTCCTGGTTTTAGTTTACAAATACTGAGGTGAAATACTGACCAAATACTGAACGTATGAATGTAGCCTCACAGTTGAAGTATACCCATGCTAAAAATTACAGACCTCTCCATTCTTTGTAGGGGTGAAAACTTAGAAAATCAGCAGTGTATCAAATACTTATTTTCTCCACTATAGATATACTAATTATAGAGAAACAGGATTGGCCTTGATAAGTATAGAGCAAACTTGTGTGATGCTGAATGTAATAGAGGTGGATGCTTTTAAGGATATTTATAAAATACTAGATGGTGGCCCGATTCTAACGCATCGGTGTATTCTAGAATATGTATGTAGTTTATTTATGAAGATTTAAGAATAATGCAATTTTATGTGGAGGCCGCCGGTCGGGGTACTTACGCTGCTGGCGCCGGTCATCTCCCGGCTGCGTCGCCGCTGACCTCCATGTGGCAGAAGATGACCCAAGACTACCGTCGGGAGATCAACGGCTAGCGCTGATCTTCCGACGATAGCGGTGGCGTGCGTTGTTCAAATCCTACGCCAATTCGAGGCCGGACTGCGCCTGTCATTGATTGGTCGCATCCGGCCGGGCGCGACCAATCAGCGACGCGGGATTTCCGTTACAGAAAGACAGAATTAGATGATTATATAGTAGATAATGCATAGTGCAGGGCCTGGGGATGTCAACTATGTTCATGTACCGTATTTTTCGGACTAGAAGACGCACCCAGGTTTTAGAGGTGGAAAATAGGGAAAAAAATATTTGAAGCAAAAAATGTGGTAAAATATGTAATAACAAATAACATACTATTATATGTGGTGTTATTATATATGATAGTATGTTATTATGTTGGAAGCTATGTGTAGAAGATGGTGCTGCGGTAACAATGTGGTGTCTGTACAGTACTATATGAAGACGCTGGAGGGTGAGTATAAGAATGGGGGCACAGGGCTTATATTTAACCCCTTAATCCTCCAAGGGTGGTTTGCACATTAATGACCGGGCCAATTTTTACAATTCTGACCACTGTCTCTTTGAGGTTATAACTCTGGAATGCTTCAACGGATCTTCGCGATTCTGAGACTGTTTTCTCATGACATATTGTACTTCATGATAGTGGTAAAATTTCTTCGATATAACTTGTGTTTTTTTATGAGAAAAATGGAAATATGGCGAAAATTTTGAAAATGTTGCAATTTTCAAACTGAATTTTTATTCCCTTAAAACAGAGAAATATGTCACACAAAATAGTTACTAGATAACATTTCCCACATGTCTACTTTACATCAGCGCAATTTTGGAACCAAAATTTTTTTTTTGTTAGGAAGTTAAGGGTTAAAAGTTGACCAACGATTTCTCATTTTTACAACAAAATGTACAAAACCATTTTTTTTTTTTTAGGGAGCACCTAACATTTGAAGTCACTTTGAGGGGTCTATATGGCAGAAAATACCCAAAAGTGACACGATTCTAAAAACTGCACCCCTCAAGGTACTCAAAACCACATTCAAGAAGTTTATTAACCCTTCAGGTTCTTCACAGGAGCTGAAGCAACGTGGAAGGAAAAAAATTAACATTTAACTTTTTAGTCACAAAAATTATCTTTTACAATTTTTTTTATTTTAACAAGTGTAAAAGAAGAAAATGGACAGATAAAGTTGTTGTGCAATTTCTCCTGAGTACGCCGATACCCCATATGTGGGGGAAAACCACTGTATGGGCGCATGGCAGGGCTCGGAAGGGATGGAGCGCCGTTTGACTTTTTAATGCAAAATTGGCTGGAATTGAGATTGAATGCCATGTTGCATTTGGAGAGCCCCTGATGTGCCTAAACAGTGGAAACCCCCACAAGTGACACCATTTTGGAAACTAGAGCCCCTAAGGAACTTATCTAGATCTGTTGTGAGCACTTTGAACCGCCAAGTGTTCCACTAAAGTTTATAATGCCTGGGTTTGAAAAAAAAAAAAATTCCACAAAAACGATTTTTCAGTCCCCAATTTTTGATTTTTCCCAAGGAAATTGGACCCCAAAAGTTGTTGTCCAATTTGTCCAATTGCTAATTTTTTGAGACAGGTTTTTTGTGTTATCAGGAGTTGTATGCCAAAATCATCAGTATTAAAACAATAAAAGACCTGACAAATTTCAGTTGGTGTGTAATGAATCTAAAATATATGAAAGTTTAATTGTAATCATTACATTATGGAAAATAATGAAATTTAGCACTATATGCTAATTTTTTGATAAGGACCTGTACAGTACAGACCAAAAGTTTGGACTCACCTTCTCATTCAAAGATTTTTCTGTTTTTTCATGACTATGAAAATTGTAGAATCACACTGAAGGCATCAAAACTATGAATTAACACATGTGGAATTATACTTTACAAAAAAGTGTGAAACTACTGAAAATATGTCTTATATTCTAGGTTCTTCAAAGTAGCCACCTTTTGCTTTGATTACTGCTTTGCACGCAGAAAAGGTGAACGGATGGACTCTACATGCCTGGTTCCCACCGTGAAGCATGGAGGAGGTGGTGTGATGGTGTGGGGGTGCTTTGCTAGTGACACTGTTGGGAATTATTCAAAATTGAAGCGGTGAGCGGTCCAGCTCACCCCAAACCATCTCGATTGGGTTCAGGTCTGGTGACTGTGGAGGCCAGGTCATCTGGCGTAGCACCCCAACACTCTCCGTCTTGGTCAAATAGCCCTTACAATGTCTGGAGGTGTGTTTGGGGTCATTGTCCTGTTGAAAAATAAATGATGGTCCAACTAAACGCAAACCGGATGGAATAGCATGCTGCTGCAAGATGCTGTGGTAGCCATGCTGGTTCAGTATGCCTTCAATTTTGAATAAATCCCCAACAGTGTCACCAGCAAAGCACTCCCACACCATCACACCTCCTCCTCCATGCTTCACGGTGGGAACCAGGCATGTAGAGTCCATCCGTTCACCTTTTCTGCATGCAAAGCAGTAATCAAAGCAAAAGGTGGCTACTTTATAGAATCTAGAATATAAGACATATTTTCAGTTGTTTCACACTTTTTTGTAAAGTGTAATGTATAATTCCACATGTGTTAATTCATAGTTTTGATGCCTTCAGTGTGATTCTACAATTTTCACAGTCATGATAATACAGAAAATCATTGAATGAGAAGGTGTGTCCAAACTTTTGGTCTGTACTGTATATTTCTGTACCTTCTAAAAATAATTAACAGAATAACCAATTTAAAAGATGAAATTGAAAAAAAAAAAAGTTACAATTCCACTCATGTAGAAAATGATATACAACAACATATTTTACTCTAGTTGAAGTAGCTACAATATTTTATACATATGTATTATGAGCTCACTGAAGACAAAGAAGTGTCGATGATTCATCCTGAATAAGTGGCCGTGTATAATGGTACTTCAGTGTCACCATTACATATTTTGTGTTATTTTCTAAGCGGAGAACGTAAGAGGAGGATCATTGTTGTATTCTCCAGGGTGTCATTGCAGAACTGCACAAAGAATATTGGTCTCTTATATTAATTGGCTTGTTCTCAGAAATAGATTTCCCTCTTGACGAGCAAAAGAAAAGTAGTTACTAGTTAAATGGGTTATCCAGGATTAACAAGCAGCAAATACGATAAAATAATGTTATATTAACCAGGACAATTCACAAACTTATTTTATCATATCTCCAGCTTTGAGTCTGTTTTTTTAAGTCCTGAGCAATGAAATAAAGCTTCAACGTGGATGCTTTTTAGGTAATACACTGGGAAACTGCATGGTGTCCATGAGTGGAAAAGCTAGCTCCTTTTTAAGGGTTTTGGAGGGGAGGGAGAGCGGCAGGTTACTCCAATGATAATGCATGGGGTCATCACCACCTATAAAAGCAGATGATGATTTGTGAATGAGCCGCTTGGTTCCATCTTTCTTTATTTGGAATATGTTACTCAGGAATAGAAATTGTATGCCTGCATTTTCATATGGTACAATATTATAGTAGTTAGATTTAGAAAATATTTTACAATTTGTCTATTGACTAAATTGGATTGAGAAATGACAACCAGTGTAACAATGTGTATGGTAAGAGTATGATTAGGGTGAATCTATAGAAGGCAAAACTGATATTCTTCCAAATGACGGCCATTCCCCTTTAGTACAAGATTCTACTATTGCAATTTTTTAGAATACTTCACTATCATGAAATACTGTTCTTATTAATTTATATTGTAAAATGATTAGCTGTTTATATGTTCTCTTTTGAGCATTTTCTTTACTCTTCAAGTTTTGAAAAACATCAGGTTTGAAAGTAAAAGAAAATGCAGGTCACTTCTGTGAAACATATCCTGATGGAAAACACTGCAGAAAATGCTTCAGACAAAAAAATATCTGCAAATACTCTTGAAAAAACTCTTCAAAAAAAGATTCAGGAAATGTAAAACACCTACAAAAATTCCCAAGGAATTAGCGTTTCCCACTAGCAAACTCATCGAAACTTGAAGCTCTGCATGCACATATCCTAAAGTGGTTTACTCCTTTATAAATACCAATATATTAGTAAGTTCCACAGTTTTTTGTAACACATGAAATTTTTGCAATGTTCGATCAGTGTATGCGCCAATATATGATGTGCTTTTCAAACACCATCTTCCAAGACTGCGGCATCATGTGTAAGGTAGGGGATTCAAGACAAGAGACAAGGGCAGCTCACCCTCCCTCTCAGAACGCTCATTTCAGCCTTTTCTGCCACTAGTCCTGGCTTGCAGTAAGTACAGAAGCCTTCTTAAGAGCATTTTTTTATTGCTGCTATTGACTGCTGTGGACATTCCTCCTGGATTCTTGTGTTAAAGGTGCTTGAATAAATTTAGGGGACAGATGAAAGGATTTGTATAAAAAGGAACAATCCAGTTTGTTAAATGGTAAAAATAATGTAAATAATAACAGCTATAATCAGCAAAGTATTTAAGAATAAGAAAATGCTTAAGGCCATAAAGTATTTAATCTCTTAAAAGCACTGATACATTTGAAATGTAAAGAATATGTATTATATATCATTAGTTACCTTTGCTTATTAAAATTACACTAAGTTTCATTCTGCAATTTTCAACTTCAATGATTTTCAGACTATTTGATTTGCAGTTTGCAGCCTGATTCAAGTTTTGGCGTTTTATTTTTTGTGGGAGTTTCTCCCTCAGTAATATAGGTTGGATAGGAGGTCTGTGCCCATCCAGGGTGCTGCTCTCTCCATTAGCTCATATTTCAGGGCAGCTTTTGTCCTGCACTTATTGTCTCTTAATGTTCTTTTTCATAGCTTTTTTTCTCTGCTTTTCATGAGATACTGTCATCTTTCTCTACTGGAGATCTATGTACAACCCTCTCACCTCACTGCTGGTATCACTAATACTAAGAGAAGGGAGGGAGAGAGACATTCTTGGAAAGCACTCAGGTAAAAAAAAAAAAAAAAAGAAGACAAAGCGTACCGACACTCTACAACATGCCAGAATTCAAATTCTGGTGAAAATTGTTTAATGAATTGGAGCCATTGTGTTTAGGTGTTATGAAGCACATGACTGTATCAATAAAGTTTTGTCAAAGCTAAATACAAAGAAGTACAGTGGCATGTAAAAGTTTGGGCACCTCTGGTCAAAATTACTGTTATTGTGAACTGTTAAGCAAGTTGAAGATGAAATTAATTTCTAAAAGGGCTATAGTTAAAGATTGTATTTTAGCCCAAAAATATAAATCTATTGTAATTTTTTAAATTTTAAAAATTACAAAAAGGAAAATTGGCCAATCAAAAAGTTTGGACATCTTGCATGGTTGGTACCTAGTAGCAACCCCTTGTGAATGTATCACAGCTTGTAAACATTTTTGTAGCCAGCTAAGAGTCTTTCAATACTTGTTTGTGGGATTTTCATTCATTCTTTCTTGGGAAATTCTTCCAGTTCTCTGACATTCTTGGTTGGGACATCTTGCATGCACTGCTATTTTGAGGTGTAGCCACAGATTTTCAATGATGAATGATTTCAGATCAGGGGACTGTGAGGGCCATTGTAAAATGGGCTTATGCAAAAGTTTGGGCACCCTTGGAGATTTGTGTGCACAGATAGACCAAGTTTCAGACCTTAATTAGCCTGTTAGGTTTATGGCTTGTTCTCTACCATCGTTAGGAAAAGCCAGGTGACGCAATCTCCCAGCTTTAAAAAAAACTCAGACTCCTCTAATATTAAGAAAAAAAAAACAACAGCACTGGGTTCTTCTAAGCTGCTCAAAATGTAATTAAGAAATGGAATTTAACAGGTACAGTGGAGTTCAAGATAATATCTGGAACACCAAGCAAAATGTCAGTAAAAGTTGCTTGTAGGATTGCTAGAGAGGCAAATCAGAACCCCTGCTTCACTGCAAAAGACATTCAGAAAAATTTAGCAGCCTCTGGAGTTGTGGTACATTGTTCTACTGTTCAGAGACACTTGCACAAATATGGCCTTCATGGAAGAGTCACCAGAAGAAAACCTCTCCTGCGTCCTCACCATAAAATTCAGAGTCAGAAGTATGCAAAAGAACAGCTAAACAAGCCTGATGCATTTTAGAAACAAGCCATGTTGACCAATGAGGTTAAAAACAGAACTCTTTGACCACAATTATCAAAAGGTATGTATGGAGAAAAAAGGGAACAGAATTTCAGGAAAAAAAAAACATCTCGCCAACCATTAAGCATGGGTGTGGATCAGCCATGCTTTGGGGCTCTGTTACAGCCAATGGCACAGGGAATATTTCATGGGTAGAGGGAAGAATGGATTCAATGAAATTTCAACACATTCATGATGCAAACATAACAATATCTGTAAAAAAAAGCTGAAGTTGGAAAGAGGATGGCTTATACAAATAGATAATGATCCTAAGCACACATCAAAATCCACAATAGACTACCTCAAAAAAGTTTTACAATGATTTCAGCTCACCCCAAATATTTTCACTGGGGTTGAGGTCAGGACTCATTATTTGCCATTTTAAAACAGTAAATTTTTTTCTTTTTCAACCATTCCTGTGTACCTTTCGATGTGTGCTTTGAGTCATTGTCTTTCTGGAGGAGCAATGATCTTCAACTCAAACCAAGTTTTCTTACACTGGTTAGGACACTTCGCTCTAAAATCTCTTGATAATTCTCCAATTTCATGAATCCTGTAAATGGTCAAGGCCTCCAGTACCAGACGCAGCAAAGCAACCCCACAGCATTATGGATCATCCACCATGCTTCACTGGTAAGGTGTTCTTTTCCTTATAAGCTTAATTGCGCCGTCTATAAACAAACTGGTGCTTTACAATGCCAAAAAGCTCTATTTTTGTTTCATCTGTCCATAGAACATTTTCCAAGAAGGATTGTGATTTTACTCTTTGGCAAAGATCAGTTTATCTTTTTTATGTTTTTTCTTCAGCAATAATTTCTTCCTTGGCCTTCTCCCATAAAGCTCTGCTTGGTTTAGTATGGTATGGTATATTTTGAAACCATGACTCCAGACTGTTCCAGGATGGCCTTCAGATCTTTGGATGTTCCACATGGTGTTTTTTTCCACCATTCGCACCAACCTTCAAAGACATCTCTTGTCAATTTTCCTCTTTCCCCCACAACCAGGTAGGTTCTTGACAGTTATATGCTTGGCAAACTTCTTAACATTGCGCACTGTTGAAACTGGGATACTAAGGTCTTTGGAGATGGCCTTATACCTTTGGATGTCTTGTATTTGCTAATAATAGCAGTTCTGATGTCCACAGACAGCTCCTTTGTCTTCACCATTGTGACAACGGAACAGGGCCTACCATGTGGCTTTTTAAAACACTGAAGTCATCATTCATTGGCTAATTCATACCACATGGGCACAGACAATCACAGATGATTCTCATTTGTGATTTACCGCAGTCGAGTCAAAATGTGTTTCCATACTAATTTAATTTAAAGGGTGCCAATACCTGTGTCACTGCAAGCTTTAGATTTTTCTATTTTTCCCTCCCATTTTTTTGTTTTCAATTATTGTTTATCATTTGTTTTTTTTGTATTTAAAACAAGTGCTCTATATGAAAAAACTATTTCACTCTATTCATTTTTTTTTCAGGAGATATTCCACATTATGTACTTACACGTCATGGGTGCCAATAATGACAATAATGATGAGCAGGACTGTATATATTTATTTGCATAAAATACAAAGGAAATGTGTCATCTTTAACTTTACGCCTTTTAGAGATAATTTTCAACTTGCTTAATTGTTTACTATAACAGTAATTTTGATCAGGGGTGCCCAAACTTTTACATGCCACTGTATAAACAACAAAGCAAATATTTTCTTTTTTTAAACATGACACATCAAAACGAGAAAAACTGTAGTATCAAAAATGCAGAGATAGTAATAACCCCTTAGAGGATGCTACAGAGGCAAACCGATGTCTCTGCTTGATATATCACAACATCAACCCTCTTTCCTGATCAATCTGTGGGACTGCACCACCTATTTTCCATGGCAGACTAGGCGGACCACCTGAAGGTATTTTAACTCCATTTTGCATTCACAGTCAAACACCCTAGCAAAATGTTCAGCAACAACACAAAACAAAAATAATGTCTTTATTCTTAATTTTGCTTCTTTAAGTTTCAAGTTTATCATTAAGACATTCATTTTGGTTCTGAATGCAGTGATCGATCCAACCATTCAGAAGGGGCGGAACTGGCAACACTACTGAAAATGTTCTTATAGAGCAGGTTCATTCCGGAAGTATGTTAATTATTTATAGCATGTTAAACCAGATGATATTACCTAAAATTATTGTCTCTTTCGTAGTACCTCCCATACAGTGCAGCTGTCACTAACCCCAGTTCCAGTTCTGTTTTATTGATATACCAGCTCTGGTCCTTCCAGCCCCAGTGGTCAGGTAATTGTAGAGTGACTCCTGACGTCACGATCATGGGAAATACATATTTGGTACCAAACCTGCCCCATAATTGGAAGCTCATGGTGGTGCTTGCATCTGTCACCTCCTCACCACAAGTTTCCATATCCAAGCCGTAACATTTCACTAGTGCACAAATCTGAAGGGAATACGTGCCATGCACGGTGTGCAGCCCATCGAATACCCCAAGGGCATAAAGCTCATTGGTCACATGGTGTTTCCTGTAAGTAAGAAAGCAGCACAGAGTACCAGAACATACATGTACTGTCCCATCATTGTCTTTAAGGGGGATAAAAGTGAAGTTGTCATACATCATCTTGGCGTAAAACAAATTATCTTGTTGGTGTTCTCTTGATTCCATACATTGTTCAGACTTGTCCATCTTGTCACAGATCATATTGAGAAAGTGACTGCCTCCAAGCGAATTGTCGTACTCAAGTGAAACTTCTCCGTTATGTCCTACAGTCCCTTCTTCTGATGGATTCACTGGAACTTTGGCTACAATGAGATGACCTTCTTCAGTGTCCATATCATAGTGGTAGGAGGAGTTTGAAGGACTGAATATACCACTTCCAGTCATTCCCAGTGTTGTGTGATGGATGTTTGCAGCCAAGATGTTTACCCTGAACCTGGTAGCAAAGGCTCTCTGAATCTGAACAGAGGAAAGAAGAGGCAACTGATTCATCCAAGCCGTGGGATACAGGAGATGCTGCACCTGATGCTTTTCAATCAGACTCACAACTGGCTCGTAGAACAAGATATCAAAGCAAGTAAGGAGTCCAAACCTGCCAAAGTGTGTATCAAAAGCTGCATACTGGACATCTGGAGAGGTGTCAAAACTGAATTCAAAATATAGATTTTGCTTGAAATAACTGGCAACTAGTACACCCTTGTCATTAAACACAACATCTGTGTTAAACTGGTATCTTCCGTCCAGTGGGCACTGGGGGTCCATGCAGTCACAAGGGCTCTTTGTTCCTAGATTTGCAACCACAAACATGCCACTTTTGGATGCCATACAGCTTAGCCTCTGGAGGACCTGTGGATAATACAGAAGAGCCATTTATGACATTTTCAATGTTACGATTAGCCTTATATACTACATATTAGTTGAGGCGTAAAAAGACGTTTTAAGCAATGACTGGAATTGTTCCACAATGCCCCAGTCTTTACTTTCTTACTTAGAAAAATGGGGACTAAAAGATTGAGTTCAAAACTCTATTAATGCCCAATAGTATATATGGAAATGAAATCTCTTAATGAGGCAACCTCTTTTACATGCACTGCAAGTATAACAATGGGCGATTCTGTAAAGAATACAAGAGAAAATATGCTTTCAGACTGTTGTATGGGGAAAATTATAATTATATGTAATGGCATTCTGCACCTCTGGATATTTAAGTCAGCAGTTATGTGTTCTTTAAAGCTCTTAGACATAACTGGCAGTGGCTTATATGTAGAAAAATAAAAGGATCTTCCGTCCAAAATCAGACATGTCGGATCCTTATCGCCTCTGAAAATGAACTGTCCAGGGCTCCCGTACCATGGGCTGGTTGGTGAGTTTTAGTCTGGGGGGAAGCACAAAGCACTGGCCCACGAGTGGCAACCTATCCTTACAGCTTCAAAATTGGATGAAACCTGGTCAACAGGAGTGCAAAAACAGGGCTAATTTAGTAGTCAATCTTCTTTTATTAAACCACAACGCATTTCAACAGGTAATTCTGTCTTCCTCAGGTGGCAATGCTACCCGAGGAAGACAGAATTACCTGTTGAAATGCTCAGTTCAGTGAGAGCCGGCTGATGAACTGTGGTGACCTCAATGAGATCACTGCGAGCACCATGAGAAATTTTTCATGGTGCTCGCAGTGACGTCATGAAAGTTACCGCCGTTCATCAGCCGGCTCACAGTGAACTGAGCATTGGAACAGTTGGCAGTGACCAGCGGTAACCTCTATGATGTTACCGTTCATCACTTAAGCTTCGACCTAAGCTCAGCGTCTCCTCCTGGATTCATGACTGAGCAGTTCCATCATGTCACTGTTCAGCCATGTAATCCAGATGTAGCAGTGTATTTCAATTAAAGGACTTTATTCTTATTGTGTCTTTTTTACAATATGAATATGGAGTTAGTAATGGTGGCATCTTATGGACACCTCTCCATTACTAACCCTAGGCTTGATGTCAGCTTTGTATTGTGAGCTGACATCAACCTCAACCCTATTACCCCATTTGCCACCGCACCATGGCAAGTGGGTAGAGCGATTCTATGCACCAGATTTGGTGACTGAGGGCTGATGGAGGTAGCCTGGAGGGTGGGGGGCAATTTCCCTGGCCCTTCCCAGGTTATTAATGATCAGCCCACAGCTGTCTGTTTAGCCTTTGCTGGTTAGCATTTATAGGGGGACCCTACGCCATTTTTTTTTTGGGTCCCTGTAAACGAACCCGCAGAAGACTAAGCAAACAGCTGTGAGCAACTATTATGTTATTAATAGCCTGATAACCTTTTGGGATACTGTCCCTTTCCAGATTGGTAACATCACACCTCAGCCATGTGAGAGTGGGGTCCGTCAACGGCAACTTCAGCTGGATATGCGTCCAGCTCCCTGTGCTGCAATACACTTTGCCAGCCAAAGGCTGGAAGCTGACATCGACATGACACACATTGGCATCGGAATGTCAGTTACATCATGCGTCGCCATAGCAGGCATGGTGATGTCAGCTGCCAGGATGAAGGACATATATACAAGAATGAGCCCCAGGATGAGGGACATACATAATAGGATGTGATATATATACACACACACACACACTAGGATGTGAGACATATATACCAGAAAGGGGCACTGGATGGAGGACATATATACCAGGATGAGCCCAGGATCAGAGACATCAATAGCAGAATCAGCAATATATACCGGGAATGGGTCCAGCATGGGGGGGCAAATATACCAAGAAAGGGCCCAGGATTGAAGACATACAGCAGGTGAAATAAGTATTGAACACGTCACCAATTTTCTAAGTAAATATACTTGTAAAAGGTGCTATTGACATGAAATTTTCACCAAATGTCGGTAACAACACATCCAATCAACATAGGCAAAAAAATTAAACCATAGATGTTCAAAAATTAGACTTTGAATAATAATGAGAAATGACAGAGGGAAAAATATTGAGCACAATTATTGAAATGTAATTAATGCTCCATACAAAAGCCTTTGATGGTGATGACAGGTCCAAGATAAGCATCCTATATGGAGAAACTTGTCGCAGGCATTGCTTAGGTGCAATTTGGCCCATTCTTCCACAGAAACACTTTTCAAAGCCTGAAGGTCCCGTGGGCTCCTTCTATAAACTTTGAGCTTCAGTTAATTCCATAAATTTTCTATTGGATGCAGGTCAGGTGATTGCCTGGGCCATTCTCTGAGAGTTTCCTTAGCTTTGTTTTTGGGATCACTGGTTGAAATGTCCACACCATTTTTATCATCATCACCCTGGTAGATGGCAGCAAATTTTTGTCAAAATGTCTTTGCAGGAAGGATGAATGGACAATTACATGATGTTTGCCAGTGCCGTATGCTGAAAAACTTGCCCATGCCATGATGTTCCCTCCTCCAAACTTAACTGTGTGTATGGTGTTTTAACATGGTGTGTATTATGGCATCGAAATCATTCAATTTTGGTGTAATCTGACCAGACTATATGCTCCCAATATTTCAAAGGCTTGTCTAAATGTTGTTGAGCAAACTTTAAACGAGCTTGAACATACTTTTTGTTCAGCAATGGATTCTTGCATGGTGAGCATGCATATAGGTTATGGAGGTTAAGTGTATTACTTATGATTTTTGTTTTAAACAATTGTACCTGCTTATTCCAGGTCATTCTGTAGCTTCCACAGGTGTTCTTGGCTGGCTCTTGGGCAACTCTTGTGATAATTCTTTCCTCTTCTCTGTCTAAAATCTTGTGTGGAGCACCTGGTCGTGGCCAGTTTATTGCAAAATGATGTTCTTTCCACTTCCATATGATGGCACCAACAGTGCTCACTGGAACTCTCAGTAGTTTAGAAAGTCTTCTGTCAATGTAATCAGTATAGTTTGCAACAATAAGGCTGCAGAGGTATTGAGCCAGCTCACTGATTTTAACCATCATAAGAAGTTTCTTGTGTCTGGCACCTTGGTAATGAGATACCTTTTTACAGGCCATCAGTTGAACTAGCTATTATTTTTCAGTAAGAGCCAATTGCTGATAGATTTCAGCTGGTGTCATTACTTTTCAAGACTTTTTGCACCTTTATTGCTTCATGTGTTCAATACTTTTCCCCTGTGTCATTTCTCATTATTACACATAACCTAATTTATGGACAATTGGACAGCTGTGGTTTGATTTCTTTGTGTGAATTGGATGGGTTGTTACTGACATCTGGTGATAATTTTATGTCAATAGCACCTTTAGAAATAGATTTACTTAGAAAATTGGTGACGTGTTCAATACTCATTTCATCTGCTGTATACACCAGGATGGAGAACATATATACCAGGATGAGCCCAGAATGGAGAACATTTATACCAGGATAGGGGACATATATACCTGCAAGAGCCCCAGGAAGAGGGACATTATAACATAATGAAGGGAGCAAACACATGTCTGTATAAGATTTAGAAAGATACAATGACCCCTTCAGCTGATCAACCGGCAGCGGGGAACCAGGTCCAAATTTTGCACCAGGGCCCATCAGACTCTAGTTATGAAACAGGTAGCTGCCAACATAATGTGTGGTCTAGTGGCCCAAAGCTTCTGCTAAAGAAACAGACTATCACATATCCCTCTGCCCCCCAGCCCAGCCTGCCTCTGCCCTAACACATTAGGCTGTTGGCCGAACCCATTGATATCAGCGAGTTTGGCCAACATTAATCTAATGTAAAGTGCTGCGGAATATGTTGGTGCTATTGAAAAAAATATTATTATTATTATGAATGTGCATTTTGAACTGTAGCGGAGCTCTAACGCTGGTTATCAAAAATATGAAAGTCTTGGACCGTCTTGAAGAAAGCAAATAATTCAAATTCCAGGTTGATTTAAGTTAACTAAGAATCCCACATTAACCACCTTGTCTCAATATACAATAACCCGCGCCCCCTCCATTTCTTTAGATTTAATATAGACAATACCTAATCGGTACATCATTGATGTTCTATAGACAACTTTGGAATTTT
>JARQOD010000006.1:66182926-66241720 GCA_033576555.1 Oophaga sylvatica | reverse complement strand
TTGCTGTTACTTAGCCCTATTCCCCCTTTTTGTATATGCTTTTTTCTTTTGTATTGCCCCAATGTAGTAATTTGCTTTTTTTCCCCTTTAAAAAACCTTCGTTAGTTGCTGCCCACTGCTCCAGTTTATTATATCTTTTTGAATCCTCTCTCTCTCTTCCTATATTAGCACCCCTCCTAGCTTTGTATCATCACAAATTTGATCAGTTTACCCCCAATTCCTTCACAAATCATTGATAAAGATGTTGAACAATCAGGCCCAAAACAGACCTTGTGGTACCCCACTTGAGACATTCTCCAACTGATTCCCAGCCATTTACAACCACTCTTTGGGTCCATCACTAAGCCAGTTTAGAATCCACCTAACATTCCTTGTCCATTCCATACTTAGTCTTTTTTCAATAAGTTTGTGGGAGATACTTGTCAAATGCTTTGCGAAGTCAAGATATACTTTTTAATCTACAGCATTTCCCTACCACCCATCATGATTCTTTCATAGAAAAAAAATTTTATCTGACATACTTTTAGTTACAAACCCATCGACTCTGTTTAATCACTTCATTCTTATCCAAACTTGCAAACTTTTTCTTTAATAAATTTTCAAAGATCTTTCCGGGATAGAAGTCAGACCACCGCCTGTAGTTCCCTGGGTCCACCTTCTTCCCCTTTTTGAAGATAGGAACAACATTTGCTCTTCTCCAGTCTTCTGGGACTTCTCCTGTTCTCCAAGAATTTTCAAAGATTAAGGACAGTGTTCAAGAATTTCTTCTGCTACTCCTTCAGTACCCTGGGGTGTAATTCATCTGGACCTGGAGACTTGAATTCATTTATGTTAGCTAAGTGTTTCCTCACTGTCTTTCTGTTTATAGATATCCTGGATTCTTCTATTCCTTTAATAGGACAGTGAAGATCATTGATGTACATTTCCCTTTCTGAGAGAAAACAGATGCAAAAAGGAATTTAAAAGTTCAGCCTTCTCAACATCCTGACTTACCATTTCATCATTTTCATCCTGTAAAAATCCTATAGCACTTTGACTTTTCTTTTACTTTTGACTATCCCCAAAATCCTTTTTTTGTTGCTTTTGACGTCACTTGCAAGCCTTAATTCATTGTCAGCTTTAGATAATCTGATTTGTGCCCTGCAGGTTCTGCAGACGGCATCATATTCTTCTTTAGATATGCCTCCCTCTTTCCATTTGATAAACATTTCTTTCTTCCTTTTTAGCATGTGTTTAAGTTCTATGTTCATCCATCCTGGTTTCCTTAAATGCTTCCCATTCTTCCCTCTTTTCGGAATTGTTAACGATTGTGCTTTGAGAATCTCATTTTTCAAGATTTTCCATCCTTCCTGGACATTTTTGTCCTTAAGGATATCCAGCCATTGGATCCCTCCAATTCTCTTTCTGAGTTCCTTAAATCTGCCTTTCTGAAATCTAACCTTGAACGTCTGAGTCTTCACAGGTCTTCCTCCCTTGTTATCCAAAATTCTAAAATAGCATGGTCACTACCTCCTAGAGTCCCAGCCACTCTTACCTCCTCCACCATTTCCTCCCTGTTTATGAGGATTAGATCCAAGGTAGCAGATCCCCTTGTTTTCTCCATTACCTTTTGGAAGATGAAGTTGTCAGCAAGAGAGGATAAGAATTTCCTGGACCTGTTAGTTTTGCCTGAGAGAGATTCCCAACAAATGTCTGGATATTGAAATCTCCCATGACCACTATGTCATATTTTTGGAGAACTTGCCATTTGATGCATAAAGAGTTCATCCATATCTTCAGCTTGCACAGGCGGCCTGTAGTAAATGCCTACAATGTGTCCTTTCCATTGTTCTCTCCTTGTATTCTTACCCAAACAGTTTCCACAGAACTCCCAGTCTCTGAAGCGTCAATCTCTGTGCAGATATACACTTTTCTAACATACAATGCAACACCTCCTCCTCGTTTATCAAGTCTGTTTCTTGCAAATAAGTTGTATCCTTCTAGCCTTGTATTCCAATCATGTTGTATCGTCCCACCAAGTCTCATGATTCCAATGACATCATATTTCTTCTCCTGCGTTAGTAGCTCCAGTTCTCCTTTTTTGTTGCCCATGCTTTGTCATTCGAATAGAAACACTTTAGTTTGTGATTGGTTTCTCTTCCTTCATATTTTTATTATGTAAATTTTTTTTGTCTTTGTTCTTCCCTTCACTTCTAATAGCAAAATCTCAATAGTAATTTGTCAAGTGTATGGCTTTTGCTGGCGTTTTGCTTCCCTTCCCACATTGTTCTAGTTTAAAGCTCTCCTGATGAGTGTAGCAAGGCGACTATCCAATACATGTTTTCCAGTCTTCGTAAGGTGCACCCCATCTCTAGCAAGTAGTCCATCGTATAGGTAATTCACTCCGTGATCCAGAAATCCAAATCCTTGCTGACGGCACCATCGACGTAGCCAGTTGTTCACCTGCAGAATCTTATTCCACCTCCTTGTTCCATGGCCATCCACTGGGAGATGGAAGAGAAGACCACCTGCGCTCCCAGTTCTTTCACTTTCTTACCTAAGTTTTCAAAGTCACTGCAAATGGTTTCCAGGTCGTTTCTAGCGGTGTCATTGTCCCCACATGTATTAGCAGGAATGGTTAGTCATCTTTAGGTCTGAAGAGTCCTGATATCCTGTCAGACACATCTTTAATTTTTGCACCTGGAAGACAGCACATTTCTCTTGAGGTTATATCCGGTCTGCAGATAGCGGCCTCTGTTCCTCTCAAAAGGGAATCGCCCATGACAACTCTCCGTTTCTTCACAACAGTTTTCTTTCTCCATTCAGGAGGACTCTGAGGCGTACAAGGTTGTTTGTGGGCAAAGTCTTATCCTGATGTATTTCTTCATCGTTCTCCTGTGTAAGAGCCTGGTATTGGTTTCCTGAGCAAATTGGTGCTGACTGCCTCCTGATCCTCCTGCTTCTCTGGGTCACATGCTTCCATTCCTCTGTTTCTTCAGTTACACTTCGAATTTCTTCTCTTTCTGTACCATGAAGAGATAATCTGCTCTGTCTAAAAACTCTTCACCTTCCTTAATGGTCTTCAATGTAATAACCTCTCTTCCAGATTTTGCAACTTTCCTCCAACAGGACACAAGCTTGCATTTCGGCATGTGAAGTTTGGCTTTTCCACTGGTAAGTTCTATGAACATGTAGCAAGAAATGCAGCTCACCACATGGCTCCTAGCCTCTTCCATGTTCTTATTGTTCAAGAGATAATCAAGCGGTGAAAATAAGCCAAAACTCGCGCGGTTTTACTGATGTCCTCCTTTCAGCTGCAACAGCCAAAATCCAGTGTTCCTTGAGCTCGCAGAGACTCTTCACTTATCCCAGAAGGCACTGGGAATATGCAAATTACTCCTCGGGACTCCTCTCCTGGTTATACATGAGTCATAGGCAAAACCATGGGGGAGGGATGCGGCGGCAGGAGCCGGTGGCTGGGGCACATACTCACCCTCCCCGTGCCATCGCTGGAGAGCACTGGAGCAGAACGGGGGAGGACGGAGAGCACGGAGCAGAACGGGGGGAGGACGGAGAGCACGGAACAGAACGGGGGAGGACGGAGAGCACGGAACAGAACGGGGGACGGGGGTGGGCACAGAGGGGAATGGGGGAGTGCAGAGCTGGATGGGGAGCACGGAGCAGGACGGGGAGGATGGAAAGCACGAGCAGGACAGGATAATGGAGCAGGAGGAGGGAGCGCAGAGGAGAATGGGGCGCACAGAGCTGGACGGGGGCAGCACAGAGCAGGGCGGCAACTTATACACCCGGCTTATACGCGAGTCAATAAGTTTTCCAAGTTTTTTGTGGCAAAATTAGGGGGGTCGGCTTATACACGGTCGGCTTATACATGATATAATACGGTAATATTCTAATTATTAAAATTATAATGTAATATAATATAAAACATTACACAGTTTTAAGATTACTATTAGTTATCATGTAACGCTATAGGAATAAAGTAACAGATCAGTTTGATACTTGATCAGTTTGTCGTTGACATGTTACTTTCTTTTATCTGCACTTAGACAAACAAAACCAAGAACACAAGTGCAGCATCCAATTTAACGTACTGTGCCTGTAAAGTGTTCCTTCCCTTTGATGTCAGTAATGATATTAGACAAGCTTCAGGGTTGTGTTTATAGACTGTACAATTTCAGCCTTTTATCTTCAATGTTACCTACCAGGAAACATGGAGGATATCTGACACAACCCTCTATCAGTTTTGTGAACAAGATCTAGCCCGCTCAATGAATGACACCAGGTAGATCCAAGAACGATGGTCAAATATTTTATACAAGTTTATTTAATTTGATGCGGAAACTAAATGAGCGGAATTTACCCTTGTGGAATAAGAGAAGTGAAATAGCCCAATCTGTGGCATCTGGACTTATCCTAGTCCTGGGTACACTAGAGCCAATCCACCAGAAGATCAATGGAGTTTGCAGCAGCCACATGCCCAATGAGCTGAGGTTTATGACATGTCTTATTATACAAGGGTCCAGGCCCGGTAGAAGCGTTGTGCTAAACGTGAAATGCCCATGGTCCTTTTTTTGCAGCTCTCCTTGCACGCCGCCTTTATGTCCCAAACATTGCAATAAAGGACCGATTTTAAGGAAACGGTCACATTTCTTTTTCTCTGACATGTTTTGCATATCATTTTTTTGCTAAGTACAACCGTATTCCCAGTGAATAGACCATAAATGTTCACAGCAGGGTGAATAATTTATTTATTAAACAGTGCTATGGTGCCGAAGACTGTTTTTATTTGAGGGGTCATATTAAGTCTATACACCTCTTAAAATGTTAGTTTTTTTGTGGCATAAAAAAAAATCATACCAGGAAGAATCATTTCAGATCTTTTTATACTTTAATGTCACCCACAATCTGTACAATTGAATTGCAAAACAAACAAATCTTATTGGGTGGAAAAGAAAAAAAAATACAGAACTAAAATAATGTGGTTGCATAAATATTCACACCCTTAAATTAATACTTGTTTTAAGTACTCTTTGGATTTATAACAGCATTGAATCTTTTTGGGTAGAAATCTATCGGAAACGCACATATACAGTTAGCAAGCTTTGTCCTCTCTGCCTTACAGAAGTATTCCAAATCTGTCAAATTGCAAGTGCATCTCCTGTGTATAGTGATTTTTTTCAGGTTTTCTTAGCGTCGTTGCTGTGCTGAAAAAATTAATCTTTAAATTTTTTAACAGAGGCCTGAAGGTTTTGTAGCAAAATTCATATTTGGAACTATTCATAATTCACGCCATCTTGACTAAAGCCCCAGTTACAAAAACACAGCCACAAAACATAATGGTGCCTCCGCCATGTTTCACTGTGGGTATCAAGTTCCTTGATGATGGAAAGTGTTGACTTTGCATCAAACATACCTTTGCAATTATGGCCAAAAAGTTCAACCTTTGTCTCCTCACACCTGAACATGTTTGACTATATGCAAAATTAATGTAGATTTTGTCAATGCTAGGCTCAGATGTTTTTCTTTGTAAGAAAACACTTCTGCCTTGCCATCCTACCTCACAGATCAGACATCTGAAGAATACAGTAGATTCTTGCCACATGCAGTACACAATCAGTACTTGCCAGAAATTCCTGCAGCTCCTTTAATGTCGCTAGAGGCCTTTTGGCATCCTCACAGACCAATTTTCTTCTTGTCTGGTCATCAATTTTTCAGAGAATGTTCAGTTCCATGTAATGTCACTACTATGCCAAATTTAAGCAACTTCTTGTTAACTGTCTTCATAGTGTTCCATGTTACATCTAATGCCTTGGATATTTTTTTTTTTTAATACCTTTCTCTTACCTGATCGCTTTTAACAATGAGATCTCTTTGAAGTTGTCAGCTGTTTAAAAGGACCATGGCTTTTGAAGTAAAATGCTGCTAACAATGTCAGCAAAGTCCTACCTGAATAGCTAAACTTTATACGAAGTTAATCAGAATCACTGCAAATGATTACAGATGTGTAACAACCACTGTTTAACATGAGTTTACATGTGATTTGCTAATTCTTAATACAACCTCATCCTCAATTATAAGAGGATGTCCACAATATTTTATCAAAACAATAGCAAAAGGGAAATAGGAAAGTCAGCTCACCACAGCATGTTGCTCTGTGTTAGTGGAAGTCCTCTGCACGGAGCCGCCCCAACCTAGGGCGTCAGTAATCAGCAAAAAGAAAAGAAGGTGTGCTCCAGCGATGAAACAATCCACTGATGTATAAAAATAGTTTATTTAACTCTAAAAAACATAGAAAAACGATGTGGGTAACAAAAAAAAAAAAGTAATATGACCAACGCGTTTCAGCAATTAAACCTTAATCATGGTATGTCACATCGTTTTTCTATGTTTTTTAAGAATTAAATAAACTACTATTTTTATACATCAGTGGATTGTTTCATCGCTGGAGCACACCTTTTCTTTCTGCACAATATTTTATAGTTTTATTATTTTTATTTTCCCCATCAAAATGATCTAATTTTTTTTTATTTTTTCAATTAATTTGTAGATTATTGGTTACATTAAAAAGGTGGAAAAAGTTCTGAAATTATTCTTCTCTTACTTATTCTATATTTTACAGTCCCGCATGCCCAATACTTCTTTTCCTGGATTCCACACAAACTAGATAGTTAAACTAATGTGTACAGCACACCTGGAAATTTACTAGGATTAAAGGATTAATTTTTACTGGGAAAAAGTTTTTAACTGCATGCTCAGACCACTTTAGGAATACCTCTGCATTAATGAGTACAAAAGAGAGTGAATACAAAGGAGGGCAACAAAATTAATAAAGGGGATTTGGGAACTACAATACCCAGAGAGATTATTAAAATTAGGATTATTTTGTCTAGAAAAAAGACGACTGAGGGACGATCTAATAACCATGTATAAGTAAATAAGGGGACAATACAAATATCTCTCCGAGGACCTGTTTATACCAAGGAATGTGACGGTCACAAGGGGGCATTCTCTGCATCTGGAAAGAAGGTTTTTTCATCAACATAGAAGAGGATTCTTTACTGTTAGGGCAGTGGGAATCTGAAATTCCTTGCCTGAGGTGGTGGTGATGGCGAACTCAGTTGAGGGGTTCAAGAGAGGTCTGGATTAGTGATGAGCGAGTATACTCGTTGGTCGGGTGATCTCCAAGTATTTTGGCGTGCTCGGAGATTTAGTTTGTCGACGCAGCTGCATGATTTGCGAATGCTTGACAGCCTGAATACATGTGGGAATTCCCTAACAGATATTCCTCACATGTATTCAGGCTGCCTAGCAGCCACAAATCATGCAGCTGCGCCGACAGAAACTAAATCCCGAGCACTCCAAAATACTCGGAGATCACCCGAGCAACGAGTATACTCGCTCATCACTAGTCTAGATGTCTTCCTGGAGCTTAACAGTATTGTATCTTACAGTTATTAGGTTCTTTAGTAGGACATAGATCTGGGGATTTATTCTGACATAATATAGGCTGAACTGGATGGACAAATGTCTTTTTTTTGGCCTTGCTAACTATGTTACTAAGTGAATACATGTAAATATCAAGAACAACTCATGTATGATACATGTGACAGGCAATCCAGAAAATGAGAAGATCAGTATAGATCTATCATGCAAAACTTGAAGATAATATTTTAATTAGCAATATAAGCAACTAATAGGCGCTAACCTCAGTATCCGGAAACCTGTCTGGCTCACGACATGGGTTCCATGTCGCAAGTTGGGAGGAGGAAGGTAATCCAAGAACGGATAGATGGATGACCTGCTGTAGTTAAAGCCGTGGATTCCATCTTCGGGAAAGACAATAATGTCAACAGCCTGGTATGAAAAAAAAAAATGGTCATGAAATACATTCCATTCAACACTGTTAGTTAAAAATGTTTGAGCTGATGGTGTGGCCTAGCGTGCATGTACTTAGGACGTGTCTTCGGAGAGCTTCTGCTACACTCATCCTGTAGCGCAATTTTGGGGAGAAAAGACTTCTACCCAGTGGCCGACAGTTCCTGGAGGTGCTTTTACAGGTCTGCGGTGGTGAAGATGACATGAAGCAGAAAGGGAGGACGGAGTTGTGACAAACATTCAAGATGGCGCCTGTAAGGTTCTATGTATATATTCCTGAAACTCAGTTTGTTCGTCAGCCATTTTACTTTCTGTCTTGCTGCAGCTATCTTGCCCTCAGTCAAAATGGAGTTTCCAGCTTGCATGTTCCCGCCCTGATTCTCTCCTTTGCTTCTTAAGCAGCCACAGCTGAGCAATCAGTGCTTCAGAATCTAGCCTGCAGTGAACCTGTGACTTGACTCCTGTAAGCCTTGGACCTTGTACTCCAGCTATTCCTACTGAGGAACTCTGAAGCACTTGTGGACTCTGAACCCTGCTCTTTGAAAGACCCACGTTTGCATGGACTTACGGTAACAGAGAAGAAGATCCTGAATCTGTATTGGAGAGTGATTGCTGAGCTTGGATTACTCTGGCCTGCTGTGTCTCCTGTTTCTGTGTCTGCAAACTGTGTGACTATTTCTGCCAACTTGTATGAAGTAATACAGGACTTTTCTATATCAAACCTGTGTCTCATGTATTTTCATCGCACCCAAGCACAAGACGCTATATGAACTGTACTACATACATTACAAGATTCTGAAGCCAAAACGTTAGTGTCTGCTGGGTCTGGAAGGCTGTGTCTGCTGTACTGTGGATATCAGACGTCCGGTTGTACTTTCTGTGATGACAGTGGTTGTGACTTCTCACAACCATTCCAGGTGAGCAATTCCCTTAAGTTTTTTCTTTTTTGCAGTGTTACCACAGGTAAACACTATTGTTTTTTTTTTCTCCTTTCTTTTCTCTTTTTTGTCTGCTGTAACTCTGGATATCAGATGTCTGGTTGAAACTTTCTGTGATGATAGTGGTTGTGACTTCTCACAACCATTCCAGGTGAGCAGTTCCCTTAATTTTTTTTTCTCTCTGCAGTGTTGCCACAGGTGAACACTATTGTTTTTTTTTTCTCTCCTCTTCTTCCAGTAATCCTGTCTTAAAAGATCTGGAAAATGGAGGCCCGCATAAAGGAACTTTGCGGAGTGACTGATAATATCCTTGCAGATTTGCAGAATATAAAAACCCGTTTTACAAATCTACAGGACCTCAATAATCACAATTTGCAAGTGGTTGGACAGACTACCCAGGATTTGCGAGCCAGGATTGAGGTTCTAGAGGGGCGAGTCCAGGCTCCTGCCGTAGCCCCGAGTGCTGGGATTCCCAAGTTGCCCCCTTTTCGTTTTGGCGGTGAACGTGAGAAATTCAGGGGATTTATTAATCAATGCAATCTTTTTTTTTCTGCACATGCTTCACAATTTCCCACTGAACGATCTAAGGTGCTTACTATAATTATGTTGCTTACCAACAAGGCTTTAATGTGGGCAAACCCTCTGATTGAGACTGAGGATGATTGTTTGAATCACCTTGATGATTTTATTTCAGCCATGGGACAGGTGTTTGATGACCCCAATCGAGGTGCAACAGCTGAAGCAGCCATGTTAGCTTTGCGCCAAGGTAAGCACTCGGTAGCTGAATATGCCTTGGATTTCAGGAGATGGGCCCTTGATACCACCTGGGACAGTTCCGCCAAAAAATCTATTTTTCGAAAGGGGTTATCTCCACTGATTAAGGATGAACTTGCTCGTGCCGACCCTCCCACTGCGTTAGGTGACTTTATTAACTACTGCATCCGTATTGATACTCGTCTGACTGAACGCAGGCAAGAGAGATGGTTCGAAAGTAATCGTACTAACCTTTTCCTACCTTCCTCTCCAGCTAAGGAACCTTTGAGTAGGATTACACGGGAACCTGAACCCATGCAGGTAGACTCTTTACAACGACGGGTTAGTGATGCACGCAAGGAACATCGTTTTAAGGAGAATCTATGTTTCTATTGTGGTAAGTCAGGGCACTTCATTATAAACTGCCCCAGCCGTTCTCGTAAGACTACTGCATCACTCATTCATTGTGAGTGTTGCGAGAGGGGATCTGTCAGGTCCGAGCCTCAGGCTCCAGAGAGATCTGCAGCAACAGATCTTGATTTCTCGGACTTAAACTCCGTTACCTCTGAGGACGTTGACTGTGTAAACGCTGCCATTTTTCAAGTTTCCTCAGCGGTGTCCCAGCTGAGTTGTAAGAAAAACAATTCTCATTGCTTTCTTTCCATCAAACTCTGGGTTGACTCAGCTTGGGTGTCTAGCTCTGCTATGATCGACTCAGGGGCAAGTGGAAATTTTATGGATGTCTCCTTTGCTCTGAAACAGGGAATACGTTCAGTGAAGAAGGCTACTCCAGTACAGATGGAAACTGTGGATGGCTCCCTGCTGACCTCTGGACCAGTGGATCAGGAAACAGAGCCTTTGAGGGTTCTTATGGGTAAAGATCATCAAGAGAAACTGTCCTTTATGCTTATCTCTTCTCCCCACTTTCCCATTATTCTAGGGCTACCATGGCTGCAGGCTCAGAATCCTACCATTAACTGGGAGACCAAGGAATTACACTTTCCAGAGAAACAGATGAGTCCAAAAGTTTCAGCTTGCTCTGTTCCTAAAGGAATCATGTCAGTCCCTGAACTACCAGCTGTATACCAGGACTATGTGGATTTATGTGACAAGAAGAACGCTGACCAGCTTCCTCCTCACCGTCCATATGATTGTCCAATTGAATTATTGCCTGGAGCAGAGATACCTTTTGGTAAGATCTACCCCCTGGCGGGGCCCGAGCTAAAGGCTTTAAAGGATTACATAGATGAAAATCTAGCCAAGGGCTTCATACGCCCCTCTTCATCTCCTGCAGGTGCACCCATCTTCTTTGTAAAGAAGAAAGATGGATCTCTGAGACCATGCGTAGACTATAGGGAACTCAATAAGGTTACTATTAGAAACCGTTATCCATTGCCTTTAATCCCTGAGTTATTGGAGAGAGTGCGACATGCCAAAATTTTTTCTAAACTAGATCTTCGTGGGGCCTATAACTTAGTCCGTATTAGACCTGGGGATGAATGGAAGACTGCATTCAGGTCACGCTATGGACACTTTGAATATCTAGTTATGCCTTTTGGTCTGAGTACCGCCCCAGCCACTTTCCAACACTTGGTGAATGACATCTTCAGGGATCTCCTAGATACATTCGTGGTAATTTATTTGGATGATATTCTAATTTTTTCTAACTCCACAGAGGAACATCATGGACATGTGAGAATGGTCTTGGAACGTCTAAGACAAAATCATCTTTACATCAAACTTGAAAAGTGTGAATTCCATAGGACCGAAATTCAATTTCTGGGGTATGTACTGTCTACACAAGGAATTAGTATGGATGGAAGCAAAACCCAAGCCATCAAGGATTGGCCAGTCCTAGAAATGTGAAGGAGGTACAGCGCTTCATCGGGTTTGCCAACTTCTATAGACGTTTCATTAGAAATTTCTCTGAGGTAGTGTCACCTATCACTCAACTTACCCGGAAAGAGTCTAGGTTTTCCTGGACTCCCCAAGCCCAGGAAGCATTTTCCCGTCTAAAAGATAAATTTACCACTGCACCTATCCTAGTACATCCCAACCCCGAGCTTGCCTTCATAATAGAGGTGGATGCTTCAGACTGTGCCGTTGGAGCTATACTCTCTCAGAGAACAGGTGAGAAGAATGTCTTGCATCCCTGTGCCTTCTTTTCCCAGCAGTTGTCTTCGGCTGAGAGGAACTACGATGTGGGCAATAGAGAGTTGTTGGCCATTATTGCCGCCTTCAAAGAATGGAGACACCTTCTTCAGGGAGCTGCACAGCAAATAGTCGTCCTGACAGACCATCGTAACCTTGAGTTTATCAGGTCGGCTAAGTGCCTGACTCCTCGCCAGGCTCGCTGGAATCTTTTCTTAAACCAATTTAATTTTATCATCTCTTATAGACCAGGATCGCGCAATGGAAAGGCTGATGCACTCTCTAGGATTTACTCAGCAGAGACACGTCCAATTACTACTCCTAAGACTATTCTTCCTGACTCTAGATTCCTAGGAGTAATTCATAATCAAGACCTACTTAAGGACATCAAGGAAGCATACCATGCGGATTCCTTTTTGGCACAACCCCCAAGGGACGTAAGTCTTGTCTTTAAGAATGGGTGTGGATTCAGGGACAACGCCTGTATATTCCTGAAACAGTCAGATTGAGAGTATTGCAACTCATTCACGATTCCAAGATAGCTGGGCATAGAGGAATTCTAAAGACACAGGAATTTCTTTCTCGTTTCTTTTGGTGGCCCACTTGCAGGAAGGATGTTTTGAATTATGTCACTTCATGTGAGGTCTGTGCAAGATGCAAAACACCTCGCTCCTCACCAACTGGTCTGTTACAGCCTCTTCCCACCCCGTCCCGCCCGTGGGGATCCATTTCTATGGACTTCATTGTGGAGTTACCAACCTCTCAGGGGAAGAACACCATTCTAGTGGTGGTTGACCGTCTAACAAAGGCAGCTCATTTTATCCCTTGTGTCGGCTTACCCACTGCAAAACAGACATCAGATTTGATGATTAAAGATGTGTTTCGCTTACATGGAGTACCGGATGAGGTTATTTCAGATCGAGGGGTGCAATTCACTTCTAGGTTTTGGCAAAATTTCTGTGCAGCATTGGACATTAAAGTAAACCTTTCTTCTGCTTTTCATCCCCAGACTAATGGACAGACCGAACGAACCAATCAAACCCTGGAGCAGTATCTCCGCTGCTTTATCTGCCACCTACAGGATGATTGGGTGGATCTACTTCCATTAGCTGAGTTCTCTTATAACAACTCTCAGAGTGCCTCCACTAAACAGTCTCCTTTTTACTCTAATCTAGGTTATCATCCTAACATTCTACCACGATTTCCCATAGAAACGCCTTTACCAGCAGTGGCTGAAAGAATCACCTCTTTACAGAAGAATATGGATCTTCTAAAGGAGAATCTGGAATCGGCTCAGGAAAGGTACAAGAAAGCAGCAGATAAATTTCGTAAACCTGCACCAGCTTTCAAGGTAGGAGACCTGGTCTGGCTGTCAACCAGAAATCTTAAGTTAAGGATTCCATCGTCTAAGTTGGGACATAAGTACATTGGACCCTATAAAATCAGTAAAATTATAAGTGCCGTTGCTTGTCGTCTTCAACTGCCCAGAACTATGAGAATCCACCCTGTCTTTCATGTATCCCTACTAAAGGCTGCGACACCCAATACGTTTCCTGGACGTTCTTCTCCTTGCCCTGACCCAGTGCTAGTCGATGGTCAGGAAGTATTTGTGGTGGAAAGGATTTTAGATTCCAGGTTGTATAGAAATCAGTTACAATATCTGATTAAATGGCAGGGCTACCCAGTGGAGGACAACTCATGGGAACCGGTCAATAACGTTAATGCTCCTCGCTTGCTCCGTAAGTTTCATCAGAGGTACCCACACAAGCCTGGTCTGAGGTCATCCGGAGGTTGTCCTTAAGGGGGGAGTAATGTAAGGTTCTATGTATATATTCCTGAAACTCAGTTTGTTCGTCAGCCATTTTACTTTCTGTCTTGCTGCAGCTATCTTGCCCTCAGTCAAAATGGAGTTTCCAGCTTGCATGTTCCCGCCCTGATTCTCTCCTTTGCTTCTTAAGCAGCCACAGCTGAGCAATCAGTGCTTCAGAATCTAGCCTGCAGTGAACCTGTGACTTGACTCCTGTAAGCCTTGGACCTTGTACTCCAGCTATTCCTACTGAGGAACTCTGAAGCACTTGTGGACTCTGAACCCTGCTCTTTGAAAGACCCACGTTTGCATGGACTTACGGTAACAGAGAAGAAGATCCTGAATCTGTATTGGAGAGTGATTGCTGAGCTTGGATTACTCTGGCCTGCTGTGTCTCCTGTTTCTGTGTCTGCAAACTGTGTGACTATTTCTGCCAACTTGTATGAAGTAATACAGGACTTTTCTATATCAAACCTGTGTCTCATGTATTTTCATCGCACCCAAGCACAAGACGCTATATGAACTGTACTACATACATTACAGCGCCTGTGCATTCTATGGCCAGAGGCAGAGAGATGTAGGAGGAAAGGCAGAGGCCAGACTGGAGCGATAGGCTGATAGATCATTCACGCACAGCCCACAGAAACTGATGTCAGTGAGTGGCAAATAGGGGGACTGTATAATGTCCCCAGAGAAATCTAGATTTGTTGCATTAGTTCACGAGGAGGGGGAGGATGTCCCCCATGAGGCAGCATCAAACTCCCAGGTGCACAATAATGCGGACCTGATTTCCAAACACGAGAAAGCACTAGTGAAGTAAAATCCTTAGGGGAATCTCCATATTTAATGGATATTTTGAACGTTAACAAATGTACTGCAATTCCACACTGGTCACACCAACAGGCCAAGTAGGCTATATTCAGGAGACCATTCTGACAATCCAACGTTGCATAAAAAAAATAGCAGAGTGCACAACTGTTGTGGAGGGGAGAGTCAGTGAGTGGAGGACGCTCTCCATCCTGTCCATGCAGACTTTCAGGGTCACAAGCAAGCAGTTGCCAGTTTAATGGCCAATACTGACGACCTGGAAAATCTTCTGCGGCATAACCTATCAGGCTTGTTGGGGTGCCTAAAAAGGTGGAAGGGACAGACCTAGATTGCTATTATGAAAAGTGGCTGCTAGATACCTTCAGCAAAGAAGTCCTCACTCCTCTGTTTGAAGTGGAAAGGGCCCACAGGGTTCCCACGAGACCCGGCCCAGTGGGCAGACCTCCTAGGCCTATCCTGATTAAAATTCTACATTATAAAGACAGGAATATGATACTAAAGGAAGGTATGGGAGAAACGGACATATCTCTTGGAGAGCAGAGAGTATCCTTTTTCCAGATTTTTCTGTGGAAGTTCAGCGTAAAAGATCCCTGTCTATAGACATTAAAAGAAGAATGAGGGCTCTTGGATTGCAATATTCCATGATTTACCCAGCAAAACAGAATGAGCACTGGTTCCATCTTTTTCTTTCAATCCCCTAAAGAGGCTCCGAGATGGCTGGACTCTCACGAACGGCAGATCCAACAGGAGGCTGCACAAGCTAAATGGGGTTGAAATTATTCAAATTCTTGAGAACATTGGTGGTTTGGTGACTAAACTGTGGGATAATTAAAAGACTATGCCACATATACCTTTCTCCCTGACAGGTTCTAGGTGGAAGTTGCAAGTAATAGTGAGTTATAGTGTGTTACGCATATATGCAAGTTTCATGGTTTATCTTTATGAATAAGGTCCTGGGAAAGAGAGAAAAAAAAAAAAAGAGGGAGAGCACTCTCTAAGCGTAGTAGATGAGTCAATTCAGCTTGGTGAGAAAAGTTCATTTTCTAACTTGCTCACCTGGTGCGGTTGTGCAAGGAGGCACAACACTGGGAAAAGTTTGCAAACAAGGGTGATTGTTATGAATGTACTAGAGATGGTTTCTGAGCAGAGGCTCCCTCTGGTGGTTACAGACAGTACTGAACCTTTCAGCGAGGAATGGCAATCTGGGTTCACTGACTGGTCTGATATAAGGGAGGTTCCCTCCCATGATGGTTGCTGGTGATCAATTGTTCTTGTCTCAATTGTGGTTCCTGGTTCATTTGGAAGTTTGCTGAGTCTTGCCTGCATCTTCTGCTATCAGATAAGATATTTTCTGCTTTTGTTTTTGTGCTTGCTTTTTGCATTGTTCCCTGCACTTCTGTGGAGGTCAGCCAGGTCCCCTCCGGGGGGCTTGTGCTCCTTTCAGTTTATCTGAAGCCACTGTTATTTGTTCATTTTCTTTTTCCTGTTTTTTCAGTGGCTGCGGCTTGGTTTTGTTCACACTGAGATCTGATTTAGTGGGTGGCGAGATCGTGTGATCTCAGTATTTTTGTAATCAGAATTGTTGGATTTTTGTAGGGTTTTCTGGGTTGCAGAAAGTAATCTCTCCTGTCCTATCCTATTTAGTCAGCTTGTGGCCCCAGCGTTTGCTCATTCTATTTTCTGTCTGTGTTCGTGCTTCTTCTTGTCTAACCGCCATTACATGTTTGGGGGCTTCCTATTTTCTTTGGAGATCTGCTCCGGGGAGATAGCTTTCATCTTTCTGCCTTTAGGTGTAGTTATCTCTCAGGCTGTGACGAGGCGTCTAGGATCAACGTAGGAACGCTCCACGGCTACCTCTAGTTGTGTGGTTAGTTTAGGAATCTGCAACCCATTAGTTACCAACATCTCAGGTGTTCGGCTGCCCTGCTGTTGTTCCTGTCCTCCTCAGCTACCTAACATAACAGGTGATCCTTCCACAGCTATGCTGCCCGTCTGTAATAGCATGGAGATAATTTTCCTCTCCCAGAAAGAAATTTTCCTCCACGTGATATTGCGAGTAAACACGTTTCATGTCAGTGTGATTGCCTAATATTTACAGATATACTGTTTTAACCCTGAAGGAGGGATGATGTTATATAATATGCGTGCACAACATTCTTTTTTTGGGGATGAAGTTACAATATACGTACTTAAACTGCTAAAAAGTTTGATAAATCGTGATTGGTTCTTCAGTTTTTAGAACCACACCCATTAGTAATGAAAATGGGGTATAAATAGCTTGCAACAAAATCTTTTTTTTATACACCTGATGAAGGCCTACATGGCCGAAACGCGCTGTTTTTTTATAACAAAAAATTGTTTTAATGTTTTTATTGTCTTTTATAAAATTTTGCATTTTACCTAGCCAATAAAATATCATCTGATTTAATATCAGAGATACTTAGTTATTTGGCTATATAACCTTCTTGCTCCAAATTGGGTTAAGGATCCTCTGAAGGAAGCGCCCTGAAACTTCTTTACTCACATGGTTTATCTTTAGTGCAGCGGGTTTTATGTAGGATACAATTGATACAGAATATTTTTATTTTATTTCTGTTTTTTTTATTTTTTATTGTGAAGCATGTTACGAAAGATTGTGAGCTGCTTTTGGCCCCATCCCTTGCTGGAAAGGGTAGGCTCATACTGTTTGAGGGAAGGAAGGGAAGGGCACGGGGTGTTTATTAGGCTCCCCCCTCCCAACCTAGCCATTTGCTGCTCAAACCTGCTGAAGTTTGGATTATATGGAGGGTAAACCATCTGGAATGGGTGACTGACAAGAATAGTTGCATTTATTCACTACTTTACAAAATAGGCAGACGGGACCAAAAATCCCCAAAAGGGGGAAATGTTCTCCCAACTCACTAGTAGGATATGAAGCAAGCAATTGTGAGTATCTAATAAAACATAAAACTTTTAATTATTACCGAAAAACAGGTCATATTAAAAAGGTACAAAAGACACACCAAAATGAATTACCTATAACAACCTTACCTACAATGTATTGGAATACAAAGTATCCCAGTAGGGAAAAGCAACATGAAAAGAGACAGTGGTCTATTACAATTTATCAAACAGTAGTCCACCTTATACGAAATCTAACAATGGTCAGGGAACCCATATACTATTAAGAAACTGTTTGATAATTGACAGGATTAAATAAATAAAAAGTCGCTCACCAAATTCGATGCATCCAGGGGAAGTTCACCAAGGGAGCAGAAATCCTGTCCAAACTTGAAGTGAGAAACTTGAAAGCCCTGTTAAGCCCTGTTCAGATTGGCCCAACCCTAACTCCCCATTGCCCCCGTCCTATCAAGGCGGTCCACATTTAGTCCTATGTATTAGATATACCTATAATGTCCCTGTGTGTGTCTCCCGACGCGTTTCTTCCAAACTGATTTTTCATGGGAAAATTGGCACATGCTCTAAAAAGCTGACACTATGTCTATATCTTTATATCCTGGTGTTGGACCTGAGAACATACTGGTATAGTAAATTTAGTAAAAGGGTGTGATTTAGTACAACTACTAGAGTAACGCAGGCTTAGGTCCAAGCCCGGATACTTCCTGACTTTAAATCTTGCCCATAAAATCTGGTGTAAGAAATGTTTGGGAAGGGGAGAATATGTACATCCCTATCTGGAATAACCCCATTTTGAAGGAACTGCAACATTTGGGAAGTTTTGGGAATGGAAAAGGAGGGACTGAGATACTTACATCAATTTTATAAGGATGTTTGAACATTTAAAACATACACAAATTACAAGTAACTGACTTCAAGTACCTAAAATTACCGCACTCAATTAGAGCTCAGGCGTCTATTTTTTTGTCCAGCTCTTTGAATGGGGTGTTGAAAAACACTACAGGCCTTATATCCTTCATGTACATCTCATTACTAAAAATCCTGGGAAACCCTATGGCTGTAGTTAAACCCAGATGGGAGAGGAATGTGGACAAATGACTTCAGAAGAATGGGATGATGATATTTCAGAATCACCAGGGAAAGTATTGCTAAACACGGCCCAAAAGATCTCAAATATTTCTCCAACACAGAGTATATAGGTCTCCAGAAGTGCCATATGGGACAGGATTGTTGCTCACGTTGTAGGGAAGATGGTGCGACTTACTCGCATCACACTCTCAAGTGTGACGCCGGCCTTAAGAGGAGAATTTTGTGCAGCCGGCCTTCATGGTAAAATAGCTGCTAGGAAACCACTGCTAAGGACAGGCAACAAGCAGAAGAGACTTGTTTGGGCTAAAGAACACAAGGAATGGACATTAGACCAGTGGAAATCTGTGCTTTGGTCTGATGAGTCCAAATTTGAGATCTTTGGTTCCAACCACCGTGTCTTTGTGTGACGTAGAAAAGGTGAATGGATGGACTCTACATGCCTGGTTCCCACCGTGAAGCATGGAGGAGGTGGTGTGATGGTGTGGGGGTGCTTTGCAGGTGACACTGTTGCAGATTTATTCAAAATTGAAGGCATACTGAACCAGCATGGCTACCACACCTACTCTTGCAGCGGCATGCTATTCCATCCGGTTTGTGTTTAGTTGGACCATCATTTTTTTTTTTTTAACAGGACAATGACCCCAAACACACCTCCAGGCTGTGTAAGGGCTATTTGACCAAGAGGGAGAGTGATGGGGTGCTACGCCAGATGACCTGGCGTCCACAGTCACCAGACCTGAACTCAATCGAGATGGTTTGGGGTGAGCTGGACCGCAGAGTGGAGGCAAAAGGGCCAACAAGTGCTAAGCATCTCTAGGAACTCCTTCAAGATTGTTGGAAGACCATTTCCGGTGACTACCTCTTGAAGCTCATCAAGTGAATGCCAAGAGTGTGCAAAGCAGTAATCAAAGCAAAAGGTGGCTACTTTGAAGAACCTAGAATATAAGACATAATTTCAGTTGTTACACACTTTTTTGTTAAGTATATAATTCCACATGTGTTAATTCATAGTTTTGATGCCTTCAGTGTGAATGTACAATTTTCATAGTCATGAAAATACAGAGAAATCTTTGAATGAGGTGTGTCCAAACTTTTGGTCTGTACTGTATAGTCTGTGAATTTGTTGTTGAGGTTTAGAAAAACTTGGCAGCCTTCTAGTATAAGGCCGGCGTCACACTTGCGAGTGTGATGCGAGTAAGTCGCACGACTTTCTCGCATCAACACATGGCACGGCTGCCCGCTCTCGGACCAGAGTGTGCGGCTGCATAGAAATACATGCAGCCGCACACTCGGGTCCGAGAGCGGGCGGCCGTGCCGGGTGTTGATGCGAGAAAGTCGTGCGACTTACTCGCATCACACTCGCAAGTGAGACGCCGGCCTAAAGCAGCGCCACCACTGATCATGTTTTGTGCATGTTTTTGCATTTAATCTATTCACTTCAATTTGAGTTGCATTACCAAATAACTCAGAGGTGAGGCTGGGGCTTAAAGAAATCAGCCATATTTTTCTAATCTAGCACAACTCCTTTTAAGATGAAAATATTTCTTTAAAAAGGGAAACAGTCAACAAAACGAAAA
Organism: Oophaga sylvatica; assembly: GCA_033576555.1. Lineage (NCBI taxonomy): Eukaryota > Metazoa > Chordata > Amphibia > Anura > Dendrobatidae > Oophaga > Oophaga sylvatica. The sequence continues at coordinate 66,221,804 of JARQOD010000006.1, read as the reverse complement.
AAAAAACAAAAAACATTAACCTGCAACCACACTAGTAATCTGCAGGTAAACATCATTTTATACATACATAGCAGACTAACTGGAAGTGCGGCTGTACGGAGAAAACAAAGTTATATTCTTCCTGCAGCTGCTCGCTTCCGGTCAAAGAAGTTGCACAGGGCGCAATGATCAGTCAGCGCTCACTACACAGTGAATATGCTGTAGTTACTCCCTCCACTGACATCCAGCTCTGCAATTACAAACTTGCTTCCTTCCATCCTGTCCAACACAATTTAATAAGATGAGAATACCCCTTAAGTACCTTTGGCCTCTGTTTCAGGCTGATTTGGTTTGGCTTCTCCACATTATTTAGAATCGACAGTGTTACGCTCCCTATCTGGGGGTCTAAGGTGAGTTTATTCCTTATTTTTTAGATGTGAATTGCAAATATATGAAAATGTAATGTTTTTTTCTACATTTTTGGTACTATGGATAAAGCACATTGCATGCTACTTAGGGTTGAGAAAAAAAAGAAAAATGCTAAAAATATTTTATCTGGATCAGGTTGGTCTTTATTGCTTTGCTTCAGTGGATGACAAACATTTAACATTTTCGTTGGACTCATTACATTATGTTTACAGGAACGATCCAAGAAAATCCTGTTGTGAATATAAAATGTTGGCATTAGCAGCTAAGTGGGGACACGGGATTTTTTAAATCTTACTTCTATTGTTAATAAAGTCATTTAAAATAAAGGTGAACTGCAAAATATCTAACAACAGCGACTACTGCTCACATAGACAAGCCATTGTACAGCCTGATTATGTTATAACCGGTTACTTACCCTTTTAGCAGCAGCAACAACCTGCTGCTCATAAATATCTAGGTTTTTGGACATAAACTCCAAGGCAAATGTTCGATTGGACAGATCTGTGGAGTTGTGGTTCAGTATAGCATGGTGCTCATACACAGCGGCAGTGTAGTAATCTATTGTAAATGCAGCTCGCAGCATATAACAGCAGCAGAAAACATGCATTACCGCTTTGATGCCCATCTCTCTTGCAAAACAATTGATGCCTAGAAAAAGCAATGAAATAAAATTATTAAGAAAGCAGCAACAAGACATGGCATTTTTTTTTTTTTGCCTAAGGTAAATTAACAGGATATGAACATCGCTAATCAACCTTGCCCCTATATAGCTTTCCACAGGCAAGTGGGAGAAAGTTGGGTGTGGATCATGCTCTGCGCCCCATATAACTGGATATCTGTTGGCACATAGTGAAGTGAAATACTAGAGTCAAGGACCATCTTCATTGGGTACACTTTATCACAGTGGGATGGCTTTTACACTTTTTTTTATCAAAAGTGTGAACCAGATGCAGAGTAGATCATTTATTCCTTGGCGATATATAATTATACACACATTTAATTAAGATTGTGAGCCCCAATGTGGAGAGACATAACGTCTGTAAAGCGCTGTGGAATATGATAGCGCTATATACGCAAAGCATAATAAAAAAAAATAGTAACACATACATGGCGAATGAAATAAGTATTGAACACGTCATCAATTTTCTAATTAAATAGATTTCTAAATGTACTACTTACAGGAAATTCGGTGACAGCCCATCAAATCCTCACAGGCAAAGAAATCAAGCCATGTGTATAATGTCACTAAGGATTCCTGTATTACCTGTATACTGACACTATATACAGAGCTCCTGTGTATAATGTCACTAGTGATCAATGTATTACCTGTATACTGACACTATATACAGAGCTCCTGTATGTAAGGTCACTGGTGATCAATGTATTACCTGTATACTGACACTATATACAGGCCTCATGTGTATGTCACTAGTGATCACTGTATTACCTGTACACGGACACTATATACAGAGCTCCTGTATATAATGTCACTGGTGATCACTATTACCTGTATACTGACACCATTTACAGAGCTCCTGTATATAATGCATGTGATCACTGTATACTGTACACGGACACATATACATACCTTATCTGACACCATTTACAGAGCTCCTGTAATAATGTCACGTGATCACTGTATTACCTGTACACGGACACTATATACAGAGCTCCTGTATATAATGTCACTGGTGATCACTATTACCTGTATACTGACACCATTTACAGAGCTCCTGTATATAATGTCACTGGTGATCACTGTATTACCTGTACACGGACACTATATACTAAGTATAGATTTCCTGTGTATAATGGCATAGTATTTTTTTTTTTTTTTTTTTTTTACTAATGATCAGTATTGTAATATTTGGTGACTGTGGTGGTAATATGTGGTCTGGTCATGGCATGGCGGTATTTGTTCCTTGTATGTGCTATTATTCGGTCACTCTGTGGTGGTTAATATGTTGTCTGGTCATAGTGTGGCGGTATTTGTTCCTTGCATGTGCTATTATTCGGTCACTCTGTGGTGGTAATATGTTGTCTGGTCATAGTGTGGCGGTATTTGTTCCTTGTATGTGCTATTATTCCATCACTGTGGTGATATGTGATTCGGTCATGGTGCAGAGGCATTTGTCCCTTGTATGTGATATTATTGGTCATTTTAAAATTTGAAAAATAAATAACATACCTAAAATTGGATTGGATATTTTAACAATGTTTAATAAGTTACAGTAGAGTAGAGCCTGGCCAAAAGAGTCTACCTTGTCATGGTGGCAGATTAAAAAAATCTTTTGGCCAAAACAAAAGCTGCTATGTATGTGATCTGGTGATAGGAACTGTTAATGTGTGATTGGTGAGTACATGGTGCAGAAGTGGAGTTTTCCAAGAGAGGGTGGTGGGACTGTGGAAGGTTCGAGGGGTGGAGGTGGAGCCTGGGTGGAGTTTCAAGGGGGCCCGGAAAATTTTGTCAGTATGGTGCCCTGAAATTCCTAGTGGCAGCATGCTTACACGCCATGGAGGTTGAGTGCATTACTTATAATTTTCTTTGAAATAATGTGCCTGCTGTTTCCAGGTCTTTCTGTAGCTCTCCACATGTGGTCCTTGGCTCTTGGGACAACTCTTCTGATAATTCTTTTGACTTCTCTGTCTGAAATCATGCGGGGAGCACCTGGCTGTGGCCGGTTTACGGTGCAATGACATTCTTTCCACTTCTCGATTATGGCCCAACAATGTTCACTGGAACCTTCAGTAGTTTAGAAATTCTTCTGCAACTAATGCCATCAGTAAGTTTTGCAACAATAAGTTTGCAAAGGTCTTGAGACAGCGCACTGTTTTTTTCCCCATCATGAGAAGTTTCTTTGTAATGCATCTTGGTAATGAAATTCCTTTTTTTTAGGCCATCAGTTGAACCAGCTAATATTTTTCACTAAGTGGCTGGATTGCTTTCTAATTACAAATTTCAGCTGGCATCATGACTTTCCATGGCTTCTTGCACCTCTCTTGCTTCATGTGTTCCATACTTCCCCCCCCTCCCATGTCTTTTATGATAATTACACATAACTTAGTTTATGGACATCTGTGGTTTGATTTCTCTGCCTGTATGGATTAGATGGGTTGTTATCGACACCTGGTGAGAATTTCATGCCAATAGCACATTTAGAACTATGTTTGCTTAGAGAATTAGTGGCATGTTCAATACTTATTTCACTCGCTGTATATATAAATACTGTAGTGATACTAATGGCCGCATAGTTAATGGGAGATATGTATCACAGGGATGGCAGCTCCCTGTGATGTTGCCCGGAGTGTTTTTTCTGAAGCGCAAGTAACTTCTAAGTAGTTGTTGTTCACATTTGTGTCCGGGCTACGGGTAGCTCTGAGAGTTGGGAGTGTCGGGCTACCCATTTACCTTGCTCTGTGGTGAGGGGGTGGCAGGGGCAGCCAGTGTGGTGTCACACTGTGACCGTTTTGGTATGTACTGCATCACCATCGATTATTTACCTCTGTATGCACATCTATTTATTTTTGTATGTACATTTATCTACCTCTGTATGTGCATCTATGCATTGTAACTATGTTGAATACTATCTGTTACAAGTAGTATTGGCTATTAGCTTATCAGGTTTACCACATGTGGCTTCCCTTGCTTTTTGTATTTGCACTGGGGCACATGCAGGATTCATTTGCTGTGCTAGTCTTTTTATCCTATTACATTAATAAAGTGTTTTCTACTTTTTCTATATTTGACCTTTGACTGCTCATTTCTCTCGGTGTTTACCCCGTTTTGTCTGTAGATATGTGTGTGGTTGTGAATTTTGAGGACCTGTGATGAGGTCATGAGCATGTGACTAGCCAGGTGATATGTAACTGGGTGTGGCTACAGCTATCTAAGGAAGGTGTGTTTGCACATGTGAGAGAGTGTGTTGGGAGTCTGTCAGTCTGGACAGAGCTCCCCTGTTTCCAGGCTGGATGGCACACAGACTGGGGGAGCAGTGCTGGCGAGTCTGAGCCAGAGGAATGGACGGTCTTGAAAACAGGGAGTGATACTGACCGGGGTCAGTGAGAAGTGCTTATTGGATACCTCTGCGGATAAGAGGGATCTGGGAACCTGCATGGCCAACAGGTAACGGAACGGAGACCGTGCTATACTGACCGGAGTCAGTGAGAAGTATTTATGAGAAAGACTGTTTTAATTGATGCTTATGGGATACCTCTGAGGACAAGAGGCGTCCAGGAACCTGTGTAGCGATCCAGCAGGTAATGGTCTCGACAACCGGGAGTTATACTGACCGGGGTCAGTGAGAAGTATTTGTGAGGAAGAGACTTGTGCTATGTTTACTGGATACCTCTGAAGCTAAGAGGGATCTGATAACCTGTGTGGCCAACACCAACAGGTAATGGACAGGAGTCCGTGTTATACTGATCGGAATCAGTGAGAGACTGTGTTCATTTTGGTAAAGCTGGATGTGTAATGGCTGCTGCATACTGGTGAATAATAAACCGAATGGACTCGTTTTAACCCTGAGTGTGCCAGCGTTTACCTCCAAGACCTGCAAAGTGAGTAATCCCTGTCCACAGACAGTGTGGAACGTTACAATATTCTGTGACAGAATTTGGGAATTAGCTCACAGGATTGCAGTCTCCTTCACTATACAGGTGAATCAGGCACAGTTCACACCAGGCAGGATTGTTACAACTCGCCACAACCATAAAATTCTGACTCACCAGAACAGAGCCTAGCGCACAGCTTCTAACCCACCAGTTACTTTGCTCACAGGAGTTTTCCAGGAGAAAAGAGTAACCTCAACTTGTAGACTCTCTGGCCTTTTATACCATACCTGAGCATTGCAGGTGATTAACCACAGGTCATCAAAAACATGTGGAATTGTCAAACAAAATAAAAAAAAAAAATCCACACACACTGTTCCCTGCTACCAAACTGACTGGCTGGTTTATTTTACCCAGTATATGATAATAACTTAGTGAAAATGTATACACCATAAAACACTTTTTCCCTGGTCTTGTTAGGTATATTCTATTTCCATATAGGTGTTGTCACGGGCATACTGCGACAGAGTAAGGCCAGATGACCGTAATGTCTGGTTTCACAAACTCCTGACTGGTTAGAAGTACTTCACCATGGTATTAAATAGTGCAGTTTTTTTCCTAGCTACCAGTGCAAGAGTTAATCTGTTCAGCTGAAGCTTCTAGAGCTTTCCTACCTGGATTGCCTCAGCTGTTCAGTGCTGGCCACTCCCCTCGCTATATATGCTTGCCTCTGAAACTTAGATTGCCAGTGTAAGTTCTTACTGCCTGGTTCTGGAGTTGGATATGTAGTTCGTGGTTGGAGTTTGTTTGTGTGCACATACTCATCCTCTCCTATTTGGTTTCTCCTTTCTTTAACTCCTCCGTTTCCCACTCTGTTTGGTATGTGTATTTTGTATGGCTGGTATTTTCATTTATCCCCATCCGTCTTTCCCATGCTTGTCTGGTTAATATGTTCCTATACACTTCAGCTTCCCACTACACTACCCTGGGAAGCTGAAGTGTATAGGAAGGGGACAGATCAGGGTAGATATAGGAGCATAGCAAGGCATGAAGATATACTAGGGCACCCCTAGTTCTAGGAACCTGGTTAGCACCCAAAGTCCCAGCACCATATCAACAGGCATTCCATGTAGCAGATATATACACTGCTCAAAAAAAAATAAAGGGAACACTTAAACAACAGAATATAACTCCAGGTAAATCAAACTTCTGTGCAATCAAACTGTCCACTTAAGGGTATGCCACACTAAACAATATCGCTAACGGGATCGCTAAAAACGTCACTATTTAGCGATCCCGTTAGCGATATTGTTCAGTGCGGCAGCTTCCAGCGACGAGCTTCTGCTGTGATCTCGCTCGTCGCTGGAATCGTTCGGACCCTATTTCTCGTCGGCGCTCCGCTGGGTAAGTATCTAATCGCTGTGTGGCACCTTTTCTTAGCGATTTAGCGGTACTTTTGTACGCTAAAGTCGTTAAGAAGATCGCTAACCGCGATAGCGTCGTTAACTATATCGCTAAATGTGGCCGCATTTAGCGATATAGAAACAATCCCGCTAGCGATCGCATTAGTATGCGTCGTTATCGTGATCGCTAGCGGATTGTTTAGTGTGGCAGTACCTTTAGGAAGCAACACTGATTGACAATCAATTTCACATGTTGTTGTGCAAATGGAATAGACAACAAATGGAAATTATTGGCAATTATCAAGACACACGCAATAAAGGAGTGGTTCTGCAGATGGGGACTACATCTCAGTACCAATGCTTTCTGGCTGATGTTTTGGTCACTTTTGAAAGTTGGCTGTGCTTTCACACTCGTGGTAATGTAAGACGGACTCTACAACCCACACAAGTGGCTCAGGTAGTACAGCTTATCCAGGATGGCACATCAATGCGAGCTGTGGCAAAAAGGTTTGCTGTGTCGGTCAGCGTAGTGTCCAGAGGCGCTACCAGGAGACAGACCAGTACACCAGGAGACGTGGAGTGGGCCGTAGGAGAGCAACCCAGCAGCAGGACCGCTACCTCCGCCTTTGTGCAAGGAGGAACAGGAGGAGCACTGCCAGAGCCCTGCAAAATGACCTCCAGCAGGCCACAAATGTGCATGTGTCTGCACAAACGGTTAGAAACCGACTCCATGAGGATGGTCTGAGTGCCCGACGTCCACAGATGGGGGTTGTGCTCACAGCCCAACACGGTGCAGGACGCTTGGCATTTGCCACAGAACACCAGGATTGGCAAATTCGCCACTGGCGCCCTGTGCTCTTCACAGATAAAAGCAGGTTCACACTGAGCACATGTGACAGCTGTGACAGAGTCTGGAAACGCCATGGAGAGCGTTCTGCTGCCTGCAACATCTTTCAGCATGACCGGTTTGGCAGTGGGTCAGTAATGGTGTGGGGTGGCATTTCTTTGGAGGGCCGCACAGCCTCCATGTGCTCGCCAGAGGTAGCCAGACTGCCATTAGGTACCGAGATGAGATCCTCAGACCCCTTGTGAGACCATATGCTGGTGCGGTTGGCCCTGGATTCCTCCTAATGCAGGACAATGCCAGACCTCATGTGGCTGGAGTGTGTCAGCAGTTCCTACAAGATGAAGGCATTGAAGCTAAGGACTGGCCCACCCGTTCCCCAGACCTGAATCCGATTGAGCACATCTGGGACATTCTGTATCGCTCCATCCACCGTCACGTTGCACCACAGACTGTCCAGGAGTTGGCGGATGCTTCAGTCCAGGTTTGGGAGTAGATCCCTCAGGAGAATACCCCCAACCTCATCAGGAGCATGCCCAGGCATTGTAGGGAGGTCATACAGGCATGTGGAGGACACACACACTACTGAGCATCATTTTGCCTTGTTTTAAGGACATTACATTCCACTTTAATTTTGTGGGTGACTCCAAATCCAGGCCTCCATGGGTTAATAAATTTGATTTCCATTGATGATTTTTGAGTGATTTTGTTGTTAACACAATCAACTTTGTACAGAACAAAGTATTCAATGAGAATATTTCATTCATTCAGATCTAGGATGTGTTAGGAGTGTTCCCTTTATTTTATATATGCACACACACACACACACACACACACACACACACAGAAAGACATACAATATTGCCACACACACTATATCACAAAAGTGAGTACACCACTCACATTTTTGTAAGTATTTAATTATATCTTTTCATGGGACAGCACTGAAGATATGACATTTTCATACAATGTAAAGTAGTCAGTGTACAGCTTGTATAAGTGTAAATTTGGTGTGCCCTCTAAATAACTCACACAGCTATTAAATGTATGAACCACTGGCAACAAAAGTGACTACACGCCAAAGTGTCAATATTTTGTGTGGCCACCATTATTTTCAAGCGCTGCCTTAACTTTCTTGGTCATGGAGTTCGCTAGAGTTTCACAGGTTGCCACTGTAATCATCTTCCACTCCTTCGTGATGACATCACAGAGCTGGTGGATGTTAGAGACCTTGAGCTCCTCCACCTTCCATTTGATAAAGCCCCATAGATGCTCAATAGGGTTTAGGTCTAACATGCTTTGTTAGTCCAGCACCTTTACCCTTAGTTTCTTAAGCTAAGCAGTGGTGGTTTGGAGGGGTGTTTGGGGTTGCTATGCTGCAATACCGCCCTCTGTCCCAGTTTATGAAGGGAGGGGGATCATGCTCGGCTTCAGTATGTCACAGTACATGTTGGCATTCATGGTTCCTTCAATGAACTGTAGCTCCCCACAGCTGTCAGCACTCATGCAGCCCCAAACCATGGCACTCCCACCACCATGCTTGCCTGTAGGCAAGACACACTTTCCTTTTTACTCCTCACATTGCTGCTGCCACACACACTTGACACCATCTAAACCAAATAATTTATCTTGGTCTCATCAGATCATGGGACATGGTTCCAGTAATCCATGTCATAGTCTGCTTGTCTTCAGCAAAGTGTTTGCGGGCTTACTTGTGCATCATCTTTAGAAGAGGCTTCCTTCTGGGACGACAGCAATTCAGAACCACTTTGATGCAGTGTGCAGCATATGGTCTGAGAACTGACAGGCTGCCCCCCCTTCCCCACCTCTTTAACCTCTGCAGTAATGCTGACATCACTCATACGTCGATTTTGAAATGACAACCTCTGGATATAATGCCGAGCATGTGCACTCAACTTCTTTGGTCAACCATGGTGAAGCCAGTTCTGAGTGGAACCTGTCTTGTTAAACCACTGTATGGTCTTGGCCACCATGCAGTTTCAGGTAGTTGGCAATCTTCTTATAGCCTAGGCCATCTTTATGTAGAGTAACAATTCTTTTTTTCAGATCCTCAGAGAGGTCTTTACCATGAGGAGCTATGTTGAACTTCCAGTGACCAGAAGAGTGTGAGAGCGATAACACCAAATGTACAACACCTGCTTCCCAGTCACACCTGAGACCTTGTAACACTAATGAGTCACATGACACCGGGGAGGGAAAATGGCTAATTGGGCACAATTTTGCCATTTTTACTTAGGGGTGTACTCACTTTTGTTGCCAGCGATTTAGACAGTAATGCCTGTGTGTTGAGTTTTAGGGCACACCAAATTTTACAGTTATACGAGGTGTATACCGACTACTTTACATTGTATCAAAGTGTCATATCTTCAGTGTTGTGACATGAAAAGATAAAATATTTACATAAATATGAGGGTTGTACTCATTTGTGACATACTGTATACCTGAATACATATATTTATTAAATCACATACAAAACACATGTATATAGAAAGATAAAGGGAAAAATTGCTATATTGCTTGTAGGGAAAACTATCTGCCACCCGGAATGCTTGGAACATTGAGACCGTGTGTTCCTCCGTACAGCCTCCTGCACCCACACCTACCATTTTACCTGCATTGACATATGCTATAACTAGCTTATCTTATCTCTATTTTTCTAAAACTAATGCAAAAGTTAGCTTGGAATTGCTAGTTTCGTAGAAATGGGTCTAATTTGTTTGACCTCAGGAAACATTTTTTGTTCGCAGAACAAACTAAATAGATAATTTTATGTAATTGCTAATATTAAATTTTATTACTTTACTCAGAAGTCCACTAAACAGCTGTAAAATGTCACCGTGGTCTAAAGAAGTACGGTACAATTTCCATTATACAAGTCAACTCATCCACTTTTGTGAATGTACTGCACTTCAATGTAATTTATCAGTTATTACAAGTCTTCTTGCTTTGTTGACCACAGGAGGCTTCCAATCTTCTTTATATTACGTGACAACTAAAGACTTACAGAAGTGACCTCTTTCTTGCAAACTTTGTCATAATTATATAGAAAAGTCAATCAATACAAAAAGAACCATGTTAGACCTTTGCGCTAGATTACAAGTACTGTGTGTGCCAGTGATACGTTATCGGTGCTCATATTTTTTTCATAAAGTACAGACCAAAAGTTTGGACACACCTTCTCATTCACAGATTCTTCTGTATTTTCATGACTATGAAAATTGTAGAATCACACTGAAGGCATCAAAACTATGAATTAACAATGTGGAATTATATACTTAACAAAAAAGTGTGAAACAACTGAAAATATGTCTTATATTCTAGGTTCTTCAAAGTAGCCACCTTTTGCTTTGATTACTGCTTTGCACGCAGAAAAGGTGAACGGATGGACTCTACATGCCTGGTTCCCACCGTGAAGCATGGAGGAGGTGGTGTGATGGTGTGGGGGTGCTTTGCTAGTGACACTGTTGGGGATTTATTCAAAATGTATTCAAGACTTTTGGTCTGTACTGTATATGATCATTGTAATTTCACACTTGATCCCAATTGATAAAAACTGTGATAAATAGATAATCGGCAAATCCCTTTATTTAAAAATTCGTCTGTTTTACCCCTGAAACATCACTGTAAAGTGTAGTCCACTAGGTTTCTCTCTACTGTCTACCTGACTTTTCACTGCCTGTTGTCAAGTTATCATCTCTAGCAACAGAGACAATGAGAGATTACAGAAAAAGGAGATAGGTCTTTGCCCCAGGCACTAAATGTAGTTTCAACAGATTGTCGGGAAAAGACCATGGTTGCATGTAGAAAACAGGCTTTGTGGGAAAGGACTACTAAAATAATAGAAATATAATATTGTACTACTGAATATATGTATGGAGATGTGAGTTTTTAGAGAAAACCCATCCCATTCAGCAGAGACACTGAGATTGGTTACAGGAAATGTGGATGGGTTTTCAATTGTATAAACGCATACTGTGCCTGGATTTATATTCTATTCTCTCTGTCAAACAGCATCCACACATAGCAGAGAGATGGACTTTATCCTCTAGGCATCCAATTAGATAACTTGCTCCAGATGGACATTCAATATATAACCGGCATATCTCCCAAACTCTGCGGGAACAAACCTTGACAAGAAGAATGGTAACACACAGCTGTCTATTTATTTAACCTGTGGTGGCCTGTTAACATCTGAACAGATCAGACATCGCTCCTGAAGGAGACCTCCAGAAGGGCATGCATTGGTTCCACATGGGTGCTGAAGGGTGAATAGGCATTAGTTTAATAATTATTTTAAAACCATTCATTCAAGTTTGCAAACCCCTTTAACTTTTTAGATTATTGTCTTGCCATATTTCTAATATGTAATCAAATATCACAGTCAACAAACCCTTAGCCAATCCAGGTATTTGATTCAGTCTTTTCAGGGGACTGAATAATTCTAAAGGTACTGCCACACTAAACAATCCCGCTAGCGATCACAATAACGACGCATACTAATGCGATCGCTAGCGGGATTGTTTCTATATCGCTAAGTGCGGCCACATTTAGCGATATAGTTAACGACGCTATCGCCGTTAGCGATCTTCTTAACGACTTTAGCGGTACAAAAGTACCGCTAAATTGCTAAGAAAAGGTGCCACACTAGCGATATATACTTACCCAGCGGGAGCGCCGACGAGAAAATAGGGTCCGGAACGATTCCAGCGACGAGCGAGATCACAGCAGGAAGCTCGTCGCTGGAAGCTGCCGCACACAACAACATCGCTAACGGGATCGCTAAATAGTGACGTTTTTTAGCGATCCCGTTAGCGATATTGTTCAGTGTGGCATACCCTTAAGACTGCAGCAATCATAAGTGTCATTTTGTGTGTTGAATGTGGAGAAACCACTTGTTACAGTGGGTACGGAAAGTATTCAGACCCCTTTAAATTTTTCACTCTTTGTTTCTTTGCAGCCATTTGGTAAATTTAAAAAAGTTAATTTCTTTTCCCATTAGTGTACAATCTGCACCCCATCTTGACTAAAAAAAAAAAAAAAGAAATGTAGAAATTTTTGCAAATGTATTAAAAAAGAAAAACTGATAGATATTACATGGTCATAAGTATTCAGACCCTTTGCTCAGTAGTAGAAGCACCTTTTGAACTAGTACAGCCATGAGTCTTCTTGGGAATGATGCAACAAGTTTTTCACACCTGGATTTGGGCATCCTCTGCCATTCTTCCTTGCAGATCCTCTCCAGTTCCGTCAGGTTGGATGGTGAACGTTGGTGGACAGCCATTTTCAGGTCTCTCCAGAGATGCTCAATTGGGTTTAGGTCAGGGCTTTGGCTGGGCCAGTCAAGAATGGTCACAGTTGTTCTGAAGCCATTCCTTTGTTATTTTAGATGTGCTTAGGTTCATTGTCTTGTTGGAAGGTGAACCTTCGGCCAAGTCACAGGTCCAGAGCACTCTGGAAGAGGTTTTCATCCAGGCTATCTCTGTACTTGGGCCTCATTCATGTTTCCTTCAATTGCAGCCAGTTGTCCTGTCCCTGCAGCTGAAAAACACCACCATAGCATGATGCTGCCACCACGTTTCACAGTTGGGATTGTATTGAGCAGGTGATGAGCAGTGCCTGGTTTTCTCCACACATATCGCTTAGAGTTATCACCAAAAAGTTCTATCTTCGTCTCATCAGACCAGAGAATCTTATTTCTCATAGTCTGGGAGTCCTTCATGTGTTTTTTTTTAGCAAACTCTACAGTATGTGGGCTTTCATATGTCTGGTACTGAGGAGAGGCTTCTGTCGGGCCACTCTGCCATAAAGGCCTGAGTGGTGGAGGGCTGCAGTGATAGTTGACTTTGTGGAACTTTCTCCCATCTCCCTACTGCATCTGTGGAGCTCAGCCACAGTGATCTTGGTGTTCTTCTTTACCTCTCTCACCAAGGCTCTTCTACCACGATTGCTCAGTTTGGCAGTTTTGGTCTAGGAAGTCTTCTGGTGGTTCCAAACTTCTTCAATTTAAGGATTATGGAGGCCACTGTGCTCTTAGGAACCTTGAGTAATGCAGAAATTTTTTTGTAACCTTGGCCAGATCTGTGCCTTGCCACAATTCTGTCTCTGAGCTCCTTGGCCAGTTCCTTTGACCTCATGATTCTCACTTGGTCTGACATGCACTGTGAGCTGTGAGGTCTTACATAGACAGGCGTGTGCCTTTACAAATCAAGTCCTATCAGTTTAATTAAACACAGCTGGACTCAAATGAAGGAGTAGAATCATCTCATGGAGGATCACAAGGAAATGGACAGCATGTGACTTAAATATGAGTGTCTGAGCAAAGGGTCTGAATACTTATGACCATGTGATATTTCAGATTTTCTTTTTTTAACAAATTTGCAAAAATTTCTACATTTCTGTTTTTTTTTCAATCAAAATGGGTGCAGAGTGTACATTAATGATAAAAAAAATGAACTTTTTTGAATTTACCAAATGGCTACAATGAAATAAAAAGTGAAAAATTTAAAGGGGTCTGAATACTTTCCGTACCCACTGTATATTAGTTGTGCTAAGGTATTGCAAACAGGACAATGTATGCAAAGTTTACTAAAAAAACAAAGATGAATAAGTAATGGGTTGAACATATTTGATTGCAACTGTAGCAGTGAATGACCATGATGTGGAGATAATTTAATGTAAGGGCCCTATAAGACTGCACTTTGTCCCATGTTCAGTGGTCCTGTTGGGGCTTACCACCCCACCCCGAAAATGGGATTCCGACATATGCGCCGACAGGGCCATTGACTATAACGGTGCTGATAGAATCAACATGTGTTCTCTTGTGCATCTTTTTCAGGTGTATACGCAGTGTCGGACTGGCCCACCGGAGAACCGGAGGATTCTCCGGTGGGCCCTGGCATCTGGGGGGCCCTGGCACCTGCTGGCATACAGGGGCCAGTTGCCTAGGGCCCCCGCTGCTCCAGGGGCCCCCAGCCGGTGGCGTGTCGCTAATAGCGGCACACCACGCAGCTGCCATGGGGGCCCCGTGCCAGCGGAGCAGCAGCGGGTGACAGGAGGCAGAAGCCCCTGTCCCCGCTGCTAAAGAAATGAATATTCACTGCTTCCCACGCCCACATGGGCGTGGGAAGCAGTGAATATCATTACTTACCTGTCACCCGCTCCAACCGATGAGCGCCGCTGTCATCGCGTCCTCTCTTGCTGCGATGTTCAGGCAGAGGGCGCGATGACGTCATTAGTGAGCGCCGCGCCCCCTGCCTGAGCATTCACTGCCGGAGGACCGAAGACAGCGGCGCTCAGCAGTGGACCGGGTGACAGGTAAATATCGCAGGTGCCGGGGCCCTGAGCCAGCGGTGACACCGGCACCTGTCACCCATAGCGCGCCGGAGTCCCCGCCTGCTCAGGACACCAGCACCTGGCCCCCAGCGACGAGAGGTGAGTATGTCTTTTTTTTTTTTTTTGCAGCATCTATGGGGGCACAGTCTGTGGAGCATCTATGGGGGCATAATCTGTGGAGCATTTATGGGGGCATAATCTATGGGGGCATAATCTGTGGAGCATTTATGGGGGCATAATCTATCGGGGCATAATCTGTGGAGCATTTATGGGGGCATAATCTGTGGAGCATTTATGGGGGCATAATCTGTGGAGCATTTATGGGGGCATAATCTATGGGGGCATAATCTGTGGAGCATTTATGGGGGCATAATCTATGGGGGCATAATCTGTGGAGCATTTATGGGGGTATAATCTATGGGGGCATAATCTGTGGAGCATTTATGGGGGCATAATCTGTGGAGCATTTATGGGGGCATAATCTATGGGGGCATAATCTGTGGAGCATTTATGGGGGCATAATCTGTGGAGCATTTATGGGGCATCTATGGGGGAATAATCTAAAGAGCATTTATGGGGGCACAATCTATGGAGCTTCTATGGGGGCATAATCTAAGGAGCATCTATGGGGGCACAATCTATGGGGGCATAATCTGTGGAGCATAATCTATGGGGGAATAATCTAAGGAGCATTTATGGGGGCACAATCTATGGAGCTTCTATGGGGCATAATCTAAGGAGCATCTATGGGGGCATAATCTGTGGAGCGTTTATGGGGCATAATCTGTGGAGCATTTATGGGGGCATAATCTGTGGAGCATTTATGGGGGGCATAATCTGTGGAGCATTTATGGGGGCATAATCTGTGGAGCATTTATGGGGGCATAATCTGTGGAGCATTTATGGGGGCATAATCTATGGAGCATCTATGGGGGCATAATCTATGGAGCATCTATGGGGGCATAATCTATGGAGCATCTATGGGGGCATAATCTATGGAGCATCTATGGGGGCATAATCTAAGGAGCATCTATGGGGGCATAATTATGGGGGCATAATCTATGTAGCTTCTATGGGGGCATAATCTAAGGAGCATCTATGGGGGCATAATCTAAGGAGCATCTATGGGGGCATAATCTATGGGGGCATAATCTAAGGAGCATTTATGGGGGCATAATCTATGGAGCATCTATAGGGGCATAATCTATGGGGCACAATCTATGGAGCTTCTATGGGGGCATAATCTAAGGAGCATCTATGGGGGAATAATCTATGGAGCATCTATGGGGGAATAATCTATGGAGCATCTATGAGGGCACAATCTATGGAGCATCTATGGGGGCATAATACATGGGCAGCATATGGGGCACAATCTATGGAGCATCTATGGGGGCATAATACATGGGGCAGCATATGGGGCATAATCTCATTTTCCACCCTAGGCTTATACTCGAGTCGATAAGTTTTCCCAGTTTTTTGAGGCAAAATTAGGGTGGTCGGCTTATACTCGAGTATAAATGGTATCTATCTATTATCTATATATATATATATATATATATATATACAGCATTATACCCTATGAGGGGGGCAGCATTATCCCCTATGAGGGGGGCTGCTTTATAATCTATGAGGGAGGCTATCCCAACTCCTGCTACATAATTAAGACATGTACTACCTTATATTATACCCTGATATTAGTGTGTTTTACTGCACAATTTGTGGTCTTGTATTTATTTCTATGTAGCTACATAGTGGGCCCCAAGAATGATTTTCTCTGGTGGGCCCAAGGTGTTCCAGTCCGACGCTGTGTATACGCCTACTGTAGGTGGACACTCAGACGTAGTAGACAGCTTCTCAGCATCCGTCTCCACCAGGCGTATATGCCCAAAAATTATACACTGCAGAGCGCACACGATGATTGTCAGTGCATACACCCGAATCCTATTTTGCAGGGAATTCGGACGCAACCCTATTGAACTTGTGGCCAAGCATAGTGTAAAAGCACTCTATGTCTTACAATTGTGGCTGCAATCACAACACTGTAACTTTCATACCAGCTCTATGGCTATTGCTCATTTCTCTTCAGTCTATAGAGTTCACCTTTTTGAAGATAAATGGTATGTAAATGAGCAAATCTAGGAAGTATGAAATAAACTCATAATATATGGCAGACACTAAAAACTAATTCCAGTTTCAGCATTATTTTGTATGCAAACTTGGGAAATCATCGCGCTAATCCTCTCTATGATTTATTCTAGTATGCAACCAAGTCATCAGAAGCAGCACAATAAGGGTTAAAGTTAAAAATACACATTTCTCCTACATGAAACGACTGAAATCATTAAATTCTAACAGCACTTCTAATGCTATGGGTTTGTTTATTTTAAAAGACACATCTCTGGAGAGAGCATCCATGACGTGAGTGTGAAGCACCTCTCCAAACACGAGTGGCCTCTCAAAGTTTTATTAAATGAGACATTTCAGAAAACTTAGCTTTATTCCTGAGCTTATTCTTTTTTTTTTCCCCATTCCTCTTACTCATGAAAAATATTCTCAAAGGGGCTCTAATTGCTGCTCCATTAGTGGGTGAACAAAGCAGGTCAACTGATCCTGCTCATCTGCACACAACTTCAGTGTGGGAAGCGGATTGTCATTAAGACATATAAATTGAGTCAGTGAATCTGGCTGTCAGTCTGCAGAGCGGATGACAAGGAGGCAGTGGTGGACACATCGGCACAGCTGCTGCTTTTCAGAAGGTAAGAGTTTCTCTTCTATTAGTCAGAACGACGCACATGAAATCTACACGTGTTCTACTTCTCTGCATTTCATGTCATATGTCGAATGCACCGATCTATGTATATTTTATATATTTTAATAGGATGAAAGAAACCCATGTCGTATCAGTCTACATACTATATCTACTCACTGTAAGCATAGCTGCTCAGTCCTCCCAAGAGAGAGAATGGAAATCATTGGGAAATCCATACAACAGAGATTTGGTAAAAATGTTTTTATATACTTCTTATACATTGTTTTGATATACTGGAGAAGAAAAAGGCAGCAAAAACTGTAGTAGATAACAAGATAATGAACTAGGATGACAAAAGAAAGGGTTAATGGGGCTTTAAACTTATTTTTATGCATTAACTGTTCACACATGTATAACGCCCTCCCCAGATTTCAATA
Organism: Oophaga sylvatica; assembly: GCA_033576555.1. NCBI lineage: Eukaryota > Metazoa > Chordata > Amphibia > Anura > Dendrobatidae > Oophaga > Oophaga sylvatica. The sequence goes on along the minus strand of JARQOD010000006.1, from coordinate 66,204,062 downwards.
CAAGAACTGATGTTAGAGACCGGCACTATGTATGTGGATTTAGTGAGAAGCCTTCAGGGTGAAGAATATGACAATGATCAAACAAACAATCTGCTTATGATACAATATGAGATATTAGTAACATAGTTATTAAGGTTGAAGGAAGACTTTAAGTCCATCTAGTTCAACCCATATCCTATCCTAATATGTAAGATATGCTACAAGTAACAGTCCTCCAGAATCAGATACTTTGTATTACAATCTATACTATAGGGAAATCCCTGTTTTATATACATAAATAAAGCAAAAGAGTTCTGCAATATTTTTTTTTTTTTAAATACACTTTGGTAGCTTTTTTAAAAATCACTTTTCTCTTTTTGGTTTTGTGGTATTCGTCATTTTTTTTTCTCTTTTTGCATCAAATTCTTTAAAATGGAACAAAGTTTAATTTTGTCTTTGACCTGTTCTGCAAGTTAGGAGCACATGAAAATAAGGTGTAAAATAGACAAAAAAAAGGCACAAATGTAATAATGAAATCAGGCCACAAGTTTTAAAATGCCTTGTGATTTTCAAAATCTTTGGGTGCCATCATTGATTAGGAACATTATCGTTTACATCCAGAGGCTGAAAACCTACACAGACCAAACCAAACAGAATATTTATTGGGCTCGCTTCACATACATACAGTGTGCTCTGCTAAGCACTACATCGGGGTTTCTGTCGAATCCCCAGAAAAACAGGAACCCCAATGTAGCCATTGACTTCAATGGAGCCTACAGTCACTGGACACAATCTGGCTTCAGTCCGGCCACTATTCATCTGTTCCAGACATGCAAAAATAAAAACAGACAAAAGCTGCCAGGAAGATGCCAGATTGTGTCCACAGTGACTCCGTCAGCTTTATTCAAGTGATTGGCTATGTCAGAGTTCCTGTTGGAATTCAGTTTTTTGGGGGATTTCAAAAGGAAACCCTGAAGTATTGCACAGCGGAGAATACAGAATTAATGTGAACTGAATAGTATTTTATTATTAAGGATTACGGTATGTAATTATTTATGTAAACAAATCAATTGTACAATTTTCTATTATTAAAGAGAATCAGTCACCAGGTATTTGCCACCAACAGTGCCATGATCTATTATTCATTTGCCGCAAACTTTTCCACATTTTTTTCATGTTACACCCACAAACTTAACTGTATTTTATGTGATATACCAACACAAAGTAGCAAGTATTTCTGAAGTGTAAAGGAAATTACACATGATTTTCTAAATATTTTTAAATTTATATTTTTAAAATTGTGACGTGCTCTTGTATTCAGCCCCCTTCTCCCGCCACCCTGAGTCAATAGCCCTGCCGTGTCATTGATGATGCCTCATTTCAGGGGGAGGGCTCATATAGCGCCATTCATTTCTACAGATCTTCACAAACATAATCATCAATAAATTTGTTCTGACTTCCAGACACCCCTCCCCTTTAAGTTTGTGTGTGTAATGTGAAAAAAATGTGGAAATGTTCATAGGGTATAGATACTTTTTCTAGGCATTGGAGCTTTTTTCCAGGCTTTTACAGGTTAGGACCAAAGAATTTAGTGGCTGCTTTGTTATGGCTTCCCTAATCGGGTGCAGCAGTGCCTCATCAGGATATAGATAATAGAGTATAAAACCAACTTTAAGAGGATTATTTCTATTTTAAAGAGGTGGACATAATTGGAAAGTAAAATGAGAAAATGTTCAGCTCCTCGATGGTGCAAAATAGTTCATTCAGTGGAAGAGTGCAAAAAATAACCAGCATGAGGGTGCAGATACAATGTTTTTTATTTCATTTTTTCCTTGCACATTTTGAGTGTACCTTGTATACGGCTATTTTTTTTGGAAAAAGGTACACTTAAAATGTCCTTGGAAAAAATGAAATAAAGAAAACATTGTATCAACGCGTTTCGGCTGCAAAGCAATCATGCTGGTTATTTTTTTGCACCACCATGGAGCTGAACATTTTCTCCTTTTCCTCTTTAACTATGATTGCTGCAATCATTTATACGGGTGAGCCAGACTTTTTTATAAAACTGGAAAGTGCTCGTGAAAATAAGCAACTTTCCAATTCATTTTTTCTTAAAATTTATAATTGTTCTCTTAATATCACTATTTTTTGTTTTACATCTCATTGTCTTGGGCACTGACAGGATCTGCAGTCTAACAGCAGTGGCCAAACATGTGCAGTGCTTACAAGTTCTTTTTTACTGAGCTTGTCAGCACTGCACAGCGGCTGAATGGGATGTCTGTAACACACTTATCTCCAGAGCCACTTCACTTACAATGCTGCAGAGACAAAGCGGCCTCGTAAAGCATCAAAAGTGCACATTTTATGCCCGATACTGGTCCATACGTTCAATCAGGAGCGCCCACCCTCTAAGAACGAGATATCCAGTGCCGTTCTGCTCCTCTTCTCAGTGAGGTCATCGCACGTCAGACTATGTGCGAGTTGGAAAGCTGTTTTATAATGCAAGCCTATGGAGCCTTTTTCTGACGCTCCATAGATTTACATCGAAAAGGAAAAGCCACTTCAGGGTCATATAAAGCCATGTAATCCGGAGAGTCTGAAGATTGGTGACGTCACTGAGAAGAGAAGCAGAATGGTGCTGGATCCCGGAGAAGGCGGCCGTAGGTTAATATACTAACAGAGTACATACACTTATACAGTACATGTTTAGGTAAAAAAAAAAAGTTAACGGGAGGGCTTCTTTAAGGCTGAGACTTTATTGGTCTCCCATTATTGTAAACCAGTTTACTAAGGAGAAATTCACACTTGGTATGGTTATACTTGACAGTTAAAGTTATAGGGGAAAAAAATCATGGTATTTTTAGATAAAAAAAAAAAAAAAGCATAAAAAAGCCTTATGGAAGGCAAAAAAACAATTAATGTTCATTAAGGGATAATCTATTCTTCCCAAATAAAAGACATGTCTCAGTAAAATGATCCCGTTTGGTTAATCACTGGTCACTTTTTATCGCCTTATTCTTAGTTTTTCAAGTTCTTGAAGTCTTATATCACTGGGAGGGGAGCGCACATGATGAATCCTGGCAACAAGGACAAGCTTCAAAGTGATTTAAGAACTGATGGAGAGTCCAAGTACAGCAACCTGCGGCAATACATGGACAACAATGAAATTGTGGACATTTAGGGAGTGACAGCAGACAAAATGTGCAGGGTGTCAAATACCACCAGCAATCTGGCATACAGTAACCATCACCAGCTCTTTACGCATCGCTTTACTCTTCTGTTCAATCTTCTATTATAGAGCAATCTGTACATATGGTTCTGTCATATTTTATGTTAATAGACATAGATTATTTTCATCTGCTGGAATAAAGCTTTGCTGTGGTTTTTAATCTTTATTTATTGCTTTATATTTTGTATTTAATAATATTGTAAACGTTACTGACTTATGACATCTCAGTTTGCGTTATTCAGTGCTGGTTGTGAGAGGCATAAAAGCTTTTTAAGTCCGACACATTTTGGTAATGATAGATCCAGTTCTTTCCTTGTGACGGAAATACAAAGGGAATTCGTATAGCAATCACTCGATAAACTGCAACCGGAATTTTTAAGTAACTGGATTTAAGTGGAACCTATCAGCCCGTTTTACGGTTAAGGTTGCATTCACAGCGCTAGATTTTGTGGAATTGGCTGTGTAACTCGGAAAATACCGTGAGGTTTTTACCCAGGAAACTGAGGACCAAGTTGACGATGCACACCAGCACTGTGACATTGTCCGTGTGCTGTCGGCGTGTGATCCGTCGCACCTATGAACAGCACATGGACGGAACATGTGTTAGTGTGAACGACCCCAAGTGTCACCAGAGGGACATTGTGGGGGGTCAGAACTTCCATTAATGGAACAGAGCTAAGATTCAACCAGAAGTAGGAAGCGGTAACAGCAGGGGAGTAGAACATCGCCCTAAAATACCGACTGGGGAACTTGTCCAAGTCCAGCGATGGGACGCAGCACCGGAATGGAGGGGGGCAAAGGAGCACTGGCAGAGAAAGCCAGAACTGGGACTTTGTACAAGAAATACATGGGCCTTTCGCAGCTCAAGATCTCCTAAAAATGCAAAATTGCACCTGCTTTGGAGGTATAAATGGGCCCCCGGGCCCTCACCTCTTGGGCCCCTGTGCGGCTGCACCAATGATATGTCCGCCCCTGCGAATGGTGAGTACAGCTAATCTACTTCTATACCAGGATTCCTGCCTGCGGGAAGCTATTCAGTTACCTTGGATAACACCTTTAACCACATGTAAGTAGAGCACCAAACCTCTAGACAACAGGGCAAAGCCAGCGGTACACTGGACCAGGGCTAGTCACAGTATCGCCTGAGGCACTGATAATGTGTGTGTACATGTATATACATCATACACGTGTGATAATAGGTGACAGTATATATATATATTGATACATGACAGTGACACCGCTGCAGTGGCACAAGCTGCTCACCGCAGCATTACAGTCGCTCACTCTTCCCGGCCATTGCCCCGAGCACCACTCACCCTTGACACCGATCTGGTTTGGACGTTGCACCGTTTACGCCCCCTGCAGGTCCGTTTGGGGCACAGGCTCAGACGGAAACTATCTGTGTCTCGCAGCTGATTGGTAGAATGACACATTAGCCCCGCCTCCTACTTGCATTCTGCGCCGCTTTTCCACAAAGTTGCAGCTAGGGGGCGTGGTGTGGGCGGGACCGATGTGACGTTACTAGGGGGGGGGGCATGCAAAATAGCCGCTGCTGCTGGCGAGAGGAGACAGTGCACACGGAGCGGAGGACATGGCGGCTCAAGGGGACGTCACCGGGGCGCAGATCATTGCAGAGGCTTTGGTGGCACAAGTAAGATCTGCTGTGTGAGGTCAGGCACGAGGTCACTGACGGATCTGCTGCAAAACGTTCTGCGGAGCAGAGTGCTAAGTGCAGTGCTGTATGGTTGTGGTTTACTGGGCATCTGCTGGGACCTGTAGTTCCCCCTGTGATTCAATATTACTGGAGGAGCAGAATTTGCCTCTGCTGCACTTGCTGGTCCCCCAGTGATCGCAGCTCCGTGCTTGTGGTCGGGGGCAGCTTGTGGTATTGTTCCTCTTCCTTTTAGAATTCTGCAGGACAAAGACCTGGAGTAGTGGTCCCCTCCCCTCCCCCACTATACAGGGTCTGTGCTCAGCAGTCAGAATGTGACACCTATGGCTGCTCAGTCTGACCTAGTGTTCTCCTCTGTGCTGGTCCCCCTCCCCTCCCCCCCCCCCCCGGGGCCATCATTGCCCCCCCCTCCTGAGCCATTATTGCCCCAGGTCGCTGCAGCCGCTGATCTGGGATGATTCGACCTCATTCACACGTCTGTTTTTCACGTATGTTTGAAACACGTTTCCATTATATTCAATGGGCTGTTAACAAGCTTGTATTTAATTTTTTTCAGACCACGTATCCATTTAAAAAATAATCATGGTGACGTCCGTTTTTTGGATCCAAATCAAGGATCAAATTGCCCATACAAGTCTATGGATCCTTGAAAATTATGGCCGGCACATGGAAGTCATCCGTGTACAGTCCGTGGTTAGCATTGCAGCGCATAGGAGACGATTTGTCATTTATTTTTTTCACGTGGGACAATCACTGATGGAAATGATTTGAGAAAAGTCCCGTACGCCCGAATGAGACCCTACTGACCATCATAGTGTATGTAAACAGCAGGCAGCACCTCGCTATGTGCTGGACACCCAACCAGTCATGTCAGCAGGTTGTGGATGTGATTGGCCCAAGTTCTCGAACAGCGGTCTGATCATTCCCTTTAACAGGTCCAGCTTCTAACGAATCACAATGAATCCTTACTGGTCCCATCAGCTTAAGCCGAGTTTACACTGACAAGCCTCCCAGTTCTAAAAAAAAAAAAAAAAAATACATTATGGTATCTTGCTGTGTAAACAGGCTGCCAATGAGCAAACAAAATGCTCGTTGGTCGGGTGAAATAATGCAAAAGATCATCATCCCGTGTAAACATTGCACAGGCAAGAACAATGGCAGCCTGTGTGCACTATTTGGGCAGCACGGTGGCTCAGTGGTTAGCACTGCAGCGCTGAGGTCCTGGGTTTTGTATGTTCTCCCCGTGTTTGTGTGGGTTTCCTCCGGGTTCTCCGGTTTCCTCCCACACTCCATAGACATACCGATAGGGAATTTAGATTGTGAGCCCCACTGGGCTATCTAAGCAAAGCATGATAGATAAATTACAGGTCACTCACTGTGGTCTGCCTGCGTAAACAGGGTATAAACCCCTTCACGGCATATGACGTATATTTACGTCATATGTCATGTCCCTGACTTCGATGCGGGCTCCGATGCTGAGTGCCTTTAACAGCCGCGGGTGGATCGGAGCTCCACCTGCAGATGTTAATCAGTTAAATTCCGATGTCAATCTCTGACAGTGAGAATTAACATGCTCCAGACAGAAACGCATCATTCCGGCTGCCCATCGGCGCCCCTGTCACGTGATTGCGGGGCGCCGATAGGTTGTCATGCAGAAGACCCCCATGCCTGTCATTACGATACTTCTGTGAACGTCGGCACACGGCCGGCATTCATAGGAGATCATGGTTTCTGCTATACACACTGCTATGTATACTACAGGCGATCGGATTGTTGATGCTTCATGTCTCCTAAGGGTCCTATTAAGTACGGTAAAAAATGGGGAAAAAAGTTTTTACAATTATGAACAAAATAAAAAATCACAAGTTCAAATCACCACCCTTTTGCCCCATTGGAAATAAAACAATTAAACAAAAAAAATATAATACACATATTTTGGTATCACTGTGTTCAGAAATATCTGACCTATCAAAATATAAAGGAAATAAATCAGATCGGTAAACTGCGTAATGAGAAAAAAATTAAACTCCAGAATTTCATTTTTTTTTGGCGACCGCAGCATTGTAATAAAATGCAATAATAGGCGATGAAAACATCATATCTACCCCAAAATGGTATAATTAAAACTGTCAGCTCAGGGCGCAAAGACTAAGCCTTCACACCGCCCCAAATCCCGAAAAATGAAAATACTACGGGTCTCAGAATATGGCGACACGCACAAAAACAGTTTTTCATACAAGCTTTGGAATTTTTTTCCATCACTTAAATAAAAAAAAAACTACACGTTTGATATCTGCGTCCTCATACTGACCTAGAGAATCATAATGGTAAATAAAAAAAAAAAAAGAAAACAAAAACTATTGGTGGAATTGCACTTTTTTTTTTTGCAATTTTTTCACACTTGGCAATTTTTTCCCGTTTTTCAGTGCACTGTATGGTGAAATAAACTCACCAATGCAAGTCTGAGTCCATGAAAACCACAAGAGTCAATTGTGGTAAAAACTGACACATTGCTGAAAATTTGCTCCAATGTACTGATAAAAACTGATGGTGTTTTTTTTTTTTTTCTCCTACGCATGAGGAAAAAACTGTATGAAAGAGGCCTTAATATGAAATCCATAACTTTTCAATCAGATCTGGTATTTTTGCTGGCACTACACACTATGCGTTTCTCGCTGTCAAGAATTTCGGAACTTTGGATGGAAAAGGGAAAATGTTAATGTAAATGGAGCCTAAGGTCGGGATTACAATGCTCCTAAGCTCAGCTCATCCAATTTCCAGTCATATGAGGGGAATCATTGTTATTGGAAAAGCAATTTTTATTGCGCTGAAACCCTGTGAGACATTGACCCCAAAATCACAATAAAGCAGATCTGTCTCCAGATTTCACACTACACCCTGCATACAGTATCAAACACATCTTTTGACCAGATGAGGCTGGTATATTTGCTTTTCTTGTCAATATGTCCTTTATAAAGTGCCAGAGCTCATAAGTCCAAATACACCAGTCACATCAGGTCTAAGAGAGCCATTTATTTAATAAAAAATATGCAGTTTGCAGTATGAAATGTGATGACAGATCTGTTGTAACGGGGGGGGTCCTCTAGAAAGAATATCCCCAGTATCCATTATATATCGTGGCGCTCAAAATCTGTCACGTGAAATCTGGCTTGGAAGAGGGGCAAAGTCTCCTGAAAGAAGCGTTTTGTTTTCTGTAAGTATATTATAAAAAAATAATTGGTCACTAATATTCTGTTTTTCAGCGTGTGAAGTACATGTTTGGCATTGTGGGAGTTCCTGTCATTGAAATTGCAATCGCTGCTCAAGTCGCTGGGATCAAGTATGTGGGTATGAGAAATGAGCAAGCGGTAAGTAGAGCTGTGTGGCCGACACATGGGCCAACGCCGACCTGTACGGGACCTTCTTCACCTTCACAATACAAATATGATCTATTCTCAGGCAGACACACATCTACCTAGTCAATAGAAGACTTATAAAATGTATACAATGAGAAATCTTTATTTTATATATTTATAGTCTGATTAAAGGGGACCTGTCAGAAAGTCCCCCACCTACACCATTTATATGACCCTTTAAAAGATAAGCAAGTTGATCCCTTTATGACCCCAAAGCTCTGCTCTTTCATAGAGAAATCACATTTTGAAGTTGTTTCTGGGAGTGCATTGAGTTGTAACGATGCACTTACAGCTTCTTAGCCTAAAGCTGTATTTTCTACCTTGCACCACCCTCCGCTGGCTGAGTGACAGATCAGTGGCCATGTTCCCAAGCAAACGACCTGTTTATCAGCCAGGGAAGGGTGACGCTGGGCAGGAAATACAGTATGAGGCTGAGAAGCTGTAAGTGCGTCGTCACAACTCAATGCACTCACAGAAACAACTTCAGAAAGCAAATTCTCACTGCTAGAGCAATGCTTTGGTGGGTAATAAAGGGATTGAGTGGCTCCTCTTTTAAAGGGCTACGCAATCATATTAATGGTTTGGACGTGTTTTTGACATGTTCCTTTTAAAGTGGTTTCTCACCATTTCAAGTGATGCCATGTAGTAGTTTGCGGCACTTTGCAGATGGGGAGCTCTGCTGAGCAGGGTCACTGACCATCAAGTAACTACTTGTGTTTGGAATACCATCTTCAATCTAAAGTCCATGTGAACCATGCCGTCACTGTTGCCATATTGCGGTACAGTTGTACGCAGCACCTCAGTCAGTGAGTGCGGTGACGGAGGCATTCTTCCCTGCTTTGTGCATGATTTTCTTCCTATTTCAGGCTTGCTATGCTGCATCTGCTGTGGGCTACCTTACCGGCAGGTGAGCACAAAAACACAAGCTAAGATTAACATGTGCTAGTCACATAGCATACTCTTTAATTTGCAGCACGTTCTGCTATTTTTCTATTTATTTATTAATGTGGATTTATTCTACACTTGCAGACCTGCTGTGTGCCTTGTGGTGTCTGGGCCAGGACTGACTAATGCTCTCAGTGGCATGGCAAATTCTAACATGAACTGCTGGTAAGAAACATATTTTATCTGTGCCCACCATGGTATTCTGCGTGAGTTTTAGAAACAGTTACCACAGTACCTTTTTATAATCAGGTTTTTTGGCAATGAAAAGTTCTAAAAGGGGAAAGTCCTTTTTGTGATCTCCCCTTAACATTAACGGAGATATCGGTATTGCTTGGGTGCTCAGGACTTGCGCTCCCGCCACACGCGGTAGATGCTGCTATCTGTGTGTAAGGGCAGGTGCATTTTCAGTCCGAGTGCGATCCAGCAAAACCCTGGATTGCACTCGGACCAATGTTATGCCATGCAAGTCAGTGAGTGCGTGGAAAGATATCATCTCGGTGCAGTCCGATTTTCCGCACTGATAGAATAAATAGGTTTTTTGTTTGTTTTATTTTTATTTTTTTTTTTTGCTTATTGTTCCTATGGACAACACCATGCAGTCTCCAAAAAGTATTTTAACATTCTGGTCCCATATTTTTCTCTTAGGCCAGTCATTGTCCTGGCCGGCTCGTCTGACACTAACCAGGAAACTATGGGCGCTTTCCAAGAGTTTCCTCAGGTATCTTGCTTGGGAATGACCTAAGATTAGTCTCACAAGTCAATGTACACACGGTATATGACGTTCTTCCTTACTTTTTAGGTTGAATCCTGCAGACTGTATAGTAAATTTTCCGTGAGACCCATCAGCCTGGAGGTTATACCGTCTGTGATTGAGAAGGTTTGTTGCTTAAAGTGATAGAATAATTTACCCCTTGACTTTCGGCTTCTATAGGTGATACTTACCTGCTATTTATTTCCTCACTGTCTTCTCCTTTGTGACTTTTTAGCTCCGCTTCATCAGGGTAGAGCTGTAATCTGTGACTGTAATGTAGCTACATTGCTTACAGGGTGTGTGGGTCGGCTGAGATATACAGTGCCTACAAGTAGTATTCAACCCCCTGCAGATTTAGCTGGTTGACACGTGCGGAATTAACTTGGCATTGTGACATTTGTACTGTAGATCAGCCTGGAAGTGGGAAATGCACTGCAGCAAAAATTTTTGTTTTAATTTTTTTTTTTTTTTCTCAAAACGTTAAAAGTTAATTCAGAGTGTCATTTATTATTCAACCCCTCAAACCACAAGAATTCTGTTTGGTCCCTCTAAAGTATTAAGAAGTAGTTCAGGCACCAAGAATAATGAGCTTCACATGTGTGGATTAATGATCTCTTTTGCCAGCCTTTTCTGACTATTTAAGACCCTCCCCAAACTTGTGAACAGCACTCATACATGGTCAACATGGGAAAGACAAAGGAGCATTCCAAGGCCATCAGAGACAAGATCGTGGAGGGTCACAAGGCTGGCAAGGGGTACAAAACCCTTTCCAAGGAGTTGGCCCTACCTGTCTCCACTGTTGGGAGCATCATCTGTAAGTGGAAGGCTTATGGAACTACTGTTAGCCTTCCACGGCCTGGACAGCCTTTGAAAGTTTCCTCCCGTGCCGAGGCCAGGCTTGTCCGAAGAGTCAAGGCTAACCCAAGGACAACAAGGAAGGAGCTCCGGGAAGATCTCATGGCAGTGGGGACATTGGTTTCAGTCAATACCATAAGTAACGTACTCCACCGCAATGGTCTCCGTTCCAGACGAGCCCGTAAGGTACCTTTACTTTCAAAGCGTCATGTCAAGGCTCGTCTACAGTTTGCTCATGATCACTTGGAGGACTCTGAGACAGACTGGTTCAAGGTTCTATGGTCTGATGAGACCAAGATCGAGATCTTTGGTGCCAACCACACACGTGACGTTTGGAGACTGGATGGCACTGCATACGACCCCAAGAATACCATCCCTACAGTCAAGCATGGTGGTGGTAGCATCATGCTGTGGGGCTGTTTCTCAGCCAAGGGGCCTGGCCATCTGGTCCGCATCCATGGGAGGATGGATAGCACGGCCTACCTGGAGATTTTGGCCAAGAACCTCCGCTCCTCCATCAAGGATCTTAAGATGAGTCGTAATTTCATCTTCCAACAAGACAACGACCCAAAGCACACAGCCAAGAAAACCAAGGCCTGGCTCAAGAGGGAAAAAGTCAAGGTGTTGGAGTGGCCTAGTCAGTCTCCTGACCTTAACCCAATTGAAAACTTGTGGAAGGAGCTCAAGATTAAAGTCTACATGAGACACCCAAAGAACTTAGATAACTTGGAGAAGATCTGCATGGAGGAGTGGGCCAAGATAACTCCACAGACCTGTGCCGGCCTGATCAGGTCTTATAAAAGACGATTATTAGCTGTAATTGCAAACAAGGGTTATTCCACAAAATATTAAACATAGGGGTTGTATAATAATTGACCCACACTTTTATGTTTAAAATTTATTAAAATTCAACTGAGCAACATAACTTTTTGTTTTGTAAGATTTATGCTTCTGTTAATAAATCCTACTCTCGTTTGCAGTTTGAAGGCTCTAACTTATTTGCATCTTATCAAACCAGCTAAATCTGCAGGGTGTTGAATACTACTTGTAGGCACTGTACCTAGTGGTTCAGAATAGGCAGCTCCCACCTGAATCTGAGCACAACATTGTGAACGACTTGTCTATGTCTTCACTTTTTTTTTACCTTTTTTAGGGCTTGTTTAGATTTGACTACCTATGGCATCAGGGCCGGCATCAGCACCCGGCACACCCGGGCAAGTGCCGGGGCCCTGAGCAGGCGGGGGGGCCCACTCGCCATCTGGCACCCCCGCGCCCGTTAGCGGAGGAGAGCGGTGTCAGCGCCGCCACTGGGCCCCCCCCGCTTGCTCAGGGCCCCAGCATCAGCTGGCACAATACTTACCTCTCCCGTGCCTCCGCTGCCGCAGCTCCGGGCTCCAGGGGGCGCCGGCGGTTCCTCTCACAGCAGCGCCGCTGAATTACGTCATCATTCAGCGGCCGGCTGTGGCAGAGAGCGCGCGGACGTCGGACGGGTAAGACGTGTGTGTGTGTGTCTCTGTGTGTGTCTCTGTGTGTGTCTGTGTGCATGTAGTGCGGTGCTTTGTGTGTGTATGTGTGTGTATAAGTATGTGAGAGAGTGCTTGTGTGCTGTCTGTGTGTGATGATGGGCAGGCATTGCTGATAATGGGGAGGCATTGATGATGATGATGATGATGGGGAGAAGATGATGATAATGGGCAGGCATTGATGATGGGGAGAAGATGATGATGGGCAGGCATTGCTGATAATGGGGAGGCATTGATGATGATGATGGGGAGAAGATGATGATAATGGGCAGGCATTGATGATGGGGAGAAGATGATGATGGGCAGGCATTGATGATGATGGGGAGGAGATGATGATAGGCAGGCATTGCTGATAATGGGGAGGCATTGATGATGATAATGGGCAGGCATTGATGATAATGGGCAGGCATTGATGATGGGGAGAAGATGATGATGGGCAGGCATTGATGATGATGGGGAGGAGATGATGATAGGCAGGCATTGCTGATAATGGGGAGGCATTGATGATGATGGGGAGAAGATGATGATAATGGGCAGGCATTGATGATAATGGGCAGGCATTGATGATGGGGAGAAGATGATGATGGGCAGGCATTGATGATGATGGGGAGGAGATGATGATGATGAGGCAGGCATTGATGATAATGGGGAGGCCATGATGATGATGGGGAGGCAATGATGATGATAAGGAGGCAATGATGATGATGGGGAGACAATCATGATGATAATGGGGAGTCTTTCCACAGCGCCCTTTCCTGAGCCGTAACAGTGCAGAACGCAGTACAGCGCAGAGGAGAGCTCCATATTTTGTATGGAGCATTATATAGGGACCAGTATCCTGTATGGAGCATTATATTGGGTCCAGTATTCTATATGGAGCATTATATTGGGTCCAGTATTCTGTATGGAGCATTATATGGGGGGTGACATCCTGCATGGGGTATTATATGGGTGATGAGGGGGAGACTGTGGTGCCCATAATATTGTATGGAGGACTGTACTGTCCAGTCTGTACTGTGCGCTGTGAGGATTTGGCGGTTTTTGAGCTATTGTACAATTTACAATAGATATCACTCATGTAATGTAAGAAGAGAAGTATTTGGCGTTGTACTGTACCCATATTTCTCTGCTGTATCTGTGCATCATGAATCGTGGTCTGTGTTAAAGGGGCCCACTGAGGCTCCTTCGCCCGGGGCCCATAAAAACCTGGAGCCGGCCCTGTATGGCATTCAACAACTTCCAATCATCTACATGTTTGCCTATCGACGGTCAGTTAATAGCTTGTTTACTCAGGTCAATGTGCTGCCGAGAACAATGATTTTTAAGCAAAGTTAAAGATAGTTTCACCCAACAAATTTTGCTCGTTTTCCGGATGATCGGCAGCCTGTTTGCTCTGCAAGATTATCGTGCAGTCTAAACGCACCCTTAAGACCCCCATACACCTAAGACTAAAGTCAGCTGACCCCTCCAATGACGGCAGCCTAAGTTGTATGAGGGCAGATGATTGTCGGTGAGATAAAAATCTGGGATGTCTGATTTCCGACTTCCAATCCTTTCGTTTTGAGACACTAGCTGCCACCAGAGGAATTTTCTCATAAAGAACACAAGAGCTTTACTCTGTATGGGGAAGTTGGGTGAGATATCTGCCGGCAGAACCTTCATTTGCCAGATAGCTACGTAAGGTATATGGGGGCTTAGGCCTCTTTCACACATCCGTTTTTTGCCGTCAGGCGCGGTCCGGCGCTTTTGTAAAAAAACAGATTTTAATCCACCGGATCCGTTTTTTTTGTCATTGACTATCATTAGCGCCGGATGTCATTGCGTTGCGTCTGTTTTTGCGATCCGGCGGAAATGTACATTCCGGCGGCCGGAGGAAACGGTCACTGCAACTTTTTTTTTTCTGCCACACCCGCCTAATAGCGCCTGAAGCGGCGCGTCCGGCGGGCGCAAACAATACAAGTCTATGATGCCGGATCAGTCATTTGTGCAATCCGGCAAAAGATGATCCAGATTCTGGAAACCAGGTCGGTCTCTCTCTCTCTCTCTCTCTCTCCTCTCTCTCTCTCTCTCTCTCTCTCTCCTCTCTCTCTCCCTCTTCTCTCTCGTCTCTCTCTCCCTCCCCTGTCTCTCTCTCTCTCTCTCCTCTGTCTCTCTCTCTCTCTCCTAGTCCGGAGATGCGTACCTGAATTTCCAGGTTGAAAAGTTCAGGACGGATCCGGCAAAAAACCTGATCTGTTGCATCAGTTTTTTCACAATCAGCGCCTGATCCGTACTTTCCGGTTTTGCCTGACGGCACAAAATGGATGTGTGAAAGAGGCCTAAGATGTCCACAGCGCAGAGTAGTTCCTTAGATAAATGAGCTGTTTGAATGGTCAGAGAGGTGACAAGGTAAATGTACTATGAATATTATATACCGGTAGGTCATCCTACTAATTAACCATTTATAAATTCCCAGAGTGGATGCATAGAATTCTTTGTGTCCATTCTTCAAATTTGGACAGCTAAGACCTGTGTGTTGAATCTGAAAAGCTGAGTAGAAAATCTCACTCCTTATTTCCAGTCCAGCATGTTATTGATGGCTTCACACAACTGCTCCATTCACATCAAGACCAAAAATAAGGAAGACATAAGTTTCCAACTTTGCCACTTACTTCATATATAAAGAAGATATATTTTCTTTGAATATAAATCTACAATCTATCACCTTGAAGGGTAGAGTTTCTTCCAAGTCCTGAAGTGCGGAGGTTATCTTCTCTCAGTGTGCTCAAGGGGGAAGAAGCATGGAGTACTATAAAAACATTGTAACATGGCCAACTCCAGGGGTGTACAGGTGACACAATGTCTGGCCAACTCCAGGGGTGTACAGGTGACACAATGTCTTCTCCAAGTGACGGCTCTGATCACTGTAAATGATCGTTTACAGCCAGAAGTACAGTAACAACTCTTGGCCAGTCTTCCCCATTCCTTATGTAAGACATTCACCCTGCTACCAATAACTTACTTACCTTTTTGAGATAAATAATTGTTTTGTAAAATTTGTTTTAATGTACAAAACTGCAAATCAAAGTTGCGTGTGAATATTGATCAATGGATGAGATCTACAATAGAGAAGATATATTTATCTCTGACTTCTCCCTTCCCCAGGCTGTGAGAACTAGCATATATGGCCGGCCTGGTGCCTGTTATATCGATATACCTGGAGACTTTGTGAATAAAATGACTGATAGAAGTGGTGTGAGGTAGGTTGATGGCACAAAATGTTCAGGTTACACGACCATGCCAATGGGGATGGAAATGCCTAAAACTACACTTACTCTTGAATGTATCCGTTGACAGTACTAGGGACTTATCTCCATCCCTGATTTTCCACAATCTTTGGCTGCCTTTTGCTGCATTGAGATCAGAAAAAATTAATTTGGAGTACTGATGCTGGTAGTGAAAGGGTCAGCTCTAGAGTTGGGCGGATCGATTTGCAGACTCTGGTCCATCGGTCAGGTTAGTAATCGCTGGATGGAGGCTCTCGAGTCTCTTAAGTTCTGGAATTTCCAGTGTGACTTTTTGATTAGCGGGGCTGGTGTGATGTCGTTGTGTGTCACGCCATAATAATGACGTCTCGCCAGCCTGACTAATCAAAAAGCCACACTGGAGATTCTGGAAGTTAAGGGATTCATGAGCCTCCATCCAGCGACTACTAACCTGGCCGATGGACCAGAGTCTGCAAATCAATCCGCCCAACTCTAGTCAGCAAATGTCTCCTCCTGATTGTTGTACTTATCAGTACCATCTCCTACTGTGGGTTATCCCCAGAGTTGGTGAGAGGCACCTGCTGAACTGACCCTTTCATTGCCAGCATCTGTACTTCAAATTAATTTGTTTTGATAGGAATACAACTAAAGACCTGTGAATAGACTGGGGAAAAGCTGTGGTTTGGAAGCCACTTGCATTCTTTTTTTTTATCTGTATGGTGGAAACGCCCCTTTAATGTCAGAGTGCAACACCCTCCGTGCCTCATAAAGCTGGTGTAATTGTGCTAACTTTCTGTGCCATTTCTAACTGCAGTCACCACACATTAAAGCGATGTAACTGATAACTGAAATATGGTTTTAGATTTCCAGAATGCTGTTTGCCGCGTCCTGTCTGCTTGGCTGACCCATCACAAATACAGAAAGCTATTGCTGAGCTCAAAAGTGCCAAGAACCCTTTACTAGTAGTTGGGAAAGGTACATCATCTTCTTTCTTTTTTTTTTTTTTTTTTTTTACAAAAAATAAAATTTCTGTATTTTCTGTACATTCCACTACAGGGCTGGCTATAATCCAGGCCACATACCAAAGAGACAGAAGTGTAATCCAATAGATATACAGGTTCTGTCGCCGGGATCGGGTCATGATTAAATAACAGCGGCGGTGTTAGAAAAAAAGACTTGTAATTCTGTTGCAATGTCTGTTTTGTTTCTGAATGTTCCCCTCTTAGGTGCTGCATTCTCGCGTGCAGAGTTTAGTATTCGACGATTAGTGAATGAATCTGGGCTGCCTTTCCTGCCTACTCCCATGGGCAAAGGGGTTGTACCTGACAATCATCCATCTTGTGTTGCTGCCGCAAGGTCCAGGTATTGTTTTTTTTTTTTTTTCAGAACTTCACATAATTGCTATTTGATCAATAATCTTTAACTGCTAGCACACACTTTTGTTCCGGGCTAGAAATGGAAAGAGAGTCCACTCATGGTTTTTGGCTAAAAATTTGCCTGAAAAAATTGTTGTACTCTGAAGTGATCTTCAATAGAATAGTTGGAAGGATTTTTACCAAACAAACAAATGTCAATTTATTAGTGACATTATAATTAATAACTCAAGGGAATTTGTCATTTTAATCACCACCTTTAGGACTAAAACTGCTTATATTGTCATGTAACTCATGAAAGATAAGCTATAAAATTCATGTTTAATCCATATGCCAATAAGGTTAAAGTGCTCTGGGTATGATTGAGTCTCTGCCTCCCCATCTGTATTCCTTTCCAAGCACCACCTGCTTTTGCATGACTGACGGCTTACCCACAGTGTAGTCAAGCTAGTGAGCGGTGAGTCAAGTAGAAGAAGGTGGTGCTAGATGAGGAATAAAACCGAGGAGGCAAAGGTTTGGGAAGGGCTCTAATTATTCCCAGAGCATATCAATGTCATTTGAATATGGATTTTCCAGGTTTGGAGCTGTGGATTTTATAACTAAGGGGACAGATTGGCTTACCTTTCAAGGGAGTTACCTGACCAAATATAAGATCAGTAAGGATGTGACACCTTGCACCCACACCGAACGGCTATTCTCAGAATCGGTGGCGGCCCGGGTGTGATCAGTTGTTGAGCTGCTCTGCTCCGTAAATTAAGAAGGTCAAGCTGGTGTTCACTATAGGGTTGATGAAACTGAAACTGTGCTGTGCAGTTCTGCAACTATCAAATCTAGCGGCCTCCTTCTGCATCGGGAACAGCTGATCAGTGCTTCCCTACATCCCCATTGGTCTGATATTGACATCCCCTTTAATCATGACACTCTTTCGACAGTGTTGTGCCTAGTAGCTGCACATCCATACAAAGTGAACACACTACAATGTGCTTTACAATTTCTATTCCTATAAACACTCTGTAGTATTCAATATTGATTTTTTTTTTTTATCTTTTTTGTTTCTCTTCCTGCCATGCTTTATGTATTGAAGAGTTAGAATTGCTTTATTATATCTTCAGTGACTTTGGTGGCTTGTAGTAAAGGCAAAACTATGTCCTTGTCATGAGCATCGATGTCTCTCTTAATACTTGCAATGATTTTATTTGCCTTGGCAGCATCTGCCTGGCACTGGCCATTGAAGTTGCATACACCTAAGTCTTTTTCCGTGACAGTTTTACTCACTGTTTTACTATGTAATACATACTGTAATTGTGCATTTTGTTGCCTCAGCCCCAGTGCATGACCTTACATTTATCTACATAACACTTCAATTACCGTTTCTCTTCTTTTTCTTTTATTACTGCTGTTCTCACCAGTGCGCTGCAAAATGCTGATGTTATTATGCTATTGGGTGCCAGACTGAACTGGATTTTGCACTTTGGTCTTCCACCACGATTTCGACCAGATGTAAAGATTATTCAGGTCAGGAATAAGTTTGGTGTTTTTTATATAAACTATCTCATATTATCTTGTACTTTAGGGTGCCAGATGAGTATGAGGTCTTGCAGGCAATGCTCTATTCTTAGACATGGGACTTGCATAGATTCCCTTTCCATCTACCACTTCCCTAATTAAATTAACTACTTTGAGTTTAGCTGAATTTTCATGGTTTCAAAGCTTCAATGTAAAAATTGAAGATAACCGAGGAGGAAACCACTGGTGAAAACAAATCCTAAAGTGAAATTTGGAATTTTCCAAATTTGAAAACCACAATTCATCTGGAAGAATGTCCTTTGTACAGATGAGATAAGACTTGAGCATTTTGATAAGTCACATCAGCTTTATTTTGACACATGGAAAAAATGAAGCATGCAAAGAAATAAACATTATACCTACTGTAAAACATGGAGGAGGCCCGGTTATGTTTTAGGGCTGCTTTGCTGTATCTAGCACAGGGTGTCTTGAATCTGTGCAGGGTGCAATGAAATCTCAAAAGACTTTTAAGGCATTTTGGAGCTAAATACTCTGCCTGGTTTCAGGAAACTTGTTCTGAGGGGCAGTTATGGGTTTTGCAATTGGATAATGACCCAAAACGCACAGCTGAAAACATCAAAGAATGGCTAAGATCAAAGCATTGGGCTATTATGAAGTGGCTTCTATGAGACCTAATCGAAATCCTATTGAAAATCTGTGGAAGGACTGGAAACATGCCGTTTGGAGACTGTGCCTGCACACCTGAGAGCTTAAGCAGTTTGCTTACGAGGAGTGAGACAACATACCTGTGGACAGGGGCAGAAGTCTCATTGAGAGATACAGAAATTTGTTTGTTTGCAGTTAAGTTAAGGGTTTTCTGTTGAATGCACAATTCAAAGGCAATGCCTCATTTTCATTAGTTGATATTCACTAAATTTAAAGGCAACCTGTCTTGTCATTTCAAGCATCTAAACAGTCCCCAGACTGTTGTTGTTGATGCAATGTGCATCCATAACACATGTTTTTTCCATTAAAAACAGCTCAGTAATGATATCCAAAAAGCATTTTATATAGTTAGATCATACCTGCTCATTTAGTCAGAGGGGTGTGCTTCATTTTCTGTTCAGTCACAGGCGTTGCCGCCCATTCAATTTGATTTCTCTGGTGGCGCCGACGTTGCTGGAATCCTGCGCTTGCGCATTGTAGCACTTGGAGCAGCACTAGCACAGTGTCGAGCGGGCAGCCGCGGTTGCACACTTTGGAACCGGCCGCTCTTGCGCAGTGTAGACCGGGGAGCCACTCGTCACGGCGCAAACGCGGCCGGCTCCACGCTGCACACTGTGCAAGAGACAGTGACTGTTTAGACGCTTGAAATGACGTGACAGGTCCCCTTTAAATTGAAAATGACTGAGTAGATGCCATTTTGCAGGCTTCATTTGGACAGCAGCAGCATTTTCCTTCCCTGTATCTAGTGCTAGGATATCTGGCAAGCAGTCGCTTCATCCTTACCCCTCAAGTTGTTAATATATCACAAAAGGTGTCATTTATTTAGCTTTTTCCAGCTATTTTCTAACAGATTGCAGACCTTTTTTTTCCATTTACAAATGACGCTTGTGTGCGTATAGTTGTGTTCAAAATCATTATTATTTCTGTATCTGACAGGTTGACATTTGCTCAGAAGAGCACGGCAATAATGTTAAACCTGTTGCGAGTCTCCTGGGAGATGTTGATGCAGTGACTCAGCAGGTAATTGATAAGACAGTGGAATGATGTGTCCTTTTAAATTGTCACTTATCGCAGCACCCACTGGTCACACTGCAAACTTTTATGAGGAATTCCAAGAGTGGAAACTGCAATTTGAAGTAAAATATTTTACAACTAAATTGTCTTCCCATCTGCTTAAATATACAATGTATTTGCTTTGTGTGGCATTTATGCATAGATTTGTGTGTGTGTGTCTTTTTTTTTTTTTTTTTTGGGAGGCCGCACCAATAGGCTGGATTGTAGTTCTGCTCAATAATATATTAACATACAATTAATATAAATAATTATATCACTTAATATTGAGCAGAATGAAGTATGCTAACATCCCCCTATATACTGTATGAGCTATATATATATATATATATATATATATATATGTATGTATGTATATATATATATATATATATGTGTGTGTGTGTGAGCCCCTCCCACATAGCCTCACATATACATACAATTATCCCATACATTCGAAAACAAGAACACATTCTTACTTCGCTCCCGTTCCCCCCGCTCTCTGCTACTATCTCCTGTGCAGTGAATCTCAGCAGCAGTGCGATTAAATGACATCCTCACCATCCTCACGTCTGTTGTAGGTGGAAGATGGAGCCGGCAGCCCAGTTCTCCACCAAAGTATTCACCTCTGTCTGCATCTGGAGGACGGCTGGTGGGCAGGGGTAGGGCATCACATGGCCTGTCGGCCACTGTTTCAGCCCTTTGGCTGGCTTTCTCGGTCCACAGGCCGGACGTGGCCCGCAGGCCACAGTTTGCCCAGGTCTGATTTAGACAGTAGGCCAGGTATCCTCTAGCTATGGGTTCTGGATGTACGCACTCACACGCAATAAACTGGTGCCTTACATTTTACACTTTTTAGCTTTTCC
>JARQOD010000006.1:66105116-66182826 GCA_033576555.1 Oophaga sylvatica | reverse complement strand
GACTGACTGCATGGAGAAGGTGGAGAATTTTTTTCTCCACTTCTAAGAAATTTGGTCCCGTCTCATCAGAGTCTGATTAGATTAATTGGACTGATTTTCTTGGATTTAGAGAAATTGGTCATCTGCACCTGCCCTGTCTGTACAAGTTCTCCACCTTCCAAAAACTAACAGATGAAATCTCACAAATGTTTTTATATGGGGGAACCATTGTCCTGTTTTTCCAGCCTGTCCCCACCCCTGGTCTGGACCACTACAGCGCTGGCGCAGCGGGGCAGATGCTGGTGGAGCGGGGCAGCACTAGCGCTGGCGGGCGGGGCAGGACAGGCGTGGTGGAGCGGGGTAGACGCTGGTTGGAGCGGGGCAGAAACACTGGTGCTCGCTCAGGATACTTTTTTTTTTTTACTGTGGTACAAACAGCATTATTTCCTAAATTTTAACAGCAATTATAAATAAACTTTTTTTTTTATTTTGGAGCATTATTTTTCACCATTTTCCTTGTAACTTGATTTATTCCGCGATTATACCAAGAAATTTGTCTCCGACGTCCCCCTTAACAGGGGTAATAATCGCCATATTGCCCGGGGGGCTGGTTTTTGGGGTCTTTTCCTCAAAATTTTTCTAATGACTCACCCCCAAATATCAGGACAAAGACAAAAACAGAAACAATGTTCTAGATTATAAAAGTAATATGATAAAAGGGAAGCCCAGGCTGTAATGGCGCTATGTCCCCTGTAATCTGCGGTCAGGGCTTGCTTACTGCAGATTATGGGATTTCGGGATTACTGTGCACTGCTGTATATAGAGGTGTATACGCGAGAGGCAGGGAGGCCACACGGAGGACGAGCCCCCGCACCACACCCCCCTCACAGCCGCCTGTAGTAGTACACGGCCGGGCAGCGGCCATATATGTACCAACGTTCCGGATGTACCATCTGTCACCGGGGGAGCGCCCTGCTGCCCGCAAGCCTCGGTCACCCCATCCATCCCGGGCTGCGTACAGTTTATCACTTTGGGGCGGGCGCCCCATGCGATGACTTTCCCGCGTCCTGCCCCTCACAGCCGGTACTCACCTGCATCCAGGCCGGACACCGAGCGCACAGCACAGCGAATGGAGGGCTCCGGTGACTTAGCTGCAGGCGCGCCCGCAGTCACGATGTGCGGAGCACTGGCGGCCGGGCCGTTTTTAATGCCCCGCACTGGATCGGCCACTGGAGGCTGCAGCCACTGGAGTCACGTCCTGGTGCTGGCAGATGTGCTCGTGGGTGTAATATGGTTTTCTACCTTTTTAGCCCTGGAACGGAGTGTCGACCCCATAACACAAAAAAACATTAATGCTCGGTGTTATCAGGGGGGGTGTATACAGAAGGGAAATGATCCAAAAATACAGTGTAGTGGTGTGTAATAGACTAGTAAACTTATGCAAATTTAGGGGACATCTAGCTGTTGTACCAGTACACTGTGCCTGTAATGACAAAAAATACAATGCACAGTCAAGTACTGAAAATCTTCCTATACTTCACAGTAGCTATTGCTGCTGCCTCCAATGATAAAGGTTGGGTTTTTACATCCCAGAAAGACCAGACTTTAACAAAAGAGAAGAATGGGTCAGTTGTCAGAGCAGAGCATTGTAGCTGCAGGAAGCCTTTCACGGCATCCTGCACAGCGCAGGTGATTCCGCATGTGTTCATTGAACCGTGCAGATTCACGCGTCCAATATATTGTATGGGTGACATTTATCTTGCGGAGACTCGCGTCTCCGCAAGATAAATAGACATGCTACGGTCTGGAAAGATGCGCCGCATGTCCATCTCTGCGGGTGAGCGCGTGCGTCTGTGCACGTATAGTGGGCATGGGATTTCTTGAAATCCATCCACTATACTGTAACATCTGAACGCTGCGGAAGTACGCAGCGTTCAACCGCAGCATTTACTGACCGTGTGCACCTACCCTAACAGGTAACTAGTCAGAAGAGGTCAATGCTGTTGAGGAAAGTGGCGCTGCAGAGTGAGGGATAGCATCATGGGGTGGGTAAGGGGGAGAAATAGCCCACAAGGACAGGAACTTGCAATGAATTGGGAAAATGACACAGGACAGGGACTGACAATGAATTGGAGATGAAGTGTTTAATTAATTTATATTTTTATTCAGTTGGGGAAGCGTTGGTACTTATAATTAATAGGAGTCCACATTGCTGACGTCATTTACTATTTTGAGTGATATGTCTGCAAAGCGCTGCAGAATATGATTGCGCTATATAAAGTTGTGTGAAAAAGTGTTTGCCCCCTCCTGATTTCCTATTGTTTGAATGTTTATTACACTTAAATGTTTTGGATCACCAAACAAATTTAAATATTAGACAAAGATAACACAAGTAATCACAAAATGCAGTTTTTAAATGAAGGTTCTTTATTATTATTAAGGGGAAAAAAGAAATCCAAACCTACAAGGCCCTGTGGGAAAGAGTGATTACCCCCATTTAAAACATATAATTAACTGTAGTTTATCACCTCTTTGGGAAGCTGAGTTAAAATTCCCTTGGCACACTCATGCGTGATTACTGCCACATCTGTTCTAAATCAAAAAATCATTTATTTAGGACCTGCCTGACAAAGTGAAGTAGACCAAAAGATTCTCCAAAGCTAGACACCATGCCGCGATCCCAAAAATTCTGGAACATATAAGAAACAATGTAATTGAGATCTATCAGTCTGGAAAAGGTTATAAAGCCATTTCTAAAGCTTTGGGACTCAGCGAACCACAGTGAGAGCTATTCTCCACAAATGGCAAAAACATGATGAACCTTCCAGGAGTGGCCCGGACGACCAAATATTCCCAGAGCGCAGTGACAACTCATCCAAGAGGTCAAAAAAGACCCACAACAATATCCAAAGAACTGCAGGCCTCACATGCCTCGTTAAGGTCAGTGATTCATGACACCACAATAAGAAAAAGATTGAGCAAAAATAGCCTGCATGGCAGAGTTCCAATATGAAAACCACTAGTGAGCAATAAGAACACAAAGGCTTGTCTCAGTTTTGACAGAAAACATCTTGATGATTCGCAAGACTTTTGGGAGAATATTCTGTGGACTGATTAACCCCTTCATGACCCAGCCTATTTTGACCTAAATGACCTTGCCATTTTTTGCAATTCTGACCAGTGTCCCTTTATGAGGTAATAACTCAGGAACGCTTCAACGGATCTAGCGATTCTGAGATTGTTTTTTCGTGACATATTGGGCTTCATGTTAGTGATAAATTTAGGTCGATAATTTTTGCGTTTATTTGTGAAAAAAATGGAACTTTGGCCAAAATTTTGAAAATTTTGCAATTTTCAAATTTTGAATTTTTATTCTGTTAAACCAGAGAGTTATGTGACACAAAATAGTTAATAAATAACATTTCCCACATGTCTACTTTACATCAGCACAATTTTGGGAACAACATTTTTTTTTTGATAGGAAGTTTATAAGGGTTAAAAGTTGACCAGCGATTTCTCATTTTTACAGCCAAAATTACAAAACCATTTTTTTTAGGGACCACCTCACATTTGAAGTCACTTTGAGGGGTCTATATGGCAGAAAATACCCAAAGTGACATCATTATAAAAACTGCACCCTCAAGCTACTCAAAACTACATTCAAGAAGATTATTAACCCTTCAGGTGCTTCACAGGAACTAAAGCAACGGTGGAAGGAAAAATGGACATTTTAATTTTTCCAACAAAATTTTCTTTTAGCATCAATTTTTTCATTTTTGCATGGGCAACAGGATAAAATGGACCCAAATTTGTTGGGCAATTTCTCCTGAGTACACAGATACCTCATATGTGGTCATAAACCACTGTTTGGGCGCACAGCAGGGCTCAGAAGGAAGGAGCGCCATTTGACTTTTTGAATGGAAAATATGCTGGAATATTTAACGGTTGCCATGTCGCATTTGGGAGTCCCTGTGTGCCTAAACATTGGAGCTCCCCCACAAGTGACCCATTTTGGAAACTAGACCCCCAAGGAACTTATCTAGATGCAGAGTGAGCACTTTGAACCCCAGGTGCTTCACAAATTGATCTGTAAAAAAAAAGAAAGTACTTTTTTTTTCACAAAAATTTTCTTTTAGCCTCAGTTTTTTCATTTTCACATGGGCAACAGTATAAAATGGATCCTAAATTTGTTGGGCAATTTCTCCTGAGTACACCGATACCTCTATGTGGTCATAAACCACTGTTTGGGCGCACGGCAGGCTCAGAAGGGAAGGAGCGCCATTTGACTTTTTGAATGGAAAATATGCTGGAATATTTAGCGGATGCCATGTCGCATTTGGAGAGTCCTGTGTGCCTAAACATTAGAGCTCCCCAAAGTGACCCCATTTTGGAAAATAGACCCCCAAGGAACTTATCTAGATGCAGAGTGAGCACTTTGAACCCCCAGGTGCTTCACAAATTGATCCGTTAAAAAAAGAAAGTACTTTTTTTCACAAAAAATTTTCTTTTAGCCTCAGTTTTTTAATTTTCACATGGACAACAGTATAAATTGGATCCTAAAATTTGTTGGGCAATTTCTCCTGAGTACACAGATACCTCATATGTGGTCATAAACCACTGTTTGGGCGCACGGCAGGGCTCGAAGGGAAGGAGCGCCATTTGACTTTTTGAATGGAAAATTAGCTCCAGTCGTTAGCAGACACCTTGTCATGTTTGGAGAGCCCCTGTATGCCTAAACTTTGGAGCTCCCCCACAAATGACCCATTTTGGAAACTAGACCCCTAAGAAACTTATGCAGATGCAGAAATTGGACCCCAAAAGTTGTTGTCTAATTTGTCCTAAGTACGCTAGTACCTCACATGTGGGGGAGAGAAACCACTGTTTGGGCATACGTCAGGGCTTGGAAGGGATGTGTGACGCTTTGAAATGCCGACTTGATGGAATGGTCTGCGGGCGGGCAGGAGCCCCTGATGTGCCTAAACAGTAGAAACCCCCCAACAGTGACCACATTTTGTAAACTAGACCCTCAAGGAATTAACTAGATGTGTGTGTGGGGCACCTTGAACCCCCACGTGCTTCACAGAAGTTTGTAATGCAGAGCCGTGAAAATAAAAAATCATTTTTTTCCTCAAAAACTGATTTTTTAACCCACAATTTTTTATTTTCACAAGGGTAACAGGAGAAATTAGACCACAAAAGTTGTTGTACAGTTTGTCCTGAGTACACTGGTACCCATTATGTGGGGGGGGAACCACTGTTTTGGCGAAATGGGAGAGCACAGAAGGGAAGGAGCGCCATTTTGGAATGAAGACTTGATGGAAGTTCTGTGGGCGTCATGTTGCGTTTGCAGAGCCCCTGATGTGCCTAAACAGTAGAAAACCCCCACAAGTGACCCATTTTGGAAACTAGACCCCCCAAGGAGCTTATCTAGATGTGTAGTGGCACTTTTGAACCCCATGGGCTACACAGAAGTTTATAACGCCGGGCCATGAAAATAAAAAAATCATATTTTTTCCACAAACACGATCTTTTTGTCCCCAATTTTTTTATTTTCCCAGAGGGTAACAGGAGAATTAGACCTCAAAGTTGTTGTCCAATTTGTCCTGGAGTACGCTGATATCCCATATGTGGGAGAAAACTACTGTATGGGCACACTTCGGGGCTCGGAGGGAAGTAGTGCGTTTTGAAATGCCGACTTGAGGAATGGTCTGCGGGCGTCATGATACGTTTGCAGAGTCCCTGATGTGCCTAAACAGTATAAAACTCCCCACAAGTGACCCCATTTTGGAAAAATAGACCCCGCAAGGAACTTATCTAGATGTGTGGTGAGCACTTTGAAGTTCTTCACAGAAGTTTATAACGCAGAGCCGTGAAAATAAAAAATCATTTTTTTTTCCACAAAATAACTTTTTTAGTCCCCAATTTTTTTTTCCAACAGTAACAGGAGAAATTTAGACCCCAAAGTTGTGTGCAATTTTTCCCGAGTACGCTGATACCCCATATGTGGGGTGTAAACCACTGTTTGGGCACACGTCGGGGTTGGAATAAAGGGAGCACTGTTGACTTTTTGAACGCAAAATTTGCAGGAATCATTGGTGGGCCATGTCGCGTATGGGGCCCCTGATGTACCTAAATATGTGGAAACCCCTCAATTCTAACTCCAACCCTAACCCTACACACCCCTAACCTAATACAAACCCTAACCAAACCCTTAACCCCAATACCCTAACCTAATCCCAACTCTAACCATAAACCTAACCCAAGCCTAACCCTAATCCAACCCTAACCCTATTCCAACCCTACCCTAATTCCAACCCTTACCCTAGTTCTAACCCTAACCCTAGTTCTATCCTAAGGCTGGGTTCATATTGCGTTTTACCAGCCGTTCAACACGTAGCGTTGACGGGCGGTAACATGATAGCTAACGCGATCGCGTTATGCTATACCCGCTAGTGCAGAGGAATCGCGATGATTCATCTGTGGCTAGCGGTGATGGAGCCCAGACGCTGCAGCCTGCGTCCAAGGCTCCGTCACTGATGACGACACGTCGCGAACGCATGCCGCTTCATGGCATGCGTTGCGATGCGCACACAAATGGGGTGAATGGCAGTGTTAACGAAACTGCGTTACCCGCGTTATACCGCGGGGAAACGCAGTCCATCTAACGGACTGCCATAATGCAATATGAACCCTGCCTAACCCTGAGGCCCCGTGCACAGTTGCGGATTCACGACCTGCCTTTTACTGCGTATTTAGCGCGGATTTGCTGCGGTTTTTTCTGCGGTTTTACGCCTATATTGGAATAGGTGTAAAATCGCTGCGGAATCCGCACAAAGAATTGACATGCTGCGGATTTAAAACGCAGCAAATCTGCGCTGAAAATCTGCAGCATGTGCACAGCGTTTTTTTTTTACCATTTATTTGCATTGTACTGTACATGGTTTCTGGATCTGCTGTGGATCCGCAGCGCCAAATCCGCTGCGGATCCGCAGCGAAATCAGCAGCGAATCAGCAGCGAAATCAGCTGCGGATTAGCAGCGAAATCCGCGCGGATCAGCAGCGAAGTCAGCTGAGGATCAGCAGCGAAATCCGCTGCTGATCCGCAGCTGATTTTGCTGCTGTCCACAGCTGATTTCGTGCTGATTTCGCTACTGATTCGCTGCTGATTTCGTGTGATCCGCAGCGAAATCAGCAGGGATCAGCAGCGAAATCAGCAGCGGATCAGCAGCGAAATCAGCTGCGGATCAGCAGCGAAATCAGCTGCGGATCAGCAGCGAAATCCGCTGCGGATCAGCAGCGAAATCCGCTGCGGTATCAGCAGCGAAATCCCTGCGGATCAGCAGCGAAATCAGCTGCGGATCAGAGCGAAATCAGCTGCGGATCAGCAGCGAAATCAGCTGCGGATCTGCAGCAAAATCCGCACGTGTGCAACGGGCCTAATAGGAAAAAAAAAAAATTCTTTATTATTTGTCCCTACCTATGACGGGGGGTTCACTTACTTTTTTTATTTTGATCACGTGACAGTTTATCAGTGATCAAAATAAATGGTTTTGACTATGCAGGGCGCACTGCGCATGCGCCGGCGGCGGGGCATTGCGCATGCGCCCGCCATTTTCCAAGATGGCGGCGCCCATGAAGAATCCGGGCAGCCGCCGGGATGGATCCAGGGACATCGGTGGACCGGGAGAGGTGAGTATGGGGGTCGGAAGTGAGGGGGGGGGATCGGAAGGTGGGGGCAGCGGAGGCCAGGCGAGGGGAGCTTTTAGTGACGGCGGTGACCGACCGCTGCCATCTTTCGGTGGCGGCGGCCCCCGATCGCCGCCGTAAACCGTTGTGGGGGGGTCAGGGCTCGGTGTCCAGCCATGGCAGATGCTATTGCGCATCGCCATGGCTGGATTGTAATATTTCACCAATTATTTGGTGAATATTACAGATTGCTCTGATTGGCTGTTTCACTTTTAACAGCCATCAGAGCGATCGTGGCGGGGGGGTTAAGCCAACCCCCTGTGGGTGAAGCACAAAGGGTCCTGTAACGGTGGGTCGGGTGACCTTTCAGTGACCCGGTCACCCGACCCGCAGGAACTCGATCCTTTCATGACGCCACATAGGCGTCATGGGTCGGATTGGCACTGACTTTCATGAGCCTACGTGGCGTCATTGGGGTCGGGAAGGGGTTTTTAACAAAAGTTGAAACTTTTGGAAGGTGAATGTCCCTACATCTGGCGTAAAAGTAAACAGCATTTCAGAAAAGAACATCATATCAATAGTAAAATTGTGGTGGTGGTAGTGTGATGGTCTGGGGCTCTACCAAACAATCCTGAAGGGAGAATGCTATCTGTTAGTGACCTCAAGCTGAAGCGCATTTGGGTTATGCAGCGGATAATGATCCAAAAACCACCAGCAAGTCCACCTCTGAATGGCTTAAGAGAAACAAAATTAAGACTTTGGAGTGACCTAGTCAAATTCCGACCTTAAGCCGACTGAGATGCTGTGGCATAACCTTAAAAAGGTGGGTTCATGCTCGGAAACCCTCCAATGTGGCTGCATTGCAACAATTCTGTTAAAGATAGTGAGCCAACATTCCTAGAGTGTTGTAAAAGACTCATTGCCAGTTATCGCAAATGTTTGATTGCTGTTGTTGCTGTGCTACGGGTGGCCCAACCAGTTATTTCGTTAAGGGGGCAATCACTTTTTCACCCGGGGCCTGTAGGTTTGGATTTCTTTTTCCATAATATAAAGACCTTCATTTATAAACTGCATTTTGTGATTACTTGTGTTATCTTTGTCTATATTACAGTGCCTTGCAAAGGTATTCGGCCCCCTGGAACTTTTCAACCTTTTCCCACATATCATGCTTCAACATAAAGATACCAAATGTTAATTTTTGGTGAAGAATAACAAACAACTGGGGACACCAATTGTGAAGTTGAATGAAATTTATTGTTTTTTTTTAATTCTTATGAAAATACAAAAACTGAAAAGTGGGGCGTGCAAAATTATTCGGCCCCTTTAACTTATACTTTGTTGCGCCACCTTTTGCTGTGATTACAGCTGCAAGTCGCTTGGGGTATGTCTCTATCAGTTTTGTACATCGAGAGACTGAATTCTTGCCTTATTCTTCCTTGGCAAACAGCTCTAATCAGTGAGGTTGGATGGAGTCGTTTTGGTGAACAGCAGTTTTCAGCTCTTTCTACAGATTCTCGTTTGGGTTCAGGTCTGGACTTTGACTTGGCCATTCTAACACCTGGATATGTTTATTTGTGAAACCATTCCATTGTAGATTTTTGCTTTATGTTTGGGATCATTGTCTTGTTGGAAGGAAATCTCCATCCCAGTTCAGGTCTTTTGCAGACTCCAACAGGTTGTCATGTATAGTGTACAGTTCCTATAGCGTCTTGTGCTTGGGTGCGAGGAAAACACAGGAGACATAGGTTGAAATGAAATGACTTGTATTACTTCATACAAGCATGCTGAAAAGTTCACACAGTTTGCAGGAACAGCGACAGGAGCACAGCAGGCTAGAGTAACTTCAAGCACTCAATAAATTCCAAAGCAGGTTCAGGATCTCTTCTCTGTACCGTAATTCCTCTGCAAACATGGATTCACCAAAACAGCAGGTTTCCAGAGTCCAAAAGTGTTCCAAGGTTCCTAGTAGGGAATAGCGGAGTACAAGTCCAAGGCTTCCAGGGAGTCAGGTCACAGACTGACTGAGGCTTGATTCAGGAGCACTGATTGTTCAGCTGAGGCTGCTTAAGAAGCAAGAGGGAAGAATCAGGGCGGGGGAACATGAAAAACTGGAAACTCCATATTAACTGAGGGCAAGAGCTGCAGATAGACAGAAAGCAAAATGGCCGACGGAAAACTGAGTTTCAAGGAACTGTCAACAGAGACAAAGAACCTTACATTACTCCCCCCTTAGGGCAACCTCCGGATGACCTCAGCCGGCTTGTCAGGGTACCTTGATGAAACTGGCGGAGCAGGCGAGGAGCATTTACATTTATTGACTGGTTCCCATGAGTTTCCTCCACTGGGTAGCCCTGCCATTTAATCAATATTGCAACTGATTCTGTACAACCTGGAATCTAGATCCTTTCCACCATAAATTCTTCCTGACCATACGACCAGCACTGGGTCAGGGCAAGGAGAAGAACGTCCAGGAAACGTATTGGGTGTTGCAGCCTTTGTAGGGATACATGAAAGACAGGGTGGATTCTCATAGTTCTGGGCAGTTGA
Source organism: Oophaga sylvatica (assembly GCA_033576555.1). Taxonomy (NCBI): domain Eukaryota; kingdom Metazoa; phylum Chordata; class Amphibia; order Anura; family Dendrobatidae; genus Oophaga; species Oophaga sylvatica. Next base: position 66,172,614 of record JARQOD010000006.1, on the reverse strand, counting down.
AGACGACAAGCACAGCACTTATAATCTTATTGATCTTATAAGGTCCAATGTACTTATGTCCCCAATTTAGACGATGGAATCTTTAATTTAGATTTCTAGTTGACAGCCAGACCAAATCTCCTACCTTGAAAGCTGGTGCAGGTTTACGAAATTTATCTGCTGCTTTCTTGTACCTTCCTGAGCCAATTCTGATTTTTCTTTAGAAGATCCATATTTTTGAAAGAAGTGATCTTTCAGCCACTGCCGGCAAGGGGTTATCTATGGGAAAATGAGGAAGAATGTTAGGATGATAACCTAGATTGGAAGTAAAAAGGAGACTGCTTAGTGGAGGCGCTCTGAGGTTGTTATAAGAGAACTCGCCAGTGGAAGTAGATCCACCATTCATCCTGTAAGGTGGCAGATAAAACAGCGGAGATACTGCTCCAGGGTCTGATTGGTTCGTTCTGTCTGTCCATTAGTCTGGGGATGAAAAGCAGAAGAAAGGTTTACTTTAATGTTCCAATGCTGCACAGAAATTTTGCCAAAACCTTGAAGTGAATTGCACCCTCGATCCGAAATGACCTCATCCGGTATCCTGTAAGCGAAACACATTCTTAATCATCAAGTCTGATGTTGTTTTGCAGTGGGTAAGCCGACACAAGGGATAAATGAGCTGCCTTTGTTAGACGGTCAACCACCACTAGAATGGTGTTCTTCCCTTGAGAGGTTGTTAACTCCACAATGAAGTCCATGAAAATGGATCCCACGGGCGGGACGGGGTTGGGAAGAGGTTGCAACAGACCAGTTGGTGAGGAGCGGGTGTTTTGCATCTTGCACAGACTTGACATGAAGTGACATAGTTTAAGACATCTTTCCTGTAAGTGGGCCACCAAAGAAACGAGAAAGAAATTCTTGTGTCTTTAGAATTCCCTATGCCCGGCTATTCTTGGAATCGTGGATGAGTTGCAATACTCTCATCTGACTGTTTCAGGTATATACAGCGTTTGTCCCTGAATCCACACACCATTCTTAAAGACAAGACTTACGTCCTTGGGGGTTGAGCCAAACAAAGAATCCGCATGGTATGCTTCCTTGATGTCCTTAAGTAGGTCTTGATTATGAATCACTCCCAGGAATCTAGAGTCAGGAAAGATAGTCTTAGGTGGGAGTAGTGGACGTGTCTCTGCTGAATGAATCCTGGAGAGTGCATCAGCCTTTCCATTGCGCGATCCTGGTCTTTAAGAAATGACAAAATTAAATTGGTTTAGGGAAAAGATTCCAGCGAGCCTGGCGAGGAGTAGGCACTTAGCCGACCTGATAAATTCAAGGTTACGATGGTCTGTCAGGACGATTTTGCTGTGCAGCTCCCGAAGAAGGTGTCTCCTTCCTTGAAGGCGGCAATAATGGCCAACCAATTCTCTATTGCCAACATCGTAGTTCCTCTCAGCGAAGACAACTGCTGGGAAAAGAAGGCACATGGATGCAAGACTGTTCTCTGAGAGAGTATAGCTCCAAGGCACAGTCTGAAGCATCCACATCTATTATGAAGGCAAGCTCGGGGTTGGGATGTACTAAGATAGGTGCGGTGGTAAATTTATCCTTTAAACAGGAAAATGCTTCCTGAGCTTGCGGGGTCCAGGGAGAACCTAGACTGTTTGGGTAAGTTGGGTGATAGGTGACACTACCTCAGAAAAAAATTCTTAATGAAACGTCTATAGAAGTTGGCAAACCCCATGAAACGCTGCACCTCTTACATTTTAGGAATTGGCCAATCCTTGATGGCTTGGGTCTTGCTTCCATCCATACTAATTCCCTTGCGTAGATAGTACATACCCCAGAATTGAATTTCGGTCCTATGGAATTCACATTTTTCAAGTTTGATGTAGAGATGGTTTTGTCTTAGGCGTTCTAAGACCATTCTCACATGTCATGATGTTCCTCTGTGGAGTTAGAAAAAATTAGAATTATCATCCAGATAAATCACCACAAATGTATCTAGGAGATCCCTGAAGATATCATTCACGAAGTGTTGGAAAGTGGCTGGGGCGTGGTACTCAGACCAAAAGGCATAAACTAGATATTCAAAGTGTCCATAGCGTGACTGAAAGCAGTCTTCCATTCATCCCCAGGTCTAAACGGAACCAGTTATAGGCCCCACGGAGATCCAGTTTAGAGAAAATTTTGGCATGCCGCACTCTCTCCAACAATTCAGGGATTAAAGGCAATGGATAACGGTTTCTAATGTAAACTGTTGTGAATGGGTTTGAGATGAGTTCTGAGCAGAGGCTCCCTCTGGTGGTTACAAGCGGTATAGTGAGGATTGTGAGGACTGGGAATCAGGTGTTACTGATTGGTCTTTTTAAGGGATCATTTTCCCATCAGGGTTGCGGTGATCAATTGTTCTGGTCTGAATCCTTCTTTCCAGTTTCCCTTGTAGCCTGCTGTGTCGTGTCTGCATCTCCTGCTATCAGATAGGACAATTTCTTATTTTGTGTTTTTGCTATATTTTTGCATTTTGTCCTGCACTTCTGTGGGGGCCTTCTGGGTCCCCTCGGGGGCTTTTGCCCTCTCGGTTTGGTTCAGCCACTGTGTTTTGTACTTTTGCTTTTTTCCAGTTTTTTCAGTGGCTGCGTTTTTGTTACACCGAGAATTAATTTGGGTGGTAGAGGTCGTGTGATCTCAGGTGATTTTGAAATTAGTTGAGTTGGTGTTTTTTCAGGGTTTTCTGGGATTGCAGTAAGTACCTTCCTGTCCTTTTCTATTTAGATAGTTTGGGCCCAGCGTTTGCTCATACTATTTTCTTCTGTGTCAGTATTTCCTCTTGTCATAACCGCATTACATGTTTGGGGGCTTTCTAATATCTTTGGGGTTCTGCTCCGGGGCAGATAGCTTTCTATTTCTATCTTTAGGTGTAGTTAGTTTCTCAGGCTGTGACGAGGCGTCTAGGACCAACGTAGGAACGCTCCACGGCTGCCTCTAGTTGCGGTGGTTAGTCAGGGTTACTGCAATTCATAGATTCCAACTGCTCTGGTGTATTTCCTTTTTCCTGAACTCCTAGCTACCGTAACATAACAGTATCACCGGCCGCAAAAAATTGTTGGTACTCACAGAAGGGAAAAATTATTTTGAAGGAAGAAAAGTTGGTCAGAGTTATTTTTCTGTTTGTTGCATTTTTTTTTTTTTTTCCCTCTGTATCTGGGTGTGGGGAGGATCTTTTCTCCCAATGGAGTTTGCACAGTTGTCTGGCCGTGTGGATCAGCTTGCACTGAGGTTCGGAGTATTGCTATTATCTTGCTGGGTTGCTGTTGTGGAACCTAGGATCCCCATGCCAGATTTGTTTTTAGGGGATCGAGCTAAGTTTAGAATTTCAAAAAATAATTGTAAATTGTTTTTTGCCTAAAATCTAAGTCTCAGGAAACGCGCGCGCAGGTTCAAATTATCATCTCTCTCCTGCGCGGCGATCCTCAGGATTGGGCTTTTTCCCTGATACCTGGGGATCCTGTTTTGAGTGATGTTGATGCGTTTTTCAGGCTTTGGGGTTATTGTACGATGAGCCTAATGTCACTGATCAAGCTGAAAAAGCCTTGTTGGCATTAAATCAGGGGCTTGATGACGCTGAGTTATACTGTCAGAGATTCCGTAGGTGGGCAGTCCTGACCAATGGAATGACGACGCTTTGGCGGCCCTTTTCCGGAAGGGTCGTGGATAATGTAAAGGATGTTATGGTGGGATTCCTGTCCCCTCTGGTCTCAATGATTCTATGTCATTGGCGATTCAAATTGCAGACGTTTGCGTGAGCGGAGAAGTATGCGTGGGGAGTGGTGTTGCCTTGTGAACCTGCTGCTGAGCCCATGCGTGTGATAGGTGGTGTTGGGGCACAGCGTCATGAGTTTCGAAAGCGCAATGGGGTTATGTTTCTACTGTGGTGATGCCTCTCATGTATTTCAGTTGCCTAAGCGGGGAAGTGTTTTGCAGCTCAGTTGTCTTGGGTAGTGTTCAGACTAAGTTTTATTAACTGTCACTCTGATATGCTCTCTGTCCTCATTTTCTGCTCAGGCTTTCGTTGATTTGGAGCAGCTATTAACCGATGGATTATGATTTTGCTAAACGTTGTGGGTTTCCCTTGTACCCCTACAGAAGTCTATTCTTTATGGGGATGATTCTACCCTTTGGCTGAGAATAAACCCCAGTTTTTTACTCAGGTGATAATGAGGGTTGAACCTGATCCCAGGAGTGCTGCAAATTTTTGGTTTATATAATCTGCATGACATTATCGTGTGGGTTTCCCTTGGTTACAGTCTTCTTAATCCTGTTTTGGATTGGAAATCTGTGTCTGTAACCAGTTGGGGCTGCCAATGTGTTAGTGCCAACACTCCTGTTTTTTTCTGCCTCCCCCAGGCGAGGTATGTTCTGCTTTTTGTTTGATTTTTTGATTGTTTAGCGAAAGTAAATCTGCATTCCTTACCTCCCATAGGAGCTATGACTGCGCTATTGAATTAGTGCCAGGTAGTAAATTCCCTAAGGGTCGCCTTTTTATCTTGTCTGTACCTGAACATGACGCATGCGGTCTTATATCAAGGAATCATTGGAGAAGGGTCATATCAGACCTCCTCTTCACCCTTAGGTGCCGGTTTTTTTCTTTGTGGCCAAAAGAGTGGTTCATTAAGGCCGTGTATTGTTATGTTTTTTGAACAATATTACTGTGAAATATCAATCCCGTTCTTGATTTCTGACCTGTTTTCCAGGGTGAAAAACGTACTTGTTTACCAAGCTTGACCTCAGGGGGGCGTTATAACCTTATTCGCATAAGCAGGGGTGAATGGAAGCGGATTTAACACCCCTGAAGGGCATTTTGAGTACCTTGTGATGCCCTTTGGGCTCATAATGCTCCTTCCGTCTTCCAGTCCTTCATGAATGACATTTTAGGGATTTTTGGGACAAGTTTCTGATTGTTTTTGGATGTATTTGATTTTTTCTAAGACGGGGGCTTCATGTGAACATGTTCGAAAATGTATTCAGATTTTGAGAGAGAATGCTCTGTGTGAAGGGATCAAAGTGTCTTTTTGGGCTTACAAAGTCTCATTTCTGGGATTCTTTTGTCCCCATCTGTTATTGAAATGGACCGGTCAAGGTTCAGGCCATCTGTGATTGGGTCCAACCTACTTCATTAAAGGCTCTTCAGGTTTTTGGGTTTTTCCATTTTTATCGTAAATTTATTGGTAATTTCTTGTTATTGTTTAAACCATTAATGATTTGACCCGAAAGGGTTCTGATGTGGTGAATTGGCCTCTAGGCGTCTCTGCGTTTCAGGAACTTAAGCAGGATTCATTCTGTCCTGTTCTACGGCGCTGAGTTTCTCTGCCATTTCAGGGGGGGTTTATGCTTGAAATTGGGGCAGGTGCCGTTTTGTCCCAAAAGGATCCAGAGACCTCTAAAAGTAACCCTTGTGCCTTTTTCTCTCGAAAATTTTTCCTACTGAACGTAATTATGACGTGGGAAACGGGATTATGGCCATGAAGTGGGTTTTTTGAAGAGTGGAGACATTGGCTGGAGGGAGCCAAAATAGGTGGGGTCCTACGGCCATAAGAATCTGGTCTATCGGAATTCTGCCAAGCGTCAATCCTAGCAGGCCAGGTGGGCCTTGTTTTTCACAATTTTTTAATTTTGTGGTTTCCTTTCTTCTGGCATAAGAATTTTTAAGGCGGATGCCCTCTCGAGGAGTTTCTTGCGGACTCCCGAGCTATTGATCCTCTGTTTTTTTGAGGAGGGTGTATTTTCTTTCCGCCATCTCCCCCAATTTTGGACTTGCTCTGGAGGGGTGTCAGGAGGATAGGCCCCGAGGGGCCCCCCTGTTGGAAAATTGTTTGTCCCGGACCAAGGGAAAAAGAGGTGTGATGTCTGAGATTCTTTTTCCCGCATTGGCTGGGCACCCCGGAATTTTTGGTACCAGAGACTTGTTGTCGGTCCTTTTGGTGGCCTCCTTGTCTCGCGATGTCAGGAATTTGTGAGTCCTGCGGGACTTGCTCCCCCTCCAAGCCTTGCTCTCGTTAGTGGTTGTTGTTGCCATTGCCTGGCCCAAGAGCCCAGGGACCCATATCTCTATGGTTTATTTCCGATCTTCCTGTTTCTTCAGAGAATGACCACCACTGGGAATTTGTGTAGGTTTTCCAAAATGATACATCTTGTGCCATTCCCTAAGTTGCCTTCCTCCTCTGAATTGGTGCCGTTGTTCCTTCAGCACGTGGTTCGTTTACACGGCTTTCCCTGAGAACATTGTGTCTGACAGAGGAGTCCGTTTGTTTCCAGATTTTGGGGACTTTTTGTTCTAAACTGGGTGTTCATTTGTTTTTCCTCGGCTTTCATCCTCAGACCAATGGTCAAACGAGAGAACAAACCGACATTGGGACTTATCTAAGATGCTTTGTGTCTGCTGATCAGGATGATGGGTCTTTTTTTGCCTTTGGCTGAGTTTGTCTTAATAATAGGGTAGCTCTGCCACTTTGATGTCTCCGTTTTTCTGTAATTCGGGTTTCACCTCGTTTTTCTTCAGGACAGAGGAGGTTCTGTCTGTAGGTGTTACTCTGTTGTTGAGGTTTTGCAGCGTTTGGGAAAGGAGTGGATAGGTTGTCCCTCTCTCAGGAGAAGGGCCCACGGTTTGCAACCGGCATAGGACTGATGGTCCTGGTTTTAAAGGGGGGGACTTGGTCTGGTTGTCCTCAAAGAATATTCCTATGGAGTAGCATCTCCAAATTTAAGCCTAGGTTCATTGGACCTTATAAGATTGGAGATTATTAATCCTGTTTCTTTTCGTTTGCTTCTTCAAGGGACATTTAAGATCCATAACGTGTTCCACAAGTCCTTGTTAAGAGGTTTGTTGAGCCAGTGGTTCCTGCTGCTGTGCCTCCTGACCCTGTTTTGGTTGAGGGAATCTGGAGTTGTGGTTGAGAAAATATTGGTTTTCTCGTTTTTTAGAGAAAGACTCCGTATTTGGTTAAATGGAGAGGTTATGGTCAGGAAGATAATTCTTGGGTGTTTGTTGGAATCCTGCTAGGAGACTTTCCGTGGTATCATAGAACTATCCTGACCGACTGGTTGCTCAAATGAGGGTTCGGTGACCCCTCCCAAGGGGGGGGGGTACTGTTGTGAATGGGTTTGAGTGGTTTGAGCAGAGGCTCCCTCTGGGGTTACAAGGGGTACTAGTGAGGATTGTGGGACTGGGAATAGGTGTTATGATTGGTTTATTTAAGGGATCATTTTCCCATCGGGTTCGCCGGTGATTCAATTGTTCTGGTTGATCCTTTCTTTCCAGTTTCCCTTGTAGCCGCTGGTGTGTCTGCATCTCCTGCTATCGATAGGACAATTTTTATTTTGTGTTTTTGCTTATTTTTGCATTTTGTCCTGACTTCTGTGGGGGCTTCTGGGTCCCCTGGGGGCTTTTGCCCTCTCGGTTTGGTTTTTAGCCACTGTGTTTGTACTTTTGCTTTTTCCCGTTTTTTCAGTGGCTGCTGTTTTTGTTACACCAGAGAACAAATTTTGGGGGGTAGAGGCGTTGTGCTCAGGTGATTTTGAAATTAGTTGAGTTGGTGTTTTTTCAGGGTTTTTGGGGATTGCAGTAAGTACCCTTCCTGTCCTTTTCTTTTTTGTTTGTTTGGGCCCCGCGTTTGCTCAACTATTTTTTTTTCTGGTCAGTTTTCCTCTTGCTAACCGCCATTTACATGTTTGGGGGCTTTCTATTCTTTGGGGTTCTGCTCCGGGGCAGTAGCTTTCCTATTTCTATCTTTAGGTGTAGTTAGTTTCTCGGCTTGACGGGGTCTAGGGCAACGTGGAACGTCCCGGCTGCCTCTAGTTGCGGTGGTTAGTCAGGGTACGCAAACTCATGATTCAACTGCTTGGGATTTCTTTTTTGTGCACTCCTCAGTACCGTAACATAACAGTAACCTTATTGAGTTCCTATAGTCTATTTCGGGTTCAGAGATCCTCTTTCTTCTTCACAAAGAGTGGGTGCACCTGCGGGGATGAAGAGGGGCGTTTGAAGCCCTTGACTAAATTTTCGTCTAAAATCCTTCAAACTTTTAGCTCGGGCCCGCTGGGGGTAGTCTTACCAAAAGGTTTCGGTCCGGCAAAAATTCAATTGGACAATCATTGGACGGTGAGGAGGAAGTGATCAGCGTTCTTCTTGTCACAAAATCCACATAGTCCTGGTATACAGCTGGTAGTTCAGGGATGACATGGTTCCTTTAGGAACAGAGCAAGCTGAAAAAACCTTGACTCTTGTTTCTCGGAAAGGTAATTCCTTGGTTCCCAGTTAATCGTAGGATTCTGCGCTGCAGCCATGGTGCCCTAAATAATGGGAAAGTGGGGAGAAAGATAAGCAAAAAAGACATTTTCTCCTGATGATCTTTACCCATAAGGACCCTCAAAGGTCTTTTCTGTCCACGGTCCAGAAGTGTAGAGAGCCATCCACAGTCTCCATCTGTATGGAGTAGCTTCTTCACAAACGTATCCATGTTTCAGAGCAAAGGAGATATCCATAAAATTTCCACTTGCCTGAGTCGTTATAGCAGGCTAGACCCAGGACTGAGTAACCCAGAGTTTGATGGAAAGGGAAGCAATGGAATTGTTTCTTTTACAATCAGTGGGACACGCTGAGGAAACTTGAAAAATTGCGGTTTATCCGTCATCGTCCCCGAACTAACAGAGTTTAAGTCGGAAAAATCAGATCTCTTGCAGCAGATCTCTTGGAGCCTGAGGCTCGGGACATGACAGAGCTCCTCTCGCAAACTCCAGTGAATGACTGCTGCGTAGTCTTACAAGAACGGTGGGGCAGTTTATAATGAAGTGCCTGATTTACCACAGTAAAAACTAGTTTTTCCCTTTATAGAGTTCTTTGCGTGCATCACAACCCCGTCTTGTAAAGAGTCCCCTGCATGGGTTCAGTTCTGGTTCCTTGTGATCCTACTCAAAGGTTCCTTAGCTGAGGAGGGAGGTTGTAAAAGGTTAGTGGATTATTTTCGAACCATCTCTCTTGTCTGCTTCAGTCGACGGGATCAATAGGAATACATAGTTAATAAAGTCCCCTAACCCCAGTGGGAGGGTCGGCACGAGCAAGTTCACCCTTTAAAAATCAGTGGGACAACCCTTTCCCGAAAAATAGATTTTTTAGGGAAGGTCCAAGTGGTTTCAAGGCCTGTAAGGTTCTTTGTACATGTTCTTGAAACCAGTTTTCCGTCAGCCTTTTGCTTTCTGTTTGCTGCAGCTTCTTGCCTCAGTAAATTTATGGAGTTTTCAGCTTTCATGTTCCCGCCCTGATTCTTCCCTCTTGCTTCTTAAGCAGCCACAGTGAGCATCAGTGCTTCAGAATCTAGCCTGCGTGAACCTGTGACCTGATCCGGGAAAGCCTTGGACTATGTACTCCAGCTATTCCTATGAGGAATCTGAACATTGGGGACTTGGAACCCTGCTCTTTGAAAAAATCCACGTTTGCATGGACTTCGGTTTAAAAGAGAAGAAGATCCTGAACTGTTGTGGAGAGGATTGCTGAGCTTAAGTTACTTGGCGCTGTGTCTCTGCTTTGTATCTGCAAACGTTGACTATTTTTTGCCTTGTATGAAGTAATACAAGTCCTTCTTATCAAACCTGTGTCTATGTATTTTCATCGCCCAAGCACAAGACGCTATATGAACTGTACTCATACATTACAAGATTCTGAAGCCAAAACGTTAGTGTTGCTGGGTCTTGGAGGCTGTGTCTGGGGGTAACTGTGGATATCAGAGTCCGTTGTATTTCTGTGATGACAGTGGTTGTGACTTCTCACAACCTTCCGGGAGCAAATTCCTTAAGTTTTTTTTTTCTGCAGTGTTACCCCAGGTAAACATATTGTTTTTTTTTTTTTCTCTTCCCTCTTTTGTGTCTCTGTAACTGGGATATCAGTGTCCGGTTTGAACTTTCTGTGATGATAGTGGTTGTGACTTCTCCAACCTTCCGGTGGAGTTCCCCTTATTTTTTTTTTCTCTCTGCAGTGTTCAAGGTAAACACTATTGTTTTTTTTTTCTTTTTCCTCCCTTCCAGTAAATCCCGTCTTAAAAAGATCTGGAAAATGGGGCCCGCATAAAGGAACTTTGGGAGGCTGATATATCCTTGCGATTTAAGACTATAAAAAACCCGTTTTACAAACTACGGGGCCTCACTAATCACAATTTGCAAGTGTTTGGACGACTGCCCGGATTTGCGAGCCGGATTGAGGTTTAGAGGGCGAGTCCAGCCCTGCCGTAGCCCAAGTTTGGGATTCCCCCAAATTGCCCCCTTTTCGTTTTGGCGGTGAACGTGAAAAATTCAGGGGATTTTTAACCAATGCAATCTGTTTTTTTTCTGCACATTCTTCACAATTTCCCATGAAGATCTAAAGTGTTACTATAATTATGTTATTACAACAAGGCTTTGAGTGGGCAAACCCTCTGATTGAGAATGAGGATGAAAGTTTGGTTCATTTGATGCTTTCTTTCAGCCCTGGGGCAGGTGTTGATGCCCCAATTGAGGTGCAAAAAGCTGAAGCAGCCATGTTAATTTGCGCCAAGGTAAGCCTCGGAGCCGGAATATGCCTTGGATTTCAGGAGATGGGCCCTTGTACCCCTGGCAGTTCCGCCAAAAAAAACTATTTTTCGAAAGGGGTTGTCCCACTAATTAAGGTGAACTTGCTGTGCCGACCCTCCCACTGCGTTAGGTGACTTTTTAACTACTGATCCCTATTGATGCTGCCTGACTGACGCAGGCAAGAGAGTGGTTCGAAGCAATCGCACTAACCTTTTCCTACCTTTCCCCCAGTAAGGAAAACCCTTTTAGTAGGATCACACGGGAACCTGAACCTGAAAACCCATGCAGGTGCTCTTTACAAAGACGGGTTAGTGATGCCGCAAGGACATCGTTTTAAGGAAAAATTTGTTTCTATTGTGGTAAGTCAGGGCACTTCATTATAAATGCCCCAGCCGTTCTGTAAAGACTACGCAGCACTCATTCACTGTGAGTGTTGCGAGAGGAGATTGTCGGCCGAGCCTCAGGTCCAGAGGATCTGCAGCAACAGATCTTGATTTCGGATTTAAAAACTCCGTTCTTCTGAGGACGTGACTGTGTAAACGCTGCAATTTTTCAAGTTCCTCAGGGTTTTGTCCAGCTGAGTTGTAGGAAAAAAATTCTCATTGCTTCCTTTCATAAAAATTGGGTTAACTCAGTTGGGTGTCTAGCTTGCTATGATCGACTCGGGGGAAAAGTGGGAATTTTATGGATGTTCCTTTGCTTGAAAACAGGGGATAGTTCAGTGAAGAAGGCTCCCCCAGTACAGATGGAAACTGTGGATGGCTCCCTGTGACCTCTGGACCAGTGGATCGGGAAAAAGGACCCTTTGAGGGTCCTTATGGGTAAAGATCATCAAGAGAAACTGTCCTTTATGCTTATCTCTTTTCCCACTTTCCATTATTCTGGGCTACCATGGTGCAGGCTCAGAACCCTACCATTAACTGGGAGCCCAAGGAATTATACTTTCCAGAAAAAAAGATGAGTCCAGAAGTTTCAGCTTGCTCTGTTCCTAAAGGAACCATGTCAGTCCCTGAACTCCCCGCGTATCCAGGACTATGTGGATTTAGTGACAAGAAGAACGCGGGACCGCTTCCCTCACCATCCATTATTGTCCAATTGAATTTTTTGCCTGGAGCAGAGTACCTTTTGGTAAGATCTACCCTGGCGGGGCCTGGTAAAGGCTTTAAAGGATTACATAGAAAAAATTAGCCAAGGGCTTCATAAGCCCCCTCTTATTCCTGCAGGTGCCCCCATTTCTTTGTGAAGAGAAAGATGGATCTCTGAGCCCTGCGTGACTATAGGGAACTAATAAGGTTCTATTAGAAACCGTTATCCATTGCCTTTTAATCCGAGTTTTTGGAGAGAGTGCGGCATGCCAAAATTTTCTCTAAATTGGTCTCGTGGGGCCATAAACTTGGTCCGTATTAGACTGGGGATGAATGGAAGACTGCATTCAGGTCACGCTATGGACACTTTGAATATCTAGTTATGCCTTTTGGTCTGAGTACCGCCCCAGCCACTTTCCAACACTTGGTGAATGACATCTTCAGGGATCTCCTAGTACATTCGTGGTGATTTATTTGGATGATATTCTAATTTTTTCTAACTCCACAGGGAAAATCATGGACATGTGAGAATGGTCTTGGAACGTCTAAGACAAAACCTTCTTTACATCAAACTTGAAAATTTGTGAATTCCATAGGACCGAAATTCAATTTCTGGGGTTATGTACTGTCTACACAAGGAATTAGTATGGATGGAAGTAAGACCCAAGCCATCAAGGATTGGCCAAGTCTAGAAATGTGAAAGGAGGTGCAGGCTTCATCGGGTTTGCCAATTTCTATAGAGTTTCATTAGGATTTCTCTGAGGTAGTGTCACCTATCACCCAACTTACCCGGAAAGAGTCTAGGTTCTTCTGGACTCCCCAAGCCCAGAAAGCATTTTCTCGTCTAAAAGATAAATTTACCCCGCACTATCTTGTACATCCCAACCCCGAACTTGCCTTCATAATAGAGGTGGATGTTCAGATTGTGCGTTGGAGTATACTCTCTCAGAGAACAGGTGAGAAGAATGTCTTGATCCTGTGCCTTCTTTTCCAGCAGTTGTCTTCGGTGAGAGGAACTACGATGTGGGCAATAGAGAGTTGTTGGCCATTATTGCCGCCTTCAAAGAATGGAGACACCTTCTTCAGGGAGCTGCACAGCAAATAGTCGTCCTGACAGACCATCGTAACCTTGAATTTATAGGTCGGCTAAGTGCCTGACTCCTTGCAGGCTCGCTGGAATCTTTTCTTAAACAATTTATTTTGTCATTTCTTATAGACCAGGATCGCGCAATGGAAGGGCTGATGCACTCTCTAGGATCATTCAGCAGAGACCCGTCCACTTGCTTCCCTAAGACTATTCTTCCTGACTCTAGATTCCTGGGGAGTGATTCATAATCAAGACCTACTTAGGACATCAAGGAAGCATACCATGCGGATTCTTGTTGGCACAACCCCCAAGGGACGTAAGTCTTGTCTTTAAGAATGGTGTGTGGATTCTGGGACAACGTTGTATATTCTGAAACAGTCAGATTGAGAGTATTGCAATCATTCACGATTCCAGATAGTGGGAATAGAGGAATTCTAAAGACACGGAATTTATTTCTCGTTTCTTTTGGTGGCCCCTTGCAGGAAGGATGTTTTAAAACTATGTCACTTCATGTGAAGTCTGTGCAAGATGCAAAACACCTCGCTCCTCACCAACTGGTCTGTTACAACCTCTTCCACCCGTCCCGCCGTGGGGATCATTTCTATGGACTTCATTGTGGAGTTACCAACTCTCAAGGGAAAAAAACCATTCTAGTGGTGGTTGATCGTTTAACAAAGGCAGCTCATTTTTATTCCTTGTGTCGGCTTACCACTGCAAAAAGACATCAGATTTGATGATTAAAGATGTGTTTCGCTTACATGGAGTACCGGATGAGGTTATTTCGGTTCGAGGGGTGCAATTCACTTCAAGGTTTTTGGCAAAATTTCTTGCAGCATTGGACATTAAAGTAAAACCTTTCTTCTGCTTTTCATCCCCAAACTAATGGACAGACGAACGAAACCAATCAAACTCTGGAGCAGTATCTCCGCTGCTTTTCGGCACCTACAGGATGATTGGGTGGATCTAATTCCATTGGCTGAGTTCTCTTATAACACTCTCAGAGCGCCTCCACTAAGCAGTCTCCTTTTTACTCCAATCTAGGTTATCTCTAATATTCTTCCACGATTTCCCATAGAAACGCCTTTACCGCGTGGCCGAAAGGGAAAACGTCTTTACAGAGGAATATGGATTTCTAAAGGAGATCTGGAATTGGCTAGGAAAGGTACAAGAAAGCGCAGATACATTTGTAAACCTGCACCCAGTTTTCAAGGTAGGAGACCTGGTCTGGTGTCAACCAGAAATCTTAAGTTAAGGATTCCATCGCTAAGTTGGGACATAAGTACATTGGACCCTTATAAAATCAGTAAAATTATAAGTGCCGTTGCTTGTCGTCTTCAACTGCCTAGAACTATGAGAATCCACCCTGTTTTTTCATGTATCCCTACTAAAGGCTGCAAACCCAATACGTTTCCGGACGTTCTTCTCCTTGCCCTGACCCAGTGCTAGTCGATGGTCAGGAAGAATTTTTTGGTGGAAAGAATTCTAGATTCCAGGTTATACAGGAATCAGTTAAAATAATTTGATTAAATGGCAGGGCTACCCAGTGGGAGGACAACTCTGGGAACCAGTCAATAACGTTAATGCTCCTCGTTTGCTCCGCCGTTTCATCAGAGGTACCCAGACAAGCTGGTCTGAGGCCATCCGGAGGTTGTCCCTAAGGGGGGGAAGTAATGTAAGGTTCTTTGTACATGTTCTTGAAACTCAGTTTTCCGTCAGCCATTTTGCTTTCTGTCTTGCTGCAGCTACCTTGCCCTCAGTCAATATGGAGTTTCAGCTTTCATGTTCCCGCCCTGATTCTCTCCCTCTTGCTTCTTAAGCAGCCACAGCTGAGCAATCAGTGCTTCAGATCTAGCCTGCAGTGAACCTGTGACCTGACTCCTGGAAGCCTTGGACTATGTACTCCAGCTATTCCTACTGAGGAACTCTGAACACTTGTGGACTCTGGAACCCTGCTCTTTGAAAGATCCACGTTTGCATGGACTTACGGTAACAGAGAAGAAGATCCTGAACCTGTTGTGGAGAGTGATTGCTGAGCTTAAGTTACTCTGGCCTGTCTGTGTCTCCTGCTTCTGTTATCTGCAAACTGTGTGACTATTTTTGCCACTTGTATGAAGTAATACAAGTCCTTCTATATCAAACCTGTGTCATCATGTATTTTCATCGCACCCAAGCACAAGACGCTATATGAACTGTACTACATACATTACAAGCCCCATCTCCTGAAATCCAGGGTATTATTCGGCTACTGAACGCTTACCTTGGCGCAAAGTTAACATGGCTGCTTCAGCTGTTGCACCTCGATTGGGGTCATCAAACACTGCCCCATGGCTGAAATAAAAGCATCAAGGTGATTCAAACAATCATCCTCAGTCTCAATCAGAGGGTTTGCCCACATCAAAGCCTTATTGGTAAGCAACATGATTATAGTAAGCACTTTGGATCGTTCAGTGGGGAAATTGTGAAGCATGTGCAGAGAAAAATAAATTGCATTGATTAATAAATCCCTGAATTTCTCACTTTCACCGCCAAAACGAAAAGGAGGTAATTTGGGGATCCCAGAAATTGGGGTTATGGCAGAGCCTGGGCTCGTTCCTCTAGAGCCTCAATCCTGGCTCGCTTATTCCTGGGTAGTCTGTCCAAACACTTGCAAATTATGATTAGTGAGGTCCTGTAGGCTTGCAAAACGGGTTTTTAAAGTCTGTACACCTGAAAGGATTGTATCAGTCACTCCGCAAAGTTCCTTTATGCGGGCCTCCATCTTCCAGATCTTTTAAGGCAGAAGTGCTGGAAGGAGAAGAAGGAAAGGAAAAAAAAAAAAAACAATAGTGTTTACCTGTGGTAACACTCCAGAGTAAAATTTTAAGGGAATGCGCTCACTGGAATGGTTGTGAGAAGTCACAACCACTGTCATCACATAAGGTATTAAACGGACATCTGATATCCACAGTCACAGCAGACACGGCTTTCCCAGACCCAGCAGACACTAAACATTGGCTCCTGAATCTTGTCATGTTTAGTGTACAGTTCCTATAGCGTCTTGTGCTTGGGTGCGAGGAAAACACAGGAGACATAGGTTGAAATGAAATGACTTGTATTACTTCATACAAGCATGCTGAAAAGTTCACACAGTTTGCAGGAACAGTGACAGGAGACACAGAGGCCAGAGTAACTTCAAGCACTACAATAAATCTCAAGCAGGTTCAGGATCTCTTCTCTGTACCGTAATTCCTCTGCAAACATGGATTCACCCAAACAGCAGGTTTCCAGAGTCCAAAAGTGTTCCAAGGTTCCTCAGTAGGGAATAGCTGGGAGTACAAGTCCAAGGCTTCCAGGAGTCAGGTCACAGACTGATGAGGCTTGATTCAGGAGCACTGATTGTTCAGCTGAGGCTGCTTAAGAAGCAAGAGGGAAGAATCAGGGCGGGAACATGAAAACTGGAAACTCCATATTAACTGAGGGCAAGAGCTGCAGAAAGACAGAAAGCAAAATGGCCGACGGAAAACTGAGTTTCAAGGAACATGTCAACAGAGACAAAGAACCTTACACAGGTTTTTTCAAGAATGGTCCTGTATTTGGCTCCATCTATCTTCCCATCAATTTGAACCAGCTTCCCTGTCCCTGCTGTAGAAAAGCAGGTCCAAACCATGATGCTGCCACCACCATGTTTGACAGTAGGAATGGTGTGTTCAGGGTGATGAGCTGTGTTGCCTTTACACCAAAACATATCGTTTGGCATTGTTGCCAAAAAAGTTTGGTTTTGGTTTCATGTGACCAGAGCATATTCTTCCACATGTTTGGTGTGTCTCCCAGGTGGCTTGCTGCAAACTTTAAACAAAACTTTTTATGGATATCTTTGAGAAATGGCTTTCTTCATGTCACTCTTCCATAAAGGCCAGATTTGTGCAGTGTGCGACTGATTGTTGTCCTATGGACAGACTGTCCCACCTCAGCTGTAGATCTCTGCAGTTCATCCAGAGTGATCACGGGCCTTTTGGCTGCATCTCTGATCAGTCTTCTCCTTGTTTGAGATGAAAGTTTAGCGGGAAGGCCGGGTCTTGGTAGATTTGCAGTGGTATGATACTCCTTCCATTTCAATATGATCGCTTGCACAGTGCTCCTTGGGATGTTTAAAGTTTTGGAAATCATTTTTTATCCAAATCCGGCATTAAACTTCTCCACAACAGTATCACGGACCTGCCTGTTGTGTTCCTTGGTATTCATGTTGCTCTTTGTGCTTCAAACAGAACCCTGAGACTATCACAGAGCAGATGCATTTATACGGAAACTTGATTACACACAGGTGGATTATATTTATCATCATTAGTCATTTACAACATTTACAATCATTCAGAGATCCACAGTGAACTACGCGAGGTATCACATGACCCTTACCACCTTCATGTGACATCTCACTTGACATATCAGATGAATGGGTGGTGGGAGGTCATTCAGTATAAATACCCAGGAGCAATGGCTACCTTTTATCTGCTCCTAGATGAAGTGATATAATGGCAAGTGGGGTAATAGATAATAGAAGGTGGCCAAATTGTTATGTCAGCACAGTTATGCAGCTTTTATGCTACAGCACTGTTTTTTAGGGGGCTATAATATAAAGCCCCTTAACAGCCATTATAAAAAGACATGCTGTCAGTAGTTTAGTGGGTTTCGGAAAAGGGAATTTGTTTAGGGGGACACTGTCTTCCTGCTTGTTGCTGTAATCAGAAAACAAAACTACATTTGTAACCTTTCTCTATTCAGTGGCTGCCGTGAAGTATATTTGGTTGTCACTATAGTTGACAGCTTTGTAGTTTATAATGAAAGAAGGATAATATTTTTATATGGGAAGTTCGTCTTTCCATTTACTTCAGAGCGATACATAAATACACAATAACAATGTATCATATACTACTTTCAAACCACATAGTACAATAGGGGAATAGTGAGGTAAGATGAAGTATCACAGGGTAAATGTCATTTTACATCTCACAACAAGACAATTTTTAAATAAATCACAATCCATAAAAAGCAGTGTTTTTTCAGGAGCTCTCTGAATATGTCACTTGATTGTAATACAGTAGCAGTCTGTAAGTGCTAACATATAAGTACCTTTCTTTGATGCAACCCTAAACCTAACATTTATCAAACATGCCTCTAACTGGCTAAAAGCCTACAAAAGAAAAGGACAGGTTGCCTTAGGGCGAGGTCACACTTACGAGAAACTTGCACCAGTCTCGCACCTCAATACCCGGTACTGCCGCTGGCACTTGGGACCGGAGTGTGCGGTTGCATGTGTGACCTCGGCCTTAGACTGATGCGATGAGTGTTCAAGCAATTATGGAGGCAGTCACCACCTCTGATAGTTTACAACAAAACACCCCAAAAAACTGACCACACGTCTGAACAGAGTAAAGCAAGTGTGAACAGGGGCAACCTGCTATGACGACATAATATACAAACAAAAATATACAGCAGAACTCCGCAAGCACTAGATAGGCGTACCTATTTCTGCTGGGACCCTAAACCTAATATTTATTGTACATGCCTCTCCTAGGTGGAAATATTACTATTTTTATATAAATTAGACAATAAAAACTCACTTGAACAGTCCAACTAGATAATAAGATTTCATGACACATAAAATACTGTGAAGTAGAAGCAGTTAAAGGGTTTTTGGTAAATGATAATATACCCGCACCAATCCTTATAATAGAGGGGACATTGGTCTTTCATATACTGTAGTTTACCTGCACAGTGATGCTCCTCCTATTATCTGTGCAGGGAATTACAACACATCTCCATGTACCTAAATGGTGGCAAAGAGGAGTTACGGTGCAGGAGAAAAAATAGAGACCCCAGTCCTTTCATTATCCAAACCAATTCCAGAGATTGCACCTCCACAGCCCTGAATGATAAGCAGACAATGACTTCTGAATAGGGTTGAGCGATACTTTCCGATATCCAAAAGTATCGGAATCGGAATGGTATCGCCGATACCATTAAAATATCGGCGATACCCGATACCGATACCGGAAGTCCCATGTAAGTCTATGGGAACAAAATATCGGAATTAAAAAAACCCATTCTTGCCTTGTTGGTTAATTGTACATGAAGGAAAACAACAAAGAGTAATGTAGAATGTATTGGGGAAGGTTGAGGAGACATTAAAGGCATAGATATTTAACCCAATCAAATGGAATAGCATATATATATATATTTTTTTTAAAGATGTTCGGATTGACGAATAAATTGACAATGTTGTTAACGTTTTTCTATTTTGGCAAATATGTATATTTCACAACTTCCATGCTCTTCACCTTTTTAACTTTTCACACACTTTCTCCTTCATAATCTTCAGCAGCAATCATCTTTTTCATCAAATTATTCTTCATCTTCACCTTCTTTATCTTCTTCTTAAACTTCTTGCTATTCATCTTTTTGTTAACATTACTCATATTCTTCTTATTAAACTATATTATTTATTCATATTGTACTTCATCTTCTTCATCATATTCTTATTTGTGACAGAGAATCCTGTACTTGTAATCTGTCAAAGTATGAATTTTTCATCCTTCCGTTCTTGCTGTCACAAAAGATTTAAATTACAACAGTATTTGTCCGTGTTCAGTTTAGCCTGCAGCAGCAGGCATTTTCCAGGGGCACCACGAGGAGGAACGGACTCACCCCCATACACTGCTTAGTCTTCTTCTGCTTAGAATTTAGAGCATATATTTTGCTCTTCATTTTGGTCTTATACTTCATGTTCTTCTGCTTTTTGATCTTCTGCTTATTGTTCTTAAGTCTCTTGTTCTGTATCTTGCAGTTTGTCTTAACCTTCTTAGTCCTGTTTGGTAATCTTTTATTTCTTCTTTGTGATGGTGTTTAGGCTGGTTGGCTTGATGCTCGTCGTCCTTGTGGTCGTCATCTTCTTCGGGGTGGTCATCAGGGTCGTCGTCTTCATTGTTGGAGATCCAGAGTGATTACCCAAAAAAGCATTGAAAAAATCTTCAATTTGTAAATGTAGCAGAAGGTACAAGAGTCAATGCAAGTAACGAGGACCAGCTGACTGTGCTGGAACCCGGAGGGGCAGCAGAAGGAAAAGAGCCAATGCACAACCGAGGACCAGCTGACGTTACTGGGACACGGTTACTAAGCAGGAGGTACCTGTGCTCCAAAGCACTACCAAGGACCAGCAGACGTTGCTGGAACTCGGATACCGAGATGGAGGCACCTAGGCCAAAGGCACTGCGGAGAACCAGCTGACGGTACTGGAACCCGGACGGGTAGCAGAAGGTACAAGAGCCAATGCAAGTAACGAGGACCAGCTGACTGTGCTGGAACCCGAAGGGGCAGCAGAAGGAAAAGAGCCAATGGCACAACCGAGGACCAGCTGACGTTACTGGGACACGGTTACTAAGCAGGAGGTACCTGTGCTCCAAAGCACTACCAAGGACCAGCAGACGTTGCTGGAACTCGGATACCGAGATGGAGGCACCTAGGCCAAAGACACTGCGGAGAACCAGCTGACGGTACTGGAACCCGGACGGGTAGCAGAAGGTACCCATGGAAATTTAAGATGACAGGCCGGAGCCGGCCGCAGTTACCGAATCCCACAGTACTACAGTGGGTGATTGTCCTATTGTCACAACGGAAACAGCCTTTATTTGCATATCCCGCAGCACACATAGGAAGCACCTAAACTCCAAGCACCATAGAGTCGGCTAACCCGACCGCAACACGACAGGACAACTTATTGGAGGCTAAGTGACGTTTACACTGAGAGGAAACAGATGGCGTGCTGTAACCAGTCTGGGCAGGAGTGAGTACCCATGCCAATGACACTTCCGAGCAACAACTGGCGGTGTTGTAGCCCAGGGATGAGAAGAGAACATGGTGGAGGCAGCAGGACTTTTTGCCGTTCACACAGCAGGGGAACAGCTGACATTACTGAACCCCAGTAACACAGGAGCAAGTGTAGACTGTGCTAACAGCACTTCCGAGCAACAACTGGCGGTGTTGTAGCCCAGGGATGAGAAGAGAACAGGGTGGAGGCAGCAGGACTTTTTGCCGTTCACACAGCAGGGGAACAGCTGACATTACTGAACCCCAGTAACACAGGAGCAAGTGTTCACTGTGCTAACAGCACTTCCGAGCAACAACTGGCGGTGTTGTAGCCCAGGGATGAGAAGAGAACAGGGTGGAGGCAGCAGGACTTTTTGCCGTTCACACAGCAGGGGAACAGCTGACATTACTGAACCCCAGTAACACAGGAGCAAGTGTAGACTGTGCTAACAGCACTTCCGAGCTACAACTGGCGGTGTTGTAGCCCAGGGATGAGAAGAGAACAGGTGGAGGCAGCAGGACTTTTTGCCGTTCACACAGCAGGGGAACAGCTGACATTACTGAACCCCAGTAACACAGGAGCAAGTGTTGACTGTGCTAAAGCACTTCCGAGCAACAACTGGCGGTGTTGTAGCCCAGGGATGAGAAGAGAACAGGGTGGAGGCAGCAGGACTTTTTGCCGTTCACACAGCAGGGGAACAGCTGACATTACTGAACCCCAGTAACACAGGAGCAAGTGTTCACTGTGCTAACAGCACTTCCGAGCTACAACTGGCGGTGTTGTAGCCCAGGGATGAGAAGAGAACATGGTGGAGGCAGCAGGACTTTTTGCCGTTCACACAGCAGGGGAACAGCTGACATTACTGAACCCCAGTAACACAGGAGCAAGTGTTCACTGTGCTAACAGCACTTCCGAGCAACAACTGGCGGTGTTGTAGCCCAGGGATGAGAAGAGAACAGGGGAGGCAGCAGGACTTTTTGCCGTTCACACAGCAGGGGAACAGCTGACATTACTGAACCCCAGTAACACAGGAGCAAGTGTGACTGTGCTAAGAGCACTTCCGAGCAACAACTGGCGGTGTTGTAGCCCAGGGATGAGAAGAGAACAGGTGGAGGCAGCAGGACTTTTTGCCGTTCACACAGCAGGGGAACAGCTGACATTACTGAACCCCAGTAACACAGGAGCAAGTGTTCACTGTGCTAACAGCACTTCCGAGCTACAACTGGCGGTGTTGTAGCCCAGGGATGAGAAGAGAACATGGTGGAGGCAGCAGGACTTTTTGCCGTTCACACAGCAGGGGAACAGCTGACATTACTGAACCCCAGTAACACAGGAGCAAGTGTTCACTGTGCTAACAGCACTTCCGAGCAACAACTGGCGGTGTTGTAGCCCAGGGATGAGAAGAGAACAGGGTGGAGGCAGCAGGACTTTTTGCCGTTCACACAGCAGGGGAACAGCTGACATTACTGAACCCCAGTAACACAGGAGCAAGTGTAGACTGTGCTAAGAGCACTTCCGAGCAACAACTGGCGGTGTTGTAGCCCAGGGATGAGAAGAGAACAGGGTGGAGGCAGCAGGACTTTTTGCCGTTCACACAGCAGGGGAACAGCTGACATTACTGAACCCCAGTAACACAGGAGCAAGTGTTCACTGTGCTAACAGCACTTCCGAGCTACAACTGGCGGTGTTGTAGCCCAGGGATGAGAAGAGAACATGGTGGAGGCAGCAGGACTTTTTGCCGTTCACACAGCAGGGGAACAGCTGACATTACTGAACCCCAGTAACACAGGAGCAAGTGTTCACTGTGCTAACAGCACTTCCGAGCAACAACTGGCGGTGTTGTAGCCCAGGGATGAGAAGAGAACAGGGTGGAGGCAGCAGGACTTTTTGCCGTTCACACAGCAGGGGAACAGCTGACATTACTGAACCCCAGTAACACAGGAGCAAGTGTTCACTGTGCTAACAGCACTTCCGAGCTACAACTGGCGGTGTTGTAGCCCAGGGATGAGAAGAGAACAGGGTGGAGGCAGCAGGACTTTTTGCCGTTCACACAGCAGGGGAACAGCTGACATTACTGAACCCCAGTAACACAGGAGCAAGTGTAGACTGTGCTAACAGCACTTCCGAGCTACAACTGGCGGTGTTGTAGCCCAGGGTCAAGGAGGATGTTTAAATACTATATCAAGTATTTTCCTTGTTACGTGTCAATTAAAATGTCTATACTCCAAACAAGAGAAATATAAACTTTAGTACCATAAGATGATGATTTAACTTAAAAAAATATATGTAAATTAAAAATTTACAAACATAAACGCATACATTAACATGTTCAAAAGCAATGCAAACCACAATTAAAATAGGTTAAATAATTGCTATACGGTTTAAAATAAAAGCATACAAGTACACATCAGAATCCATTAATGATGGGTAAGTAACAGTATGTACACCATTTTTATTGTGTAGACAATGAATGGCTGACTTAAAAACATAATCAGCATTACAAGTTTTCTTTGACATTCATAAAACTTTACATTTGGTGAATAATATAACTACAATTTTTTAAAAAATATCTAAAATTTCCATCATGTAATACTGATAATATGTGCCAATCATTTATATTAACAAAACGAAAATTTAAAAAGTGCATAGTGCAGAGTGAAAACAGATATTTATGCCTGACTGTGGACTTGCAAGCATGACAACGGATAGATAAGGTATATATAGATGAGACTGCATAGCCACAGATGGTGAATGGCGATGTAATACTGTACCTCAATAAAGTGTGCGTTACTACTACATCCTTTTTTTTATCTAGCTTTATAAAAGGTTACGTGCATGTATGGTTGCGCCTCTGTTTGGACGCACAGACTGGCTTCCTGCTGTGACGCGTTGGGTATTGGAGCGTCTGTACGTCTTATGACGCAGACTAACATTCACGGTGCGCATCGTTCATCATCGCAAGCGTACCGACAACACAAAGGCGTTGTCATGACTGCTTTACTCATAAACATGCACCTATGATGAAACATACACGCATGTGCCCTATTACATAACAAGCTACAAGAAAAACGAGTGTGAGGTGTGACCCGCTGTTTTGTTAAGGTACAGTATTATATCGACATTGTACAGATGTCGCTATTCAGTCTGATAAATATATATCATTCACGTATTCTATCAGTTGTCGTTCTTTCAGCACCACTTACAGGTATATATTTTGCTATTGTGACTATGCACTATTGACTTTACCAAGGTAATGCATGATTTTTGTAAGCGATTATCATGTTTACATGAAGGACCTTTATGATATGGGCTGTTAACTTTCTAATCAAATATGTATTTTTTAAAATGACACAAATATAAGTAATGTTGAAGAGGACTATTCCTACATGCATTGTTTGCACAATATTACACGTGTACATCACGTCCCTTAATCAACATTGGATTATTATATTTACTTGTATGCTTTTATTTCAAAGGCAAGAACACTGAAGTATAACCTTCGCACTGCAGCAGTTGTCAAAGTTCAACCCACATTATGCACTTCCAACATTGCAGCATTGGAGTCATCATGATGTGAGTTGGATTTGTCTAAGCTATGGAGTGACAAGGTTGACCATCAGTATCCTATAGCATAAGTAGGATTTTGTGTTTGCATTTGTTTTCGACATGTGCATATCTGTAATAATATGTCACATTTATTTTGTTACAGATTTGTGACAAAGACTAATCATTTTATGGTTTGAAAGTTGACGTTTCAAATGTTTACAGCTTAGAAATCAGGGTGTAGCCTCATATCTATGTGTAGCACTAGACACTTTGAGATGTCAGGTTTTTTTCACCATGATTAGGTAGCTAGCAGTAATTTTTGCCGGACACACAGCAGGGGAACAGCAGGCGTTACTGAACCCCACAAACACATCAGCGATTGTTTTCATCTGTGCATCTAACACTTCTGAGCAGCAACTGGCGCTGTTGAAGCCCAGGGTCAAGGAGGGTGTAGGCAGAGGCCTAGTATGAGACATTTGAAGTTGAAGTTGTAGTTAGCAGCAGTAATTTTTGCCAGACACACAGCAGGGGAACAGCAGGCGTTACTGAACCCCACAAACACATCAGCGATTGTTTTCATCTGTGCATCTAACACTTCTGAGCAGCAACTGGCGCTGTTGAAGCCCAGGGTCAAGGAGGGTGTAGGCACAAAATATTGACTTATTGCCTTGTTACGTGGCCATTGCAAATGTATGTACTTCAAACAAGAATAAATGAAGTTTTACTAGGACAATAAAATGATGAATTTCAATTCCAAGAATAGAAAAATATTTATACTTGAGAGTCCTCTGTGGTTGATACCGTTTAATGGTTAACTGAAAATATGGTAACAAATTCAAAGCTTTCGAGACTACTCAGGTCTCTTCATCAGGCTAAGACTAAAAAAAAAATGGAAGAATCACATATTTGTACACACAACAGGACACAGGAATAGGTAAGACAAGTGAGGGAGGAACAAGTGAGGGTTAGACCGGCCAAAAAATGAGAACAAGGATGAATTATCAGCGCCACACGATAAGACAAAAAATAATGGATTTACCTGTGGCAAAACACTTTTGTATGCCCGGTCATAGCATGATGGATATGGAATTACTGGTATTAAAATATAACTTCAAATATGACAAAGATACAAAGGTTTCAGAATATAAGCTCATCATGACCTTTGACACTGTTAGTGATGGAATGAATAGATCACACGGATTTATGTCATTCTATATCAATTAAGGAATCTGCGTCTCTGCCCTTCCAGGGGCATTAAAACACAAAACCAGACCCCAATCAGAGGGCAATAAAACTTTCTATCCTTATCTAGGAACTGTTCCAATATTTATGTTCATCCCTCTGTGATAATGACAGTTCTGCTACACGTCACTTACTTGTCTTACCTATTGCACTATTCCTGTGTCCTGTTGTGTATAGAAATATGTGATGCTTCATTTTTTGTTTTAGTCTTTGCCTGATGAAGAGACGTGAGTAGCCTCGAAAGCTTGCAATTTGTTACCATCTTTTCAGTTATCCATTCAAAGGTATCAACCACTGTGGACTCTCAAGTGTAAATATTTTTCTATCTAATGGCTAACACGGTACGAAGATACACATGTTTCCTAACTTCAATAATAAAAATAAAGACACTGCAAATATAAACGCATATATGCACATGCCAACAAGAAATGGAACAACACACCACCCAAAAAATTGGTTACAAAATATAGTGTTGTAAATTTAAGAATAAAAGTCCATTTTTGTATTTATGAAAATGCTTAAGGAACGCTATGTTAAACCATAACATAGTGAAGACAATGGATTTTGTAATCGTCACTCATCATCATCATCATTGCAATTTAGATGTGACAGTCACAGACATTTCAATTATTTAAGTTAATAAAATCGTTACTTTGTACAGCATGTATGACATGTCCAGCATGGACTCATCAATGTGATGACACAATAATGTACGATAAAAATAACCATTTAAAAAAACATAATGCATTGTCACAATTTAAGTGTGTGCCTGCAAGTGTAGGTGAAAGAAAGGCTACGGATAGCAAAGGTATATTCTATGTCTGTATCAGACAGTGGACAGCCTCTGATGGGTAATGGCGATGTTATACTGTACGTCAATAAAGTCTGCGGCTGCAATCATGCATTTTTTGCTTGGACAGTGTTGAAGAGGGTAAAAGCATGTCTGGTTGCGCAAGGCTTTATCCGTCAACACTACCTTCCTACTGTCACGCGTAGGGTAGGGTAGCGTGTGTCAATTAGATGACTCTATAAAATGTGATCGTTACGCAGCGTTATTGCGCCCTAGGGACGCCAAAAATACAACAGCAGTAATCATTTACTGTCTAATACTCCACCTATGACCAACAAAAAAAGACCGTTCCCTCTTTAACAATCTACAAGACTAACAAGCATAATGGTTCACGCTGACTTTATTGAGGTACAGTATTACATCGACATTGTCCATGAGTACTATGCACTGTGATACCTATATACCATTATTAATTTATATCTGTTGTGGTTGTTTCAACAGCACTTGCAGGTATAACTAGTACTACCTATTGTCAGTATGCATGATGCACTTTCTAGATGTAATAATTTATTATTGCACATTATTACCAGGTTTAGATGCTGGCCATTTCATATATGGTGTGTGAAGTTACAGTTGGCATCAGTATGTGTATTTTATAATGTCTGTCATAAATAAAAATCGTGATGATGATGATGAGGATTTTATGATTTGTACATCCATTGACTGCATTATCTTACAGGTACAGATAAAGTTCCTTAAAAAGCATTAATTGATAAGTATGAAATGTACTTTTATGCATTAATTTCAAAAAGTGAAGACTATGTTTTAGTTTTTGTTACCATTTATAATAGACATGTGCAGATATGCGCTGTGATGACAAATTATTATTTGTCCATATTTGTCATAAAAATTTATCATTCTAGGCCTGGAAAACTTCACAATTTCCTGTTTTAAGCATAACAATCAGGGTGACGGCTCTTCTCTATTTGGAGCATGTTCGACATGGGTTTTTCTGTGCATGTGTAGGGAACAGGAGACATGGATAACGTTGCGAACCAGTTATTTAATCTGAAAACGGACAGACAAATTCTGGCGAGATCCATGCCTTGTTCATTTTCAGAAAAGTAAGCCGGTCTACATTATCGGAGGATAGTCGCATGCGACGGTCTGTTAGTACACCACCTGCGGCACTAAAGACGCGCTCCGATAATACACTGGCAGCAGGGCAAGCCAGCACCTCCAATGCATACTGGCTAAGCTCTGGCCATGTATCCAGCTTAGAGACCCAAAACTTGAATGGGGAAGAGCCATCTGGGAGTACACTGAGAGGGAAAGACATGTAGTCTGTCACCATCTTACGGAAATGTTGCCTCCTGCTGACTGGAGCCGTCTCGGATGGTGTAGACATTGGTGGCGCTGCCACAAAACTTCGCCACATTTGGAACATACTGGTCTTACCCTGTGCAGAGGCGCTGCTTGTGCTCCCTCTTGTTGCAGAGCTGTCTCCACTGCCTCGACGCACAGAGCTGCTTTGTAAAGCAGTAGCAGCAGCAGTGCTCTCGGTTGGAATGGAGAACATTATGGATTGCACCAGTATGTCTTGGTACTCCCACATTTTACGCTCCCGGTTCAACGGTGTGATGAGGCTTTGTAAGTTGTCCCGGTAGCGAGGGTCTAGGAGGGTGTACACCCAATAATCAGACATGGTGAGAATGTGGGCGATGCGGCAGTCGTTTCTCAGGCACTGCAGCATGAAATCAACCATGTGCTGCAGACTCCCAACTGGCCAAGAAACGCTGTCCCCTGCAAGAGGCGTCATCTCTGACTGCTCTGCATCACCCCACCCTCGCTCTACATACTGACTAGAGGTTGTGTACCTCCCTCTGGAGCGATGTCTTCCTCCTCCATTGACTCCTCCTCATCCTCCTCACAAAGTGAACACTGCCCAGCCCTTTGTGAGGAACCACGTTGCGCTGACTGTCCAGAAGGTGATGGAATTTGTGACTCCTCATCCTCCACCTCTTCCAAAACCTCATCCCTTATTGCTTGCAGTGTTTTTTGAAGCAGGCAGATAAGGGGGACAGTCAGGCTGACTAGTGCATCATCTGCACTCGCCATCCGCGTTGACTCATCAAACGCACGCAAAACGTGGCAGATGTCCTTCATAGAGGCCCACTCAGTAGTGGTGAAGTGTGAACGACGCAAATTGCGAGTTGATTGCGCCTGATGCAGCTGATACTCCATTACTGCTGGCTGCTGCTCACACAACCGCTCCAACATATGTAACGTGGAATTCCACCTGGTGGGTACGTCACATATGATGCGATGTTCAGGAAGGCGAAATCTGCGTTGCAGAGCTGCAATGCGCGATCTGGCCATGCTGGAACGTCGCAAGTGAGCGCACTCTAGGCGGACCTTGTGCAGCAGTGCATCAAGATCCGGATAGTCCCTCAAAAAACTCTGCACGACCAAGTTGAGCACATGTGCCAGACATGGTAAGTGAGTGAGGTTGCCAAGGCCCAGAGCTGCCACCAGATTTCGGCCATTGTCACACACTACCAAGCCTGGCTGGAGATTCGCTGGCAAAAACCACACGTCGCTCTCCTGCTTGATGGCATTCCAGAGCTCCTGCGCTGTGTGGCTTCGATTCCCCATGTAAATTAATTTCAGGACGGCCTGTTGACGTTTGGCCACGGCTGTGCTCATATCGGTCGCATCAGGTAAACGTTCACGGGTCCATGTGGAGGTAGACCGTGACGGCTCCTGCAGCGATGATTCTGAGGAACTGGAGTAGGAGGAGGAGTTAATGTGGACAGACTTGATTCCTGCAATCCTTGGAGTTGGCAGAACACGTACAGCGCCACTCGCAAGATCTGTACCCGGCTCCACAACATTGACCCAATGGGCAGTGAGGGAAAGGTATCGTCCCTGGCCATGGGTACTGGTCCACGCATCGGTGGTCAGGTGGACCTTGCTACTGACGGCGTTTAGTAGCGCATGTTTAATTTTTCCCTCAACATGCTTTTGCAGACCAGGGACGGCTTGCCTGCTGAAATAAAATCGGCTGGGCACATTGTATTGTGGGACTGCCAATGACATTAAGTCACGGAAACTGTCAGTCTCCACCAGCCTGAATGACAGCATTTCAAGGGACAGGAGTTTTGCAATGCCAGCATTCAGAGCCTGTGCTTGTGGATGGTTTGCTGAGTATGGCCGTCTTTTATCCCATGCCTGTGCTACCGATGGCTGTTTTGTGGCCTGGGAGTGTGAGGATGACAGGGAACTTGCAGCTGTGGGTGGAATAACACTGGGTCTCTGGACAACAGTTACAGAGGTTCTTCCATGGCGATCCTGTGAGGAAGCCGAACCAGCTGTGTGTGAGCTGGAGGAAGAGGCTCCAACACGAGCTGAAGATGTAGGTGCTGCTGTAGGTTGGCCTACATCTCCAGTGTGTCTTTGTAACTCAGCTACGTGCTTTGTCCGTACATGTTTCCACATATTTGTGGTATTGAGGTTACTGATATTTTTACCTCTTTTAACTTTTTGATTACACAGCTTGCATTTGACATAGCAAATATCATCTGCAAGTGTGTCAAAAAAGGACCACGCAGTGCAAGTCCTGGGAGCGCCCGGTTTGGCTGTTGGAAGAGAACTGCTACGAACGGGTGCCAAACTGGAGGGTACAGGCAACCGAGTCTGCAGCCTACCTCTCCTTACTGTTTGGACCGTTGGGGCAATCTCTTCCTCAGAGCTGCTACCACCACCTTCCTGTTCCTCACGCCATGTTGGGTCTTGGACCTCATCATCTCCACTACCCTCTTCCAACACCTGCTGCTGTTGGGTGGTCTGGCCAGCACCTTGCTCAACACAAAATGGCACCTGAGTCTCATCATCATCAGATGCGTTCTGCGGTGTGCTGACCATCGGCACTGGCTCACCCGCCTCTTCACATTCAGAGAGACACAGCTGTTGCGCATCACTGCATACTGCCTCTTCTTCACATTCCAGAATGCTGCTTGGCTGGGCCCCTGTTTCCAAGCCAACAGATTCTGAGAACAGAAGCAGAGACTCAGCTGGCTCCAGTTCAGAACTCTCTGACTGCCTGGGCAATTTGGCAGGCGGTGAAGAGACAGATGGTTGTTCAACAGTGCTGTGGTCCTGAGAGGAGGTGGAAGCAATTGAAGTCGATGCATTGGCTGCCATCCAACCAACAACGGCTTCAATTTGTTCTTTCCGCAGCAGAGGGGTACGCTGAGCTCCTACAAAAGTGCGCATAAAGGAACGCTCACGGGGAAAACTGGTGGATGCTGTGTCACTGGGTGCGGCAGCAGCCACAGAATCCCCACGTCCTCTCCCTGCTGAAACTCCCCGGCCACGACCACGTGCCTTACTCCCTGCCTTCTTCATCTTGGTAGATTGATAAAGAAAGTCAGAAAAGTTATAAGGCCTAAGTGTGGTTATTCCTCAGAGACTGCAGTGAACACTGCAGACAACTGTTCAGTAGCTGTGAAAGGCCCCTTTGTGTACTTCTATAGTGTTTGCAACCAATGTATTGTATACGGATGGAAGCGCGTCACACTAATAGATTAGATTTTTTTCAAATATAATGGAGCAGCACCAATTAGAGAAAAATGTGAAGGATGAGGCAGTGACACACGCTCAGCAGACTACAACCAGCAGTAGTTGAAGAACTAACTGGAGCGTGATCTGCACTCAAAAATGAAAAGCTCACAGACTACAGTGAACACTGAAACACAACTGTTCAGTAGCTGTGAAAGGCCCCTTTGTCTACTTCTATAGTGTTTGCAACCACTGTATTGTATACGGATGGAAGCGCGTCACACTAATAGATTAGATTTTTTTCAAATATAATGGAGCAGCACCAATTAGAGAAAAATGTGAAGGATGAGGCAGTGACACACGCTCAGCAGACTACAACCAGCAGTAGTTGAAGAACTAACTGGAGCGTGATCTGCACTCAAAAAATGAAAAGCTCACAGACTACAGTGAACACTGAAACACAACTGTTCAGTAGCTGTGAAAGGCCCCTTTGTCTACTTCTATAGTGTTTGCAACCATGTATTGTATACGGATGGAAGCGCTCACACTAATAGATTAGATTTTTTTCAAATATAATGGAGCAGCACCAATTAGAGAAAAATGTGAAGGATGAGGCAGTGACACACGCTCAGCAGACTACAACCAGCAGTAGTTGAAGAACTAACTGGAGCGTGATCTGCACTCAAAAAATGAAAAGCTCACAGACTACAGTGAACACTGAAACACAACTGTTCAGTAGCTGTGAAAGGCCCCTTTGTCTACTTCTATAGTGTTTGCAACCACTGTATTGTATACGGATGGAAGCGCGTCACACTAATAGATTAGATTTTTTTCAAATATAATGGAGCAGCACCAATTAGAGAAAAATGTGAAGGATGAGGCAGTGACACACGCTCAGCAGACTACAACCAGCAGTAGTTGAAGAACTAACTGGAGCGTGATCTGCACTCAAAAAATGAAAAGCTCACAGACTACAGTGAACACTGAAACACAACTGTTCAGTAGCTGTGAAAGGCCCCTTTGTCTACTTCTATAGTGTTTGCAACCACTGTATTGTATACGGATGGAAGCGCGTCACACTAATAGATTAGATTTTTTTCAAATATAATGGAGCAGCACCAATTAGAGAAAAATGTGAAGGATGAGGCAGTGACACACGCTCAGCAGACTACAACCAGCAGTAGTTGAAGAACTAACTGGAGCGTGATCTGCACTCAAAAAATGAAAAGCTCACAGACTACAGTGAACACTGAAACACAACTGTTCAGTAGCTGTGAAAGGCCCCTTTGTCTACTTCTATAGTGTTTGCAACCACTGTATTGTATACGGATGGAAGCGCGTCACACTAATAGATTAGATTTTTTTCAAATATAATGGAGCAGCACCAATTAGAGAAAAATGTGAAGGATGAGGCAGTGACACACGCTCAGCAGACTACAACCAGCAGTAGTTGAAGAACTAACTGGAGCGTGATCTGCACTCAAAAAATGAAAAGCTCACAGACTACAGTGAACACTGAAACACAACTGTTCAGTAGCTGTGAAAGGCCCCTTTGTCTACTTCTATAGTGTTTGCAACCACTGTATTGTATACGGATGGAAGCGCGTCACACTAATAGATTAGATTTTTTTCAAATATAATGGAGCAGCACCAATTAGAGAAAAATGTGAAGGATGAGGCAGTGACACACGCTCAGCAGACTACAACCAGCAGTAGTTGAAGAACCAACTGGAGCGTGATCTGCACTCAAAAAATGAAAAGCTCACAGACTACAGTGAACACTGAAACACAACTGTTCAGTAGCTGTGAAAAGCCCCTTTGTCTACTTCTATAGTGTTTGCAACCAATGTATTGTATACGGATGGAAGCGCGTCACACTAATAGATTAGATTTTTTTCAAATATAATGGAGCTGCACCAATTCCACAAAATCAAATAAAAAAAAGAGTCAGTGAGTGACACTTGCAGATGCCTACAAACAGCGGTGGATGCAGAGCAAACTGCAGCGTCACCTGCACTCTCACACACACCTTGCACAGAGCTGTTAAAACAACACTGGCAAAAGGAAGCTTTACACAGCGGTTGGTAAACTAGCCTGCCTAAAGCACAGTAGAGTACACAAAATCGCAATGTCTAACTGTCCCTCAGAGTCAGCACAGCAGCGTTCTGTCCCTAACTGAGTTCACAGCACAGTGACGCTAAAATGGAGGCGGCGCCTTTTATAGTGCATTCTGACATCATTTCAGCAGCCAATCACAGCCATGCCATTAGTTAAGATGACCGCAGCATTACAGGATGTGCCCACACTTCATAAGATTCCTCATTGGCTGACTAAAATCACATTGCCTCTCAAAGAATTATGGGAACTTCCGATTCCGGTATACGATATATGAAAATATATCGGAACTAAGTATCGGAATTCCGATACAGCGAATATCGGCCGATACCCGATACTTGCGTATCGGAATGCTCAACACTACTTCTGAATAATGTTAAGATTTGTAGTGGAAATAAAACACCAATATTAAAACCATCAGAGCATAACAAACCTTCACAATATACATTTTATTGCCAACACTAGTTATTTTACCCCAGGAATAGCACTGCAGCTCTCACAGATGATTCCATGTAAAATAAGAAGAGTTATACAAGTATATGTCCTCAAATTATTTCTCTATAAGTTCATGTATCCAGTATTATATGAAATATATAGTAAAATTCACTATAGGGCAATAACAGCGTCATGTCCCTTTAAATTATCAGCGACTTCTGTTACCATGCCAATAAACAGCCAATAGGATTACTGGATTTGAATTTGAAAAACAAGAAAAAGTCGGTTATCCTCAGTCTGTTGTATCTCAGCAGTGAGTGAAGACAGAAACCTGCGGCTGCAGCGACAT
Organism: Oophaga sylvatica; assembly: GCA_033576555.1. NCBI lineage: Eukaryota > Metazoa > Chordata > Amphibia > Anura > Dendrobatidae > Oophaga > Oophaga sylvatica. The sequence goes on along the minus strand of JARQOD010000006.1, from coordinate 66,138,996 downwards.
ATCAGGTATAAGCCTGTAATATAAGCGACGGCTGATTTATCATCACATGTCCGTACAGAAGAAGCCAAGACGTTAGGTTACTAATTGTTATCATGTATCCCAACACTTTCCATAGAGACATGTCCATGATAAGCTGGGGCTGATCGTTCCACATCGGTGCATCCAGTGATGGGAGCCCAATATTTACCAACAGCTCCATCCTCCATAGGGAACGGCCGAAGTCTATTATCCCTACTATCCCTACATGATAGAAAGTGCTCCATATACACCACATATTAATGAGGGAGGGCAAATATTTTATATGTAACAGTCAACATCCTGTACATTTTTCCATTGTTGCCTTTGCCCTAGCAATGACCCCTAAACATATAGACAGTATTTCCCAAAGTTTCTAACAACAGTACACCCTAGTCAAAGAAATGAGAACCAAGTACCCAAAAGCTAATCTGACTGTTCTGGCTGTTTTATAGGAGTTTGATAAATTTTGGCAGGAGTGACGACTGCAGCGGAGACCATGTGGAGCGGCCATTCAGCCTACGTTGGATCAGGTGAGGTTCCTCACACTGTGGTAGACGACCATTCTCTGTCCTGTGGTCAGATGGCTCCCAACGGCTCCACGTTTACTTATCTTCGGGATGTGTCAGATTTCCAGTATTTTGAGGGGTAACTATAGCACTGCAGATGTTTGCTGTAAGAAATACCAGAAAGCTTAACTGATCCCCCAACAGAGGTTCACAGTGCCAGTCTGAACATATCATGAGCTTCATAGATAGCGAGAGGAATAAATTGGTGCCCATGAAAGCTACAGAATGTTTGCATCCTGCATATACAAAAAAACACATTTTTCTAGCTTCTTTTTACTGACATTGCCCCTCTTTGTACTTAGTGGGATGATTTCTAGTATTGGGGTCAGTAGTGCCGCTCAGTCACACCCTCTTTACACGGTTATGGTTGATTTTAATGTTTGGTTGTTTTTTCTTCAGTTAATATCACACCGGAAGAGACGCTAAGAAGACTGGCCTTCTGTGTGAACCTTCTCCCATCTTATTCTCTCTACAAGATGGAGGTTAGTGAGAAGACGATTATACCAATGCCATTATTTTTAAAGACAAAGGGATGTATAGGAATGGCGCTTATTACATTACTAACTTAATCTGTTGTCTTCTTAGCACTTCATGCCGACAAACCCAACAGCCCAGAAGAAGTATGTAGCAAGGCATGAATATGAAGAACAGCCTACACCATCCAGGAAGATGCAGATCACAGAACAAGGAGCAAGGGCAATGCTGGCTAAAGAACTCTGTATGGACCAGGATGAAGATGAGGAAGAACAGAAAGAAGAAAAGAAGAAAGAGTTAAAGATCAGAATTAAGATCGGCACCAGAAAAAAAGGCCAGGAGGAGCACCAGAATAAGCGTCCCAAGAGGCAGGACCAGGCAGTGTAACATCTGACAATTCATCACCCAGTATTTGAGAGGAAAGAGGAACATCATCGGGACAATCCTGCCAGGACCTCTCAGCCGATAACATCCTATACGGCAAATACTGGGACGTAAGTATGAAAAAAACATAACTGTAATAATAATAAGAGCAGTATAAAACTATTATAGAAGCAGTATATTTTAAATAGTAGGTAAAACTAATATTAGCTATCATAGTAGTAACAAAAGTAGTAATTTTAGTAAATAAAAAACAGAATACAAATATAAAAATGATAATATTGTTGGTTATAACAGCAGGTTTGATCTAGCAAATAAAGCATAGGGACCCTATTATTGGTAGGGGCGTAGCATTAATAATAATAACAGTATAAACAATTAGTTGCAAAAGGATATAGAGAAGTATTTGTCATAACATGGGCAGTCAGCTATCCTATTAATATAACATTGGCAGTAATGAGACAAAGAAGAAGATAATAATATTACATTGGACATATTTTAATAGAATTAGGGTGCTTGATCCAGGGTTCTAGGACTGATCGCCTTTTCCCGGGGTTGAGAAGGAATTTTTCCCCTGTGACACAGATTGGCTGAAAGTGTCCAAGGGTTTTTGCCTTCTTCTGGATCAACAGCGTATACATAGTACAGTAGAAATATTAATAGCAGAAAGTATTAGTATCCAAATATGTAAGGCTGCAATAATAGAATAGTTATAAGGAAGAAAAAGGACAAACACCATAAAATAACTCATTTTAGCTGTTATTAAATAAGTATTTTAATGTTATTAGATAACTGTTAATTATATTATCAGGCTTGGTCCACTGTTGTAAGGATTCAAGAAGGAGTTTTTCCCTTGTGAATCAGGTTGTCGGTTTGCATCCAGGGTTTTTTTTTTTCTTGTGAATCAACCACTTTAGAAAAAAAGGATCTTATACATAAAAAAATCAAATATAATATTAAGTATATAGTAATTATTTTAGTTGTAATATTACACTAGACATATTAGATTACTTAGAAATGACCAAAATAATAATAAATGTGGGAGGATAATAATAACCGTAGTATTAGTAGTAGGGTTTGATCCAGGGTTTTAGGACTGATCGCCTTTTCCCGGGATCAAGAAGGAATTTTTTCCCTGAGTCACAAATTGGCCGAACGTGTCCAGGGTTTTTTGCCTTCTTCTGGATCAACAGCGTTAGACATAGGGGCTTTATTAATACCAGTTAGTGCAGTGTTAGTGTAGGTCCCATCTGAAGAGGTCGCCTTGTCGTTGGCAGATGGGCTCGCACAATTTGATCAAAATGTGCGCTAAGAACCTCACATTTCTAGGTCCTGAATAGTAAATATGGCAGTAAGGCAATTCAGAATTTATATAATTTGTACGTATTTTGTTGCCTCTTTTTTTTTGCATTTGCATTTCGTCTACAGCAGCTGCTCCTGCACATTTATTTCATTTTGTTTCTTTGTGTTTACTTTCTTCCTGGATTAACACCTTAGACATTGTGACCTTAAGGGTATGCCACACTGAACAATATCGCTAACGGGATCGCTAAAAAACGTCACTATTTAGCGATCCCGTTAGCGATGTTGTTCAGTGCGGCAGCTTCCAGCGACGAGCTTCCTGCTGTGATCTCGCTCGTCGCTGGAATCGTTCCGGACCCTATTTTCTCGTCGGCGCTCCCGCTGGGTAAGTATATATCGCTAGTGTGGCACCTTTTCTTAGCGATTTAGCGGTACTTTTGTACCGCTAAAGTCGTTAAGAAGATCGCTAATGGCGATAGCGTCGTTAACTATATCGCTAAATGTGGCCGCACTTAGCGATATAGAAACAATCCCGCTAGCGATCGCATTAGTATGCGTCGTTATCGTGATCGCTAGCGGGATTGTTTAGTGTGGCAGTACCACAGTTAGCAGCATTTTAGTAATAGTTTTATACATTTCTCTTCATTTTCATCTTTTGATGCTTGACTAGGTCTGTCTAATCCCTACAGAAATGTCAGCAGCCAACGCACAAACCTTACATTTGACACCCATGGTCTGTAGCAGAACTGTAACAAGCAACTATGTGGCCCAATTACAAAGCTGGAGTTATACTCTACACTATGTCCACATTCAGAAGTAGGACATGAAAACCTCCACTTTGTCTAATAGGACTTACCCTCCACAGTTCTGGATTGAAATGGGTTGTCTGGTGTAGAGCGTTTAATGCGTAATTTTATGCATGCTGGTGACGTGATCATGGGGTGCCAATGAGTTGTAATGACAGCCAGGGGTCTGCTGAAGACCCTTGTGCCTGTCGTTATGATTCTCCTGTAAAAGCCATCGTTTAGGTCATAGGAGACCAAGATTATCGCTATACATCGCACTCCTCTGTAAAGCACAAGAGATCGGATGCTCAGAGGTTCAACTCCCCTATGAGGAGTAATAAATACAGTGAAAGGTGAAAAAAAATATTTTAACAATATGCAAAAAAAAAGTGAAAGTTCAAATCACATCCCTTTGGCAACATTAAAAATACACATGTATGGTATCGCTGTGTTCAGAAGTGTTCCATCTATCAAAATATGAAATAAATTAATCCGATCAGTAAACGGCGTAACGAGAAAGAGAATCAAAATGCCAGAATTGCTTGTATGTGAATAGTCTCATCAGCCATCAAGTGCCTCTAACAGCCTCAGGTGGAGCAGTGCTCCGTCCATGGCTGTTAACCAGTTAAATGCCACTGTCAATCATTGACCGTGGCTTTTAAAACGCAACAGCGGGGCACACGTAGTTCCCCCTGCCCATTGGTGCTCTCGTGAAGTGAGGGCGAGGCGCTAATGGGTAGTCATGACAACTGGGGATCTGCTGATAACCTGCATACTTGTAATTATGAGCCTCTTCTGATAGCTGGCCTGTGATTTACGCTATGCATAGAAGTGCTGAAGCTCTGCTATGTATAGCACAGGTGATCGCTGCTTCAAGTCTCCTAAGGGGACTATTAATTTCAGTAAAAAAAAAAAAAAGTTTTTAAAAATATCACAAAAATAAAAGAAAACAAAAAAGGTCAATGGGGCATTTGTTTCCACAGACTAGTCGTTCCACCTCGCATGTTATTACGCTCTTGTGGGTGTGATAATATAATTTGCCAGAGCCAAAGTCACCGCCTGCTCTCTGCAAATCTCACGCATGTGAACGCTTTTCTTTACATACGTCATTGCTTCCCTAACGTCGAGTGTGCACTTCCCGACTTCAGAGATGCACAGTGCATGTCCGGAATTTAAGAAGACGGCTGACGTTCACGGAGGAGCTGAAGATCAGGCACCAGAGGTCTTCTTCACTACCGGACATGCGCTGTGCAACTTTGAAGTCTGGAAACGTACAGAGGAGCAATAATGTCGCTGGCTCTTGCAAATCATTATCACACCCACAGGAGAGTAATAACATGCTCAGTGGGCAACTAGTCTGGGGAAACATCCGCCAAAAGCAAATTGGCATATGAAAAGCGGACTGTAAGAAGACTTTTTTAAACATCTGTTTAAGTGTCAAACAGTATAAAGGGCTGGTTAGGCAGGGAATTTAACAAGAAATGTAGAAATGCTGGTGAGTTGGAGGCCATGGGGGACCTGTCAGGATCCATTTATTAAATATAAGTCAGTCACTGAGCAAGAGTGAATGGCTAGTTATAATTGCAGGACATATTAGACTTTTTTTTCACCAAAACACCCAGTCTTTACTTGTTTTGGGGTGAGAGCTGAAATACCACATTTTTCTACAGATTTTGCATGAAAAACATGTAGCTTTTACTGGAGTTTTCTGGGACAAGTTTAAAATGACACAGAATGCTTACATTGGGGGTCTCGTGTCACTTAACTGCTTGTCATCACGTGACGACTCGTATGTGATTTGCGCGTCACGTGTCAACTTATTTCTCTTCCTGTTTCACTTCTCCATTACACACTGTTAGGATTCCCAGTATTAAGACTATCTGCCTAATTTAATATTTACTTGTAGAAGCAGCTCTCCAAATTATCCCCAGAAACTCAAAACTCGGCAAAAACTTGACGTTTCCACTTTTAAAAACTCAACAAAAAGACTGATGATTAATCGAAGTGTTTTAGCCAGAAAATTAAAGTAAAACACTTTATGCAATGAAGAGTTGTGCAAAAAAGTTGTCTTTTGATGGTTTCATGCCAGTTTGAAGCAGCTCTTCATAATTTGGTGGAGCTGGGAAGGACTCAGACAGTAAAAGGCAGAGCTACCCTAAATTCAGCAAAATTGTCAGCATCCAGACACACACGTTATTTATTTATGAAGCTGACCGTCCAGTGATGTACGAGGCCAGATGACCTGATTGTCCCAACCTGGATTCTCTTAACGTCTTTAAGGCTAAGTGCACACGTTCAGGAATGTTTGCAGAATATTCCTGAGCAAAAACGGACTTTTTTCGCGGTAAAAACGCGCGTTTTTGCGCGGTTTTACCACAATTTTTCCCTGAACTTTCTAGCTCAATAATATAGCGGGAAAAACGCTAGAATTCCGCGAAATTAATGAACATGTTGCTAGATTTTCCGAGATGCGTTTTTTTCGCGAAAAAAAAAAACACACCATGTGCACAAAAATTGCGGAATTCATTCTAAATCATAGGATGCTTAATTCATGCGTTTTTGACGTGTTTTTTCCCGCGAAAAAAACGCAAATAATCCTGAACGTGTGCACTTAGCCTCAGGGTACAGTGATGGTCAATGAAGCAGCTCTGTATTTCTTCAGTTGGAGCCATGATGACATGTCTTCTGCAATGTAGAGTCTCTAAACACAGGCAGATCCTCCTTTTTATAGGTCACAACTTCTCATTTAGGCATTCCTCCACAAGCTTGGGAGAAGGAAACCATCCCTTACTGCTGGAGCATTCAAGCAACATGAATTGATTGTCCTTCATATTTGCAGAGCAACAATGGGTCATCAATATATTAACAAACATTGTGGCTTTGTTTCCCAAAGGTAGTAGAACAATTCTAGGACTGCAATACTCTAAGGGGTCTACATTATATTTTATGAGGGAGCTGCATTATACTGAGGGGGCTATATTATATTCTGTGAGAGAGCTGCATTATACTCTTGGGGGGGCTGCATTATATTCTGTAGAGGCCTTTTTGGAAGTGCATTAGAGCAGCAGGGTGATTTGCTGCTGAAGGAGAAAAAAAAAAAAATCTCTCTTTAAATCTTCTGCTTCAGCGAGTGTGAGCGAGCTGAGTGACCGGTGCGCAAGTGTGAACGGTGGTAAGTGTGACTTGAGATTCAGTGACTTTGGATTCAGGGAGTTTCCAAGGGAGGATTTACTGAATTGCTGTTACTGTATATTTTATTAATACTTTTTATTTATTTTTACTTATCTTTGCTGTCTGGTGAAATCCCCATTAGATATGTGCTCCACTATTGCCAATGCCATCCAGTGTACATCTTGCCACATGTATGCAGTCCTTGAACAGCCGGTCGAGGGTGCATACTGCTGTGTGAGATGTGAGCACGTTGTGCATTTGGAATCCCAAATCTTGGATCTAAATGTGCAGCTGGCAACACTGAGATCCATAGACAATATGGAAAGGAGTCTTCTGCTCACTGAGCAGACGCTCAATGGGATAGATGAGGGGGGATGCTAGGGTGGAGCTGCAGGACACTGAAGTAGGAAGCTGGGTGACAGTTAAGGTACTGCCACACTACACAATCCCGCTAGCGATCTCGTTAGCGTCGCATACTAATGAGATCGCTAGCGGGATTGTTTGTATATCGCTGAGTGCGGCTTAACTTAGCGATATCGTTAAGGACGCTATCGCGGTTAGCGATCTCCTTAACGACTTTAGCGGTACAAAAGTACCGCTAAATCGGTAAGAAAAGGTGCTACACTCAGCGATAATACTTACCCAGCGGGAGCGCCAGCGATGAAATAGGGTCCGGAGCGATTCCAGCGACGAGCGAGATCACAGCAGGAAGCTCGTCGCTGGCAGCTGCCGCACACTACAACATCGCTAACGGGATCGCTAAATAGTGACGTTTTTTAGCGATCCCGTTAGTGATGTTGTTTAGTGTGGCATACCCTTTAGAAAGCGGGTAGAGGGAAGAGCGCCAGGGAGGCTAGTCCTGATCTGGCACACCCCAATAAGTTTGCAAAGTTGGCAGATGAGGGGGTTGTCAGTACAGGGGTAGCACTGCTGCAGCCAGGCATGTCCTCTGAAAGCCGGGGGAGTGTCTGCTCCAGTAAGGGGGAATTAGGAGAGCAGGGCAGGCCAGACAGGTGCTGGTAGTGGGGGACTCAATTATTGGGGGAACAGATAGGGCAATCTGTCACAAAGACAGGGATCGTCGAACAGTGTGCTGCCTACCTGGCGCTCGAGTCCGACACATCGCTGACGGGTTGACAGATTACTGGGAGGGGTGGTGAGGACCCAGCGGTCATGGTGCACATTGGCACAATGACAAAGTTAGAGGTAGGTGGAAGGTCTAAAGACGATTTCAGGGAATTAGGGCAAGCTTAAAGCAAGGACCTCCAACGTGGTATTTTCTGAAATACTGCCGGTACCACGTGCCACACCAGAGAGGCAACGGAGATTAGGAGGTTAATAAGTGGCTCAAGAATTGGTGTAGGAAGGAGGGGTTTGGGTTCCTGGAGAACTGGGCCGACTTCTCAGTTGGCTACAGGTTCTATGCTAGGGATGGGCTGCACCTCAATGGGGAGGGTGCAGCTGTGCTGGGGAGAAAAATGGCTAGAAGGTTGGAGGAGTCTTTAAACTAGGGACTGGGGGGGAGGGTATTCATTTTATAGGAGGGGAAGGCAGTACAGATAGAGACCTGGGCACAAATAATGAAATTGGGGGTGGGGGTGGCATGGGGGGTGGGGTTAGAACAGTTAATAATTTAAGAAAGAATAGAGGTTCAGAGAGATACATAAAGTGCATGTATACTAATGCTAGAAGCCTCACCAACAAAATGGCGGAATTAGAATTAATTTTGTTGGAACATAATTATGACATGGTGGGGATATCTGAGACTTGGCTGGATGAGAGCCACGACTGGGCGGTTAATTTACAGGGCTATAGTCTGTTTAGAAATGACCGTAAAAATAAGCGAGGTGGGGGTGTGTGTTTATATGTAAAATCATCCTTAAAACCCATCCTGCGTGATATCTGTGTATCTAATGAAGATGTAGAGTCTCTGTGGGTGGAGATTAGGGGAGGGGGGAAAAATAATAAATTATTGATAGGGTTTGTTATAAGTCTCCAAAATAATGGAAGCAACAGAGAATATCCTCGTAAAGCAAATAGATGAAGCAGCAACTCAAGGAGAAGTCATTATTATGGGGGACTTCAACTACCCTGAAATACATTGGGGAACAGAAACCTGCAGTTCCAGCAAAGGTAATAGGTTTTTGGCAACTATGAGAGACAATTACCTTTCACAACTAGTTCAGGACCCAACAAGAGGGGGGGCACTGCTAGACCTAATATTATCCAACAGGCCAGACCGCATATCAAATATAAGGGTTGGGGGTCACTTGGGTAATAGTGATCACAAAATAATAAGCTTTCATGTATCCTTTAATAAGATGTGTAGTCGAGGGGTTACAAGGACACTAAACTTCAGGAAGGCAAATTTCCAACGGATGAGAGATGATCTTGGTGCAATAAACTGGGACGATATCCTGAGACATAAAAATACACAAAGAAAATGGGAGATGTTTATTAGCATCCTGAATAGGACCTGTGCACAGTATATACCCTATGAGAATAAACATGGTAGAAATAGGAGGAAACCACTATGGCTAAATAGAGCTGTAAGGGGCGCAATAAGGGACAAAAAGAAAGTGTTTAGGGAATTAAAGCAAGTAGGTAGTGAAGAGGCATTAAATAAATACAGAAGACTGAATAAATTCTGTAAAAAGCAAATCAAGACAGCAAAGATTGAGGCAGAGAGACTCATTGCCAGAGAAAGTAAAAATAATCCCAAAATATTCTTTAACTACATAAATAGCAAGAAACTAAAAAATGATAGTGTTGGTCCCCTTAAAAATAGTCTGGGTGAAATGGTGGATGAGGATGAGGAAAAAGCCAATATGCTAAATGAATTTTTTTCAACTGTATTTACACAAGAAAATCCCATGACAGATAACATGATCAGAGATAAAAAAATTTCTCCATTAAATGTCACCTGCTTAACCCAGCAGGAAGTACGGCGGCGTCTAAAAATCACTAAAGTTGACAAATCCCCGGGCCCGGATGGGATACACCCCGAGTACTGCAGGAATTAAGTACAGTTATAGATAGACCATTATTTTTAATCTTTAAAGATTCCATAATAACTGGGTCTGTACCACAGGACTGGCGTATAGCAAATGTGGTGCCAATATTCAAAAAGGGGGCAAAAACTGAACCTGGAAATTATAGGCCAGTGAGCTTAACATCTACTGTGGGTAAAATCCTGGAGGGTTTTTTAAGGGATACTATATTGGAGTATCTGAAGCTGAATAACCTCATGACACAGTATCAGCATGGGTTTACGAGGGACCGTTCTTGTCAGACTAATCTGATAAGCTTTTATGAAGGGGTAAGTTCAGGACTGGACCAAGGGAATGCAGTGGACGTGGTGTTCATGGACTTCTCAAAAGCTTTTGATACAGTGCCACACAAAAGGTTGATACATAAAATGAGAACAATGGGGATAGGGGAAAATATGTGTAAGTGGGTTAAGAACTGGCTCATGGATAGAAAACAAAGGGTGGTTATTAATGGAGCACACTCGGACTGGGTCACGGTTAGCAGTGGGGTACCACAGGGGTCAGTATTGGGGCCGCTTCTCTTTAACATATTTATTAATGACCTTGTAGGGGGCATACAGAGTAGTATTTCAATATTTGCAGATGACACTAAACTCTGCAGGGTAATAAATACAGAGGAGGATAATTTTATATTACAGGAGGATTTATGTAAACTAGAAGCTTGGGCTGATAAATGGCAAATGAGCTTTAATGGGGATAAATGTAAGGTCATGCACTTGGGTAGAACAAATAAGATGTATAATTATGTGCTTAATTGTAAAACACTGGGCAAAACTGTCACTGAAAAAGACTTGGGTGTATGGGTGGACGACAAACTCACATTTAGTGGCCAATGTCAGGCAGCTGCTGCCAAGGCAAATAAAATAATGGGATGCATTAGACGAGGCATAGATGCTCATGAGGAGAACATAATTTTACCTCTATACAAGTCACTGGTGCGACCACACTTAGAATACTGTGTGCAGTTCTGGTCTCCGGTGTATAAGAAAGACATAGCTGAACTGGAGCGGGTGCAGAGAAGAGCGACCAAGGTTATTAGAGAACTGGGGGGTCTGCAATACCAAGACAGGTTATTACACTTGGGGTTTAGTTTGGAAAAACGAAGGCTTAGGGGTGATCTTATTACAATGTACAAATATGTGAGGGGACAGTGCAGGGACCTTTCTAGTGATCTTTTTGCTCTTAGACCTGTGACGGGGACGAGGGGGCATCCTCTACGTCTGGAGGAAAGAAGGTTCAGCCATAATCACAGATGCAGATTCTTTACTGTAAGAGCAGTGAGACTATGGAACTCTCTGCCGTCTAATGTTGTAATGAGTGATTCCTTACTAAAATTTAAGAGGGGACTGGATGCCTTTCTTGAAAAGTATAATATTACAGGCTATATTCACTAGTTTCCTAGATACAGCGTTGATCCAGGGAGCTAGTCTGATTGCCGTATGTGGAGTCGGGAAGGAATTTTTTTCCCCAATGTGAAGCTTACTGTTTGCCACTTGGTTTTTTTTGCCTTCCTCTGGATCAACATGTTAGGGCAGGTTAGGATAGGATATGGGTTGAACTAGATGGACTTAAAGTCTTCCTTCAACCTTAATAACTATGTTACTATATTATGTTCTTAGGAGGGCTGCATTATATTCTGTGGAGGGCTGCATTATACCCTATGAGGGGGCTACATCATACTATATGAGAGGGGGCTGCATTATATTTTAACGTGGCTTCCAGGTACACATGAATTGCTGTAACTGCAGTATGGCTAGGTCAGCTGATGTGGGTGGTGATCACTCCCACCATCCTTTAAATGGTCACCTGATGCATCAGCTGACTGTTGATAGTTTCTCTATGGAGACCAGCCTTGCAGGAGCAGCTCTCCGGCATCAGCCACTTCTGGTGTTTGGAGTCCTGTTTCTGTGCGATCTGCGGTGTGGAGCTTGGTAGCAGTGTCTGGAAGCTAAGAGCTGTGTTTACTCCTTGTCCCTTTTCTGTTTGTCACTATCCACTGTATGATACCATCTGCAGTGGTGAAGCTAGCGCCCCTTGCCGGCCAGTACACTAGCCAGGGCAGTGTGAAGTGACAGTGAGGGATGAGGTTCCTGATGGCGGGGGGTGTAAGACTCACTCAGGGTGTCAAGGGAGTGCAGGGACAAGCTCAGGGGTGTCCCTTTCTTCATTTCCCTATTGGTAGGGCCTTCCTCCCCACTTTTCCATCCTGTTGTGTGTGTTGCACCATCCGCTGACTGACCCGTTGGGTTGTGTCACAGATACTGTGTACGGGGGCACTGTGACCCAGGCTCATGTCTGCTCAGTGTAACTGCGGGCACGCTCTGACCCCGGCTTCTTTTACGTACTTGCTCACATCAGTGTATAAATCGAACAAATGCAATGAGAGGAAAAAAAAAAAAATCACTTGTGCTCTAGTCGAGCTGAGAAAAATACTGCATACTTGCATTGCCCTCATCCAACATTTCAGGATGAACATCACAACGATTTTGTATACGCTGATGTGAGTGCACCTTAGGCTGCGGTCAGACGGCCGTATTGTCTCATGTGAGAGAATTGGGCAGATTATGCTAATGACAGCTCAAACTGTTAGTGTCATCTGAGTGATCTGATTCACTCATATGAATCAGATCACAGGTGCGGAGAAGACAATTTTATTTCTCCATCTTCTCCGTCCGAGTAAAGCAGACTGCACTCAGATGACATCCACGTGCAGTTCGATGTTTCACAGGCACCATAGACTTGTATGGGTGCACATTGTCCAATTACCAAATACGCCCACAGAACGCAGCAATTATTTTCTCATGCCGATTCTGCACGAGAAAATAATCACAGATCTGCACTGCACATTCGTTTTATCAGATTGCACTCGGCCATGTTATATGCTTGTGTGAGCGAGCCCTTACTCACAGTATTGGTACGGGCACGCTCTGCTCAGTGTGGGTATGAGCATGCTCAGATACTTGCCAACTCCTGTTTGCAAACAGTATAGGTGCAGATACACTCTGACCCTTAGCTCCGTTTTTCTCACAGTGTGGGTGCACGCTGATCCCCGGCTCCAGCCTGCTCACAGTGTGGGTGCATCCATACTGTGAACAGGCAGGAGCCAGTGCTGTGCGTAGTGTCAGTGCACACAGGAAAGACCGGAGCAGGGTACCAGGGGAATGGGAGCAAGGTGATTTTTTTTTTTTTTTTAAATGTATGAATGTGTGGGCTTATAGTGTACATAGGTGCCTGTGTGTGGGCTCACTGTATACAGGGGGCTCATACTGTGTATAGAGGGTGCTGTCTGTGGAATCATACAGTATATAGGGGGCTGTGTGGAGTCATACTGTACATAGGAGGCTCAAAATGATAGAGTGGGGCTGTATGTCAACTCACTGTATGTAGGGGGCTGTGTATGGAAGCTCATGCAGTATATAGTAGGGCTGTGCATGGGCCTCATACTGTACATACAGGGAGCCATTTCTGGGCTTGTACATTGTATAGTGGGTGTCAGCATACTTAATTCTACAGAGAACAACTAGAATATGTGATCACTCGAGCGCAGACATTAATGCTCTAGTTTTATTTGGCTTTGTAAACAAAGTATTGTTTCCTTGAAAAATCCCCTAAACAAAGTATTAAAAAACTAAAAAAAAGTATCAGTGACACATACAAGACAACTTATGCTCTATCTCAAAAGTTGTATTTAGTGTAAGAACTTGGACATGATTACTACACAATCCCTGGAAAAAAAAAATTTGAGCTCTTTATAAACTTATTTTCAAGTGCCCAATATGGGCTATGAAGTATAGGAAAGAGGTGCACATTGCTATCCTATTTCAAAATACTGGACTGATATCTTGTCTGAGCCATGGATTTGTTTTTTGTTTTTACAAGAAATCAACATGGCTATCAGAAGCAGGGAATTCAGCCTTGTTATAGGAGATGATCCATACCTGCTAATAGTGTCTGGAATCAACTGAGCATTAGTACAGCTTTCTGGAAGTACACTAAGTCTAGGATTAATCTGAAATGCAACCATCACAGTTCTGCCATAAATGCAAGCTAAACAGTTAAAGAACATCTTTTTTTTTTATAGCCAGTGTACAGTCATGGCCAAAAGTTTTGAGAATGACACAAATATTATATTTTCACATGATCTGCTGCCCTCTGGTTTTTATGTGTGTTTGACAGATGTTTTTATCACAGACAGAAATATAATTGCAAACATATGAGTAACAAAAGCTTATATTGACAGTTAGAATGAGTTAATGCAGCAAGTCAATATTTGCAGTGTTGACCCTTCTTCTTCAGGACCTCTGCAATTCTCCCTGGCATGCTTTCAATCAACTTCTGGACCAAATCCTGACTGATAGCAGTCCATTCTTGCACAATCAATGCTTTCATTTTGTCAGAATTTTTAGGTTTTTGTTTGTCCACCCGTCTCTTGATGATTGACCACAAGTTCTCAATGGGATTAAGATCTGGGGAGTTTCCAGGCCATGGACCCAAAATCTCTATGTTTTGTTCCCTGAGCCATTTAGTTATCACCTTTGCTTTATGGCAAGGTGCTCCATCATGCTGGAAAAGGCATTGTTGATCGCCAAACTGCTCTTGGAGGGTTGGGAGAAGTTGCTCTTGGAGGACATTCTGGTACCATTCTTTATTCATGGCTGTGTTTTTAGGCAAGACTGTGAGAGAGCCGATTCCCTTGGCTGAGAAGCAACCCCACACATGAATGGTTTCAGGATGCTTAACAGTTGGCATGAGACAAGACTGGTGGTAGCACTCATCTTGTCTTCTCCGAATGAGGCGTTTTCCTGATGTCCCAAACAAGCGAAAAGGGGATTCATCGAGAAAATAACTTTACCCCAGTCCTCAGCAGTCCACTGCCTGTACCTTTTGCAGAATATCAGTCTGTCCATGATGTTTTTTCTGGAGAGAAGTGGCTTCTTTGCTGCCCTCCTTGAGACCAGGTTTGCTCCAAGAGTCTCCGCCTCACAGTGCGTGCAGATGCACTCACACCTGCCTGCTGCCATTCCTGAGCAAGCTCTGCACTGCTGGTAGCCCGATCCCGCAGCTGAAACACTTTTAAGAGACAGTCCTTGGCGCTTGCTGGTCTTTCTTGGGCGCCCTGAAGCCTTTTTGACAACAATGGAACCTCTCTCCTTGAAGTTCTTGATGATGCGATAGATTGTTGACTGAGGTGCAAGCTTTCTAGCTGCGATACTCTTCCCTGTTAGGCCATTTTTGTGCATTGTAATGATGACTGCACGTGTTTTTTAGAGATAACCATGGTTAACAGAAAGAAACAATGATGCCAAGCACCAGCCTCCTTTTAAAGTGTCCAGTGGTGTCATTCTTACTTAATCATGACAGATTGATCTCCAGCCATGTCCTCATCAACACCCACACCTGCGTTAATGGAGCAATCACTGAAAAGAGGTTAGCTGGTCCTTTTAAGGCAGGGCTGCAATGATGTTGAAATGTGTTTTGGGGGATAAAGTTCATTTTCTAGCCAAATATTGACTTTGCAAGTAATTGCTGTTAAGCTGATCACTCTTTATAACATTCTGGAGTATATGCAAATTGCCATTAGAAAAAGTGAAGCAGTAGACTTTGTAAAAATTAATATTTGTGTCATTCTCAAAACTTTTGGCCATGACTGTAGGCTCTACTTGTCTTCCTTTCAATTAATCAGCCATATTTGTAACAAGAGCAGAGATTTAAAAAGGAGAAAAACAAAAAATAAAACAAAAAAAAAAACCCCCAGAGCTTCAACCCAATACAAGATGTGACATGTTTTCGTTAACCATATACCATGCATTTGTAACATAACAATCAGTGAGAATTGCACTTTAAAGCTCATCATGTATATATGTAAATTCTCTGGCAGAAATATATCCATCACTGTCTTCGTCTTCTTTTTCAAATATGCTGGAAATGAGGACATCATGATGACTTTCATTCACGGGGTTACCATGCTTCTCAAACTCCGTCTTAAGATAAGCTTTTACCTGGATATTAAAGAGGGAAAAAAAAACAATGTATGAACAGTGTAAAGTTAGTAGCAAGAGGAGCAAAAACAAATCAGACACAGAATACCATCGTGGCAAACATATATTTTGTAATTGTTGATCGGATACAAAATGTTCAGCACATATAGGAATGATTACAACAGTTCCCAAATGCAGGAATTGCACAAACGGTATTATTAGGGATTACTATTTTTCATGAAGTTGTGCCATGGACTTCTGTATAAGGGACGAGTCAGGCGGCTGTATAAGTCGGACGAGGATCGCAATGCAATGCTCGGACTGGTCGTCAGCTCTCCCAACTCGAGAGTAGCAGCTGCGTAGAAATACATGCTGCCATGCTCAGGATGGGAGAGCCGAAAGGCAGTTCGAGCATTGCAATCCTCATCCGAGTTATACGGTTGTCTGACTCCTTCCCTAAGAAAAAGAAACACATAGAAAACGAGCACCAAAAAAGCAACTCAATTAGAAAAAAAAAAAAAAAACCCACACAGGATGGACTGTTGGGGTTGATTTGTTCTATTGCTTTCTTACAATGCTGAAGTTGGTTTCTTATTCATCCAGTTTCTTATTCAGAAGTGAAGTTGGTTTCTTATTCGGCAATTTAATTTTTTTTCCAGTTTTTTACAGGTGTAAAAGACAAAATCATAGAAGTATAATAAAATACAATGCAGCAAGGTGCCCTTATGTGAATACGCTTAAAACGAGCTACAAAAGTTATAAAACTGGCTTAAAAGTGGGCATCAAAGTGGCCAAGGAAATGAGTTATTGAAAGGGTTAAGTGTCTTTGGGCCACTGATTTCACACCAGCATTACATACACCGTGATGGCTTGCGTCAAATTCAGGTCACTCTAGCCTGGTCCTGGTTATGTGCACACTGTCTTTTTTTCAGGTAGATTCCGCTCTAAATCCATCTGAAAAATGCCCCATAAAATGAACATGGTGCACAGCGATGTGGAATTTTTTTTTGCTGTGCCCATGTTCCGTCCTTTCGGAAACCCTGTAGCGGTTAAAAGAAGTGACATGCTCAATCTTTGGGCAGTTCCCTCTAGAAAGCCACCCGCACTCAAGTTTTATAGGGAAATTCTGCACATAAAACTCCATGTACCCAGATAAACTGACAAGTTGCAGGGGAAAAAAAAAAAAAAAAAAAAAAAATCGCACCACCAGTAAATATATGCAAAGTAAAAAAAATTAAAAAAAAAAAGAAATCATAGCAGGCATGAGATTTCTAAAAATCCCATCCACTTTGCCATAACTGTGATACGCTGTGATGCTTTTGCAGCGAAAATTCCCAGCGCGAAATACTCATCGCCTAAGTTCAGAATATAAATTCAACTCAATTCAAAGGAGTCGTACGCCTCCATGCTACACAATATAGGCCCTGGAGACCATGTTTCCCCTTTAGTTTACCTCTTCTTTAGATAGTTTCCAGTCATCATTCAGATCCATTTCTTGGAATGATTCATGGGACCTCGGGCCATTGCGGATATCCATCAGGCTAATGTTAAAGATTAATGTACTGTCTGGGGGAATTTTTCCTAGAACAAACACATTATTCAGAGAAGACATGAAAAATGCTGCTGCGTTAACAGATCAGTAAAAACGGCACCGTCATGCAAATATAGAAAACCTGACCATAAATCCAGCTTTTGCTAAGAATGCAGGCCCCCAAACTCTCCTCTAAAGGGTCAGGTTTTCAGGGACATGGCCAAGCGGTGCACATGGCGAGACATGCTTTCCCTGAGCTCTCGCAGCACTCATCCTGGATGGACCATTTAGGGGCAGAGGAACAGACCAGCGATAGACTCACCCTCTTCCTTAAAGTCTCTGGATGACGTCATAATGCGCTCCAAAAAGCAGGGGCAATACAAAGATACGACCCAGGCCGAAATCCAAGATGGAACCCGCACTGCTGGCGGGAGGAGGCAGAGAGATGTGACAAGAGATGTGGCTGAATGGCAGGAACCGTTTGCCCACAGGCCTCCATCCTCTAGTATCCCATCTTCTAGTACCCCAGCGTTTGCTACACAGGGGATGAGGGGGGAACACCTGGTGAAGGGTCCAGATTTCTGGCATTGTCTATGGAGGATCCCTGAGTTAGGGAGTACCCCTCGTGGGCATAATGGATTTACTGCAGCTCCTAAAGGAAAAACCATATCCTTGAAGAGATTTCCCAGGAGGACTCCCCATCCCTGCAAGATGTCCTCAGTGCAGTTAATAAATGCAACTTTACTCTCAATACACTGATGGTACAAGTCGGCCATATACAGGAGTCTGTGTCTATAATTCATGAGGCACAGGAAGGGGCAGAACGCACCACAGCGGTGGACGGCAGAATTAGTGAGTTGGACACTGTCCCACCAGTCCACAGAGATATACTGAGTCGCACACAATCGCAGCACTGATTGCTATGGCCGACGACCTGGAAAATATAGTCAGACGCAATAATATTAGACTGGTGAGGGGTTCCCGAAAAGGCTGATCGGAATGACATCATGGAAAAACAATTACAAGGATGCCTTTGGCAAAGATACCCTCAGTCTATTGTTTGCTGTGGAGGGAGCGCACAGTGTCCCCACAAGACCGGGCCGAGTGGGCAGACCCCCAGGCCTATTCTGATCAAAATTCGGCACTACAAGGACAGAAAATTGCATTTCAGAAGAACTGGGATAATGTGATTTATTGGCCAAATATCGTATTTTGCGGATTATAAGATGCACCAAACCATAAGACGCACCCCAAAGTTTGGGGAGGAAAATAAAATTTTTTATTAAGAAGATGGTGGTGCATCTTATAGTCTGCTTTCACGGTAGCTTACCGGGGGAAGACAGGAGTAAAGATCTCAATCTGCACATGCCCATTTTCCCTGAAGTCCACCGCAGTGAAAACGATGGGAAGTGGGGAACTCTGCTAACATTTTGTGAAAGCATGTGGCCCACCGCAGCCTCGTACCACCTAACGCCCCCACTTCCCAGACCCCGTAACATCGCCACAGTCCTGCCGCTGCCAGCTTCCTGCAGCAGCTACCCTGCCTCTTGTGATCCTGCTGCACCGCAGCCCCATCCACCACCCATCCCCAGGTAAGGTCTTCAATATCCTAAAATCTCTTTAATAAAACGTACATCTGGTCTGCTAGGTTAAGAAAATTTCAGTGAAACAATATTAGAAAGGAAAGGTCATCAGAAAAAAAAAATCAGAAAAAAGGACTTTCAAATCAGATTTTGTGCTAAAGTACAAAAATATAAATTGGCTTTTTTTATTATCACAATCTTTATGAAAAAAAAATCCAAAAAGTTAAAAATCTTGCAATTGTCACGTTGGCCACTGAGGGTTTTTGTAAGACTCCTACTTCCCGCTCCAGTAAGTCCCTGTGTGTACATTAGCCACAGTGAACAGACTAGATTTTGTATTGAAGCATCTGATGAGTGTGCAGAAGTAATTGTGGAGGGAGGGGGAGCAGGTCAGCTGTGATGCACTTATTGTGACTGTTGGATTCTGTGTCATCAGATATGTGTACAGCTGTTATCTGTCAGAGTAATCCTGCCCCTGAAGATAATGAGTCTGCTGAAAAGCTGGTACAGTGGAGTGTTTTTAAAAAAAAATAAAATAAATTGCATTTTAACACAAGATCTTGTTTCATTCTCTTTAGGTAGAACCTTAGGCTGTGTTTCCACGATCCGGAACCACAGCGCTTTGGACGGAGCGGAAAGTCCACTCCGCCCAAAGCCCCGCCCCCTAGTGAACGCGCTGTCAATCCGGATGTGTTCATGGAACACATCCGGAACACATGTGGAATGACCGCAGGGCTACACAGGCCTGCGTCACCGCAAGGGAATAGGACATGCTGCGGTCTAAAAAGACGCGCAGCATGTCCGTTAACGCAGGTCTGCCGCCTGCGTGTTTTTAAGCATAGTGGAGACGGGATTTCTTGAAATTCCCTCCACTATGCTGTAACATCTGGACGCTGCTGTTTGACGCTGCGCCAGCGCACAGTATCAAACACGCAGCATTTACTGAACAAATCCAGATCGTGGAAACACACCCTTAGAGACACATCATGCCGTGTGACTGGCTTACCGGTTATAGTAAAGGCATTGGCAAAAGGGAGGAGGATCCACATGCATTAGTTCTGTGAGGACAAAGGTGTTATCCAAAGGAGAATATTCATGCAAAACCAGACCACACTTTGGATCAAGTACTACACAAACAGAAGATGTTAGTAAATGTTAAGAAACAGTGAGCATATAATAGATAAAACATACGCAATTGTAAGCTTTGAATAATAAAATAGATATCTCTCTTCATTAAAGGGGTATTCCCATCTCCAAGATCGTATTATCCCATTATGTAGTATTTGCCAATATTATTATTGCACTTACCTCCAATTAGAAATGTAGCATAGTTCTTCTGATTGGCCAGGCTGCTCTCCCCATGTGTAGGGCATTGCAGTAGCTTTGGAATCCATGGTTACGACCACTTATATAGTGACAGTGAGTTAACTGTTAGTGGTCATAACCATGAAGCTACTGCAATGCCCTGCACATGGGGTAAGCGGCATAGAGAATCAGAAGAACTGTACTACATTTCTAATTGGAGGTATTTCCTAATATTATTACACCTGCTACATATTGGGATAGGATCTCGGAGATGGGAACATCCTTTTAATGTAAGTATATTCTACATAAGCTGTGAACATGACAACTAAAAGGTGAGCGACTACAAACAAGTGACTAGCTACAGCTGCAAGACTGCGCTGGTTGATTACAATGAGGCCCTGTGAACCGTCACTTTCACATACCATTTAATGTACAAAGAGTAAGTGAAAAAGTGCTAAATTACACTTGTACTGTTCCTTGGTACCTGCCAAAATGAGAGCGGGGAGCTGGAATTACAATTCATCAGTCTCCAGAGCTAAAATCTCCCAGCATTCCTTGCAAGTCTCAGCACCTGCACCAAGATTTACCTTTTCCTTCTTTCCCATACGCCAGGGCAGGAGGGACAGTTATCTTCCGCTTCTCTCCCACGCACATGTCTTGGAGGCCTTTGTCCCAGCCCTTAATAACTTCTCGAATACCAAGTGTGAACCATACAGGCTGACCACTGTTCTCCACATACCTGCGAGATAGAGAAATACAAGTTAGCACACAGGACCCTCTGTCTGACGGCTGCCATTACACAGCACCTAAGCCACATCTGCTCATCAGGGAGCGGGCTCCGCTCCATAATCACGCACCTCAACTGTGACCTATTATTAGTCCGAGATCTATTGATTAAAATGTAAATTTTTATGGAAAAACAACTTTAAGTTGAAAAAAAACCTTGTTGCTGAAGATGGGTAGCCCGTTTAACCTCTTCACGACCTTGGACGTATCCACATGTCCAGCTCAATAGGAGCTTATAAGACCGCAAAAAGCGGAAGTCACAAAGAAAAATATCTATAATATTCATAAAGAAAACCCTCCACGCCACCACGTGGTCAGACTCCCGAGCATGGGGCGGGCAGCACTCACGTGGAATAGAACCGCGTCCCATTGCTCTGCAGGAAGCCGTCGGAGTGCACCAGCAGCATGTCCCCGCTCTTGGTCGTCCTCCTGCACAGGAAGGGTTTCTCCAGGACCTGGATCTGCACTTCGGGCTCGGGATGAGTGCAGCGCCCGCGCAGGCCAGCAGAGCGGCCACCAGCAGCCACACCATCGCTCCGTTCCCCCTGGAGACCGCAGACGTGGCACAACTAGTTTCTGCCGCTATACATTCAACCACACGGCGGCCCAGGCGATAGGCTGAGAGAGTGGGCGCGGCCACAGCGGGAATACCTCATTGGTCAAAAGTAGAAGTCAGCTGGTCTGGATGAGAGCGCTGATTGGTGAACAGCTCTTCCAGGAAGCGGCGGATGAGTGGGATCAGTGGCGTGTTTGTGCTCGGCTGATGGAGACGTAGAGGGGCGGGGCCGTGACGCCTGCGCTGTCCCGTCCAGTGCTGTCTGCGCCGGAGCTGCTGCTTGTTGCTATTCACAACGGAAATGCGCTGCGGCCGCCTGTCAGTGTGCGCCGTGTGAGCAGCGCCTTGTGAGCAGCGCCGGGCGGGATCCCGGGGGAGAGATGCCGGAGTCCGGCCGGTGCGCGCCCCCCAGCGACATGGAAGGGATCCTGTACAAGTGGACAAACTACCTGAGCGGTAGGTGCTGTGACCCTCGGTGGCCCCGGCCGGATGTGTGAGCTGATGGCCGGCACACGATCATAAAAAAGCCCGACATGTAGTGTTCGTTTAATGGGCATATAATGGTGTTGTGCTGCTCCTCGGTTATCCCTCCTGTCAGTGAGTACACTGACCCTCTTCTCTGACTGGATAGAGACTGTGTAAGGACGCCCCCAGCTGGTGAGAACCCCAGTGCGGACGAATAGACCAGCAACGAGTGTTCCGGGGCCAGATCATCTTGTGCTCCAGCTGCAGTTTGTTATAAAGAAACCCATCGCCTTACTCACCCTCCCCTGGTCCAGGTAGCGCTGACGTCATGTAGACATTGCATTAGCCTATTGCTGAGCTTAGCAGATCTGCCCTTGTAGAGGAAACGCCCCTCTCAGGGCCACCGAGATCACTGATTGGGCTGTGGTGCTGGGAGTAGGGTCAGAGTCAGTGCTGGACCTGGGGAGGGTGAGTATACAGTTTATGCTATCATAATAATCTAAAGCTGGGGACCCAGATGTTCTGAAAGAGGACAATCCCTTTAAGGGTAAGTCCAAAGGTTGTGTAACGGTGGGGATTTTAAGTGCGACGTCCTAGACTGAAATCAGACGAGTTTCTGCTTCTAAAATCCGCGCACACTTTCCGCACTGATTAATTTTTACAAACTGGGGAATTATGGTTCTGATTGGATAAAGTCCGCACCATAAGTTGCCAAGCTGTGGCTATGAATCTCACAACAGCTGGTCCCTGTGAAGTGCTACCGTGTATTGTGAAATCCCACTGACCCCCAGCGTGTGCCGACCGGCCACGTGTGCCCCGACCGCCCAGCGTGTGCCGACCGCCCAGCGTGTGCCCCGACCGCACTCGTGTGCCCCGACCGCACAGTTGTGTCCGACGCCAGCTGTGCCCGACCGCACTCCGTGTGCCCGACCGCCAGCGTGTGCCCCGACGCCAGCGGTGCCCCGACCGCCACGTGTGCCCGACCGCACTCCGTGGCCCCGACCGCACAGTGTGTGCCCCCAGCCTTACAGGGAGGTATCCCAGGATGGGATTATTATGATGAATGTAAGGATCTATGGAGACGGACATGGAAGGGGGGACCAGGGTCTCCATAATTCAGATCCCGGTAGTCAGAGTAGGATCCCCGAACCTTATGAGGCGATAATGGAGGCAGTGGTGTAACTTCAGAGTCCTGGGCCCCAATACCAAAGCCACAAAAGGGCCCCCAACCAGCATGAGACTTTAATAGTATTCATCTTCTCATATTCACAGAAGGAACTTTTTGCACCCCCCTCACCTCATCCAGGCTCCAGGGCCCAGTGTGATTGCACCGTGTGATACTATAATCCTGCCCCTGAGCGGAGGTGTAACTGGCGCAGGTTCAGCTGCTTTTACATCACACAACCGATGATCGGCGGCTACATACATGTTGGTTGGAGCTTATTTAATGTCATATTTATACAGTGTAACCGCGCTTCTGATGTGCACAGTATGTCAGTAATAGACTGTTTCCTGCATATAGACTAATTGTTCTCGGCAGCACATTGCGCTCATTGTGCTGCCGAGAACAATGATTTTTTTTTTTTAAGTAAGCTTAGAGATCATTTCACCAAGTGACATTGGCACAGACCCCAGGTACGAACCTTTAGGATCTCTTTTTGACACCAGCTATATTTGAAGGGAAACTGTTTCCTTACAGTGTACTCATCAACGTACCAGCATAGTTGTCCTATGTTGTGGGGAATGCCGTACCGCGGTCACGCTGGCCGTACGGCGGTCACGCTGGCCGTACGGCAGTCACGCTGGCCGTGCCGCATCACGCTGGCCGTACGCAGTCACGCTGCCGTAGCGCAGTCACGCTGGCCGTAGCGCGTCACGCTGGCCGTAGCGCGGTCACGCTGCCGTAGCGCGTCACGCTGGCCGTACCGCAGTCACTCGGCATACACTGCATACTATACAGCTGTTGACAATTGCTCCCTGAGACGGTAGAGCTCGGAGTAACCTGCCGGTCCGGCTGCGTGCTCTCCCAGGAGGGAGGTGCTGTCAGTCCTCACCCTATTTCCTCTGTAGCTGGGTTTCATCAGGTTGTTGCTGAGATTTTAGGGCAAGGACTTGTACGTTGTTGTCACTGCCTGACGTAACCTGTGAGTAAACCGTCAGCCATGCCGCACTGCGAGCAGCCAGCGGTGGAGACTTCTTGTTCTTCTTACTTTGCCGTCTAAACATTGATACAGAATAATAAATACAGCAGAGAGAAGCTGTCGCTTGGAAATGCTGCACGATCTACAGCAGCGCGTCATAGAGCAGATTGCTACACGGGTGGCGGTAAACCGTTCACTCTCACTTGTGTTTTGGGCATCGTTCACATACGTCTTCTCTGCCAGTACATAAATCCTTCTGCATTTCCCAAGAACATTATTCGAGTTTTCTTGATGTCGTTTTTTGACTTCAGTGAGGCAAACAAAAGTCCAAAATATCCCACTCCGATCTCAGTGTCGCTGTCTTCCTGGTGACGTCCGCCTCTGTCAGACATAACAGCGTAGTCTACGGTACAAACCTCGAGATTTGGGGCTTTGTGTCTTAGATTAGCGCCCTGCATTATGGTGTTCTGTCCCTGGGGTATAACGCGGTCCTGCTCCCTCTTACCTATAGGGCTGAACTATATGCAAAGATGTAAAATATTCTTATTTTCTATCATTCTCAATGAATTTTATATTCAATTTAACAAGAAGAAAATCCTTTTTGTGAAATGTGATGTACTATTTCCTAATCGCTGTGTATTGTGCTGGGCTTAGCGCGGGATTTGTCGGGCAGATCGGACCTGCGTGCCGCTCTTGGCTGCCGTCATTGAAAAAACATTAAAAACAGGTAATTTGGGTTTTTCAGAAAGCTCCTCTGTTCTGCTTTACTTTGTTGATAACAATCATTAAGCAATAATTGGGAATCATTTGATGTCCACAAGTAAAGTATATAACAACTTATTCTCCATGTGATGAATCCTGTTGCCAGTACCGCCAACAATCCACTGCTAACACCAGGGGGCGCTGTCAGCACAACCACGGGTATCAGGATAAGGCCTTGTTCAGACCTCCAGTTCTTACGTGTGTGCTCTATTCGGGTTTTTCAAGAATAGATCAAGAACCAATTGTAGTCAATGGGCACATTCACATGTCTAAAAATGTATTTTTTTTTTTCAATTTTGCACAAAAAAAGTAGATTTGTATTTTTATTCATTTATTTATTTTTTTAAATTAAAAAATAAAGCGACTCTTAGCGGTGGTCACTTGGCTCATGCGTCGATGAAGAACGCAGCTAGCTGCAAGAATTATTAAAAAATAAAGTGGTCTTTTTTTTGGGGGCGAGGGGTGGTGTATGTGTTCTAATGGGTCCGAAAAAGGAAAATCTTTCAATAATGGTCAAAGCCAAAGGTGATTACAGTATAGGAGGGAGTAGTCATTAAAGGGAACCTGTCAGCAGGATTGTGCTCAGTAACCTACAGACACTGTCAGGTCGCCGCCATTACCTGGGGGAATGAAATCTGTCTTGTGGTTGTTGTGTAATTCATTTTACTGCAGCCAAATTTCTTTTCCTCTAGCAAAATGGCTCTTGCGCAGTAGCATCTATTGTGTTCTGATAGATTCTACAGTGCAGGCACAATTTTGCTCAATGTAAATTTATTTTTTCCAACCCCACAGTACTATAATCAGTATGTAAAATAGGGGATGGTCAATAAGTGATCAGTGACCTGTCATAAGACATACAGGTGAATATGTAAGGAGAGCACAACATATTCCACGGAAAGAGGAGAATCTCATTACCTGAAAACTGCAAATAAAGATTAAACAAGAACCACAAGACTGATTTCATCACCCAGGTATCATTTTAATCAGTATAACGACGCCGACCTGACACTGTCTGTAGGTTACTGTGCACAATCCTGCCGACAGGTTCGATTTTATAAATCTGTAATAATGATTACATGTACCACATGTTTATCCAGTAATATCTTTAGTTATGTTATGTGCATAAAAACCTTTTAAAATAATACATAGCAGTGGGGAAGATCATAGAAAACACTAAGTATGTCGGTTGTATTGTGGAACTTCAAAGATTCCGCAGTTGGTACTGAAATCCAGTATTTCTGGTAGTAGCCTAATAGAATCACAAAGTGCAAGGGCGAGCAAGTCCCCACAACTAGAGCAACTACTAAATAGATGGTTTTCTGACAATAATAATAATTCCAATAGTGTACTACATACAAAATATATGTAGCTAATAAATCACTAATAAGTGAGCCCACCTAAGTATACATTATTAGCCAATCCGTAGCAAAGAGATTAGAAACATAATAGATTAGAATTAAATAAAACCCAACTCCTCATGTACTTCCAGCCAGCGCACGTTTCGCTGTCGCTTCTTCAAGGGGTTCATCAAGGATCCGGCGGCTGAATGTGTGTCAAGTGTGGGTTATTTAATTATATGTTATCGATTATGTTTGTAATTTCTTTTCTCTTTATCGGCTAATATAAGGGAAGCAATCTCCTGATTGGGGACCTCTTGTTCATGGATCTGTATGTGGATCATATATAATCCCCACCCCACACTCTTGCTGCTATGGTTCCTGAGCTTCACCTATCTGTGCTGCATTCGTTTAGTGATTTATGCCTAATACAAGGATATTATTTTATAGTTTGGTTACTTTTATATTCATGCCACGTCTTTCTTGTGATTTCTTGCAGGATGGCAGCCAAGATGGTTTCTTCTGTGTGGTGGAATTCTTTCCTATTATGACTCCAGGGAAGATGCCTTGAAGGGCTGTAAGGGAAGCATCCAGATGGCGGTCTGTGAAATTCAAGGTGTGTTTCTAGAAATGAACAATAATGTAAAATTGCTGACTTTTACCAGGAAAAGCCGCAGCAAGTCAACCAGAAATCATGGAGGACGTGTGTCCTCCTGAGCGGGAGCCATTGTTGCAGAGCAGTTCTCCATTCTGGCTCGTTGGTGGAAGAGCCCTCTCTATTGTCCATATGTCCCAAACAGGGTTTGGCTTCACAAATCTTTAATACTTATATCGCTATGATTATTCTACAGTCAAGGAGACCGGAGACTCCATATACAGCTGTTCAAGATAATGTTACTTAGGAGAGGGGAAAAGTCCGCAGTCAGACACGCTCCCATGAGAGGAGAAGGATTGGGAATATTTTAATTCATCTGCTCGACATCTAGTATCGGGAGGCCCCATCAGCCTATGGGTTTGACTGTTTAATAATATATAGTAGCCTTTCATTCCAGAAGAATGGGCTTCTGCCATTTTATGCTTCTTTTACCACTTTTCAAAATCGATGAGATAAGTAGGCAGGGTGGGTTTAGGGAGAGCTGCGGAGCGTCCCTCGAACAGTCAAGTCTGCAGTAAATTATGCCAGAAATTGGAGTAAATTATACCATTACGTGTATGCCTGCTCATGTCGTCATAAGGGGTAAGTCGCAGCGACCACTGCCGAGGAAACGTTACCTAACCGTTATCCAGATGGATGGTCATTATACGTTTCCCGCAGCGAAAGCTGCTCCTGTAGATCAGTTCTCCAGTCTAATATGTTATCTCACAAGTATTACTAGCTGAAATAGAAGAAAAGCATCATGAACACAGTGGCAGCAAGGAATACTGCAGTCGTTACTGGAGTCTCCTTCCTACACTCTTGTAAGGCACATCTGATGAGTTAGACCATGTGCACACGGAGTCTTTTTGCAGAGTTTTCCGAGTAGAAGCTGAAAAGTTTTGCAATTTGGAGATTTTCTGCTCAGTTTATTCTTGCAAAAACCTCATGGACACATCCTTATATACAGTAATTCTCCCTAACCCCACGGTATAAGCTGGGACATTTGTTGGTCAGGTCTGTAGGTGATCTCAATAACATCCCCTATAGTAGTTATAATATCCGTCATATTGGTTTTATCTAATGCTTTCTTACACTCCTAGCGGCCAGCAGTGTAGTCAGGTCACGTCTAGTGTGTTTTTTATTTTTTGCAGTCTTCATTGTGCATGATGTATACACACATTATCCTCTGTACATTGTATTATGCGTTCTGCATTGACAGTGCATGCCACGGATAACACTCGGATGGACCTAGCAATTCCAGGGGAGCAGTACTTCTACCTGAAAGCCAGATCGGCAGCAGAACGGCAGCAGTGGCTTGTTGCATTGGGTTCTGCTAAAGCCTGTATAACAGACATCAGAACCAAGAAAGAGAAAGGTATGGCTTTCCTATAATCTGTTATTATCTCATTAAAATATACTGTAATATATATATATATATATATATATATATATATAATAGAGTTTCATTTAGATCTACAATTTTTAAAATATTGTTTTCTACTAGGCTATCCTTACTTAAAATAAATAAATAAAATATTCTGTTCCAGCTGATTAGGCGCTATGTTACTCGTCAGTTGTATCTCATGAACGCTGCAGCCCATCGGCCTACCTGTTTGACAGAAGGCTACTGTCCATCAGCAGCCATTGATAAGCTGCAGCGTTCCTGTCAGCCCTAGGAGACTACATTACTGGAATGGTGCTGGTCCGCAACTATGTGGTTTGTTGTTTTTTATTGGGCCTTTAATAATGGACAACCCCTTTAATTCATTGATACAGCCTGCAAAACCAAACTTATGTTTCAAATGTATACATTTATTTTTTTTTTTTGGCATCTAGACAGCCCATTAACTTGTAGCTAATGAGTGACTGGTTTAGGGCACAGTCGGACGTTGTATTGCTCGTGCGAGCATTGCATCCCATTCCCCAGACTGGCCGTCGGCTCTCTTGACCTGAACATGATGGCTGCGTAGAAATACACGCTGTCAGGCTCCGGTCAGGAGAACAGACTGACTGCTCCCTTAATCATGTAGCCTCCTGCTCTTCCTGGGATTTCCGGTCCAGTAGGCGGTCCTGTTAGTGACTGACAGCTTTCCTTGTATAAGTGTGCATAGAGATCGCTGTCAGTCACTGATAGGACCGTCCACTGGACCACGAAAGAGCAGAGGATTATATGATGAAAACTACGTATCAGTCTACTCCGCTGACCCTGCTCTACTATATGCTGCCTGCAGATTGGACTGCATTTTCAAGAGGACAGGTTTCCTTTGAAAGAATAAAAAAATCCCTCGAGCGTCCAAATATTATGACTTGGGCCACAGTCATACAAGTGATTATTCTCTCTTCTGAAGAATCGAATCAATGATAATGACACTCTGATCCGCGTGTCATTTTACTGTGATCCGATTCTCTCAGCTGACAGACTCGTATCGCAGGAGCGGAGAAGACAGAGATCTTAATTTCTCCATTGTCCTTGTGCACGTAAATGGGACTGTACTCGGATGACATCCGAGTGCAGTCCGGTTGTTTTACCTGCACCCATAGACTTGAATGGATGCTCATGATCCTATTTGCAGATCCAAATCGCAGCCTGTTGAGATTTTTTTTTTTTTTTTAATATTATTATTTTTTTGCACAGACTGATTCGGAGCTACACGGCCCCATGGTATAAGATTGCTCTGAGTGCTCTCCGATAAAACATCGGACAGGACTCATCCTAGTTAAGCACTCATATGAGCGAACCCTTACTATGAAATACTGCAGCTTTTCAGCAAACACAACGTAACTTTAAAAAGATTCGGGCACAAAGGGAGTTGTCTGCTGCACTTCACCTCTTTTTTTTTTTTTTTTTTCCACGAACTGATTGAGCGATCATTCACTGTTTCTAAGCCCCTGGCCTAAAGTATTTTGATGCACTGGCACTGTGAGGATTCTCTGTTGCTGGTGCCAGGAGTGGGTGAGTGATTTGTATACTTTCGGCCACATTCCAACTAGATGTGTCCGGGAGCCAAGGCTGCACACTCTAGTCAGCACATGACTGCATGCCTGCAGATCACATACCGTACTTGCAGGCACCGGAGAATCTGCACAGTGCGTGCGATGTGAGGATTCACAAGTCTGCAGTAACATAGAGTGACTTGCAGCCGAAGGCCGGACCACCCCTATAAATGATAAATACATTACACTAGTAATCGTTTCATAGTTTATTTCTTGCTTTTACATGACACACGGGGAAGAGCAGGTTTCCTCTCGTCCGCTGCATATGTCGACTGTCACATCTGTTGAACTGCAGATTATACATTTTAATCAGAAGCTTAAATCTCTGTATTGGTGACCTGCCACCTCCTGAAATCCTGTGATTCAGACCGGATAATAAACTGCAGTAACACATCATTCTGCAGCCGCTTGTGTCGTATTTGATTCTGTTGATGTGCAATAAAACATTTTATTATGGTCGTAGCTTAGCCAGAAAATCTATGTAAATACTATAAAGTTAAAAAAAGATAAAAGTATTCTGGGTGTGATAAAATTATTCTGATTGGCCAATAGGACTGTTTCCAATCTTTCGAGCCCAGAGGCCCCTTCATCAGGCCAATTTACAAATGAATGACTGCGACAAATATGTTACGGCAAGACATTTGTACATGGGCTGGATGGGTTCAGGTTTAGCTTTGCCAGAAGGGCAAATCACCCCATCCACGCAATGTACCTGTCTGGCTGTAATGTCTTTTATACTCTTCCAGACATAGGGTGTACTATTACTTTCCCTGTCGGGTCCTCATTTATGGATCAGGCTCAGAAGCTGTGTTACACAGCCGGCATCTGCCTGTAACGGCACGGTCAGCGTTGGCTTCCATCGATGCTATTTAACTATATAAATGCATCTGTCAATCACTGACCACAGACCATTGAAATGATGCGATTGAGCGAGGTCAAGCCCACTAGACGGGAGAATGTACTGTATAGCACCTGGGTCAGAAACCGGCGAATCCCCGCAGCGCACAGTGTGGGCTCTGGGGGATTCATAAGTCTGCAGTCACACAGAGTGACTTCAGACTTATCGATTTGGACTGGGCAACCCCTTAAAATCACTAACATGCTATATACGCTTCTGTATCGGCATGCTGTATATTAGCTGGGTAAGTTAAAGGGCAAATCATAAAATTCCCATCCTATCCCTGAATTATTCACTCAAAGGAAAAATATTTTAAGCTGTAATTTTTGCATGTAACACTAGAATACAACATTTATCTTTTTTTTTTGTGCATTTGGCTACCACTTTCATTTATGCGTTATACAATAATTGCATTATAGTTGCTGCATTTGTAAGCGTCTGAGTGGTTGTTCAGGACTAGAGTATTTTTCATCTATCTATAATATAGAATCTATGTATAATATAGAATATCACTACATGGAGACAAAGGGGATAAGAACAACTTGAATCACAGAAGATGTCACCTATAAGGTACCTGGATGTAAACCAGTGGTTCCTCTATGGTCCAAACCAGTGGTTCCTGTATGGTCCACAGTCTGATGATGGCTGGTAACAACTCCCAGCATCTCCTACCATTGTTAAGGACACACTGGTAATTGTAGGTTCAAGCAGTACAATCATATATGGGGCTGACCTGACATTACACTTGATTGCTGTACTAAGCTTGGCGTTGTATACCTTTACTGTGCTTGGTTCTGGCTCTGCATTCATGTACTGATGGTGGTTCTTGCTCTGCATTCATGTACTGATGGTGGTTCTTGCGCCGCATTCATGTCTGATGGTGGTTCTTGCTCTGCATTCATGTACTGATGGTGGTTCTTGCGCTGCATTCATGTACTGATGGTGGTTCTTGCCTGCATTCATGTACTGATGGTGGTTCTTGCGCTGCATTCATGTACTGATGGTGGTTCTTGCGCTGCATTCATGTACTGATGGTGGTTCTTGCTCTGCATTCATGTACTGATGGTGGTTCTTGCTCTGCATTCATGTACTGATGGTGGTTCTTGCTCTGCATTCATGTACTGATGGTGGTTCTTGCTCTGCATTCATGTACTGATGGTGGTTCTTGCGCTGCATTCATGTACTGATGGTGGTTCTTGCGCTGCATTCATGTACTGATGGTGGTTCTTGCGCTGCATTCATGTACTGATGGTGGTTCTTGCTCTGCATTCATGTACTGATGGTGGTTCTTGCGCTGCATTCATGTACTGATGGTGGTTCTTGCGCTGCATTCATGTACTGATGGTGGTTCTTGCTCTGCATTCATGTACTGATGGTGGTTCTTGCGCTGCATTCATGTACTGATGGTGGTTCTTGCTCTGCATTCATGTACTGATGGTGGTTCTCTGCATTCAGACTGTGGTTCTGCCATTACATGTACTGACGGTGGTTCTTGCGCGCATACATGTACTGACGGTGGTTTTGCGCGCATCATGTACTGATGGTGGTTCTGATCTTGTACACATGGCTATGTTAAAACTTAAAAATCCCAATCTGTAGAGATGTTGCATTATGAGGAGGATTTGGCAGTTTCTGCTGCAAAAACTCAGTTTATGTATCTGTGTAGGTACCCCTTTAAATTTTTTTGCGGCTTTTGGGATTGGTTCAGTACGGCAATGTGGCCCTTGGACAAAAAAATGTTATGCACCCCTGATATAGATTATCAATATCAGATAGTGATGACCGACACTCACAACAAACATCTATCTGCTGGAACACCACAGCGCCGTACGTTGTCTAGTGGCCAAACTTAAGTACTGCATCTTATCTGCCATTTACTCTTTTTTTTTTTTACCATACATAGAGTTTAATGACAGCACGGAAACTCTTAAAACGAAGATGTCTGAATTAAGGCTGTTCTGTGACATCTTGGTCCAGCAAGTGAATAAGACGAAAGACGCATCTAGTACTGGTACATCTGAATCTCAGGTAGGTGAATGTGGATCGAGCTTATTTTATTTGCTCCTGAAAACTGAGTAGAGGAAGTTTACTGTCTGACTCATGATGGGGCAGCGGTGAATGTGTGCTGCTAATAAGTAACTGCTGCTGTAAAACTCATAAACCGTCTCCATGTGAAGAGAACAGATCATTCATCAGTTGCCATGAAGCTCCTCGTTCCTTGTCTTAAAGAGGTTCTGCATCAGCTTGAGTAATTAAAGCATAATTAAATTATTGTAAGAGATAATCACTAATAATGACAAGGCACCTTGAGTGTTCCTGTATCTTCTGACTACTTCATTGCTCATGTTTAAAGTCTTTTTTTAAGTGCCTTATGACACTCGAAGACCTCATGCGATATAATGACATTGTGGTAGACACATCTTTATGAAGAACCCCTCTGTAATGGGAGCTGTGCTTTTGCTGTTCTGTTAGGATGAACTTGATATGGGAGCTCTTTTGAAGTCGACATGCAATACGTTCCTGAAAACCCTGGAGGAGTGTATGCAGATTGCAAATACCACCTTCACGCCTCGCCCGATGTACGCCACTCCCCAGGATCTCCACATCTCTCTGCCCTCCGACCCAACAAGGTACTAACAGCTAACACACCCGCATTAGAGATATGCTGCGCGGATGACGTCTTGTGAAGTTCTCCAAAGGCAAGGTCATCAGCGTCCCCCTGTGTACATTGCTATAGTGTGTGACTGCACTTCATTCCTCTGTGCATAGAAAAACCTTAAAGCACCACACCAGAGGTGTTTTTTTTTGATTGTTTCTTTCCCTGACGCTCCGGTAAGATCTAAGACGGCGACTGGTAAGTTTTTTTTTGCTTGGCGGAAATGCATTAGTGATTCTACTCGGAGATGAAATTTAAAATAAAAAAAAAAGCAGAATAGGGAATCTAAAGGGAATCTGTCAGCAGGTTTTTTGCTATGTAATCTGACAGCAGCATGACGTAGGGACAGAAACTCTAATTTCAGCATGTATCACTTAGTTTACTGGGTGCAGCAGTTGGATAGGATCCCAGTTTTCTCTGCTGCAGACCTATGCCGAGCATGTATAACCTGCCCACACCACGATTGTCAGCTTTCTGTGTACAATGTATAGTGACAGAAAGCTG
>JARQOD010000006.1:66094676-66105016 GCA_033576555.1 Oophaga sylvatica | reverse complement strand
ATTTGCCCACAAAATCCCTGAAAAATGTCATTCATTGAAGGACTGGAAGACGGAAGGAGCATTAGTGAGCCCAAAGGGCATCACCAGGTACTCAAAATGCCCTTCAGGGGTATTGAATGCCGTCTTCCATTCATCCCCGTGCTTAATGCGAATAAGGTTATATGCCCCCTGATGTCAAGCTTGGTAAAACAAGTAGCGTTTTTCACCCTGGAAAACAGGTCAGAAATCAAGGGTAACGGGTATTGATATTTCACAGTAATATTGTTCAAGAGCGATAATCAATACACGGCCTTAATGAACCATCCTTTTTGCCACAAAGAAAAAACCGGCACCTAAGGGTGAAGAGGATGGTCTGATATGACCCTTCTCCAATGACTCCTTGATATAAGACCGCATAGCGTCATGTTCAGGTACAGACAAGTTAAAAAGGCGACCTTTAGGGAATTTACTACCCGGCACTAAATTCAATAGGCGCAGTCATAGCTCCTAATGGGGGGCAAGGATGCAGATTTACTTTCGCTAAACACATCAGAAAAATCAATCAAAAAGTCAGGAACATCCTGAGCCTGGGGGAGGAGCAGAAAAAAAACAGGAGTGTTGGTATTAACACATTGGCAGCCCCAACTGGTTACAGACACAGATTTCCAATCCAAAACAGGATTATGAGACTGTAACCAAGGAAACCCAGCACGATAATGTCATGCAGATTATACAGAACCAAAAATTTGCAGCACTGCTGGTGATCAGGTTCAACCCTCATTATCACCTGAGTAGAAAACTGGGGTTTATTCTCAGCCAAAGGGGTAGAATCGATCCCCAGTAGGGGAATAGACTTCTGTAGGGGTATCAAGGGAAATCCACAACGTTTAGCAAAATCATAATCCATCAGGTTAATAGCTGCTCCAGAATCAACGAAAGCCTGAGCAGAAAATGAGGACAGAGAGCATATCAGAGTGACAGTTAATAAAAACTTAGTCTGAACACTACCCAAGACAACTGAGCGTGCAAAACGTCTTCCCCGCTTAGGGCAGACTGAAATAGCATGAGAGGCATCACCACAGTAGAAACATAACCCATTGCGCTTTCGAAACTCATGACGCTGTGCCCCAGACACCACTCTATCACACTGCATGGATTCAGAAGCTGGTTCACAAGGCAACACCATTCCACGCATACTTCTCCGCTCACGCAAACGTCTGTCAATTTGAATCGCTAATGACATAGAATCATTGAGACCAGAGGGGACAGGGAATCCCACAATAACATCCTTTACATTATCTGACAGACCCTTCCGGAAAAGGGCTGCCAAAGCGTCGTCATTCCATTTGGTCAGGACTGCCCACCTACGGAATCTCTGACAGTATAACTCAGCGTCATCAAGCCCCTGATTTAATGCCAACAAGGCTTTCTCAGCTTGATCAGTGACATTAGGCTCATCGTACAATAACCCCAAGGCCTGAAAAAATGCATCAACATCACTCAAAACAGGATCCCCAGGTATCAGGAAAAAGCCCAATCCTGAGGATCGCCGCGCAGGAGAGAGATGATAATTTGAACCTGCTGCGCTGCGTTCCCTGAGGACTTAGATTTTAAGGCAAAAAACAATTTACAATTATTTTTGAAATTCTGAAACTTAGCTCGATCCCCTAAAAACAAATCTGGCATGGGAATCCTAGGTTCCACAACAGGCAACCCAGCAAGATAGATAGCAATACTCCGAACCTCAGTGGCAAGCTGATCCACACGGCCAGACAACTGTGCAAACTCCATTGAGAGAAAAGATCCTCCCCAGCACCCAGAGATACAGAGGGAAAAAAAAAAATGCAACAAACAGAAAAATATCTCTGATAACTCTGACAATATTTTTTCCCTTCTGTGAGTACCATACAATTTTCAATTTTTGGGCCGGTGATACTGTTATGTTTCGGTAGCTGAGGAGTGCAGGCAAAAAAGGCAATACACCAGAGCAGTTGGAATCTATGAGATTGCAGTACCCTGACTAACCACCACAACTAGAGGCAGCCGTGGAGCGTTCCTACGTTGGTCCTAGACGCCTCGTCACAGCCTGAGAAACTAACTACACCTAAAGATAGATATAGGAAAGCTATCTGCCCCGGAGCAGAACCCCAAAGATAATAGAAAGCCCTCAAACATGTAATGGCGGTTAGACAAGATGAAATACTGACACAGAAAGAAAATAGTATGAGCAAACGCTGGGGCCCAAACTAACTAAATAGAAAAGGATAGAAAGGGTACTTACTGCAATCCCAGAAAACCCTGAAAAGCACCAACTCTACTAATTTCAAAAACACCTGAGATCACACGACCTCTTCCACCTAAATTAGTTCTCTGGTGTAACAAAATCAAAACAGCAGCCACTGAAAAAACTGGAAAAAGCAAAAGTACAAACATCAGTGGCTGAACAAAACTGAGAGGGCAGAAGCCCCCGGAGGGGACCCTGAAGGCCCCCACAGAAGTGCAGGACAAAATGCAAAAATATAGCACAAACACAAAAGAAGAAAATGTCTTATCTGTTAGCAGGAGATGCAGACACGACACAGCAGGCTACAAGGGAAACTGGAATAATGGATTCAGACCAGAACAATTGATCACCGGCAACCCTGATGGGAAGGTGACTCCCTTATATAAGACCAGTCAGTAACACCTGATTCCCAGTCCTCACAATCTTCACTGGACAGACTAGCACCGCTTGTAACCACCAGAGGGAGCCTCTGCTCAGAACTCATCTAAACCCATTCACAACAGTTCCCCATGCCATTTGCTGCAACACAACCTCAAATGCATAAGGCTTGTTTAAATGTTCTTTTGCATACTTCTGAAGCTGAATTTTATGGTGAGGACACAGGAGAGGTTTTCTTCTGATGACTCTTCCATTAAGGCCATTGTAGAGACATAGGGTCAGTGGGTGCTCTTGTGTGCTGGCCCGGCTGTGTTTAGAAAGACTGCATGGACCAGGGCTCATACCACTGAACACCCACTCTCTCTACCTGAAGAACGCTACTAGGACAAAATAGGGTGACGGTAAAACCATGTGGCAATAATTTATTGATCCACCAACACACAAAAGCATATAGAACAGTCCCAGCAAATACTCAAGATTGTGCAAATTAGAGAGTCTCACCCTTAAGCTGACTCGCCGGGATTAGAGCTGCTTCCAGGTCCAACTACCCCCACCAGTGGCTTCCCACTTTTGGCAGAGAGGAGGTAACGACAAGCTTAGGCAGCTAACCGAAAGCAGTGAGGTATGTGGCCAGGTG
This sequence comes from Oophaga sylvatica, assembly GCA_033576555.1. NCBI lineage: Eukaryota > Metazoa > Chordata > Amphibia > Anura > Dendrobatidae > Oophaga > Oophaga sylvatica. The sequence continues at coordinate 66,101,738 of JARQOD010000006.1, read as the reverse complement.
AACCTGGATTCTTTAAGATGTCTCTGGGGTTTCAGTGATGGTCAATGAAGCAGTCCTGTGTTCATCCAACTGGGGCCATGGTCCCCTAAGCTGACATCCTGTAAAGTCTCTTGGAACAGAGGAAAAAGTTTCCTTATATAGTTCACAATTGTCCTTCAACCAGCATCCAGAGGTCAAGAGAAAGATGTGAATGAGGTTAACTCGCATTGCTCGATTATGTAATCTACAGTATTTGCATAGTTTTTCCTCCTCTGCTTTGCAAACTGACTGGCCTGGACAATGTGTAATCAACATATCAGCAACCATCATTGTTCAATGACACTGTATCACTGTCTTGCAAAGATCGCAGACAATAAGTTGTAGGAGCTGACATAAGATGCAAAATATTAACCATTCATCCATTTAGAAATATCAGTTTAACCTACAAGAAGAGTCAACACTTCAGACAACAGTTTATGATTCTGGGCCTAATGAATTCATGTCTGGCATAATTAAGAAGAAATGCTGTGTCATCACAACCATATTTGTGCGTGTGTCTCTAAACAGTAGAACAATGTACCACAACTCCCAACTCTGCTAAATCTTTCTAAAGGTGTTTTGCAGTATAGCTGGAGTTCTCATTTGCCTCTATGGAAATCATACAAGCAGCTCTCACTGAAATTTTGCTTGGTCTTCCAGACCTTATCTTGACCTCTACTTTTCCTAACTGCCATTTCTTAATTACATTTTGAACTGAGGAAAAGGAAACTGGTGGCCGAGTTCCATGGAACGAGCTGTACACTATGTAAGATAAAAACTCTCATATCATGAGAACCAGAGCAGATATAAAAAAAGTTAATTTCATGCTGTCTTAGGCTGGTTTCACACTTGCGTTGGGCAGAGCTGCAGAGGGCTGCGTACTTCCTCTATTAAGCCCCGCCCACTGCCGCACCTCTTCCATTCAGCTCTGCCTACGTCTTCATGCATCCTGCGTACCTATCTTTAACATTGGGTACGCAGGCCATGCGGATGTATGCGGATGCATCCGCATGTGTCGTTTTGATGCTGCGCTGAACTGCGTCGAACGCAACATGTTGCATTTTGTTGCAGACGGCAGGTGCGTCATACTCCTTTAATTCAAAATCTCATCTCAGTATAGGAAACAATAGAAAATTGGAAACAGAAATGGAATATAACTAAAAGCTATAGCAGAGTTGGAAACCACAAAGTATTTTTTCAGAGAACACATGTAAGCAAGAGATTCTATTAGAGAAGCTCCGCTTTAAAGAAAACACCCAGAACAACCACAGGGAACAATGATCTTGTTATGTGTTAATTGATACCTAAAGCAAGATCTTCTCAAATGAAATAAGATAAACAGACACTCAGTGTATTTTACTATATCATTTTAATGAAAAGTAAATACACTGTAAGAAATGTGTGAAGATTTAAGGTACTGCCACACTTAACGATCCCGCTAGCGATCACGATAACGACGCATACTAATGCGATCGCTAGCGGGATCGTTTCAATATCGCTAGTAGCTGCCTAATTTAGCGATGTCGTTAAGGACGCTATCGCGGTTAGCGATCTCCTTAACGACTTTGGCAGTACAAAAACACCGCACATCGCTCACAAAAAGGTGCCACACTCAGCGATATATGCTCACCAGCGGGACGCCAACGATCAAAATAGGGTCCGGAACGATGAGAACGATGAACGAGATCACAGCAGGATCACAGCAGGGGCCACGTCGTTGCTACATGCCACACACAACAACGTCACTAACGAGATCGCTAAATAGTGGCGTTTTTTAGCGATCTCGTTAGCGTTCTTGTTTAGTGTGGCATACCCTTAAGTGTCAAATAATATATTGTGCTGTGAAAAAGTTTTAGGCAGGTATGGAAAAATGTTGAAATCTGAGAATGCTTTGAAACATAGAAGTTTTAATAGTTTATTTTTTATTAACAAAATGGATAGTGAATGAACATATCTAAATCAAATCAATTTAGTGTGACAATTCTTTGTTTTGAAAACAACATCAAAGCATCAATTCTACAACACTTGTACAAAGTCACTGAAGGAACTTACTGTAGCAGGAGGTTGTTCTAAACATCTAGGAGAACTACACACAGATCTTATGCCAATCCTTTGTCTCTTCTCTTCTTGGTGTTTTCTTAATGTTTTCTTGTATTCATTTACTTTGCATTTTGTTAATTGATAAAAACAAACTATTATTATGTCTATTTTTCAAAGCATTCTTACTTTGCAGCATTTTTCCACACCAGCCTAAAACATTTGCACACAACTGTTTATGAAAACAAAGTAGTATGCACTCTTTGCATGCAGATATATCCATATCCTATTCATAAAGTGAAGTGTAAAATTAGTTTCATAAAATATGATACAAATTGTCAGGTTAAGTTTCACGTATTCAGATATAAATAATCACAGTCACAGGTGTAACAAATAATCATGAGCTTTCATAGCAAAATGCCAATCCTATATTACCATATTTGTCCGCTATTATTGACTTTGCATTATTGCAGACACTGGCTTTGTCACACAGCCAGGATCTGCCTCTAACTGCAGCATGTGGAGCTGAGCTCTGCTCACTGCTCTTAACCACTTAAAGGGAATCTGTCACCCCATTTTAGCCATATCAGCTAAAGATATGACTGAATAGTGCGTCCCATAAGCAAGCTATCGGTATGTAGCTGATATCCAGATACCCCCGTTTTGATAGCAAAATACCTTTGTAAAGTGCGGATTCTTTTCTGTAAATCAGGGCGGTCCGGTCCGGAGGGCGGCGTTTTCTCTCCTCTCCCCCTCTCCGCTCCTTGGCATCACTTGCGTATGGCCGTCTGTGAATCCCACAGACGGCGTTCGGCTTCCCGCGATTGCGCATTTCAAATTCAGCCCCGCGCATGCGCAGTGTGCTTTGCCCAACAGTGGGCAAAACATAAAATCATTACAGCGCATGCGCAACTATTGTCATTCACTTTCCTTGCCCCGGAAGTCGTCCAAGGCAAGCAGTCATTTCCGGGGCTAGGAAAGAGTTGCGCATGCGCTGTAATGATTTTATGCTTTGCCCACTGTTGGGCAAAGCACCCTGCGCATGCGTGGGGGGAATTTGAAAAGCGCATTTGCGGGAAGCAGAACGCCTTCTGTGCGATTCACAGACGGCCTACGCAAGAGACCGAGGAGCGGGGGGGGAAGAGAGAGAACGCCGCCCTCCGGACCGGACCGCCCTGATTTACAGAAAAGAATCTGCACTTTACAAAGGTATTTTGCTATCAAAACGAGGGTATCTGGACATAAGCTACATACCGATAGGTTGCTTATGGGACGCACTATTCAGTCATATCTTTAGCTGATATGGCTAAAATGGAGTGACAGATTCCCTTTAAATGATGCTTTTAGGCAAATCATGATATGTACTTGATCATATGCAGTCATACCCATTGTCGTGTACACTAGTTTTTTTTGCAGTGGTTTTTGTGATATGTGTGTTATCCCCTTTTTTGCTCCCCTACACCTTATTTGCAATTGTACAACTAATAAATCGAGTAATTATTTATATGATTGGACCGCAGTATCGTTTCTTTTCCTTTTTTCTTGCCTCCATGTTATATGACGATAGGTACTTATTAGTCCGCATTACATCTACATAGCCCCAGGTTGTGTATAAAGTTATTAGCAATTAGCATTTACTAGCCATGTGTTTGGGTCCTAAGAGCTTCATGAACCAAAAATGCATCCAGCACACTGAAACACATACCTTTTTTCATGTATGAGATTAAAAAAAACTTGTGTGAAACCGTCCTAACACTGTAAAGAGCATGGGATAAATGGCGCTTAATGATAAATAATAATAACACTGGGTGCACATTAGCTGACTACATCTAATAGACAAATAATAAGATTAGGATGGAGTCAAGCAGGACAGAATAAGTTTAGGGTTGTAATAATTAGTACAGTAAAGATGTGTATCTTTGTACCGTGTTAGGCCTCTTTCACACATCCGGCGGGCGCCTTGCGGCGCCCCCGGCATTTTGCCGCAGCGCCGCATCAGAAAACCTGATGCGCCGCATGCGGCTTTTTTCGCATTGACATGCATTAGCGCCGGATGGCGCCTCATGTCAATGCGTTGCATGCGGTTTTGTCCGGATGCGGCGCAAATGTACATTGCGGCGGCCGGACAAAACGCTGCATGTAACGTTTTTTGTTTTTGCCGGATGGTTTCTGATGTCTCCAAGCATCAGAAACCATCCGGCAAAAAAACCGCATGCGGCCGCCGGCGGTGCATCAGGTTTTCTGAAGCGGCGCTGCGGCAAAATGCCGGGGCGCCGTGAGGCGCCCGCCGGAAGTGTGAAAGAGGCTTTAGCCAGTAGATAGAAAAATATTTAGAGTTGAGAGTCCTCAGTGGTTGATACCTTTTAATGGCTAACTGAAAAGATGGTAACAACTTCAGATGTTGTATTAGATTTATGCCTGATGAAGACACCTGGGTAATCTCGAAAGCTTGCAATTTGTTACCATCTTTTCAGTTAGCCATTAAAAGGTAATAATTAGTAAACATTTATGTCTTTTGTGCTTTAGCTCCCTCTTATGGAAACCATGAAAACTGCAAATGATTTCATACCTGCAATACTTACAGAACTGAGAGTATTTAGTAATGCATCATTGGACTATGGTAATTTGTGACTGATTATTTATGTCAGTAACCTCCTCAGTATGATTGCTCCCACAGCGCCCCCCATCACACACAGTATAATTTCATAGTTTCATAGTTTTTAAGGTTGAAGGTAGACATAAGTCCATCGAGTTCAACCTATAATCTAACATGCTGATCCAGAATAAGGCAAACTCCTAAGAGGCTAAGATATCGCTTAATATTAGGGAAAAAGTTAATTCCCAACTCCACATATGGCAATGCCCTCACACACAGTATAATACACCACAGTCACCCACAAACGGTATAATGCTCTTACAGTCCTTCTAGTCACAGTATGAAGGCCCCAGAGCCCCTCTATACACAATATGATAGCTTCACATCCCTTTATACACAGTATGATGGCCTCACAGCCTCTCTATAGACAGTATGATGGCCCCACAACCCCTCCATACATAGTTTGATTGCCCCGCAACTCTTCCATACATAGTTTGCCCCACAACCCTTACATAGATAGTATGATGGCGCCACAACCCTCCATAAATAGAATGATGGCGTCACAACCCCTCCATACATAGTATGATGGCCCTCAACCCTCCATACATAGTTTGATTGCCCCGCAACTCTTCCATACATAGTTTGCCCCACAACCCTTACATAGATAGTATGATGGCGCCACAACCCTCCATAAATAGAATGATGGCGTCACAACCCTCCATACATAGTATGATGGCCCCTCAACCCCTCCATATATAGTATGATTGCCCCACAACTCCTCCATACATAGTGTGCCCACAATCCCTCCATACATAGTATGATGGCCCCACAACTCCTCCATACATAGTTTGATTGCCCCGCAACTCTTCACATACATAGTTTGCCCACAACCCTTACATAGATAGTATGATGGCGCCACAACCCCTCCATAAATAGAATGATGGCGTCACAACCCCTCCATACATAGTATGATGGCCCCTCAACCCCTCCATATATAGTATGATTGCCCCACAACTCCTCCATACATAGTTTTCCCACAACCCCTCCATCCATAGTATGATGGCCCCACAACACCTTTATACACAGTATGATGGCCCCACAACCCCTTTATACATAGTATGATGGCCCCACAACCCCTCATACATAGTATGATGGCCCCAGAACCCATACATACATAGTATGATGGCCCCACAACCCCTCCATAATAGTATAATGGCCCCACAACCCCTGCATACATAGTATGATGGCCCCACAAACCATCCATACATAGTATGATGGCCCCACAACCCTTTTATACATAGTATGATGGCCCCACAACCATTTTATACATAGTATGATGGCCCAACAGCCCCTAAATATGCAGCTTGATGGGCCTACAAGCCCCCTATATACATGATGAGGCCTTCACGATTACTGACAAAATAATAGTAAAGAAAAAAATAACTACTCACATAGCCATGCTCCTCCAATGTACTGCTCCCCTCACTGCAGCTTGCAGTCTGAGGCTCCATGCAGCAGGCGTGATTTAGTGATATCAATTTATCAAGCCTCAGGTGCTCAGATTTAATGATGGTGGCAAGTGTGCTAAAATTGTTATGTGACTAAAGTTTATGCATATTATAAAGTAAAATATTTTATCCCTATGGCTGGTCTAGGTGTATCAAGCCCCTGTAAAGTTAAACTGCAAGGCTGTCCCCAGGGAGTATAGGCGGGCTGTCCTACAGGGAGAACCAGTGGGAGAGCTATGATGGCCTCACAGCCTCCCTATAGACAGTATGATGGTCCCACAACCCCTCCATATATTATGATGACCCCACAACCCCTCCATACATAGCATGATGGCCCCACAACCCCTCCATACATAGTATGATTGCCCCACAACTCCTCCATACATAGTTTGCCCACAACCTCGCCATCCATAGTATGATGGCCCCACAACACCTTTATACACAGTATGATGGCCCCGCAACCCCTCCTGTTATATTTAGGTAGCTGAGGAGGCAGGAGCAAAAAACCGCATAGGCAGCCGAACACCAGAGAGGTTGGAAACTAATAGGTTGCAGACCCCTAAACTAACCGCACAACTAGAAGTAGCCGTGGGACGTTCCTACGGTGCCCTAGACGCCTCGTTACAGCCGGAGAGATAGCTATCCCTGAAGATGGAAAGAGGAAAGCTAACTGCAAGAGTAGACCCCAAAAGAATAGGAAGCCCCCAGACATATAATTGCGGTTAGACAAGATGAAAATACGAACACAGACAGAAAATAGATTGAGTAAACGCTGGAGCCCAAAATTGTCCGTCCGCACATTGATCAGCTGTATGAGCGCTATATATATTTGCTTGACACAACAAACATGTGCACTGCCCCTTGAGAAAGCCCACGCGAAACGCGCGTCGGGGTAGCACGATC
>JARQOD010000006.1:66017575-66094576 GCA_033576555.1 Oophaga sylvatica | reverse complement strand
CAGTCTTAACCGATCTGGAACTATCAGTCTCCCTGAAAGTCCCACAGGGGCGTCCCCCTGAGCCCCCAATACCTCCCCCTCAAGCTCAGAGCATACAGCTGACACTACAACTCCCTCCTGAGGAATAGGAACCGGATCATCCGTCCTCCCGGCCCCTGGGAAAGTACGAGATAAGGCATCAGGGAGCAACTTTATTGAGCAGTCATATGCGCGATGAGGAGGTAACTCTTTACACCCCTCCTCTGAGAACATCTCCCCAAAGTCCTCCAGAAAAGGAGACAAAGTCCTAGGCACAACCGCACCGATGACCGTGCTCATGCAGTTATTCCTGCAAAATTCACCCCACTGGCTTATCTTTCCGGATTGCCAATCAATCACTGGGTTATATTTAGCCAACCAAGGAAGTCCCAACACAATAGGAGTAGGTAGACCCTCCAACACATAACAAGACAATTGCTCTTTATGTATTGCCCCTACTCGAAAATCTATGTTATGAACAGCTTGTACCAAGCAACCTTGACCGAGAGGTCTAGAATTAATAGAGACTATAGGGACCGGTTTGGCCAAAACACTCAGTTGCATACCATGCACCTGGGCAAACCGAGCGTCCACCAGATTAGCCCCGGACCCACTATCAAGAAAAACAGAAATCCTCTCAGTTCTAGTACCAATCACCACCTCCGCAGGCACGAGAAACTGAGAGGGATTTGGGACGAAATACACACTCCCAGGTTAACTCCTTTGCTCAAAGAGGCCCGGGATGGACACCCCCCAACAAAATGTCCCTCTCTCCCGCAAAAGAAACACCTTCTAGTCTTGCGGTGCACCGCCGGTTCCCTCCTACAAAAAGATGTCCCTCCCAACTGCATGGGTTCCTCAGAACAGACCAGGGAACCTCAGTATAAGGGACTTTAGTAGTAGGTGGAGTCATCACGGGAGGCGGAGTTACCTCGCGTCTTCCCCGAATTCGTCTATCAATGCGAATAGCGAGGGCCATAGCAGCCTCCAGTGATGGAGGAGAATCATACTGAGCCAACACATCTTTTAATTTGTCAGACAACCCTTGACAAAACTGGCTCCTAAGAGCTGGGTCATTCCACTGAGTATCTGTTGCCCATCTACGGAACTCAGAAGAATATTCCTCCGCTGGATGATTTCCTTGCCGTATTTTACGTAACTTTGTTTCAGCAAGGGAAACTCGATCCGGATCATCATATACCAGACCCAGGGCAGTAAAAAATCGATCCACTGACTGGAGATCTGGGGAGCCTGGAGGAATAGAGAACGCCCAAGATTGAGGGTCCCCTTGTAAGAGCGAGATAACAATTCCCACCCTCTGCTCTTCACTCCCAGATGACCGAGGCCGCAGCCGAAAGTACAATTTACATGCCTCCCGGAAAGTAAAAAATTTGTCCCGCCCACCAGTGAACCTGTCCGGAAGAGCAACCTTAGGTTCAGATCTGGTTTGCTCCGGGGGGGACAGAACCTTGGACTTAATGTCTGCCAACTCCATGGACAACCCCTGCAACTGCCGGGCCAGCTGGGCTACTGGATCCATGACAGCTGGGGAGAATCTTTAGTATGGGCCGGTGAAAATGTCACGCTGTATAGCATATATATATATGTGATGACAGTAATCTATATCAAAAGGGCAACATACTATATAACATGCGCATAGATATATGATAACATAGAATTACCTGACAGAATGTCCAGTGGGTCAATACGGAATCCGTTATACGCTGTCTCTGGCTAGAGGGTGACCGGGGTCTATGCTGACCCTAAACTGGGGTCCTAACTAATCCCTCTACCTGGAGGTACTGTTAAAGGTACAGAGGTCCAGGCCACCAGCGTAAACCCTGTCTCCTATCAATCCCTGCCAACTGTAATCTAGTCCTAAGAAGGACCCTGATTACCACCAAAGGGAATGAACAGGTAACGGTTAATGAACAGAAAGACATACAAGAAAGACAAGAAATAAAGTAAATAAAGTCTTACATACAACACTCACACACAGTAGGAACACCTAAGGTCTCAGAGATAAACTATAAGCTATAAGAGTAAAAACAACTAAGGAGCTCTTAGCTTAAGTATTCTCAGAACCGATCCAGTCTGCTAGACTACATGAAGGCTTTCACCGGCATCTAACACCCAGACTGGCAGGGATATAAAGGAAGCTAATTAGAACATAATCAAAAGCAGCCGGGCGAGGCTGGACCTAGTCTTAGCAAAGAGCTAGGTAAAATTAACTCTCTCATTACCAAACACAAAGTAACAGCAACTCAGCTGCGAGAAGTCAGAATGTGCAATCGCGACGATCCTCGTGGCGATGCACCCATGACACTAGTATTATATACATACAGATATATATATATATATATATATATATATATATATTAGATTTATTTTTATGTTTGATGCTTGTAAAATACAGTCTGACTGTTTGATGCTAGAATTTACCTAAATATCTGCATTAAAACTAATTTAATGTACAAATTCCATTGACATGGGCGCAGTGATTCTATTGACATGAATGCAGTGATTTTGTTTTCACTCTTACGTCTCTACGGCTGGCAATGACAGGTGTGTTACGCTGCTTTTCTGTATATTCAGCTGCTCCATATGACAAGACACATAATCAACAGCTGTCAATGTAACTCTGTAGCGAACTGCAAACATTTATGTTGGCCAGTAGATTCTAAAAAAACCCTAACAAGTTTTACCCCTTGGTGACCACCAATCATCCAGAATAATCGCTGCGCGGGTGTCCATTATGTATCATCTAAGAGACTGTCTATCTCCAACAGTTTGAAACAATAATCAAATAGCACAGTTTATGCAATAGGGCTGAGAGCATGTTAAAAGGAATCTGTCACCCTAAATTGGCGGGATATTTAAATGATGGCAGTCAGGTCAGATGGGCGGTGTTTTGGTACTTGCCTTAACGTGTTGTTCGCCGCTGTCTCCATTATTTCGGGGAATTGTAGTCGTTGCCCTCCATATAACGCACCTGCGCATTGCAATCTGCGGGCAAAGCATACTGCGCGTGCGCAATTCAAGATTGCAATGCGCAGGTGCGTTATATGGAGGGCAACGACTACAATTCCCCGAAATAATGGAGACAGCGGCGAACAACATGTTAAGACAAGTACCCAAAACACCGCCCATCTGACCTGACTGCCATCATTTAAATATCCTGCCAATTTAGGGTGACAGATTCCCTTTAAAGTACTGCGCTCCCCACATGAAAGAGGGTACAATCAAGTAGTGGAGTACTCCTAAAAACGTTACAACACCAGAGAGAAAATGGAGTAAGCCATGAACCACCACATGGAGGGCTACAGCGGTCCAGACTTATTATGGGTAAGCAGATGTGATTTTATGGCAGCTCTTGCATTTGGTGCCACGGTGCACTCTATAGCTGAGATCTAGTAGGGTATGTTTCCACGATAAGGAAACACTCCGGATTTGCTGCGTGTTTGGCGCTGTGGCTTTGGCGCAGCGCCAAACACGCAGCGTCCAGATGTTACAGCATAGTGGAGGGGATTTCAAGAAATCCCGTCTCCACTATGCGTAAAAATACGCAGGCGGAAGACCTGCATTTCCGGACATGCGGCGCGTCTTTTTAGACCGCAGCATGTCCTAGCGTATTGCGGCGACGCTGCGTCTCCGCAACGGAAATAGCACAGGGCTATGCAGCCCTGCGTTCTTTCCGGATGTGTTCCGGAGGTGTCCGGAACACATCTGGAATGAGCGCGCGTCAGAAAGGGGGCGGGGCTTTGGGCGGTGCGGAATTTCCGCTCCATCCAAAGCGCTGTGGTTCCGGACCGTGGAACCACAGCCGTAATGTTCTGGGCAAATTCACTCTTCACTATTTAGGTGCTGCCCTCATAGGTCCTGGTGACTCTCTTGATTTTGGTTTGCCATGTCCAATTCGACCGCTATCCTCTCCTTGCCTGCTTCCATGTCTCCTCCACAGTTTTCTGATTTTTGTCATGTATTTTGTATTCAGTATATTTTTAATGTAAAGTTCCAATAAAATTTATCTGTTTACATACTATTTTCTGGTGGTTCATGGCTTACTCCATTTTCTCTTTGGTGTTGTATCTTCAACAGTTGTATACACAGTGCTTGGAGCGGAGTAATGAATAGGCAGACACCACTCCATTTTAAGAGGCATTTCAGTGGCTTGTTCCCGAGATTAGTGGGGGTCCCAAGAGTTTGAACTCCAGTGTTGTCACCAACTCTATAGATAATGTGCCAAAATGGAACAATCCCTTTAAGCAGCCATATACTTGATGGGATTGGGCAAATGTGACTTCAGTGTCTGTCCAGCTTTCGACAGAAGAGGTCATATTACCCAATATGAATATCCTGCATTGTTGCTAAGTATTAACCCCTTCATATGCATGTACAAATCACAGCTGTTGTTCATGAACTTGGTGTCTCCTGGAAAAGACATCAGATACTGCAGGAGGAATCGCGGGGCAAATGAGGTTGGTAGGTTTGCGGCCGATAGATCAGGACACTTCACAGAGTGACAAAGGAACGCCTGGCCTAGTGATTACTTAGTATTTAACGTAGTTCATTTTCTCAGGTAAGCTTGATTCATTATATCACATGTGGTATTTACCCCCTCAAAATAAATCAGAGCCCACTACAGGTTTGTATGTGAGGCCTAATATTGCAATGAGCTGGTGACATTATCCCCCTGACCAACCAGGCATGTGCAATCATGGTGAAGAGCTATTGGAATCAGATAGGTGAGATTATCACTGCAGCCGCAATCTTAATAGTTTGTATCCTACTGCGCTGACATCTGTAATGTGAACCCTGCATATAAATAAATCACTTAGCCTTTAATGAATGACATAAAAATGTTTTTCACAATGCGCAAATGACAGCAATTATAGGCAACATAAAATTTATCTTAATTACTACAAACAACACTGCAATTTATACTAATCACGCCCTGACATTGCTGGCCGCTCACATGTAGGTTCATACTTTTCAATATGTAATTAATCTCGATGAATAATTAGCGAAACCTATGTTTAGTAGAATGAAAAGTTATGACAATGATTTGTATAAAGAGCTCATTTATATTTTGAATATCATCAAAAAGTTCACTTATTTCAGTTCTTCAATACAAAAAGTGAAACTCATATATTATATAGAGTCATTACACACAGAGTGATCTATTTCATGTGTTTATTTCTGTTAATGTTGATGATTATGGCTTACAGCCAATGAAAACCCCAAAGTCACTATCTCAGTAAATTAGAATAATTGACAAAAAACACCTGCAAAGGCTTCCTAAGCATTTTAAACAGGCCCCTTAGTTGATTTCAGTAGGCTCCACAATCATGGGGGAGACTGCTGATTTGACAGATGTCCAGAAGGCAGTCATTGACACACTCCACAAGGAGGGTAAGCCACAAAAGGTCATTGCTAAAGAAGCTGGCGGTTCACAGAGTGCTGTTTCCAAGCATATTAGTGGAAAGTTGAGTGGAAGTTGAGTGTGGTAGAAAAAGGTGCACAAGCAACTGGGAAACCTGCAGCCTTGAAAGGATTGTTAAGAAAAGGCCATTCAAAAATTTGGGGGAGATTCACAAGGAGTGGACTGCTGCTAGAGTCATTGCTTCAAGAGCCACCACACAAAGACGTATCCAGGACATGGGCTACAAGTGTCGCATTCCTTGTGTCACCACTCATGACCAATAGACAACGCCAGAAACGTCTTACCTTTGGCCAAGGAGAAAAAGAACTGGACTGTTGCTCAGTGATCCAAGGTGTTGTTTTCAGATAACAGTAAATTTTGCATTTCATTTGGAAATCAAGGTCCCAGAATCTGGAGGAAGAGTGGAGAGGCCACAATCCAAGCTGCTTGAGGTCTAGTGTGAAGTTTCCACAATCAGTGATGGTTTGGGGAGCCATGTCATCTGCTGGTGAGGTCCACTGTGTTTTATCAAGACCAAAATCAGCGCAGCCGTCCACCAGGAAATTTTAGAGCACTTCATGCTTCCCTCTACTGACAAGCTTTTTGGAGATGGAGATTTCATTCTCCAGCAGGACTCGGCACCTGTCCACACTGCCAAAAGTACCAATACCTGGTTTACAAACAACAGTATCACTGTGCTTGATTGGCCAGCAACCTCGCCTGACCTTAACCCCATAGAGAATCTATGGTGTACTGTAAAGAGGAAGATGAGAGACACCAGACCCAACAATGCAGATAAGCTGATGGCTGCTATCAAAGCAACCTGGGCTTCCATAACACCTCAGCAGTGCCACAGGTTGCTCGCCGCCATGTCACGCCACATTGATGCAGTAATTGATGCAAAAGGAGCCCCGACCAAGTATTAAGTGCATTTACTAAACATACATTTCAGTAGGCCAACATTTCCGATTTTAAATTCATTTTTCAAGCTGGTGTTATAAAGTATTTTAATTTACTGAGATAATGACTTTTGGGTTTTCATTGGCTGTTAGCCATAATCATCAACATTAGCAGAAATAAACACTTGAAATAGATCACTCTGTGTGTAATGACTCTATATAATATATGAGTTTCACTTTTTGTATTGAAGAACTGAAATAAATTAACTTTTTGATGATATTCTAATTTTGTGAGAAACACCTGTATATGTTGCTCTGAAACAGTACAAGAAAACATCCTCTAAAAACCGGACAGGGACTATGTGTCTCAGCTGACAAGTCCGAGGCAGGTCCCTGGTGCGTTCATGCCACCACATTAGTAGTGATCGGTCAGTCTCTAGGTTGGAAAGGGGAGAAACAACCAATTCACAACTGATCTTCAACATAAATTAACATATTTGGATCTAAATCTGCAGCGCAGTCATTTTCCATGCAGATTCTGTTTGGATTTTGTCTTTGCTGATATTGTAGCATTGCCAATTTACCACTTGGAAATATGGATGAAAAATCCACAGCTTAACCACCCTGTGTGAACATGACCTGATGTATACACTACAAATTGTTTTTTTTTCTATCAATCATGTTCATATGTATATTGAACGTAGAGCATCCTGCTGTGTTCTCTGGGTGACACATGCCAAAGTGTGTCATATTGGCATATTTTTGTGCCAATCGTAGGACAAAGCTTTTATGCTAGGCACCAACGTAGAGATTTTCACTAAAAAACGTAAATGTTTAAGATATATAGATATTTTAGAATAAACATTGATGAGGTTATTTACATACAGTGCTGTGGTAGGAAACACAGTTTTTGAAGGGAACTAAGTAATGTTTGTTCTGTAGGAGCAGCTCATTATGTAGCTGTTGATAAAGTCGACTTCTATAACTGGTAACTGATGAGACAGTTAAAACCTCTGGCACTGTTAGACTGCTTCATTTGTTGCTCCACATGGACTATTAGACAGCTTGTCCCTGCAAATGGCATGACCTTGAAATTCCCTTGGTGAATGTATAGATGTCGTCCTATAAATAAAGCAGAACTGGACATTTTTATGGTTTGTACATTGTAAAGAATGTTTTAAGTTCCTTTCCCCGGACAGTGGCACCATGGTAAATGCTGTCTAATGTGTCCGTCACGTATTGTGTATACTTTATTGTGTTACTTGGCCTTTGAAACAAGTCGTGCTTCAAAGGAGACTTATCTAATGCATACATTTCACAGTCCATTGGCAGCGGGAAGTAACAGTTCATGTGACAGATGGGTGCGCACAACACATCAGGTGGAAGGTAACAGTAATAACTTAGAGATGATGTACTCCAACATCTGGGAAGACTGAACACTGCATTAGGCATCAGCAGTGAACACAGGAGTCCTGTGTGTAACAGGGGCAACAAGAATGGACTTCACAAAATACAAGCCTGTTACTGATTGCCTGGGCTAGCACCAATGTTTGTATCAGGCACAAAACGACTGTTCAAAGCAAGCAAAGGCGCAAAGTCTCCTGTAAAGTCAGACCTGTCAGTCAAGGAAGAAATAGATGCATAATGAGCAGCGGTTATGGTGCACTAAACTGTTCGGTCAAGGCAATGATGCACCAAGCACCTGTGCTTGATTTGAACAGTCATTTTGTGCTGACAAACTCCTTTAATATGGTTGTACATATTACGTAAAAATTTTCTTTTCAAAAGGCAGAGAATGTTAAAGCAAGTTATACACCCCAACACTCACCCCCATTGCTGCAGTGCAGGCCGTTCTAGGGATATATAGTGATGACTATCCATTCTTTGGTCACCTGACCACTTTAGCTTGTGATTAGTGCCACGATCAAGTGACTAACGTTAAGTGAATCTCCATAAATCCCATTGCATATCACAAACACACTTTCCTCAGTCATTGCTCCATAGAAGATGTTCAAGATAATCTGACATTAAATTCTGTAATATTAAATGCTCTTATGTTATCTTCTAGGAGTGACAAGCAGTATCCTGAACCATGCCAGTCCCTCCACCACCTCCGGCACCACCGCCACCTGCACCCCCTCCGCCATTTGCTTCCTCCCAGGTATTGCTTTTCCATCAAATGTAGACTATATTCACATTCCTGCGTTATCATTTGAGGGGTTTTCTCACTAAGCCAGTTCCTGTCAGCCTCATAAACATTGATTGGAACATTAAAGCTCTTTCTGGGACCCTTGTTGTAGTGATCAATGGATAGGTGATAAATTCTCTTTGTGGGACAACAACTTCAAAATCGTTACCAATGTATAAATATAGAATACAGGCAATATTACATAGTTTTAAAAATTTAAGATATTAGAGCACAATCTATTTTTTATTAGCCAGTCTACTGTCCAAAGCGGTAGAGAATCACACTAGCAGTAGTTTAGATGGCTGTGATAGATACAAGTGGACAACACCTGGTTCTACATTTTATTTGTCATCTTCTCTGATGCTGAACTATAACCACTGGCAATAAGATGTTCATGCAGCTGTAATTGATCCTGCAATAACACTGTAGTATTACTTATTTATGACTGGTCCATCAAGAGAAGAGAAGTTTGTTATAATGTTTAATGGAGGGATAACACTTTCCATGATATCCACAGGCTCTAGTGTCTCTGCAGGACAGCACTCTTATGTGGGTATCTGTTATTCAAATGTTATTACATGATGGTGTAAATGACTTATCAAGCTTACCATACACATGAAATGGCTGTTGGCAGACTGCTGTTATGAACGTGTACACACACACACATGAGAAATGCTGCACCTTCACCCAACTGGTCACTGTACAGACTAGAAAGGCTCTAGCCACCAGGGCTTTCTAGTCATGGAGTCAGTGTCCATTTTGCTGGAGTTGAGCTTGGTATAAAATGGACCAACTCCGACTCCTAAAATATATAATAAATTGGGTACAGTAGTACAATGCACAATGTGCTGTAAATGTTTTCATAATAATTTGGGAAAGTTACAAAATGTCCTATAAATGTCTGTTTTATTCCCGATCTAAGGAGCTAGGCTTTTAGTTGTGATGAATCTGTGCTGTACTTTATTTACATACTCAGTAGTGAGGAAGTGCTTGTGGAGTCGGAGTTGGGGTCGGAAGTCAGGGAAATTGAGGAGACAGAGTCGGAGTCGGTGGTTTGGCTTACCGACTCCACAGCCATGCTAACCACACAAGTAAAATCATTACCTCGGAACTAACACCCTAAAAGGTCGTAGAGGGTTTCTCATACCTCCTGAGGAACCAGAGGGGAGACTGCAACATACTGACAACCAGTGGAAAGGAAAGTGTGAAGAAAGATACTAAAACCCAAGGTGAGACACATTCATATAGGGTAGCGAGGGAAAGTTAAGGACAACCAAAAATAAAAGGAACAAGTATAACCTCACAGAAACCCAAACAGACTCACTGCAAGAATACAACTGGAGTTTACCAAGCAAGGTAAACACCTTAGCTGAAGGGCTGGATCTCTTGAACACACATCCACCAAGAGGTATAGCCAGCAAGGAAGTGCAGTGAGGGTGAACATATAAAATCCTACACAGAATGTGATAAGGCAAACAAAAAACAGGAAAATGAGGAACACCGAGAGAGGTTCAAACCAAGAAAGGAAAACAAAGACAATAGAAACCATTAGCATTTGTATAGGGATGAAAGGGCAGAAGCTCAGCAGACAGGGGAACCAACCAAGCAGCAACGGGCAACAGGATCAAATCTCCAAACCGAGCCATGACACTATCTTTCTCTACTCCTCCATACACATAATTGCTTGAGTGTTCTTGTGTTTTCAGTGAGGAGGGAGGAAAAAGCCACTGACAGAGCTGATCTTACCTTGAAAACAATCGGGATCGAAAGTGCAGCTGGCCGATCCATTCCTCCCCCAGTCACCACACTTATGCCTATTGTGCTCAGGGCAATTTGTAATCGCTTTGCAGTGAGATCAGAGCAGAAATATCCCACAACAGACAGGCTGTTTCTATGTGATGTAATGACAGCTCTAATCTCTTTGCAGAGCAACTACAAGATGCTTGAGCACAACAGATATAAGTGTGATTACACCTCACACACTGAGAAACCTGCGAACCTATTGTGGGAGCATGCTCTTTTTGTGCTGTGTGTTGCTGCCTGCTTATGATAGGTAAGCTTATATAAGGAGTACACACCTCCACTCATTGAGTGTCAAATACTTTGATTGCTAATAACCCTGCAACAGAGAGGTGAAAAAACCTCCCCAAGAAAAAAACATTTTATTCCACTGTACAGCCACTATTACATTCTGTGTCCAGTTCAACATGGAAAATTTAGTGGAAAGTCCTCTTTAATTGAAAGGGAACAACGTCTTGAAATAACACTGAAAAATAACTTATGACCTTTCATGATCTTGGAAATTACTTTTCCATCAGAGGCAGTTGCTGCAGTTTGTAAAAACAATGACTTTAGCACAGGGCTCTTCTCGTGTAACAGGAATGTGACAGCTGGGTACGTTTGTTCCTGCTCCAGTTGTCTTGTGCTGTGATGGTCTCAGAGCAGATTTTCTACTTCTTGCTGTAGTATTGGTGCATACAATGCACAGCTGTCCACATGACCATATGGAAGACTGATTTAGACCATAAGTCTCCTTATGGCATTTAGATCTAATGGATTGTAAAGGAGAGTGACATTTGGTGGCACTTTCAGCTCACTAATAATGGTATCATTTCAGGCCTCTACGTGTGTCCATCTTAGAAAATGTACAAGAAAAGAAGAAAACTGTAACTTTCATTTTGAAAACTGGACCAATAAAAAGTTCTTCCTTAGTTGATCTGATGTAGTGTAAAATCCTCCATTGTAAAGTCTTGTTAATGTTCCCTTCAGCTCACTACCAATCTAGTGTGGGTCAGTGTCAATCGGTAGCATCATGTGTTTTAGTTTATGATATGATTATTGTAACGATTTTACGTTACACTCCAGACAAAAAGAACGAAACTTAATTTTAGAATTTATCTTTCTTTACACTTATGGCATTAAATAACAAATATTTATTTTTAAATCTGCAGATACTCCAGTGCAGTCCGTCCTGTGGTCCTCTGCCTGTATCTCTGCATTACTGCAGTAATGACAGCAATTACATGCCCTATATCCTGGCTTCACCACTGCAGCTAGTGATTGTTTTCAGTGGTCAGATAGAAGGAAAGCGGGTTGGTTGTCCATCTTCAGGCCACTTGTGTGGAAGTCTGTGCCACCCCAGTGCCGCCTCCTAACTGCACCCATGGAGTTCCTTATTTCCCAGGGCTGCAGCAGTAACTTCCCCTATACAACATGTGACCGCTGCAGCCAATCCCTGAGACTTGTGGTGTCTTTCTTTGCATCATCGCCAATTTGGCCTAAACATAGGCAGCCCACCTAACTCCCGTAGAGTTGTCTCATTATGGCAGCCTTTATCTGGATATCTTGTTATGGCATCTGAATATCATTGGTTATTTGTCAGAATGGACAGCTGCTCGATTTCATTTTAGAGGAGCTTGGCTTTTAATTTTGCCCATTTATAGACTTTTCCTCACTATTGCCTTTTATTTCAGATTGACTAGGATGTTATGAGAAAAAATAAGTACACCACCTTAGAATTCTATTGTTTTGCGTATCAGGACGTAGTAAAAGACATCTGGTCCTTATAAGGTCTTAATAAGAACAAACTTAAAACAATCTCAGATGAACAATGCAAGAGAAATTTCACTGTCATTTTTTATCAAAAAGTAGGACAAAATATAGAAACAGTGGGTGAAAAATTAAGTACACCCCATGAATCAATAGTGTGTAGAACCAACATTAGCAGCAATACGTTGAAGTAATCATTTTCTTTGTGATTTTATCAGTCTTTGGGGGATTCTCAGTCATTTTAGGGGATTTTTTCCCACTCTTCTTTAGAATGTTACTTGAGTTTACCCATGTTTGTGGGCATTTGTCTATGCACAGCTTCCCCTGACACAGCATTTTAATTGGGCTAAGGTCTGGACTGGACCATTGCAACACCTTGATTCTGTTCTTTTCTAGTCATTTTGATACCGATTTGCTGTTTGCTTGCAATCAGTATCCAGCTGCATTACCCATTTTCAAACAAGCTTTAGGTTTTGGATAGATGGCCTTACTTTTGAATCTGGAATGCTTCAAAGCATTCATCGCCGACTCAAAAACTGCAAGGTGCTCAGGTCCTGTGGCTGCAAAACAAGCTAAAATCATCTCCCCTCAACCACCATGCTAAGCAGTTGGTATGAGGTGTTTGTGCCGATATTCCGTATTTCGGTCTCATCCAAATGTGGTGCATATCGTTGTGGGCAAGCATTCCCACTTTGAACGCATGTGTCCACAGGACATTGTTCCATAAGTTTTGTGGTTTGTTCAGATTAAATTTTGCAAGCTTTAACCAAGCTGCCATTTTTATTTTAGACAAAAAAAGTTTTGTACTAACAACCCTTCCAAAGAAGCAATACTTGTTAAGAGTTTTTCTAATTATACTGCCATGAACTTTAGCATTTAGCATGCTAATTGAGGCCTTTTGAGTCTGAGCTGTACCTCTTGAGTTTTTTGCAATTTCTCTCAGCATTGCAGGATGCCACTCTGGGGTGAATTTGCTGGGATGTCCACTGCTGAGAAAATGATCAGCTGTCTTAAAGGCGTTATCCACTACTCGGTCAACCCCTTCTTAAACTAAAAGTTCGGCCCCGATAAAATAATAAAGTCTATACTCACGTCCTGCGCTTTTCCCGCGGCGTCGCTGTCCCCGGGGCTGTGATGCGGTGTTGTGACACATCATGCCAGTGCCCAATCAGTGCTAACATCACTTTTTCCACCTTCGGACAAACTGAAGATAAATTGGAAGCCGGCACCGCTGGAACGGAGCTGGCATGGGAGTTGAGTATAGACTGTATTTTTTTTTATTGGGGCAGAACATTTAGTTTAAGAAGGAGATATCCTAGTAGTGGACAACCCCTTTAAATGTTTTCCCTTTCTCGCTGTAGAATGATAGACTCCAAATAGTTTGGAAATGGCTTTGTTAGCCTTGTCAGATTGATGGCCAGCAACAGTTGCTTCTCTAAATCATTGCTGGTGATTTTCCTCCTTGGCAGTGTGTTAGCGCATATCTAATGGCCCCAGACCAGCATTCTGCATTTTGTTCTAGTTTTTGTTAAATAAATAATGACACAGTGTAATTTATCTTGTTGTTCATCAGAGGATGCATTTACCTATGGTAATTTTAAGATTTCTTTAATTATGTCCTGATAAGTAAAATCATAGAATTTAAAGTTTTAAGTTATAGGTTTTTCTCATAATTCCACTAGTCCTGGATTCGGTGCAGACAGTCAAGCTTTGGTCTAGTAATCCTGTTTTTGCAGGAGAAGCCTCTGATTTTGTAGGCATTAAACATCACCTCATTTCTCATTTTTTCCCTTACTGATCAATACTAAGCATTGATTTATTGTAGGTCTCTATTTGCACATGCACTTGCTTTACAGTGAAGACAAAAGTGCTATTTTTGGAACAAGAACTCCTGGCAAAGGCTTTGTCCCATGATAGCCATGCAGAGCTTATCTCTGCAGAAACAGCAAGGGAAGAGGAAGAGTGATGGTCTAACAGTGGAATGTATTGCTGAGCAGTATGCTCACAAAGAAGGGACTATGGGAAGTCCAAATGTTGAAAAGGTCAATTCCTGATGTTTTTTCCATGCTTATTTTCCGCATATCATTTATCTGTACACAATATAACAATAGAGTTTACTCTCTCATTATGTTGTCATAACAAAATATATATAACAATATAACACACCTTAGTATGCAGTGGTAGTTATTCCTTTATGTGCAGGCTTGAGTGCTCTCTAATACTGAGCCCCATTAAAAGAAAAAAATGTATATGTATATATACAGTTGAAACCAGAAGTTTACATACATTATATAAAAACATATGTTTTTCTCAATATCTGACATGAAATCAGAATAAACATTTCACGTTTTAAGTAAAAGAGGATTACCATAATTATTAATATTTGCCAAATGCAAGAATAATGAGAGATAGAGAATGTTTTAAGGCATTTTTATTGCGTACTGCAAAGTCAAAAGTTTACATACACTAAGATTACTATGCCTTTAATCCCTTTCTACCATATGACGCACTATCCCGTCCATGTGACCTGGGCCTTAAGTCCCAGTGACGGGTTAGTATGTCATAGTCGATCGGCCGTGCTCATGGGGGGAGCGCGGCCGATTGCGGCCGGGTGTCAGCTGATTTTCACAGCTGACACCCGGCACTAAGTGCCAGGAGCGGTCACGGACCGCTCCTGGCATTTTAACCCCCGGCACACTGCGATCAAGCATGATCGCAGCGTTCCGGTGGCATAGGGAAGCATCGCGCAGGGAGGGGGCTCCCTTCGTGTTTCCCTGAGACCCTCCCTGAGAGCAGGCGCCGGCAAGCCTCCTGCACTGCCTGTCAGATCGCTGATCTGACAGAGTGCTCTACAAACTGTCAGATCAGCGATCTGACACTATATAGTGATGTCCCACCCTAGGACAATGTAAAAATGTAAAAAAAAAAAAAAAAAAATAACGTGTAAAAATATTTTTTTAAAAATCCTAAATAAATTAAAAAAAAAATATTCCCCAATGAACACATTATTATTATGTAAATAAAAAAAATAATAAAAGTACACATATTTAGTAATGACCCGCCCTATAAAACTGTCCCACTAGTTAACCCCTTTAGTGAACCCCTTAAAAAAAAAGACAAAAAAACAATGCTTAATCATCATACCGCCGAACAAAAAGTGGAATAACACGCGATCAAAAAGACGGATATAAATAAACATGGTACCGCTGAAAACGTCATCTTGTCCCACAAAAAACGAGCTGCCATACAGCATCATCAGCGAAAAAATAAAAAAGTTGTAGCTCACAGAATTAAGCGATGCAAAAATAATTTTTTTTTTATATAAAATTGTTTTTATTGTATAAAAGCGCCAAAACATAAAAAAAATACAAATGAGGTGTCGTTGTAATCGTACTAATCTGAAGAATAAAACTACTTTAGCAATTTTACCACACGTGGAACGGTATAAACGCCCCCACCAAAGAAATTCATGAATTGCTGGTTTTTGTTTATTCTGCCTTCCAAAAATCGTAATAAAAAGCGATCAAAAAATGTCATGTGCCCAAAAATGGTACCAATAAAAATGTCAACTCGTTCCGCAAAAAATAAGACCTCACATGACTCTGTGGGCCAAAATATGGAAAAATTATAGCTCTTAAATATGGTGATGCAAAAACTGTTTTTTGCAATAAAAAGCGTCTTTTAGCATGTGACAGCTGCCAATCATAAAAACCCGCTATAAAACCCGCTCTAAAGAGTAAATCAAACCCCCCTTTATCACCCCCTTAGTTAGGGAAAAATAATAAAATGCAAAAATTTATATATTACCATTTTCCCATTAGGGTTAGGGGTGTGTAAGGGTTATGGTTGGGATTAGGGTTAAGGTTGGAGTTAGAATTGGGGGGTTTCCACTGTTTAGGCACATCAGGGGCTCTCCAAACGTGACATAGTGTCTGATCTCAATTCCAGCCAATTCTGCGTTGAAAAATGATGCTCCTTCCCTTCCGAGCTCTGCCATGCGCCCAAACAGTAGTTTACCCCACATATGGGGAATCAGCGTACTCAGGACAAATTGCACAATAACTCTTGGGGTCCAATTTCTTCTGTTACCCTTGGGAAAATAAAAAATTGGGGGGTTCAAAGTTCTCCCCACACATCTAGATAAGTTCCTTGGGGAGTCTAGTTTACAAAATGGGGTCACTTGTGGGGGTCTCCACTGTTTAGGCACATCAGAAACTCTCCAAACGCGACATGACGCCCGCAATGCAAAACGTCACTACTTCCCTTCCGAGCCCCAACGTGTTCCCATTCAGTAGTTTTCTCCCACGTATGGGGTATCAGCATACTCAGGACAAATTGGGGTCTAATTTCTCCTGTTACCCTTGGGAAAATAAAAAATTGGGTTCTAAAAGATCATGTTTGTGGAAAAAATTAGATTTTTTTTTTATTTTCACGCCCGGGCGTTATAAACTTCTGTGAAGCACTTGGGGGTTCAAAGTGCTCACCAAAAATCTAGATAAGTTCCTTAGGGGGTCTACTTTCCAAAATGGTGTCACTTGTAGGGGGTTTCCTCTGTTTAGGCACATCAGGGCTCTTCAAACGCAACATGGCGTCTGATCTCAATTCCAGCCAATTTTGCATTGAAAAAGTCTAACGGCGCTCCTTCCCTTCCGAGCTCTGCTGTGCGCCCAAACAGTGGTTCCCCAGTACATATGAGGTATCAGCGTACTCAGGACAAATTGCACAACAACTTTTGGAGTCCAATTTCTCCTGTTGCCCTTGATAAAATAAAAAAAATTGGATCTGAAGTAAATATTTTGTGCAAAAAAGTTAAATGTTCATTTTTTTTTAAAACATTCCAAAAATTCCTATGAAGCACCTGAAGGGTTAATAAACTTCTTGAATGTGCTTTTGAGAACCTTGAGTGGTGCAGTTTTAGAATGGTGTCACTTTTGGGTATTTTCTATCATATACAGGTCCTTCTCAAAAAATTAGCATGTAGTGCAAAATTTCATTATTTTCCATAATGTAATGATTACAATTAAACTTTCATATATTTTAGAATCATTACACACCAACTGAAATTTGTCAGGTCTTTTATTGTTTTAATACTGATGATTTTGGCATACAACTCCTGATAACCCAAAAAACCTGTCTCAAAAAATTAACATATTTCAACCGTCCAATAAAATAAAAGTGTTTTTTCAAAACAAACAAAAAAACCATCAAATAATAATGTTCAGTTATGCACTCAATACTTGGTCGGGAATCCTTTTGCAGAAATGACTGCTTCAATGCGGCGTGGCATGGAGGCAATCAGCCTGTGACACTGCTGAGGTGTTATGGAGGCCCAGGATGCTTCGATAGCGGCCTTAAGCTCATCCAGAGTGTTGGGTCTTGCGTCTCTCAACTTTCTCTTCACAATATCCCACAGATTCTCTATGGGGTTCAGGTCAGGAGAGTTGGCAGGCCAATTGAGCACAGTAATACCATGGTCAGCAAACCATTTACCAGTGGTTTTGGCACTGTGAGCAGGTGCCAGGTCGTGCTGAAAAATGAAATCTTCATCTCCATAAAGCATTTCAGCCGATGGAAGCATGAAGTGCTCCAAAATCTCCTGATAGCTAGCTGCATTGACCCTGCCCTTGATGAAACACAGTGGACCAACACCAGCAGCTGACATGGCACCCCACACCATCACTGACTGTGGGTACTTGACACTGGACTTCAGGCATTTTGGCATTTCCTTCTCCCCAGTCTTCCTCCAGACTCTGGCACCTTGATTTCCGAATGACATGCAAAATTTGCTTTCATCAGAAAAAAGTACTTGGGACCACTTAGCAACAGTCCAGTGCTGCTTCTCTGTAGCCCAGGTCAGGCGCTTCTGCCGCTGTTTATGGTTCAAAAGTGGCTTTACCTGGGAATGCGGCACCTGTAGCCCATTTCCTGCACACGCCTGTGCACGGTGACTCTGGATGTTTCTACACCAGACTCAGTCCACTGCTTCCTCAGGTCCCCCAAGGTCTGGAATCGGTCCTTCTCCACAATCTTCCTCAGGGTCCGGTCACCTCTTCTCGTTGTACAGCGTTTTCTGCCACATTGCTTCCTTCCAACAGACTTCCCATTGAGGTGCCTTGATACAGCACTCTGGGAACAGCCTATTTGTTGAGAAATTTCTTTCTGGGTCTTACCCTCTTGCTTGAGGGTGTCAATGATGGCCTTCTTGACATAAGTAAGGTCGCTAGTCTTACCCATGATGGGGGTTTTGAGTAATGAACCAGGCAGGGAGTTTTTAAAAGCCTCAGGAATCTTTTGCATGTGTTTAGAGTTAATTAGTTGATTCAGAAGATTAGGGTAATAGGTCGTTTAGAGAACCTTTTCTTGATATGCTAATTTTTTGAGACAGGTTTTTTGGGTTATCAGGAGTTGTATGCCAAAATCATCAGTATTAAAACAATAAAAGACCTGACAAATTTCAGTTGGTGTGTAATGAATCTAAAATATATGAAAGTTTAATTGTAATCATTACATTATGGAAAATAATGAAATTTTGCACTATATGCTAATTTTTTGAGAAGGACCTGTAGACCCATCAAAGTGACTTCAAATGTGATGTGGTCCCTAAAAAAAATGGTGTTGTAAAAATGAGAAATCGCTGGTCAACTTTTAACCCTTATAACTTCGTAACAAAAAAAAAATTTTGTTTCCAAAATTGTGCTGATGTAAAGTAGACATGTGGGAAATGTTATTTAGTAACTATTTTATGTGACATATTTCTCTGTTTTAAGGGCATAAAAATTCAAAGTTTTATAATTGCATAATTTTCAAAATTTTCGCCATATTTCCATTTTTTCATAAATAAACGCAATTATATTGAAGAAATTTTACCACTAACATGAAGTACAATATGTCACGAGAAAACGTTCTCAGAATCGCCAAGATCCGTTGAAGCGTTCCAGAGTTATTACCTCATAAAGGGACAGTGGTCAGAATTGTAAAAATTGGCCCGGTCATTAACATGCAAACAACCCTCAGGAGTAAAGGGGTTAAACAATTCTGGACTGCCCATATGATGATGTCATGTGTTTGGAAGCTTCTGTTTTTTTCACAACATCTGAGTTAATTAGAGACACACCTGTGGACGTATTTTAATGCACACCTGAAAAACACTGCTTCTTTGTGTAGCATCATGGGAAAGTCTCAAGAAATCAGCCAAGATATCGAGAAGAGAATTGTGGACTTGCATAAGTCTGGCTTATCCTTGGGTTCAATTTCAAGATACCTGAAGGTGCCTCGTCCATCTGTGCAAACAATTATACACAAGTACAAACAAGATGAGAATGTCTAGTCATCATAGCGCTCAGGAAGGAGACAAGTTCTGTGTCCCAGGGATGACCGTGCATTGGTCCGACATGTGAATATCAACCCAAGGACAAAAGCAAAAGACCTTTTTATAAAGATGATGGCGGAACCGGTTAAGATTGTGTCAATATCCACAGTGAAGCGAGTACTGTATCAACAGGTCAACATGGGCTTAAAAGCCACTCTGCCCGAGAGAAGCCATTACTCCACAAGAAACATAAAAAAGCCAGATTAAAGCCACATTAGCAAAGACCTTAATTTTTGGAGACATGTCCTGTGATCTGATGAAACTAAAATTGCACTTTTTCGGCATAATGACCATCGTTGCGTTTGGAGGAAAAAGAGAGAAAGTTGGAAGCCTAAGAACACCATCCCAACTGTGAATCATGAGGGTGGCAACATCATGTTGTGGGGTTGTTTTGCTTCAGGAGGGACAGGTGCAATTCACAAAATAGATGACATCATGAGAAAAGAAGATTGTGGCAAAACTGGAGCAACATCTCAAGACATCAGCCATGAAGTTAAAGCTTGGGCAGAAATGGGTCTTCCAAATCGACAATGACTCAAAGCATACTGTGAAAATAGTAACAGAGTGGCTTAAGGGCCCGTCTCACATAGCAATATCGCTACCGAGATCGCTGCTGAGTCACTAGTTTTGTGACGCAGCAGCGAGCTCACCAGCGATATCGCTGTGTGTGACATTCAGCGACGATCAGCCCCCCTGCCGGTATCGCTGATCGTCGCTGAAATGTCTGGACCTTTTTTTGATCGCTGGTTTCCCGCTGACAGGCACGCATCGCTGCGTGTGACAGGCGGGAGACCAGCGATCCGCTGGTAACCAAGGTACACAGCGGGTTTCCAGGCGCGGGGCTGTGCCTGGAAACCCGCTGTGTACCTTGGATACCAGCGCCCTGATGCAGGGAGCTGGTATCCAAGGTACACAGCGGGTTTCCAGGCACCGCGCAGCGCTTGGAAACCCGCTGTGTACCTTGGATACCAGCTCCCTGCATCAGTGCGCTGGTATCCAACGTACACTGCGGGTAACTAAGCGATGATACCTGCAGTGTCGCTGTCCCAGATCGCTGCCTGAGCTGCCTGTTTGGCAGCTCAGCAGCGATCATGTAGCGATACACCAGCGATCCTGACAAGTGCATATCGTTGTCGGGATCGCTGGTGTATCGTTATGTGAGACCCAGCCTTTAAGGATAACAAAGTCAATATTTTGGAGTGGCTATCACAAAACCCGATCTCAATCCTATTGAACATGTATGGGCAAAGCTGAAAAGGCAGGTGCAAGCAAGGTGACCTACAAACCTGGATCAGTTACACCAGTTTTGTCAGGAGGAATGGGCCCAAATTCCGACCAACTATTGTAAGAAGTTTGTGGAAGGATGTCCCAGACGTTTGACCCAAGTCATTCAGTTTTAGGGCAACGGTACCAAATACTAATGAAATGTATGTAAACTTTTGACTTTGCAGTAAGTAATAAAAATGCCTTAAAACATTCTCTCTCTCTCATTATTCTGGCATTTGACAAATATAAATAATTATGGTAATCCTAATTGACCTAAAACGGGAAAGGTTTATTCTGATTTCATGTCAGATATTGAGAAAAACATACATATATGTATTTTTTATAGCATATGTAAACATCTGGTTTGAAATATATATACAGTACAGACCAAAAGTTTGGACATACCTCATTTAAAGATTTTTCTGTATTTTCATGACTATGAAAATTGTAAATTCACACTGAAGGCATCAAAACTATGAATTAACACATGTGGAATTATATACTTAACAAAAAAAAGTGTGTAACAACTGAAATTATGTCTTATATTCCTGGTTCTTCAAAGTAGCCACCTTTTGCTTTGATGACTGCTTTGCACACTCTTGGCATTCTCTTGATGAGCTTCACGAGGTAGTCACCGGAAATCAAGAGAATGCCAAGAGTGTGCAAAGCAGTCATCAAAGCAAAGGTGGCTACTTTGAAGAACCTAGAATATAAGACATAATTTCAGCTGTTACACACTTTTTTGTTAAGTATGGTGTACAATAATAAATTATATTGTGGTACCGTGTTAGCCAGAAAAATCGATGTGAATACTTCTCCATCCAATTATGACAAGAGCATTCTTAAGGTGATACCTTTATTGGCTAACCAGAAAATTATATGTTCGCTAGCTTTCAGAGCTCAAGGCTCCTTCTTCAGGCAAGATTACATTTGGAATAAACATTTGGATTATTCCAAATGTAATCTTGCCTGAAGAAGGAGCCTTGAGCTCTGAAAGCTAGCGAACATATAATTTTCTGGTTAGCCAATAAAGGTATCACCTTAAGAATGCTTTTGTTAAGTATATAATTCCACATGTGTTAATTCATAGTTTTGATGCCTTCAGTGTGAATTTACAGTTTTCATAGCCATGAAAATGCAGAAAAATCTTTAAATGAGATGGTGTGTCCAAACTTTTGGTCTGTACTGTATATATATATATATCCAAAAAATAGGCAGCACTCCAATAGACAGATAGAAAACGTGGATATTTATTGCACCCACATAGTATCATGGGCATACCCAGGATCAAAACTAGGGGGGGCAAGCCAATGTCGCATCTTATACAGGTTACATCATATACACTGTACATTATCCTGCATATTAGGTATGGAGCATTAGAACTGTATATTGTATAATACAGCAGTGTATGCGACACTACGCTGTATATACCATATATTATACATGGCAGTTGCGCTCATGTCAGGAGCGGTACCAGCAAGTCCGAGGATTGCAGTGCGATCCTCGCATGAGTTATACGGCCGTCTGTCTATTCCCTTGTTATAATAATACTGAAATATTAATCTATTATTAAAGTATTAAGGAGCTCACAAGTAAAAAAAAAAGCCCCCTACCTCCCCTGTCCCCCACCCACACCCCAACAGCCCATCGTCTCACATGCACCCCTTAGTGTTCTGTCCCACTGACCCCACAATACCCCCATCCTCTCACATGCACCCCTCAGTGCTCTGTTGCCCCTCCCCACTTCAGTCCCCACAATACCCCCATCCTCTCACAGTAAACCCCCAGTGCCCTAGCCCCACAATACCCCCATCCTCTTACATTCAACCCCAGTGACCTGTCCACCCTCCCTCACAATACCCCATCCTCTCACATCAACCGCTGTGCGCCAGCCCCCACAATATCCCCATCCTCTCACATTCACCAACCAGTGCCCTGTATCCCCTCCCCCACAATACCCTCATCCTCTCACATTCACTCTCTGTGCCCTAGCCCCCACAATACCCCCATCCTCTTACATTCACCCCAGTGCCCTGTACCCCTCCCCCACAATACCCCCATCCTCTCACATTAACCCCCCAGTGCCCTAGCCCCCACAATACCCCCATCCTCTTACATTCACCCTAGTGCCCTGTACCCCTCCCCCACAATACCCCCATCCTCTCACATTAACCCCCCAGTGCCCTAGCCCCCACAATACCACCATCCTCTTTCATTCACCCCAGTGCCCTGTACTCCTCCCCCACTGTACCCCCATCCTCTCACATTCCCCCACAGTGACCATGACATGCCTGAGCAGAATAAATTTAATAAATTCCATCCCCACTTACCATGAAGCTTGCAGGCAGTGGCTGAGGCAGGAGCAGGAAGTGTCCAGTTTATGCACACAGAGGGCACTAGGACCCAGTGTGGCTGAGACAACCAGAGCCTGCAGGGCAGAAAGTGAAACTACAGCTGCTGCAGCCAGGAAGAAGCTCCTCTGGTGAGACAGCAGCTCCGTGCACTGCGCACACACAGACAGGCACTGCAACCTGTGGCAGAGGGAACCGGCATTGTGCTGCTCTCTCTGCTCTCTTTCATTGTGTGCCCCTGCTTCTAGGGAGGGGCAGCTGCCCCCCCGCCCCACGGTGGGTACGCCCATGCATAGTATGGCAACATTTCGGCTCCATGAGGAAGGCTCATGGAGCCGAAACGTTGCCATACTATGTGGGTGCAATAAATATCCACGTTTTCTATCTGTGTATTGGAGTGCTGCCTATTTTTTGGATATGTAAGTTGGCAAGTATTGGGGTATTGCTGAAGAGGAATTTGCACCCATTAATCATTAACTGTGCTGCTCCATTTTTTGATTAATATATATATATACAGTACAGACCAAAAGTTTGGACACACCTTCTCATTCAAAGATTTTTCTGTATTTTCATGGCTATGAAAATTGTAGAATCACACTGAAGGCATCAAAACTATGAATTAACACATGTGGAATTATACATTACACTTTACAAAAAAGTGTGAAACAACTGAAAATATGTCTTAAATTCTAGGTTCTTCAAAGTAGCCACCTTTTGCTTTGATTACTGACTTTGCACGCAGAAAAGGTGAACGGATGGACTCTACATGCCTGGTTCCCACCGTGAAGCATGGAGGAGGTGGTGTGATGGTGTGGGGGTGCTTTGCTGGTGACACTGTTAGGGATTTATTCAAAATTGAAGGCATAGTGAACCAGAATGGCTACTACAGCATCGCAGCAGCATGCTATTCCATCCGGTTTGCGTTTAGTTGGACCATCATTTATTTTTCAACAGGACAGTGACCCCAAACACATCTCCAGACTGTGTAAGGGCTATTTGACCAAGAAGGAGAGTGTTGGGGTGCTACGCCAGATGACCTGGCCTCCACAGTCACCAGACCTGAACCCAATCGAGATGGTTTGGGGTGAGCTGGACCGCTCACTGCTTCAATTTTGAATAAATCCCCAACAGTGTCACCAGAAAAGCACCCCCACACCATCACACCACCTCCTCCATGCTTCACGTGTGGAACCAGGCATGTAGAGTCCAGCCGTTCACCTTTTCTGCGTGCAAAGCAGTAATCAAAGCAAAAGGTGGCTACTTTGAAGAACCTAGAATATAAGACATATTTTCAGTTGTTTCACACTTTTTTGTAAAGTGTAATGTATAATTCCACATGTGGTTAATTCATAGTTTTGATGCCTTCAGTGTGATTCTACAATTTTCATAGTCATGAAAATACAGAAAGATCTTTGAATGAGAAGGTGTGTCCAAACTTTTGGTCTGTACTGTATATAAGAAAAAACAAGAGTAGTACTAGTATATGCTATTTGGGTGCCAAGCCCCCCAGGTATCCACCAAACCTTCAATATGTATCCAGAAATTGGAGCAGCACACCATTCAAAGTGAAAAAAGCTTCCATTTAATGGCCCATCATGACGACATTTCGGTTCTTTAGTGAGAACCTTTCTCAAACATATATACGTATAATATATAAAAAGGCTCCACCACCTTTTATACATTTGAATTGGAGTGCTGCTTTAATCTTCTATTTTTATCTTATAGGACAATGGGTCCATTTTCTACTGCATGCTCCTTTATATGATACAAAATAGTAGACTACAGTTTCCTGTAAAGTATTACAAAAGACATGTTGGGGTTGCATGACAACTTCGGCCATTACACAGATCGTGTGGCCAAAGATTATATTGCAGCATGGTGCAAGTGACTGGTATCACATTGTTACCCTCAGGGTACTGCAACAAGCAAGTCACAAAAAATCCAATATGTTCCAACATTTTGCTACTTGCTTATTGCAGGACCTTGCCAGTTCCAATGTGACCCCATTCACTTGCAGCATGCTGCGATGTATTAATGGCAATGACAAGCTGCGTGACCTGTGTTGTGGCCAAAGTCACTGTGTAGCCCCAGCCTAATTCTGTGTTGTGGCCATCTTCATAGGGCACCATGGGTATGTTCAGTGTATACAACAGATGGATTTTTTTTTGTAAAGTGACCACAGCATAAATTATGTGAGTAATTTATTTAAGCCACGTTCACATGTTCAGTATTTGGTCAGTATTTTACCTCAGTATTTGTAAGCCAAAACCAGGAGTGGGTGATAAATACAGAAGTGGTGACGTGTTTCTGTTATACTTTTCCTCTGATTGTTCCACTCCTGGTTTTGGTTTACAAATATTGACCAAATACTGAACGTGGTCAAAATTACTGTTATTGTGAACAGTTAAGAAAGTTGAAGATGAAATGATCCCCAATAGGGATAAAGTTAAAGATGACACATTTACTTTGTATTTTAGGCAACAACAAAAAAGTGGGCCGATGCAAACGTTTAGGCACCCTTGGTGATTGTGTACTCAAATAACTTTGACCAAGGTTTCAGACTTTAATTAGTCTGTTAGAGTTATGGCTTGTTCACTATCATCGTTAGGAAAGGCCAGGTGATGCTAATTTTGCAGCTTTGTAAAACCCAGTATCTTCTAACCTTGGGCCAAAAAACAGCAGCCATGGGTTCTTCTAAGCAGCTACCTAGCACTCTGAAAATGAAGATGGTGGAGGCCCACAAAGCAGGAGAAGGCTGTAAGAAGATATAAAAGCGTTTTCAAGTTGCCCTTTCCTCAGATCAAAATGCAATTAAGAAATGGCAGTTAACAGGAACAATGGAGGTCAAGATAAGGTCTGGAAGATCAAGCAAAATTTCAGTGAGAGCTGCCAGTAGGATTGCTAGAGATGCAAATCAGAACCCTACTTGACTGCAAAACACCTTCAGAAAGATTTATCAGACTGTGGAGTTGTGGTACATTGTTCTACTATTCAGAGACACCTGCACAGATATGCTCTTCATGGAAAAGTCATCAAAAGAAAACCTCTCTTCTAATTCTCACCATAAAATTCAGCATCAGAAGCATGCAAAAGAACATTTAAATAAGCCTGATGCATTTTGAAAACAAGTCCTGTGGATCGATGAAGTTAAAATAGAACTCTTTGGCCGCAATGAAAGGAATGTGTGGAGAAAAAAGGGCACAGAATTTCAGGAAAAGAACAACTCGCCAACCACCAAGCATGGGGTGGATCAATCCTGCTTTGGGGTTGTGTTGCAGCCAATGGCACAGGGAACATTTCATGGGTAGCACCATCTGTAAAAAAGCTGAAGATGAAAAGAGATTGGCTTTTACAAATGGATAATGATCCTAAACACATAAAATCCACAATAGACTACCTCAAAAGGCGCAAGCTGAAGGTTTTACAATGGCCCTCACAGTCCCCTGATCTGAACATCATTGAAAATCTGTGGCTAGACCTCAAAATAACAGTGCATGCAAGACAACCCAGGAATCTCACAGAACTGGAAGAATTTTCCAAGGAAGAAATGATGAAAAGCCCTCAAACAAGAATTGTCTACAAAGCATTTACAAGCTGTGATACTTGCAAAAGGGTATGCCACAAGGTACTAGCGATGCATGGTGCCTTAACTTTTGCATTGGCCCATTTTCCTTTTTGTAATTTTTAAAATGCAAAAAATATCAATTTATATTTTTTTCTTACCTAACATACAAAGTAAATGTGTCATATTTAACTTTAGGCCTTGTAGAGATCATTTCATCTTAAACTTACTTAACTGTTCACAATAACAGTAATTTTGACCAGGGGTGCCTAAACTTTTGCATGCCACTGTATATTATTGCTACTTTTTTCTCTCGTGTAAATAATGCAACCACTGCTCAGGCCATGCATTTAGCCCCCTTCTCTGTACCGCAGGAGGTCACTTTGCTGCTAGCAATAGTTTTAGTAATAGTACAAATATATATGACAAGGTGGCGTGGCTGTACAGAATGTACGGAGATAAAAGAGGAAGGCAATGTACAGGTTGAGCTGCGGGTGCACTGGCGGCAGCCCAGGAGATCATATGGACAGAAGCCTAGACATCTCCTTTAAGTGTGTATCTTATTGATAGCACAGCCATTATGTACCACCACCCATCTGAATCATAAGGCGTCTTCACCTTTGCTCCCTGCTGCAGGTTAGTGACATTAGTCACCTCCTCCTCGTGTGTACAGTGCTGCACATATACCAGGAGATATAGCAGG
Source organism: Oophaga sylvatica (assembly GCA_033576555.1). Classification (NCBI taxonomy): domain Eukaryota; kingdom Metazoa; phylum Chordata; class Amphibia; order Anura; family Dendrobatidae; genus Oophaga; species Oophaga sylvatica. The sequence continues at coordinate 66,067,249 of JARQOD010000006.1, read as the reverse complement.
GAACATGTATTATTTATTTGTGGATCTGCTTCCGCGCAGAACATGAGCTGTGTAATCAGACTGTTCTTCCTCCCACCGTTCTCAGTTGACATTCCTTGTCATGCCCCCACTCTTTGTCAGCGGAAATGTGCTGGCACCGTCCCTCATAACACATACATGCTGCCATGAAAACCGCCAGTCCTTAAAGGGGAATGTACTCCTATCCTCACATTACTGGATGTGTGCAATTTCCAGCAAATGATAATATTATAGTACAAAGAGAAGATGGTTATCTGCACAAAAATTGCTAGTCTGTACTCTGGTACTTGTAGTTCCACATAACACAGTTTTTTTCCAGTAAGTTTTTATAATTTTATACATCCGGATATGAGGCACCTATGTATGTAGTCTGTATATTGTTCCCAAGAGATCTCAGGCCACAGGTTGTATTTGGTAACATTGGGCATGTATGCATGCATGGAAGGCAGGGTCCATGTCTATGACCACAGTATATCCTCTTGTGCTGTACACAGTCCCATTTACATTTTCAGATTTCTGAATATTGAAAATATAATTGGTCAACCGGTGCTCATTTAAAGGGAATCTATCAGCAGGCTTTTGCTATGTAATCTGAGGGCAGAATGAGGTAGGGGCCCAGACACAGATTTCAGAGATGTGTCACTTATTAGTCTGTGCGCTGTTGTTTCCATACAATTAATGTTTTATCATCTGGAGATTATCGCTGCAGGACTAGGTGCCCAAGTGCCAAGTGGTTCGACCACGCTCTTTTCTCTGATATATTACTTTTTTTCCTATAAAACATGTTTTAATTGTGTAAAAGTAAAAATTTAAATTGTAATCGTTATATTTATTTTAAAAATCAATAGTACACATGAAAATAAGCAACTTTGTAATATATCTTATCAGAGAAACATGAATCTTTCTCTGCCAGAATTGATTAGTCATTATCAAAATTCTCAATTCTCTAACTTATGCAAATGAGGGGCTTTGGTGCACCCTTGGCATGGCCACGAGCTCGGTGCACCATTACACCACCCTCTATTTGGTGTACATTGACTCTGATTGGCCAAGTGAGCACTGTCAGAGCAAGCACTGCCTGAACCCTAACTGCGGTGCTGCGTGTGCACACTGACAATGAGTCAGCGGTGCGCACACAGTATGGGGACAGGTCCCCCTTTCATCATTGCGTCCTCTTGTGGCACCGCAGCTTATACACCCAGAAGTGTAGCAAACAGCTTCAGAGAGGAGGAGAGGTCAGTTACGTGGTCCTCCTACCTTCCGTGCGGACTTACTGTGTCACTTAGTAGTCAAGCGTGTGCTGTCAGAGTCAGGAAACTGCTCAATATGCAAATTGAGGGTGACGTAATGGTGCACCCGAGCTCGTGACCACGCCTAGGATGCACCAAAGCCCTTTCATCTGCATATAGTATTTAAAGGGAATCTGTCACCCCATTTTTCGTAATCAGCTGCAGCCACCGCCATCAGGGGCTTATCTACAGCATTCTGATGGGTGTCGCAGGCCCGGATCCGGCGCCTCTGATCTTCTAGCGATGCCGTCCTCCTCCTTGCTTCTGTCGCACTCCTGCGCAGGCGTACTGATGTGCCCTGTTGAGGGCAGAGCAGAGTACTGCAGTGCTCAAGCGCCGGGAAAGGTCAGAGAGGCCCACATCCTGCGCACTGCAGTACTTTACTCTGCCCTCAACAGGGCACATCAGTACGCCTGTGCAGGAGCACGACAAGCAAGGAGGAGGATGTCATCGCTAGAAGATGGGAGGCGCCAGACCCGGACCTGGACCGCGACGCCCATCGGACCGGACCGCATTGGACCACCCCCCGGTGAGTATAATATAACTCGTTTTTCTTACCTTTCAGGTTACATCGGGGGCTTATCTACAGCATTACAGAATGCTGTAGATAAGCCCCTGATGGCGGTGGCCGCAGCTTATATATGAAAAATGGGGTGACAGATTCCTTTTAAAAAGTTTTCAAACTAATGACAACAATGAAATGTATAATGCTAATATGATTTTTATAGGGACTAAGTCCCCAACATAGCTGTTTAATTACTTCACTTTGCATTTTGGGGATGACAGACTCCTACACACTATCATATAGTATTATCTACAGTATGAAGCATCTTCCATTGAGTTCATTACTGCCATATTGTGGATGAATTAAGTCATTTAGTAAATATAATTTTGTTCAATTTACTTATCTAATGTATTTTCTGTGTGTTTTAGAATTATATTTAAAGGGGTTTTCCACATTCATCTTTTTACTAACTCATTGAGGCCGTGTTAAAAATAATCAAATCAGCGGGTACTCACTCTCCCCAGGTCTACATCTGTGTCTACACATCTACTTCAGTGATTATTTACCAACAACAGCACTGCAGCCAATCACTGGGCTGTGTGATAGATGACACAAAACGCTGAGCTCAGTGATTGGCTGCAGCACTGTTGATGCGATGTCACTGCTAGAGCGACGGTAACTGAAAATAGCATTATATTCTGAACTACTTAATGCCAAACTAAGCCATTTCTGGATCTGTCAGGATGTGTCTGAAATAGGTTTTTATTAGCCAGGATGGTAGCAAATACTTGTCATATTAAAGGGGTTAAAAAAACAGTCCTACTGCTCTCTATGCCATGTCCTGCAGGAATGATGTCCTTGTGTATGTGACTGCTGCAGCCGCTGGTCATGTTCTGGCCATGCTACTATAACCACTGAGACCAGTGATTAGCTGCAGCGCTCATGTGGTAAATACACAGGGCCCAATTCATTAAGACTGGTCTTGTGCTCACCAGTCTTAAAGGGTAGCAAAGTATCCAAAAACACCACTCAAAAAGAGATAGTAAAGATATAGATAAAATAATCCATTTTTATTAACAAAATAAAACACATTAAAAAAAGATGAATAAAAAGTAGACATGATACATGTAAGAGGGATCAAAAAATGGAGGAAGTAATCAAGTCGACATAGGTGGTGAAGCGGAGTAAGGTCAGGCTGCAAGTAGTAATAGTAGTGGTACAGACAAACGCATATGGCCGGGAATTCAAAGAGTAATAATCAAGTGCATAAAGTAAAAAAAAAAAACATTTTAAGCCAACCACATGGAGAAAGGTAAACTGTAGAGCTTACCCATAATGCTATAAGCTACCCGTCCACGACACCACAGACACCCCGACGCGCGTTTCGCAGATGTGCTATCTCAAGTGGAGTGTGTCTGATCTTACCTCATATGATCCATATATACCACATGGCATTAAGATCAGAAAATCGCAAGTAGCGCATGCTGGCAACGTCCCCTGGTCACAGCTGCATCGCACTCAGGCTCTCTACCCCTGCTTGTGTGAGGAGGAAATACCTTCGTGACATCAGTGACACACGCAAGTAGTTGTAAGAGGCTGTCTGCGATGCACGGACATCGGGTGCAGTGTGCATGCGCATACGAGTCGCCATCTTCATGAAGCACAATGAAATCTGCCATTTTGAGGTGCACATATGCGGTCCACTGTCAGTGTTAGAAGGGGACAGCCTAATATTTTAGAATGGTCCTCACCAGCCCGCAGCCACCCTACAATTGGCACATCCAAAGATGCACTAATTGTGGCATTTAACCCGGCTTTTCCCACTTGCCCTGTAGCGGTGACAAGTGGGGTAATATTTGTGGGTTTGATGTCACCTTTGTATTGTCAGGTGACATCAAGCCCACGGCTTAGCAATGGAGAGGCGACTGTAAGACACCTATCCATTACTAATCCTATAGTTACATGGTAAATAAAGACACAGCCAGAAAAAAGTCTTTTATTAGAAATAATGACACAGACCTTAATTAAATTAACAGCTCTTAATTAAACCATACTTACTGCATCACCTATTCCACCAAAGCCAACGTCTCCTGGAAGAGAATTAAAATAAAAAAGCAGCAATATCCTTACCTGTCCGCTGAGAAGATATACATACTGTCCCACGACCAGTCCAGCTCTGCTACATCTGGATGCCTTTGGCTGAACGGTGGCATTATGCCACCATTCAGCCTTACATCCAGAACACAGCTGAGCTTTAAGCTGATGACCGATGATAACCGGAGATAGCTCGGTCCCCGGCGGTCACGTGCACTGCAGTTCTCGCGGTCAGGTGATCGTGAGAACTTGGCTAGTGACCGGAGATAACCCCGACCCCGGCAGTGACATTCAGCTCAGCTCATCGCGAGAACTGCAGTGGACACGAACTTATGGCTGAAACAAGGTACACCTTTATTTAAATTAGTACACATGCGTAGTAAGCTGCGTTTTTTCCGCATCTAAATAGACATGCTGCGGTCTGCAAAGACGCGCCGCATGTCCGTCTCCACAGGGAAGCTGGAGTCGTGCGTGCACGTGTAGTGGGCATGGCATTTTTTAAATCTCATCCACTATGCTGTAACATCTGGACGCTGCAGAGGTACGCAGTGTCCAACCCGTAGTGATTACTTACCGTGGGAACATACCCTAAAACTTCATCTTACAGACCTCGCCACTTTTCAGTTTTGTCAAGTGCAGAGAAATGCTGCCAATTTGTTTCAGATAATGCATTTGTGACTTATGAACATCGTTGATGCCAAAAATGAATATGAACTGCTTGAATGGTTTGTGTAAACTGAAGGCAGGGAAAACTGGAGTGGATTACAATATGGGTCAGAACCGAACCAGACAAGAAGATATCAGATACTTCTGTCCCATTTAATGTTATAAACTACTGAAAATAAGATAGAATAAGTTAATTTTTCAATGTTAATAAAAATAAGCATAATTGTATATTTTACATCTCTGATTTGATTTTTTTTATATAACAGGACCGATCAGCACCTCCAAAACTGAAACAGGAGACAGGAGGAGGAGGGAGATCCGCATTACTATCAGACATTCAGAAAGGGGCACGCTTAAAGAAAGTCACGGAAGTGAATGACCGGAGTGCTCCAGTAATAGAGAGTGAGTGCTTTCATCCCAACTCCATTATGGCAGAGACAGAGGATTTCAGTCTTTATGCATCTCTAATGCACACTCCTATGTATCAGATCAGCACAATGTGCCACTTATCTGGCCAAAATTAGGTAATACGCTTTGCCAAAAGCTGCTTTACTTGAAAATCTGGATTTCAGCTACAGAGGGCAGGGTTTACAGCATGGCTGAGCAAATACAACTGATCTGTAAAATATTTACTTTTGTTTATTATGATGGGAAATAACTAAAAAAAAGCCCTAAAACTTTTATTATAGTTATGAATAAAAAGCTGTCTGACTAAAGTGAAAACATGATGGTGGTTAGTACATGGATTGGTTGAGTAAGACACCACAGGAATACAGGCACAGGGAAAATACAGGGAGATTCTGTCTGGTCCGAACGAGGAAATTCTTTCTATAAAATCAGAATTGAGAAATGTGAAAACGGGTCTATAAAACTGCATCGATACCTTTATTATCTTATGTCAAAGTAGTGGTCCGAAACTAACATTGATTTAATCCTAAATGATCTAATTAATGTAATAATTTAATAGCTTTTGTAATATACATTAATTAAAAAGTCCCTGCCGTTCCATCTCTGCTTTGTGTAACTGCTTTATTTATTTTTCCTTTACTAACTTCCGGTATGTTGACATTTCATTTGAGAATCCCCAGTGGATGCTGGGACGCTCAAACAAGACGTCATCGCGTCTGTTCCCACCTGGATTGAAGTATGACAAGGACATACGTTTCAGGGGCTGGGCTAGTCCCAGCTCTAATGAGCATGCATTGCTTGTCAATTCCGATGTATGCTTAGTATAAGCTCTCTTTTCACTGTGTGATATCCTTTTCAAGGCACAGTGACGGTGCTCTCACTCGCCGGCTTTGCTGAAAAGTAATAAGAACTGCAAGGGGAGAACGAGGCATGCAACGAATGGAGAGACCAGCCAAGCACCCAAAAGTGATGTCACTTTCAGGGGAAGGACTGGTCTCTGCTTTTCCTGCTCGCTGGATTCTCTTCCGCACACTGACAAAAGAGCTCGTACTGCACATACTTTGGAATTCACAACCAACGCATGCGCAGTAGATCTGGGACTAGCCCAGCCACTTCATTTCAGGATGGGGACTGTCACGCACAGTGTGGGAAGACTAAGTGCAACACGAGGGAAGGAAGCCCAAACACCAGGGAAGGGGAAGTGGAGACCTCTAGGCAAATCTAAGAGCACCCTGCCTTGCCTACCATCCCTATATTAGTTCCACACCAATCGCTGAGCAGGAACATAAGCCATGTATATCCACTGAATAGGGAAGGGGGAGATGAGCACTGGTCAGTCTCCACTGTACACTATAGAGAAGAAGGGAGACAAACAAGGGGGAAGAAACTTAGCTTGAGCAGACTCAGAGAGGTAACACCAAACGTCCTCCAACAGCACCAGAGAGGAAGTTAGCCAACTGCTATTTCTCCAATCCTTCACAAGGGAAAATGTGAATACCACCAGCGACTCTCTGAGGCAGGCTGAGAGTCTATATGCACCCAGGTCCAGGTGTGTCAATTAGTGCTGGATTGAGGTTGCCACTGGGTCCAAAAGTCAGAAGGATTAAGAAGGTGTATGCAATGCCAAAAGCAGAGACCTTCTGCATCCAGATGCAGAGCGACTGTCTGTAGCATCTGACACACCCGTGACAGGGACAGAGGCTGAGATTATTACATTAAATTGATAGACATTTAGAATTAAAATCAACTTTAGTTTTGGACCACCGCTTTAATGCTCTATAAATAGAGGTTAATAATAGCAGCTGGTCAATATATTTACTAGAATGTGTCAATCTATGAATTAACTTTTTAAGACTTAAAGGGGCTGCCCCTACTTTACAAGTCCCTTTCATGTGAGCTGCCGTAGATAAGCTCTTTTACAAATACGTTGCTTTCCCAAATCCTTCTGTAACCTAGTCACATGATCTCTGGCTGAAAATCAGCTGACTTCCTGTGATGTCACATCAGATTTTCCCTGACTTCCTGGTTTTGGAATCTGACATGACATCAGTGTCATGTGACTCTCATGCTGTGTAGGTGGGCGGAGCTCTATTCAGCAGAGCTCACTCTGCATAAGGCTACAGACACCGCTCTCCCATCTCTGCACGTTTCTCCCACCAGAGCTCTCTTTTGTATCTTGGACAGCACATTATACTGAAGCTGTGTGTGATTCTGCGGAGGTATGGGAGGTGTTTAGGCACAATTACACTGGTGTGCTCACCGGTGGCTTGTAGCCCTGCGCAAGGAATGATGGGACTTGTAGTCAGAAAAGAAGGACTCTGAAAGGCAAGTGAGGGAAATATCAGTACTGATGCCAGGGCGCAGGAAGTGAAGCAGAAAAGCATAAAACTACATAAAAATTGTCAGAAAAGGTATAGGTGAACGTTATGGGTATTATCTTTAGGCATGTATGGCAAAACCAGTAATTGAGTTAGAGTAGCGGACATCCTCTTAAATATGAAGAGGCGAGTCAAAAAGCATCCGCACTCCGGATTTATATTAAAGCCTATATTATCAGCAATTTATGTACCACGTGGCTGTCTCCCCAGTCACTACCGTGCAGGTTTGAACGTATTATGTCTGTACATTTTTGACTGAGGGGCAAGAAACAATGTCTGAACCCCTTGTGATTTGCACGAAAGAACAGCAGTGTGCAGCGATTCTTTGTGGTCCGAGGGTGTGTATTTGACCACGTTCACACGTTCAGTATTTGGTCACTATTTTCACATCAGTATTTGTAAGCCAAAACCAGGAGTGGGTGATAAATACAGAAGTGGTGACGTGTTTCTATTATACTTTTCCACTGATTGTTCTACTCCTAATTTTGGCTTATAAATACTGATGTGAAATACTGAGCAAATACTGAGCGTGTGAACGTGGCCTTTATCAAAGACTTTGTGTACAGTATGGAGAAAGTGTTTTTGTCATGAAGAAGTGTGTATTAATGGATAGAAAAGTTGAAGGAAGGTTCAAAGGTGTCAGCAGAGCAGTGAAGAGGGAGCCAGATGCCCGTCCACTTCCACCACTTATGACAGCATTGAGCGTGCACATGAACTGATTCTGTTGGATACACTAGTGACAGTGGATTATATCGCAAATCATTTCCAAATCAGTTTCACGTCTGATAAACAGGTGAAGACAACGGGACATTTTTGGCTCGCAACTCAACCTAAAATATCCTTCAATGAGGGAATACAAAAGCTTGATGACAGATGGATAAAGTGTATTGAAAAGCAGGGAGATTATGTTGAAAATGATGACTTTTCTGAAAGCTGAATAAAATAAATTCCACCGCGAGGGTACAGATAATTTTGGAGCTTTGGATTTTTGAAATTGCATTTTGCAATATCAAGTGATCTGGTGTAATGATTTAACAAACACTGCATGAGGGCAATATTATCTGCTTGGGAATAAGCGAATTCACATAGTGTGGTTATGAATATTATTCTGTCCCCGGGGCCTGTGGCTGTAAATATGGCTCTGTGAGATGCCGATCTCTTTCACCCTACTTACAATTGGCGACGATCGCAGATAGCTTAACTCAGCTGCCGGCACACGTTATGAAGAATCCAGAAGAGACTTTGATTTCTTTAAGAATTCTTGTTGTATGCATACAAACAGCAGCAGTAAAAAAGACTTTCTTCAGACAGACTGAAAACACATGTGATTCTGATAAAATCAAGATGGAGAATGAAACACAGGAGAAAGAAGAAGGAAATGACATCACACCAGAAGAGGGAGACAGAGAGACAGAAGGGACAAACTTGATGTAAAGGGAGGATTTCAGCTATGCAAACACAGGGACACATAGCAACAGTAAACAATATGAGAGACTGCAATACAGCATGTAAAATGCACAGGACAGTTGTAAAATGTCTCATTCATGGGACATAACACTCCCCGTCTGAAATCTATAGATTTCATAATTTTATGATGTCCACTGGAGATGTCACTGTAGACCTGAAAGACAAAAGGAAAAAACAAGCATGCAGGTAATAACAACAACAGTTGAAGTCCAATTGGCATGGTCCAATGTTCAGTTGGAGGCATGAAGTCCTCAACAGCGGAATAGTCCAAGTCCAAACGAAAACCCATCTTCGGATTGGGGAAGCCGCAACGTGCAAACACTTCCACCAACCCAATAATCCGCTGGAGAAAGTTAAAATATTACAATGTTCCAACACAGCTGGAGGAGTATATGGCGGTAGGCTCCCCGCCGTGAGCTGAGTTCAGAGACGAAGCTAAGATCATGTGACTCCTGCTCGAAGGAGCCAGCAGATGATTTGCCTGAAATGTATGTCAGCAGATAGGATGGCTGACCAGCTGAAAGGATGTCCAGGGTAAAGAGAGCTCAGCTTCTGTACCTTTTTGCCAGTTTCTGAAGTGCTGGGAGAGGCTCCTGCAGCTGTAGTCTTCGTAGACACGTCGTAGGAAAGGTAGACTTGTCTCTTGATGACGGTTGAAAGAGTCTTTACAGAACTACGGGGCAGGACTTGTTGTAAGGCCTTTAGAGACTTCTTCGCCGTCTCCCATCCTTGCTGTCTCTGAGATGGTAGCATAGTGTTCCCGTTGATATCCGGAGTAGCAAGCTGTCTCAGTGGTACCCTGCCTAGAACTGCGATGGGTGTCTTAAACCCGAGAGGACCGTCGATGCTGTTTTCAACAGGCGAGGCTCCTCGTTCGATAGCAAGTTCCTTACAGGGTGATGCTTGGGAAGTGAACGTGTCTTGTTCAACATCCGCCAGTGAGCTGAGGCTGAATTGCGTGGGGAAAATGCTGGCACCATCGGTCAGAGGTAGGCTGTTGAGAGAGGGGCTCTCACTCTGAGCGCTGAAGTCTAGCACGGCTTCGGTTTGACCAGGCTTGTGATGGAGATGGGTATCAAAGGTTGGGAACATAGCAGTTACTTGCTGTGGATCCCTTGGCAGCTACCCAGCTGTTATAGTTGTCTTCGGTGGGTTTGACGCTCATGACCCTGATGATCACTTTGTCTCCCTCTGTAGGTAGTGAGTTGTTGTCCTTGGTTGAAGGATCGAATGCTGTTATCTCGAGGTTGTAGTCTCGAGGATAAAGCGGACTTGAAATATCGGATGGTTGCCGTTGACACGTAGTGTCGTTTGACTTCTCCTTCATCCATTGGTGACGTGAGTATCACAGGGAGGACAAGTCATTGTCATCTGATGTGATAACGGTTTTGTAAGAGGAGATGTCGTTCTGATTCCTTGTCTGGTCACTACAGACATTGCCAATGATGACCCAGCCCAGCTCGAGGCGCTGGGCATATGGTTCATTGAGTAGTCCGTGGATTTGTTGACGCATCTTGTGCAGTCGTATAATGTCTCTGCCGAGGAGAATTAGGATGTCTGCCTTATCATCCAGGGGTGGCATCTCTTTGGCTATCATTCTGAGATGAGGATGCTGAAGAGCGACTTCTGGTGTTGGGATTTCTTCCCTATTGAATGGTATTTGGTTACACTCTACAAGCGTGGGTAGTGGTATCTCCGTGGCGCCTTTCTCAAGAGAAGTTATTATGAGGCCACTGGCCCTTCTTCCAGAGGTTTGTAAAACGCCGCTGCAGGTGCCCAAGGTGTAGGGATAGACGTCTCCTTTTAAGTCAAACAAGTCAAAGAGTTCCGACCTGGCTAATGATTTGTTGCTCTGGTCATCCAGGCTAACGTACACCTTGACTGCCTTCTCTGGATGGCCCTTGGGATACACCCATGACAGTCAAGTCTTCGCACAGGACTTGTCTCGAAGACCTTCTCCACAGACATCGGTGCATGAGGAAGATACTGCAACATGGCTTGTCACTTGGTCTGTACTCTCCCCGCCATGGCTTGTGGTGGGAGAAGGTGAAGACGCAGAGTCAGGCTGTGATGGATGGAGCGCCTGTACGTGGTCTTCGCTGTCGCACTCTAGACACTTGATGGGGATGACACAGTCCTTAGCAAGATGTTCGGTAGAGGCGCAGCACCTGAAGCATACTCCAAACTTCTTCAAGAGCTCTTTTCGTTCTTGAAGGGGCTTCTTCCTGAAGCCGATGCACTTCTTCAGGGGATGTGGCAGTTTGTGAATTGGACACTGGCGATTAGGATTCTCAACCTTCTCACCTTTGTCGCTCTTATCTTGTGATACTGAAGGTGCTGGAAGAACATCAGTCTTCTTGATGGACATTGGAGCTTGGTGGCTCCTGTAGTTAAGACGTGGACTGTCGTGTTTAGTAGATGAAACAGGGTCGCTGTGTTCTCCATAGAAAAAACTTGGATCAGTCTTACAGTCTGCAATATTTTCGATGAACTCGCAGAAGTAGGAAAATGGAGGGAAGGAGACTTGGTTTTCCCTTTTGTATTTTGATCCAAGCATGGCCCACTTATTTTGGATATTGGACGGCAGCTTGGAAACTATTGGGGTTACCCCATGAGCAGTGTCCAGGTAGCTGAGGCCAGGAAGGTATGGGTCTGCTTTGGCCAGCTGAAGCTCTAACAGGAGGTCGCTGAGCTCTTGGAACCTTGTACTGTCTTTATTAGATACCTTTGGAAAATCCTCTAGTCGTTTGAACAGGGCCCTTTCTATGACCTCAGGACTGCCATAGCTTCTTTCTAGCCTCTTCCATGCAGCAGTGAGACCAGCAATGGATTACTGATGTGGACAGATTTAAGTCTCTTGACCCGATCCGTGGATTGTGGCCCAAGCCACCTGATTAGCAGGTCTAGCTCTTCAGCGGCGGTGATGCCGAGATCACTGATCGTGGTTTCAAAGGTACACTTCCAACCCCTGTAGTTCTCAGGTTTATCGTCAAACTCTGTAAGACCGGTCTTAGTTAGATCGCGCCGAATCATGTACCTTGCGAGGCCAGTCATATCAGCATTCTCCGATTTTGGAAGGACCGATGCTGGCTGGATAGCTTTGTTCATACAGTCTGTGATTTGACCTGGGAATGCAGGTATATATGGGGCAGCGTAGGCGTTCAGTCCATTAACTGGCTCAATGAGCTTAGTTTCTGCTACACATGGGACTGGAATTGTGTGATTGACCGGAGTGTGGTGACTGGCCTGCATATTGGCCTGTACGTAGGATTCTGAGTATAAGATTTGGTGATTTGCAGGTTTCTGGTACATTTCGGTGCACAGAGGTGGATCAGGATACAAGATTGGCAGCGTATTGTAATTGTACTGACCTTGGGTGCAGGATGGGGATAAACGCTCTGTGTCCTGTTGTCTCAGGGGAGCATCAGTGTGGTCAGGAAGGATTGCAGGAGCAGGGATAGCGCTATGTTGGCTTTGTACATAGTCTCTAGTACGCTTAAGAGGGTCTTCAGTATCAAAACCCTGTTGTTTCAGGGGAGCATCTGTGTGGTCAGGAAGGATTGCAGGAGCAGGGATAGCACTGTGTTGGCTTTGTACATAGTCTCTAGTACGCTTAAGAGGGTCTTCAGTATCAAAACCACTTAAACTGATGCTGTCTCTTTGGCTCCCACTGATGCCTTGTTCCAGGACCTTTAACTTTGCCATGGCTATGGCGTGTTGGCGTTCCTTCTCTAGGGCAGCTTGTATTTTAGTGGCCTCTAGGGCAGCTTGTATTTTAGTTGCCTCAGTTTTCATTTCAGTTTCCTTTTGAGCAAAGGCAGCTTGTATTTTAGTAGCCTCAGCTTCCGCACGTGCTTTTATGAGCTGTTCGCTGAGGGTTGAGGATTTTGAAGAGCGTGACTTAGGTGTTCGCTTTGACTGTCTGGCAGAGCCAGAAATGCAAGATGACATCTCGGCTATTAGTGCGATTCTTGCCTCTGTTTTGGCTTTTATATCGCGCACCATGCTTTCTCTCTCAGAGTTAAGTTTTTGGAAAGCTTGCAGCTCTTTGCAGGTAACTGATGGGTTAAGTCTTTTTAACACTGCGATATATTGGTCTGTTATTTCTGCATAACATTGATAATCTGAACACAGTTGTGCGAGAGCTCCCTCCAGTGGTCGTTGGAGAGAAGCAGGCTAAGATAGGCTATTTATGTGGCATAAGAGTTTTTGCCATAGCTCTGCTGTTGCACGGAGAAGATCATGTTTACTGGATTCTAGATTCTCCCTTATTTTCCATGTTGGCTTTGTGACACGTCTAGCCTTCTCACTAAATGGTGGATCAGGGTCTATGCACTCTTCCTCTGACAATGGGTCTGGCAGAGACCGTGTAGTCATTCCTTCAGCCATCCTGATTCACAGGGAGAAGGGGAGCTGTATAGACTCTTATATGTTGAGAGCGGATGCTCTGCAGGAAGTTCTGTAGCTTTATAGAAGCTGTGGGTTTTACAGATGAATCTGATAAGTCTTTTTTTACTATTCTGTCCCCGGGGCCTGTGGCTGTAAATATGGCTCTGTGAGATGCCGAATCTCTTTCACCCTACTTACAATTGGCGACGATCGCAGATAGCTTAACTCAGCTGCCGGCACACATGTTATGAAGAATCCAGAAGAGACTTTGATTTCTTTAAGAATTCTTGTTGAATGCATACAAACAGCAGCAGGTAAAAAAGACTTTCTTCAGACAGACTGAAAACACATGTGATTCTGATAAAATCAAGATGGAGAATGAAACACAGGAGAAAGAAGAAGGAAATGACATCACACCAGAAGAGGGAGACAGAGAGACAGAAGGGACAAACTTGATGTAAAGGGAGGATTTCAGCTATGCAAACACAGGGACACATAGCAACAGTAAACAATATGAGAGACTGCAATACAGCATGTAAAATGCACAGGACAGTCTGTAAAATGTCTCATTCATGGGACATAACAAATATTTCATTGTATTTTCTATATTGCTTTGTTGTACAGATGCCAAGAAAAATGGTGGCACAGGAAATAGTAGGAGTGCAGTGGCTCCACCTGCTGGCGGTCTTTTTGCTGGAGGATTTCCAGTTCTTAAGCCCTCAAACCAAAGGATGCAACAGGTAACAATACAAATATATAATATTAACTTAACTTAGGGGTTGTCCTCTTTGAAAAATATTTACTTCATTAAAGGAAACCTGTCACCAGCTTTTCACTAAAGTAAAAGCATTACCTGTAAGCCCTATAACATAGCAGTCCAACAACATGTGCATAAACCCACAGCTACCCTGCACGTCAAAGAAGAAACCTTATATAATTCCCATGTGTTGTATGGATTCCAGTCCTATGGGCGTCGCTGGTCTGTTCTCGGTGCTTCCTCTGTCGCCATAATACCTGGCCTTCCTGCTTTTAGTTCATGTTGGGAAAACATGCTGACAGGTTACCTTTAAGGGCTATGACCATATATTCACTGAAAATGTTTTTTTGTTTACATTTCCTTCTTATATGTAAGCTTAAGGACCTTTCTTATTAGTCTCTATTAACAATTAAGTACAATTTTTCTACTGTAGACTCTGTACAGTCATGGCCAAAAGTTTTGAGAATGACGCAAATATTAATTTTTACAAAGTCTACTGCTTCACTTTTTCTAATGGCAATTTGCATATACTCCAGAATGTTATAAAGAGTGATCAGCTTAACAGCAATTACTTGCAAAGTCAATATTTGGTTAGAAAATGAACTTTATCCCCCAAAACACATTTCAACATCATTGCAGCCTTGCCTTAAAAGGACCAGCTAACCTCTTTTCAGTGATTGCTCCATTAACACAGGTGTGGGTGTTGATGAGGACATGGCTGGAGATCAATCTGTCATGATTAAGTAAGAATGACACCACTGGACACTTTAAAAGGAGGCTGGTGCTTGGCATCATTGTTTCTCTTCTGTTAACCATGGTTATCTCTAAAGAAACACGTGCAGTCATCATTGCAATGCACAAAAATGGCCTAACAGGGAAGAGTATCGCAGCTAGAAAGATTGCACCTCAGTCAACAATCTATCGCATCATCAAGAACTTCAATGAGAGAGGTTCCATTGTTGCCAAAAAGGCTCCAGGGTGCCCAAGAAAGACCAGCAAGCGCCAGGACAGTCTCTTAAAAGTGTTTCAGCTGTGGGATCGGGCTACCAGCAGTGCAGAGCTTGCTCAGGAATGGCAGCAGGCAGGTGTGAGTGCATCTGCACGCACTGTGAGGCAGAGTCTCTTGGAGCAAGGCCTGGTCTCAAGGAGGGCAGCAAAGAAGCCATTTCTCTCCAGAAAAAACATCATGGACAGACTGA
Organism: Oophaga sylvatica; assembly: GCA_033576555.1. Classification (NCBI taxonomy): domain Eukaryota; kingdom Metazoa; phylum Chordata; class Amphibia; order Anura; family Dendrobatidae; genus Oophaga; species Oophaga sylvatica. The sequence continues at coordinate 66,052,079 of JARQOD010000006.1, read as the reverse complement.
TATTCTGCAAAAGGTACAGACAGTGGACTGCTGAGGACTGGGGTAAAGTTATTTTCTCTGATGAATCCCCTTTTCGATTGTTTGGGACATCAGGAAAACGCCTCATTCGGAGAAGACAAGGTGAGCGCTACCACCAGTCTTGTCTCATGCCAACTGTTAAGCATCCTGAAACCATTCATGTGTGGGGTTGCTTCTCAGCCAAGGGAATCGGCTCTCTCACAGTCTTGCCTAAAAACACAGCCATGAATAAAGAATGGTACCAGAATGTCCTCCAAGAGCAACTTCTCCCAACCCTCCAAGAGCAGTTTGGCGATCAACAATGCCTTTTCCAGCATGATGGAGCACCTTGCCATAAAGCAAAGGTGATAACTAAATGGCTCAGGGAACAAAACATAGAGATTTTGGGTTCATGGCCTGGAAACTCCCCAGATCTTAATCCCATTGAGAACTTGTGGTCAATCATCAAGAGACGGGTGGACAAACAAAAACCTAAAAATTCTGACAAAATGAAAGCATAGATTGTGCAAGAATGGACTGCTATCAGTCAGGATTTGGTCCAGAAGTTGATTGAGAGCATGCCAGGGAGAATTGCAGAGGTCCTGAAGAAGAAGGGTCAACACTGCAAATATTGACTTGCTGCATTAACTCATTCTAACTGTCAATATAAGCTTTTGTTACTCATATGTTTGCAATTATTATATTTCTGTCTGTGATAAAAACATCTGTCAAACACACATAAAAACCAGAGGGCAGCAGATCATATGAAAATATAATATTTGTGTCATTCTCAAACTTTTGGCCATGACTGTACAACCCTTTCCCATAACTAGTTATCCTGCTACTTGTGACATAGATCTAGTATTCAAGATATCACCATGGAGAAGGAGGAAGTTGTAAATGACAGAGAGGGAAAGCATGGTAAAACTTCAGGGGTAATAGATCACACAAACTGAACTTTAGAAATCTAGATAGGAAGTCTGCAGTGGTACCTCTGCAGGCTATCAGGAGAGTACTTGACTTTGTCAAAGGGAGAGGGAATCATATAGCAGTACTAAGCATCATTGCTTTTAGTATAAGGAAATCACTTATGGGACATAGAAGCAAAAATCAATACGGTAATGAAGCTGTACTTATGATAGCTATTTTGCAGCATCTTGGACACACAGACAAGCATATCCTATTATTATTATATATATAAGGTACTGCAATGCCTGTACATGAGGAAACAAGAGAAAAAGGTAGCACACTTTAGCGCTATAGCTTGCAAACACGAAATATGAAAAATATGAAAAATGAATTGCATCATTACCTTAGAAATATGAAAAATTGAGAAGTCTTAGCGCATAAGATGGCCAAATTATGTGAGCCTGATAGCCACGTCAAGGCTCTTCTCGTATATCAGGTCCTAACTAATGCCTATCCTCGCTTAGAAAAATCTGTCTGCATGGGAACGTATGAATCCTCTCTTCAGACTAAAATCTACATCTCTGTGGAGGGGTGATGAACCTGTTGTAATTAAAAAGCCTGTGACCACCAGGTGGAGTGCTCAGGTAGAAGGTAAATGAATACATATCAAAAAACTGACCGGCACATCCAAACATAGATTCAGTGTGAACAGGTGCTAAACCTAGAGTCACCAACTCATATACATACAAGAGAAAAAGGTAGCACACTGTAACGCTATAGCTTGCAAACACGAAATATGAAAAATATGAAAAATGAATTGCATCATTACCTTAGAAATATGAAAAATTGAGAAGTCTTAGCGCATAAGATGGCCAAATTATGTGAGCCTGATAGCCACGTCAAGGCTCTTCTCGTATATCAGGTCCTAACTAATGCCTATCCTCGCTTAGAAAAGTCTGTCTGCATGGGAACGTATGAATCCTCTCTTCAGACTAAAATCTACATGTCTGTGGAGGGGTGATGAACCTGTTGTAATTAAAAAGCCTGTGACCACCAGGTGGAGTGCTCAGGTAGAAGGTAAATGAATACATATCGAAAAACTGAGCCTTGACGTGGCTATCAGGCTCACATAATTTGGCCATCTTATGCGCTAAGACTTCTCAATTTTTCATATTTCTAAGGTAATGATGCAATTCATTTTTCATATTTTTCATGTTTCGTGTTTGCAAGCTATAGCGCTACAGTGTGCTACCTTTTCTTCTTGTATGTATATGAGTTGGTGACTCTAGGTTTAGCACCTGTTCACACTGGATCTATGTTTGGATGTGCCGGTCAGTTTTTTGATATGTATTCATTTACCTTCTACCTGAGCACTCCACCTGGTGGTCACAGGCTTTTTAATTACAACAGGTTCATCACCCCTCCACAGAGATGTAGATTTTAGTCTGAAGAGAGGATTCATACGTTCCCATGCAGACAGACTTTTCTAAGCGAGGATAGGCATTAGTTAGGACCTGATATACGAGAAGAGCCTTGACGTGGCTATCAGGCTCACATAATTTGGCCATCTTATGCGCTAAGACTTCTCAATTTTTCATATTTCTAAGGTAATGATGCAATTCATTTTTCATATTTTTCATATTTCGTGTTTGCAAGCTATAGCGCTACAGTGTGCTACCTTTTTCTCTTGTATGTATATGAGTTGGTGACTCTAGGTTTAGCACCTGTTCACACTGAATCTATGTTTGGATGTGCTGGTCAGTTTTTTGATATGTACATGAGGAAAGAGACATAACAAATCAGAAAAAACTCTACATTTCTAATTGGAGATATTTGCTATTTATTATACCTACCACGTATTGGGATAGGATCTTGGAGATGGGAATACCCTTTAAGTGCAACTTATTTACTAGAATAACTCAGATATTTACACTGTTTATATTGTACTTTCAGGTAACAAAAGCGCTCCTCAGCTTCCGGGAATGAAAGGAAGTGTTCCTAAACTACCAGATCAAGTACCCACTAAAACTGATCACCCAAAGCCTATTCCACACACAGTGGCAGCTAGACCTCCACCACCACGTCCAACTATCCTGGGCCGTTTATCACCAGTGCCTCCTCCAATACCACAAGTACCTCCTCCAATACCGCCATCAAGCAGCAAACCTCAGCTGATGCCATCTTCACCTATTCCCTCTACTTTTAAAGAGAGACCTGCAAAACCAACAGGAGGATCAAGTGGCCCACCATCGCCGGTGAATTCTCAAGACAAGTCTAAACTTCAAAGACCTCAATCCCAGTTTTTTTCATCTACTCCACCACCACTTCCTCCTTATCCTCCACCTACATTACCACCAGGCTATCCTGGTAGGAGAAGCCCTTCCCCTTCAGTACCAGATGGCAGGGATCATTCAGGACTTCCACCCCCTCCTTTACCATCTGTGACATCTCGGTTAGAAGACTTCATCCCACCACCACCTGATATAAGAGATCTTCCTCCACCTCCACCACCTCCTCTTCATCCAATGTCAATGTCTACCAAGCGCAGATTATCTGGCCATTGCCACCTCCACCTGTATTTGGTAATGAAAACATTAATGTTCCACCACGACCACCAAAGGGGCCTTCTGGACGAGCTGCGGTTCCACCATTACCTGTACATGGAAGGCCTAACAAACCTGCTGGTAAGATTTGATGTGCATGACAAGCTTTGGTTGATTTAATACACCGGCTGTAATAGTCATTATTCCTTTTTTATAAATATCCCTCAATTATAAATGATGCTTTGTCATGTGTTTACTCTCTTTTATTATGTGAATCTGCAATGTCTTAAGTCCTCTCTGCAGGGAATGATAAAATGTGCCATTTATTCTTTTATAATTGTAGTAAGTTTGCAAAATATGATGTTTATTTTTTTGCCCCTGAGTGCAGGACTTCTGACAACATTCCGACTAGACATGTCCAGGTCTCGCTCAGTTCACTTGTCTAGTTGGCACGTGACTGCATGTATGCAAATCACATACTCGCAATCACACGCCTGCCCGCTCCTGGTACCAGAAAATCCTAACAGCGTGCACTGTGAGGATTCACAAGTCTGTAGTCACAAGAAGTGACTGCAGACTTAAGCCCAAAACCTGGAAAACCCCTTTAACCAGGGGGTTCACATCATGCTCCAGAGTAATTATACTGGTCCTATGAACCCCAAGCCTGGACAACCCCTTTAAAAATATCATCAATTAAGAATCCTAACAATGAAAACGACTTTTTAATTAAAACAAACTTAACACAGATAAACTTTTTTTTCACTCAGGGAACAATGGAGGCCGATTGGCTCCTCCACCACCGCCTCCTGCACGATCACCATCTACAGAGCTTTCCAGCAGGCAGCAGGGTAATCAGCAAGCTCCAAACCGAAGCTCAGCACAGCCGGGATATCGCTCTCCTAGTCCCAGAAATGTGCACTTAATAGGTAATGTTTTCACATTTAAGGCTTAACTTATCAAAACTGTCTAACACAAAATGTGTCCTTGTTGCACATAACAACCAATCAAAACACAGTTTACATTTTCCCAATGCATTTTAGAAAATGAAAGCTGAGCTTTGAATGGTTGTTGTGGACAACATAACCAAGTGTTCCTACTAGATAGTTTTGGTAAATTAGGCCTTTACTCTTCATATAATAATCCAATTGGACTATTATTTGAAGCCTTTGGTGAGTGAACTCCCATACAACAGCGGTACTGCGGAGACAATATGTATAAAATATTCATGGCAGCCACAAAACTGTTTTGTGGACCCGGATTGTTATTGGTTACATAAAAAAAAAACAATCAGACGAAAAGAGACAATTGTATTGGTGAGGAGTTGTTTTGTTTGGGGCATTTACATGGTTGAGCATGCTCGTTTTCATGATTTTGAACCTGACATGCCTTGTGAGCTTCCCACAGCTTAAGGGGCTTTTCTTGAATTTGATGGTCTACCCTTAGGATCGGTGGGGTCTATGGCAGTGTCCGCCATAGTGCTGTGTGTTTGTGCCTAGTACTGCAGCTCAGCCATATTACAGCGACCAACATCGCCACATAGACAAGAGCGGTGCTCTGATAATACTACAGTCGTACTTAGGTCAGTGATGATTAATGTTAAAAGCCTATTTTCTGCAATACATGACCTGTCTTCTCTTTTTTACAGATGACTTTGAATCTAAATTCCCCTTTCATCCAGTGGAAGACTTGCCTCCACCAGAAGTGTATGAACCATTTGAAAGGGTTTACCCCAGCAAATGCAATTACGGTACGCCCTTCACTGCAAATATACATTGAGGAATAGAGGCAATCATTTATGTCTTACTACTCATCAACCCAGTGTACATCCAAATTCTAGAATGGGGATAGTGAAAATTAAACTTCATGTGTCTTGCATTTTGTATCTGTATTGAAGCTTATTGCATCCTCCTTATAAGACCCTGTTCACACCTTTGTTGTTGAATTCAGTTTCCAATCCCGTTTTAGGAACATAAGAAATGGAATTAATGCAGAGGATGGATTCATTACATAGCGGATGCCAACTGCACTCGGACCACAGTTATGTCCATTATTTTACCGAAACAAATAGTGCAACATTGTGATGTTGCCTTGCTGTAGTTTGGTCACCATATATTTTAAAAGAAACCTGTCAGGTCATCCTAGCCTCTTTAAATTTTGTTTTTATTAGTTTCAAACTATGGTAAGATGGCCGTAGATTCTCTCATTCGAGAATTGTAGCACACTGTGAGGAGAAGATGAAGAACAACATTTCTCCATCTTCTCCATTCTGTGTGAGTCCACAGAAATCAGACTGCAATCGGATGTCATCCGAGTGTAGTTCGATATTTTACATGCACCTATAGACTTAAATGGGTGAGTGGCATTCGATTTCACTTTGTAGCATGCTGCGATTTTTTTCACTGACAGATTCTGAAAAATAGATAGAATTCGCATAGCCCTCGTCTGATGTATACCCTGGTGTGAACGAGCCTGTAAGTGGAGTTTGTTCTCACTCTAAATGCAAATTAAGCTAATTAAACAGCTCCTAAACAAATCATATATGCAGTATATATTTAATTGTTGTAAGCAAATGGCTTCAGAAGAGGAGAGGATTAGTAACCTTTTAATTGTGTAAGATTGCAAAACAAGTGCTACTCTTGTATATGGCATGTGTCTTGCGTTTCTCATATAATCCCTTTAAGTGTTAATGTTCCATTTTATATCTTGTTAGCACCCTCAGCACCGAAGCTCCAGTTTCCACAGATGAGATGAGAAAATCTTCCTTCTAACTGAAGCACAAAAAGACTTACTGAAGATTGAAGCTTTCCTGAAAATAAATGCTATAAATGTACATAAAGCACAGAGTAGACAATATTTATGTATTTTTGAAAGCTACGATGAAGAAATCTGAATAGACTGCACGAAAATGTATCTGCCAGACCCTTTGAATGGGGCATCCATATCACTGTGACGCTGCCTATATCATATATATATCATATGGATGCCAGTAGAGCTTTGTCTGTGCAGCGAGGGTTAATGCCGAGACGAGTGCCTTGTTAATGGTTTCACTGTGAACACTTTGGGCCAGACTCAAAGTTTATAGTGTACCTTGGTTTGAAAAATCACAGAGTTTTTGCACAGCACGGAGTTATGCAAAAAATGTACAGTAGCAATTTTTTACGCTAAGTTTTGCCCAAAGTGTGACGACAGCCCCTTATCAAACTCATGATGAGCAGCAGCGTCCACTACATCACAACTCTTTCTTCAGTTCCTAAATTAAGTAAGATTATGGCGAGGCGCACGCCACTTGGCGCCTCACCTTATTCATTGAAAGGTGTTCACTCTTAATAAATCAGGAGGCTCGCACTCCACCACGCTCTCTTGTCAAGTCCGGAGTAAAAGACGCTCTGCTTGACTAATCGCGACATTTGTCTTCTATGTATGATTACTATATTCTTGCTCCTTGAGAAGGAAAAAGAGCTGAGGCTGCCCCATGTAATGTGATCGGATATCCTGCGTTTGCTGACCTTCCTGTAATATACCTCTGTTAGGCTAGGGTCACAAGATCGTTTTTCTCTCATCCGAGAAAAAAGCTCTGATTATGCTCACCACACTTTGATAAAACTTTGATCAGAGTTTGTTCAGAGTGGAATCCGATTTTTTGGGAGGTAGATAATAAAAAATAAAAATTCTCCACCTTCTCCGTTCTGTCAGTCCTTGAAAATCGGACCGCACTAAGGCCGGTTTCACACATCCTGATATTTACGGTATCGGAAAAAATGGTACCGGAGATGTCAGTGTCTGTGTGTGTAATACTTGCAGCACACGTGTGCCGCATCAGTACCACACAGACAGACGCCAAGGAAGCAGCGGTACAGTAAGCGATGTTCCCTGGCGCCGGGTGCAGAACACGGCTCTCATCATTCTCCCCTGCTCTGCCGGAGATCAGTACTTGCAGGGGAGAATGATGAGAGCCGTCTTCATCACCCGGCGCCGGGAACAGGACTTACTGTACCGCTGCTTCTCAGGCACCGGGTTGTGTTACACGGGTGACATCCCAGTGTGTCATCCATGTGCACGTGTGCGGGACGTTTTGCGGTCCGTGCTGACGGTAAAAAACGGACATGTCTATGTGTGGGTCACACGGACACACGGTCCGTGGAAACACACTGACGTGCACAGACCCATCCACTTGAATGGGTCTACGTCTGTAAGTGTCTCCGGTACACGTGAAAGCTGTCACCACACGTACCGGAGACACGGACGTGTGAAAGAGCCCTAAAATGTCATCCGAGTGCAGTATGATTGTTTTCTACAGACATAAGTGGCCAAGTGTGATCCGATCAGATGCAATTCTTTCATGCTGCAATTTTTTTTCCTCGGACCACTCAGTCCAAGCAAAAAATTGGACATGTGCACGGCTCCATAGAATAAACATCTGTCAAAACAAGGGATCGCACTCACAGTCGTCTGCACGAGCCCATACTCTGTTATATCAGGGGAGAACTTACACATATGTACAATATCGGAAATGTTAGGCTCAAGTAGCAAAATGTAACACAATTTTATCAAATAAAAGGTTTAAAACCAAAAAGTAGAGTCAAAGACGTCTGCCTACCTTTCCTATATTGTAAATATAGAAACTGCCATGACTGTGCATGGTTGTGTCAGGCATTGCAGGTCATCTCATTTCAAGTAAATGGAGCTAAGCCACAATTATTATTTTGGAAACCCCCCCCCCATTGTTATGGTGGCAGTACCAGGGCATCATCTGCATGGAGGTTGTTTTTGACATTGTGATATTTTTCCCACAAAAATAGTGTTTGTTATTTATTGCTGTAGATTTGTGTCTATGATCAGATTTATCAGTGAAATATTATTATGATTGTAGCAAAAATCATGTTTGATCCCCTTGATTTCCTAGTAATTGATATCTGATGATGTAATTAATATAGGTTCCAAATTTACAGTGGCATAAATCAGCTTGAACCCTGTTCACATTATGTTATGGATCCACACTTAGGGCCCGATTCATCATTTGCATTTTTTTAAGTCACTTTTCTTTTTTAACTTGTGATTTTGGCTGACTTTTTTTTGTGCCAAATTCATTAAAATGAAGCATGTGATTCATGAATTTTGTGGAAAATCCCAAATTGTTTTTTTTTCCCTGTCATAATCTGGTTTGTTCTGCAACCTTTTAGCTGTAAAAGTAGCATGTTTCGCAAAATATGGGAAAAAAATGCGCCAAAAAATTTGCCGTACATAAAATCACTTCAGGGGGACTGGAGAAGAGTTGCGTCAAATTTTGTAACTTTTTTATTTAAAAAGTTGCATTTCATGTATCTGTCTAAGGCCGGATCACACATGCGAGAAATACGGATGAGTCTCGCATGTTAATATCCGTCACTCAGGAGCGGAGCGTGCGGCTGCATGTATTTCTATGCAGTGCTCGCTCTGCTCCCGAGTGTCGGCGGCAGTGCCGGATATTAACATGCGAGACTTGTCCATGTTTCTCGCATGTGTGATCCCGGCCTAAATTATCTGGAAAAGTCACACTGACATAAACATCAGAAAACTAACTACATCACAAAAGACTACTTGGAAAAAAGACTCAAATTGTTTGATGAATTTGTTGCAGATCAAAAAGTCACTAATTGAGAGCTATTCACGCCAAAAAGCTGGCGGAAATCCACCCAACAGATCTGCAGGAATAGTGGGCTGTGCTATGTCATACATATACAGTACAATATATACTGTTATAGGTAACCCTAAAGATTTTCCCAACATATTCATCAAGAACTGAAAACATGATGCAAGTTCTGCATTAAACACATTTTCTGTCATTCTAATCTTTTTTTTTCTAAAATCCTTCAATGCATGACTGACAAGTTTCTCCCTAGACTATACATAAGGAGTTAGATATTAATCAGTGGCGGGTGGGGCAGGGAAGCCACATCTCGTAGACATTGGCTATATGAGCACATAGAGAGGACTTCAGCATGGTGGCAGATAACTGGAGAGGTTATGGAAATGACTGGCAAGAATAAAAATAAGTGATATAGCGCTGGAATCAGGGTCTATGTCCCTACATAATGCTCTGCTCATATAAGACAGCATAATCATAGTGACAGATTTCCTTCAAGGTGGCAGATGTATGTCCTCCGATTTTGCTAGGATTGGATTACCATTTGGCGCTTACCGAATAGCTGCATCGTTAACCTGGATACCTGAAGTGCTCCCGATAATCAGCTGTCCGGCGCTGCAGCTGCATGTGTCATGGCTGTGTGAGTCACAACACATGCATGGAGAGCCAAGCAAACAGGCTTTGTGTTATGACTGTCACAGAGCTGCAACACATGCTGCTGCTGTGCCAAACAGCTACTTATCAGGAGCGCTCCAGGTATACAGGTTACCGATGCATCTATTCGGTAAGCGCTATAGCTATTCGGATAAGCACTTATCTGAAGCTATTCGATCAATCCGAGTCCCAACACTTCACCGATGACAAATGTCAGGGGAAAAAGGGATCAGACATGTGGAATTTTAACATGTCTGATCCTTATGTCTTAAGTGAAATAAACCGAAGTCAGAGATTTCCGACAGCCACATATTTCCCTTTCTGTACTGAACAAAGATATAAGGGAAAAACAAGCTAACACCTATTATTCAGTATGAAAGCTACTAAATCAGACAGGTTTCTGTCCCTGCCATATTTGTCTAGAGCAGTGTTCTCCAGCCTTTCTTACATTAAGAGCTCAGAGAGAGGGTTGCAAGCCACATGCAGAATCCACCCTCTCTCCACCCAAGTAGTGACATCCAGCTCGCACCACCCCCTATACTAGTGACACCCAGAACCCCCATTATCGGTATAACAACAGGCAAAGCTTCGTCACAGGTATCACACTGAGGTAGTATACTTGCATCCAGGGGTTCCCACCTTACCCCCATTAGGTATTCTCGCATCAAGCACTCCCACCACACTATTACATGCAGCCTCAATCACCTTCTCTATCTGGTGTTATCATATCTCCGGCTCAGTACTTACTTCATTTATCTCTCCAATCCCAAAATATGCTTATCCAGATCTGCTATCATTTGAGTGCTACTCACAAAAGTCACAATTTGGAGAGCTACTCTTCATAGCTGTGGTATAATGAAGAAATCCAGCACTCCTTGGTCAGAGTTAGGTGCTCGGATAGGATCCCAAACCAAATAGCAAAAGAAATCCGGCACTCGTAGGTATGGTGAAAAAAAAGTCAATTTTAATAATGTGGTCCACAGAGCAGTGTGATGTTTTGGTGAAAACAAACCTTTATCTAACATAACATGTAGGATAGACCACTTGAGAACAGGTACAGGAAAGGCTGCGTTTAGGGAGACGTGACTGCGTTGCTCAGCGCTTTGCTTCTCAACAGCATAGTTGCGTCTCCCCAAGCATAGCCTTAATTGTACCTTTTCTCGCGTGGTAAAGGTCTGTTTTCACCGAAACTTACACACTGTTGTGTGGACCACATTAAAATCATTAATTCTGGCATTAAATAGTTTTCACCTTCACATCGTTCTATCTAAACAGGAAATCATGCCAGCCTCTCGCTTGTATATAGCTCATATGCGGTCATTTAACGACAGTGGTTGGAAGCAATGATACTGTAGATCTTTTTTAAGTTACTGTCCATTAAATTTTTTACCAGAAGAAATCTAGTATCATCCAACTACTTGTTAAAAAGTACATTTTCAGCTGCAGATGAAGGAAAGAGAGCCACAGTAATTCATTACTGATGGGTAGGCGGAGCCCCAGATCAGGATGTTACCTCAGATCAAAAGAGTGATGACTGGCTGGCCCCTCCAGCTCGGGCTCCTCCTACTCAGCTCCAGTCTAAGATTTGAGGTCCAGAGGATGGTCGCTGCTAATGCAGCTCCTCAGAAAATTTTATTATTTTAATATTCGGACAGGAGACTTGGATCACTAGTTGGTCTAGAGGTCTCAGGGGTATCAGCGCTGCTGTACCCCAACCTCTCCCTTGGCGGATCTGTATTCACTCAAAGTCCCTGCAGAATCCTTGCCGGCCCTGGGGGATGAGGAGAGCTTCTCTGGCGGGAACGCAAACCACACGTGCGGTCACTGCGTTCTTCGCCCTGGGGGGAAGCATGGGCACTGCGCCAGAAACCCCTGAGGGTCCTGTGGCGCCTTGGCTGGTGAGTACTCCACACAAATTTTAATAATAATTATGTGTGAGTGCTTTAGCGTCTGAATGAGCAGCGCTATTATTAATGTCAGCGTTACTATGTCAGTATGCTTCAGCGCTGCTGTGACAGCGCTACTACATGTAAATGTCAGTAAGCTTCAGCGCTGCTGTGACAGCGCTAATACATGTAATGTCAGTAAGCTTCAGCGCTGCTGTGACAGCGCTACTACATGTAAATGTCAGTAAGCTTCAGCGCTGCTGTGACAGCGCTACTACATGTAATATCAGTATGCTTCAGCGCTACTGTGACAGCGCTACTACATGTAATGTCAGTATGCTTCAGCGCTACTGTGACAGCGCTACTACATGTAAAGTCAGTATGCTTCAGCGCTGCTGTGACAGCGCTTCTACATGAAGATGTGGTGATTTTTTGTCCGCAGGCAGATAGCTGCAGGACAGAGAGGGAGCAGGAGCGGGGAGATTTCGCGCTCATTATTTGAGCTAGCAGGGGGCGTGGCCTATCTATCCCGGTCTTTTGAGCAGGAAGACGCGCGCTCTGGCTTTTCTCCTGCGACCCCCTCACTGTGGCGGCCATTACTCAGGCTCCTGGGCTCCTCGGACCGCTCCCCTCCTCATATAGACACCACGGCCAGCTGGGTGAGTGTGGATTCCTCACTCCGCAGCGCAGCGATCGCTATCCTGCAGCTGCAGTCTCATCAGAGACATAAAAATTGGCTGGGGCTCACAAATATATATATATTTTGGTGAGTTTGCAATATTAACCCCTTTGAGGGTTATTTCTACCTGCTAAATTTGCTGACTGAATACCGCTGGGGTAAATCTGCTTGGTGGAGCGTTAACCCTTCAGCGTTTGAAAAAAAAAAAAAAAAAAAAAAAAAAACGCATAGTTTTTTGCTGGTATTACCGCTTTGACCTGCTCATTCAGATGAGACATGTCTGAACAGAGTTCAGATGCCGCGGATCACGTCCCAGTGCCATTGCGGCAATCAGATACGCAGACCTCCACAGCGTCTAGCGCTGCGGTCGACAGCGGTGGAAAATTGGATGATATCGCTCGATCGATTAATAACTTATCTGACCTTTTAGGTCAATATGTGTCTGCTAATTCCTCTCAGAGGAAGCGACGCAGGCCGTTACCGGCCTCTACACGGAGCGAGTCAGATGTATCTGATATTGGGCAGAGTTCCCCTTTATATTCGGATGGAGAAATATCCGATTCAGATGCGGACGAGCCGCAGGGGCGTTCCTCTATGGCGAAGCGTACGGAGGCATTAATTGAAGCCATGAGAGAGATATTACAGTTACCGGAGGAGGTAACTAGTCGTCCTGGTAAAACAGCACGCATGTTCCAGGAGTCCCGTGCTTCGCGCACAACATTGCCAGCTCTGGATGAGCTTAATGGTGTAATAGAGGAGGAACGTCTATGTCCAGATAAGCGTTTTCATGGAACGCATTTCTTTGATACACTTTATCCTTGCTCTACGGAGTTAAAGGCTAATTGGACTTCTGCTCCTGAAGTGGATGTGTCCTTATCTCAGCTTAGTAAATCCTCACTACTCCCTATTAAGGGAAAAGCGAGCTTACAGGAGCCTTTGGATAGAAAGGCAGAATTGGCGGCAAAAGCAAGCTATGAGGCTGCGGGTCATGGATTTCGAGCAGTGCTAGGATCCATGTGTGCTGCTAGAGCTTCTCTAAGCTGGTTGGCACGTCTGAAGACGGAGTTGCAAAATGAATCTCCGTTATCTGAGATACGGGAAACTTGTGAATGGTTAGAAACGGCAGCCTGTTATATCTTTGATGCCGGTCTGGATACGGCATCTCTGCTGGCCAAAGCGCAAGCTTCAGCGGTCACAGTCAGAAGAGCTTTATGGCTCAGACAGTGGGCCGGGGACGCAGTTTCCAAACAAGGGTTGTTGGCCTTACCTTACAAGGGTGGCCATCTTTTTGGATCCGACCTCACAGAGCTGATTTCCAAGGCTAAGGCAAAGGAATCAGCATTACCACAGCGAAGGGCCATGGCCTCGGTGTCCAGTAAGCCTGGTGTTTATAGTGGTCGGCGGTCCTTTCGGGGCCGAGGACGATCTAGTCACTCCTCGTGGGGATCGGGTCGTCCTTCTTTCTCAGGAAAGAAATCCTCTCAGAAAACTCGTACTCCCTGGAAGCAGAGTTTCCGCCAGAACAAGCGGGAACTTGACAAGAAACCCGCAAAGTCGGATTGACGCCAGGGGTCCACTCGAGGATTCTCGAGTGGGGGGTCGCCTGCTTCTTTTCAAGGAGACTTGGATGGCTCGCGTTCCAGATTCCTGGGTAACGCGGATAGTGTCGGCAGGCTATTTCATAGAGTTTGCTTCTCAACCCCCAAATGTTTTTGTCAATCTCGCGTTCCGTCGGAACCCGAGCTTGTTGTCGCTCTACAGCGAGAGGTCGAATCGCTACTACAAAAGGGTGTAGTGATACCGGTTCCGTCAGAGGACCGAGGAAAAGGTTTTTATTCCAACCTTTTTATAGTTCCCAAAAAGGAGAACAAATTTCGCCCGATTCTGGATCTCAAGCGATTAAACCGGCATGTCCATACCCGGAAATTTCGCATGGAGTCGCTTCGTTCCGTTGTGGCAGCTCTGTCACAGAACGATTTTCTGGTGTCAATCGACATTCGCGACGCCTATTTGCATATTCCCATCGGAAAGGCTCATCAGCGCTTTCTTCGATTTGCCATAGGTCAGAATCATTACCAGTTCGTGGCTCTGCCGTTCGGCTTAGCCTCAGCGCCAAGGGTCTTTACAAAAGTTCTGGCGCCCCTCATGGCACTCCTTCGAAGACAGGGGATTACGATTCTCCCTTATCTGGACGATCTTTTGATCGTGTCTTCCTCGGAGGAGGAGGCATTGACGGCTCGGGATTTGTCTCTTCAGTTTCTGAAAGACTTCGGTTGGCTGGTCAATTGGGAGAAGTCGTCCCTGGAACCATCAAGGACAATTCTCTTTTTGGGAATGCATCTCGACACGTTTCGGTCGGTAGTTTCCTTACCACCAGACAAACAGTCATGTCTTCTTCGACATGTACAGATTATGACAGCCTCAACGGCAATGTCCCTACGGAAGTGTATGCGTCTTCTGGGACTGATGGTGGCGTCCATGGAGGCAATTCCTTTTGCCCAGTTCCACTCCAGGACTCTTCAAAGGTTCATCTTGAGTCGATGGAACCAGTCGCAATCGCTGGATTGCAGTGTCACCATTCTCCGCGCGGTGCGGGATTCTCTAGAATGGTGGTTACGTCCAGGGGCATTCTCCCTGGGGAAGTCTTTCCTCCCTCTGAAGTGGTCAGTCATAACCACCGATGCCAGCCTGACGGGCTGGGGGGGTGTTTGGACCAATCTCTGGATTCAGGGGGTATGGTCACCGGAAGAGTCTGTGCTTCCGATCAACATCCTGGAATTGAGGGCGATTTTTCTTTGCCTCCAACATTGGACGGTCCCTTTGAGCGGTCTGCCAGTCCGTGTGCAGACAGACAATGCGACGGCTGTCGCGTATATCAATCACCAAGGTGGGACAAGGAGTTCCAGACTCATGGTAGAGGTGTCCCGAATTCTGATTTGGGCAGAGGCCAATGTACCAGCCATTTCGGCGATTCACATTCCAGGGGTCCAGAATATTACAGCGGACTTTCTCAGTCGCAGAAGGATGGATCCCGGGGAATGGAGCCTCCACCCGGAAGTCTTTGCACTACTGTGCTCTCGCTGGGGAACCCCCCAAGTGGATTTGATGGCTTCCAGGTCCAATGCCAAGTTACCGACATTCATGTCCAGGTACAAGGACCCGAAGGCGGTGGCGGTGGATGCTCTAGTGGCTCAGTGGGATCAGTTCAAGCTGATCTATGTATTCCCGCCGATATCCTTACTTCCTCTAGTGCTGCGTCGGATCAGACTAGAGAGAATTCCAGCTATTCTGATAGCTCCAGACTGGCCAAGAAGGGTGTGGTTCTCGACAATAATGTCGCTGTTGGCGGCACCTCCGTTTCCACTCCCTCTTCAACAGGACTTGTTGACTCAGGGGCCCATTTGTCATCCGGACTTGATGTCCCTGCGTTTGACGGCGTGGCTCTTGAGACCGAGATCTTGACCCGTAGAGGTTTTTCAGCCGAGGTCATTGCTACCCTTCGTGCTGCAAGATGTCCGGCTACTTCTAGGATTTACCACAAAATTTGGGAAACCTTCTTTTCGTGGTGTTTGGGGTCTTCTCGGAACCCGAGAAAGTTTTCCATTCCCAACCTGTTGGCTTTTCTGCAACATGGGCTAGACAAGGGTTTGGCAGTTAGCACTCTGAAAGGTCAGATTTCTGCTCTGTCCTTATTATTCCGGAGAACCATTGCTTCGAATAGAGACGTGATCTCTTTTTTCCGAGGTATCTCTCGTAAGTTTCCGCCGCGGAAGGCACCTGTGTCTCCTTGGCGGCTCAACCTTGTTTTGGAGGCTCTTCAGCATAAACCTTTTGAACCTATGGTTTCTGCTAGCCTTTCTTTACTTTCTTGGAAGGTGGCTTTCCTTGTTGCAGTCACTTCCTTGAGGAGAGTTTCTGAATTGGCAGCTCTTTCTTGCTCGCCTCCTTTTTCTGGAGTTTTTTCCGGATCGTGTAGTGCTTCGCACTCGGGGTGATTTTTTGCCTAAAGTGGTGTCACAATTTCATGTTAACCAGGATATTGTGTTGCCCTCACTCTGTCCGGATCCGAAGAATACGAAAGAGCGAGATTTACACACATTGGATTTAGTGCGGGCCTTGAAGTTTTATCTATCTATTACTCAAGGTTTTCGTAAGACGGACTCCCTGTTTGTGGTTCCGGCAGGTCGTCGGCGTGGTCAACGAGCTTCCAAGGGTTCTATAGCTCGTTGGATCCGGTCAGCTATTTTGGAAGCTTACCGTCTTCGGGGTGAATCTTGCCCGATTAAGATTCGTGCCCATTCCACGAGAGCTGTGGCTTCATCGTGGGCTTTTCATCAAGGTGCTTCGGCAGTGCAGCTTTGCCGAGCGGCGACTTGGCGCTCTGTCCACACGTTTACAAGATTTTATAAAGTGGACGTCAGTGCTTCCGCTGATGCAGCCCTCGGACGTAGGGTCCTGCAGGCAGCTGTAGTTTAAAGTTCTGGATGAACTTGTGTTTAGCGCTGGTTGCGCTTTGTTGTTAAGGTTGTTGGGTTTCTGCCTTTTATTGGTTTTTTTCCCACCCTTATTTTTGAACTGCTTTGGGACGTCCCATCAGTAATGAATTACTGTGGCTCTCTTCCTTCATCTGCAGCTGAAACACGGATTTTGGTAAAGACTTACCTGTAAAATCCTTTTCAGCGAAGGAAGGAAGAGAGACACAGCACCCTCCCACGGCAGAAGTGTGTTGATGTTTTCAGATGCAGCGCGACCCTTATCTGATAGCGATTATCTGGGCTGAGGTCAGCGCGCTAAGGCTCTGTTCCAGCATCGCCAGCTCATCGCAGTAGTCAGGTTCCGTGAGTAGTACCTGGAACTCTGTGGTTTTTGGCTTTCTTTGCATGCATAACCTGTATCCTTGTGTTTTTTCTCTGAAGTTCCTTCAGAAGGGGTTATGTTGCTCCGCTGGTGATCTTGGCTCTTTTCCTAAAAGCTTTGATACGACTGGAGCTGAGTAGGAGGAGCCCGAGCTGGAGGGGCCAGCCAGTCATCACTCTTTTGATCTGAGGTAACATCCTGATCTGGGGCTCCGCCTACCCATCAGTAATGAATTACTGTGTCTCTCTTCCTTCCTTCGCTGAAAAGGATTTTACAGGTAAGTCTTTACCAAAATCCGTGTTTTTTCTTAGATAATATCTGATGGATAAAAACAATAATACACTTATCAGGTAAATTGATAAAACCCGGAATCTGGTTACTCCATTGTGTATGGTTTTGTAAACTGTTTTCTAAAAATCTCAATTTCCATTGTCATAAATCCGTATGTAACTATAATTTTTTAATAAATTCTAACACTTCAGTACAATGCACTGTCATGTGCTGTATCATTTACACATTAATCCCTCATTTGCTGATCAAATGGCTCGAAGGGTATATAGCTGACAGAAATAAGAGCTGAAGGCTCTATGGGGGGAGATTTTTTTTTTGTTTGTTTTTTAGTATTTATCATTGATGTAGCCACGAGGTTAGTAACTTAGAGCGTACATTGTTGTATACATTTTCAGATAAAAGGCGTTGTCCACTACTCATACACTGATGGCTTATCGTTTAGGGTAGAGTTTGTGAAGGTCCGGCACCCCCACCGATCTGCAGTTTCCAACCAGCATCATCAACCAAGAGAGATCCTATGTTGTTTGGAAATGTCAGTGTCCACATGGAAGAACCAGATGTAGGTGTGGGGAGTTTTTGAATGATGCGAGAAAGAATTTATTAAATAACCAACAGTCTATAATACACAATTCAGGAGAATAAGACATACTAAAATATTTAATGATACTGTATTTGGAAGATTACTGATCCTTGGTTTCACACAGATTATATGATTTTAGCATGAAAGGTATAATACTATCTGATAATCTAGCGTACTCTGACCACTTAGGTGTTGAACAAGCAAAACTTCTTGGAAGCTGAAGTCAATTCAAAATATGGCAGTATGACTGCTGAGCTGCTTTATATGTGCAACTTTCTAATATACTTAGGCCACGGTTTATCAAAGGTTTTACGCCAGAGTTCTGGTGTAAGAAGCTTTTAAAAGTTGCAAAATTTTCATGCAAGAAGAGGCTGCACTAAAATTGTGCAACTTTTGACAGTCTCACACCATTTCTGCTCACCTCCGACTAAGTGTGCGGAACGTTGACAAGTCAACCACCACTCGTCAAATTCATGACAAGTGGCAGCATTCCTTACACCACAAATCTTACTCCAGTCCCCAAGTGGAGTAATATTTGTGACAAGGTGCAGACAGAGGAGCACACCACTTTTCAGATGTTCCAGCTTTATTAAGAGGCATGCGTTTCTTAATGAATCAAGACCATCTGACTTCAGCACGTCTTCATCAGGACCAACGTGAAAAACACCGATCTTAATGAATGAGGGTCTTTGTCCTTTAATTCAACAACATTTTCCACATCTCCGCTGGCTGTTGCTGAATTGGAGGCACACTAACCTTGCAGCTGCACAAGCCCCTCTCCGGTCCTGATATTTGCCATCATGGGTCAGCTTAGCTGAAATGTGGGAACCTAGAGTGCAGGTGGTTTACACTTCAGACCGGATAAATGTAGCATACTCTCATATGTGAAGACTGATTGTAAGCATCTGTATTTAGAAGGAATATTTCCGACAGCAGACATGTTGAACAAATAGATATGTCTGCTCCTTTGGGACCCAGTTTATCAGCTTATTGAGGTCAGTTTTCTGATAAATTAATAATAGATAAAACACCATGTCCATGTTTACAGTCTGAGAGTTCAAGTTTCTATAAAGACTGTCTTTGATACTGGTCTATAATATCAGCAATCACTATAATTTATGTATCAAGTAATACTAGGATTGTACTAAGCACCATGTAAAAGAAATTAAGTATCTAAAACGTACAGGTCCAGATCCATGATAAGGCTACAGATTAGACCACATGGCCCCGAAAGAAAAAGCCTACACTTACATAATGAGTATGAATATGACAATACATCACATCACAAACCTCTTACCTCCAGGGATATAGCACTCAAGGTGATTGTGGATCTCTACAAAAACATAAAAATTGCATTTAATAATACAGTTTGATATTTAACTCTCTAGATGGTATCTATGCTCCTCAAGATTGCACGTGATTTTCCCTAATGTATCTGAGATGTGTTGGTGCTGTGGAACTGACATACTTTCCATCCTCCCAGGACCTATAAAGGCTTAAAAAAATATACCATAATAGCAGATGTGGATTTCATATGCGCTGCTGATTCCAAAAAAGATATGAAGACGGGTTTTGATGAATAGTGGTTTATTTTCAACGCATTTCAAAGTCAAACTGACTCCGTCCTCAGAACAGTCACATGTACTTGTGATATACCCTTCATACATCCATGGATGATTCACGAGCTAACAATTGTGCAATAATAGTGGTTGTTTCACACACACAACCCTATCAGGAGAGCAATTTACCATTACTCACCCACTATTACTTGGATAAGACCCTATTGCGCTTTGCAATCTCTTTCAAGGCTTAGCAAATAACAGTTTGAGAAACTGTCTTATGGCTGCGAGGAAAGAAATCCCATGTCACTGGGGCATCACTAATATTCCCGCTATGTTGGAATAACAGCAGGAATTGTCTTTTCGCTATTGGATGGAAAAGCTATCGACTGAGAACCCCTGGTAATTATGATCATCCGTAGATATGCCATCCGTGGGAGGAATTTAAAGACTCTGATAATTTTCATATTATTAAAGGGGTATTCCCATCTCCAAGATCCTATCCCAATATATAGTAGGTGTAATAATAATATTAGCAAATACCACCAATTAGAAATGTAGTATAGGTTTTCTGATTTCGCCAGCCTCATGTGCAGGCATTGCAGGACCTTAGGTGTCTATGGTTACGACCACTGATATAGTTACAGCTAGCTCCTAGTGGTCGTAACCATGGATACCTTAGGCCCCGCAGTTCCTGCACATGAGGAAAGAGACATAGTGAATCAGAAAAACTATACATTTCTAATTGGAGGTATTTGCTGTTATTAATATTATTACACCTACTACATATTGGGATAGGATCTTGGAGATGGGAATACCCCTTTACGATAAGATTTGATGTGCGCTATTGTGGCCCCGACTCTTTTTTTTCTTCTTCCATTTTTCTTTTTCTTCCCTTATTTCTCTCTTTTCCCCTTTCTTAACTTCCATCGTTGTCCCCCTTCTTTTCTTATTTTTAAGGTTTAGATATGCAACAACCTTTGTACATATTATTGGATTTGCAACTGTACTGGGACATAATCTATGTTCTTGTTTTATTGTGTGTAGATCTTAATTGTCCTGCGTGACCAATAAATGTTTATATTTTCTAAAACTTAATAAAAAACGATTTAGCATACATTTTGGATATTTCTTCAGTAGAATAACAAATTATTCTAAAATGTATGGACTTTCTAAAATTAATTTTGTTCCCCATCTCATCAAGCAGTAGGACACCACTATGATATACTATCACTTTATCGGTCCGATGCCAATTGACCTTAGCAGGCGCTTCTTCCCTCCTTTCCCTTGCACATCAGCTCCCTGCCCCTCCGCCTGTGCAGGAAGTTTCAGCATGACCCCATTTAAAGTATTGGCGCCAGCAGCAGCGCCTCGTACAACTCAGTGGTTGATATCGCCATTGTGTAGGGAAAGTTTAGATGGAAATATGGCGCTACATCAACATTATGTCCCAGAGGTCGACCCCCGATGTCCATAAAGCGATGGCATATCCCTGTGATTATTTCATTATCATTACTTTCTGAGATGGAAAAACCACTTTGAAAATATGTCATAGTTATTTTGCAGATAGAATTGAATAGTTTTACATAAACAATATTGAAAACTTGTATTAATATGTGAACTGTACAACAATAAAACCTGAAGTCTTTATAGCATTGAGATTTTCTATATCCAGTATATAGCTTTTTAGTTGATGTTGAAATTCACAAACATATTGAGGATTGGGACAATGGTGAAGGATGTGGTTTGTTTTTTTTTTTTTGTTGCTAAATATCCTAATCTTTATTATGTAATATTGACTTCATCTTTTCCTTCAGTGATTGAATTTCTAGTGGGGTCAGTCAAGTGTATGAAAAAATCTGTATTCAAATCGGACAATTTCATCCATATTGTCATCCTTGTGATTGCTTTTTACATGTTTTTAAACTTCAATATTTTCAAATGTACATGATCAAAAACAGCTTATTAATGGCAATATATCCCTAAAAATGAGATGTTACACAATGATCCGTATGGTATCCGTTTTTTTAAAGTTATCCAGCACCACTCACTTCTACATTAGGAAGTGAAAATGTGGCGTCTGTCAGCTGCCTGGCAAGTGCCCTGCACCTGTCTAAGTGATCAGTATTAGACGCATGCACAATACGGGCTGATGCCGACAGATGTCAAATCAGCAATGTTTCTCACCTGAATCAAACGTGAGAGGCGCAGGAGCATCCCTTTAAATTTTTCCCAATAAAATTGTCTAGGTGATGGCGCGAGCTAATTCCTTTCTGGATGCCAAATATCATACTAATACTCTACAGACGTCTGACAATATTCTACTCATCTCATATAAGTTGTTCCTCTGTGTAAATGTTCTAATGACTGCACTTTTACCGCCTATGATCGTCTAATGTGGTCCAATGTATGTTAGAACATGGTCAGTTCTGTTAATCTACGTGCGCAGGGCATCTGCAGCCGAATCTGTGCCCTGTACATACATACAACATCACGGCGAAACACAGTGCTAAACAGGGCGCAGAAAATCGGCAGGTAGCCACATGGAGAGGTCTTGACAGCCGCATGCTCTTATTTCTTGGGAGCAATATTCCTTCCATGGTTTCTAAAAGAAATAAGTTGAAGGGATTTTGTCAGAATTTATTTGGTCATATTGTGTGTTGGAAGATTATGTCATCCACACCTTTACTTATACAATCCAACTAAAAAATAAAAAAAGTTGAAATTGTATGCAAATGAGGCTTAAGTGCTATGGGAGTGGCAAAGCACTTCCCAAATCTCTGCCTCCCCGGATCTATTTCCCACCCATCCCCACCATACTCTGCTGGACTGAGATCTCGCTGGCTATGTAATGAAGACACCTGAAGCTGCAAAACATCCTTAGGCCGAGTGCTATTTGTCCTCTCTGCTTTTATTCCTACATTGATCATTGGATATAAGGCCTGATGAGTGCTGTGACTCCACCTCTGTACTTGGACTACTGTGGACTGCCGGTTCAGAGCACCACCATGCCATTCCGCATCTGCTGCGGTGCACCCCCTGGAATCGATGACGAGTTGCTGATACCAGGCAGCAGTGCCCACCATTTGTCTTTATCCTTTTGCTTCTGAGGATCGGCTTTAGGGTGCGGCAACAGGAAAAGAGATTTCCAGAAATTGGCATAAATTATAGTGCACATTTATGCCTCATGGCAGTCATAGGTTTTAAATTTTGATGCAAGAACAGGTAAAGATGTGCCAAATTTTATAAAAGTTTTGTGCTTTTTTGGCATCTTACTCCAGGCTAAATGAGTTTAAAGATGTTTTCCAGAAATGTTTTCTCTCCCCATCGGCTTTCACCAAGCGTTATTCACTCTGTCCAGGCGCAGCACTGCATCTCCGCTGCTGCATCGGGCTTTCCTGAATGGCTACAAGTGATGTAATGACCAAAGCACATGGGACCAATGCAGCCAGTTACTGGGCTAAGTGGCTCTGCAGGTGTAGACAACACAAGCCGCTAAGTGCAGTGACTGACTGCAGCATGGTGTGCAGTTGTGAGGTCACTGCTGCAGCCTGTCACAGAAGACTGATGCAGGAGTGGAGTTATTAGTTCAACACTTACTGGAAGCCGATGGAGATGGAAAAGTTATTACTGGAAAATTTCTTTAAGGGTATGGTTCCACGTTCCGGAACCAATGCGCTTTGGACGGAGTGGAAACCCCGCCCAAAGCCCCGCCCCCTTCTGAACGCGCGGTGATTCCGGATGAGTTCATTGAACACATCTGGAATCACCGCAGCCCTACATAGGACTGTGTTATTTACCTTGCGGCGACGGAGCGTCTCTGCAAGAGAAAAGGACACGCTGCGATCTGAAAAGACGCGCCGCATGTCAGCTTACGCAGGTCTGACGCCTGAGTCTTTTAACGCATAGTGGAGACGGGATTTCATGAAATCCCCTCCACTATGCTGTAAAATCTGGACGCTGCGTCTTTGACGCTGCGGCTGTAAACGGCGTCAAACACGCAGCGTTTCCTGACCGTGGAAACATACCCTAACAGTAGTAGTAGTATGCCAGTGTAAGTAAAGCTCCCTCGGAGTCTATGTAAGAGCTTTACATTTATTTTTTTTCCCTTGTTAATTTGTATTTTTACATGGAAATTCAAATCACACATCTGTAACACAACTGTGTTCTTTCGGATATACTGGTCAGCAACTGGTATTCAGTAAATCACGCGCTGGCCTATGTGGCTGTCCTACGGGATGTTTACATCCACTTTCAAACCACCTGCCATTGAATGGAACAGTTCACATTCCACTATGGAATTGATATTTGTGTAGTAGAAAACAACAGTCACCTATTGTTGCGGATTAAGTGCAGGCTTTATCGACTGAGCTATGGAGGCTAAAATCTGCACCAAATCTACATTGAAATCTGCAGGTAAACATGTAGATTTGTGATGTGGATATCTGGGACCAAAAAATGAATCCAAGCAGTAACAAACAGGTAATTGCTACTTACCTGCCTGCCTGCACAGAGCCGTTCATCCCGTTACAGAGCAGTCACAGGCCGCTCCTGCCGGGGATTCAGCTCCCTCTCCTGATGTCACGTCTACAGAGCGGAGGCTTCTTTTCCAGTCCGTTGTGTGGACGGTGTGGGACTTCCGAGGTCATTCAGATTGACAGCCGGATCCTAGCTGCCTAACTGGACGATCCAGCTGTCAGTCAGAAAGACCTCAGAAATCCCGCCCCATCGCGTCAGCAGATGCAGCTGAATCCCCAGCAGGAGCGTCTATTAGTTATTACCTACCTGTTAGTGCTTAGGTACATTTTTTGATTTTTATTTTAATGTCCCGGATATACCCTTTAAAGGGAATCTGTCAGCAGGCTTTGCTATGCAATCCGATAGCAGCACAATGTAGGGACAGAGACCCTGATTCCAGCGATCTGTCACTTAGTTTACTGGGTGCAGCAGTTGTGATAGAAAGCTGAGCTGTATATAATCCCATGCACACCACTGATTGGCATTATTCTCTGCACAACGAATATTAATAGAAAGCAGTGGGGTCGGGGTTACACAGGAGGCACAAGACACCTAGTCCTGTAGTGATAATCTCCTGCTGATAAAACACTGATATTACTGTAACAGAAAAACACAGCCTAGTAAGTGACACATTGCTGGAATCATACAAGGAAAAAGCAAATGGATAGTTCTGCGCTTCCGTGAAAGAATGGAGGATGCCAATCCAATAGAAAGTGGTTTATTCGTCAACGCATTTCAAAGTATACAACTTCTTGGTGAGGACACACAGAAAATGCTCAAGGAAATACCAACTGCAGTGCCTGAGGCTGAGGAACGCACTATCGAGTCCTCCATTCTACATTGCGCGGCCTCAGGCACTGCAGTTGACATTTCCTCAAGCATTTTCTGTGTGTCCTCACCAAGAAGTTGTACACTTTGAAACGCGTTGACAAATCAACCATTTACTATTGGATTTGCATCCTCCATTCTTTCACGGCAGCGCAGAACTATCCATTGCTTTTTCCTTTTACGCTTTCATTTCTTCGTAGGTCTGCAGCAGCTTTAAGCATCATTAGTGTTTGTGTGCACACAACCCAAGCAGGGGAGCACAATTTGTGCATTTCTTTTAATATTGTTATCCAGATAAGACCCTATTTTGCGCTTTGTCTCTTTCCAGATCCTCCTTTAGTATTTACATTGCTGGAATCGGTGTCTCTGCCCCTACATCGCACAGCTCTCACAACACAGAGTATAACCATGCTGACAGATTCCTTTTAAAATCCATATTGGAAATTTCTGCCTCTAGATTTTGTCGTGTGATCATAACCTAAGTCCAGTTTACTTTACACTTCCTTTGTAGTCAGTCCCAGCACCTTAAATATACACTGCACTAAGCATTTCCTTAATGCAAACTGTTAAGCATATACTGAATGTTATCACACATGTGTGGTGTCATGATATTTTTTAATATATGGTTGGAAAATTTCCACTTCAGATTTGTCCCAAATCTGCAATGAAATCTACATGTACTACATGAAAATTTTGTGATGGATTTTTCTACAGATTTCATCTTACCGCATTACCAAGCATTGCATATTGTGACATACGCGGTGACAATCTACATAAGAACAAGCATGTTGCAGATTTGTAAATCCCCAGCATGCTCATATTTTTAAACATGAAAAGACTGACCATCACTTTCAAACACAAAACTGGTGTGTACAGGTGCTTACTAAGAGTAGTCATCTGCATACATAACTAACACATAAATTTGCACTGTGTAGCGATATAGCATGAAAACATGAAATATATGAAGTGTGAATTGCATTACTGCTCTAGAAAATAGGAAAAAAACAAGATACTTAGCACATAATTTGGCCAATTCATGCATGTCCAGCGGCCAAGGCAAAGTGACCTTCATTGCCTGGAACCTATCCTAATGTGAATTATTTGTATACAGAGGCGCTCTTAATTCCACCCATCGGCCCGTGACGGTTTTAATTACAGCAGGATCCTACCTACCCATATAAATGTAGGCTTCAGCCTAGGATAAGATTCACATTAGTCAGGTTCCCAGCAATTAAGATCACCTTGTCATGGCTGCTGGGCATGCAGGAATTAACAAATTACCGTATTTTTCGGACTATAAGATGCACCTGACCATAAGACGCTCCTTATTTCATGTTTACATGCTATAGCACTAGTTGCTCATATTTTGAGGCAGATTTCATCTGCTTTGAAAACCTCACTTGCATTATACTGTAAATAAGTGCAGATCAGCTGGGCAGAGTCCTCATCACAAATCTACAGCAAATCATGAAGGGGTGAATATGTCCCAAGTAACTCAATTCATCGATAGTATGGAAATAATGAATTCAAGGTTTCCTTCTTGTACCAGTAATACTGTACATTGTAATTCCGTTTGCATTTTACATGCATGACAAGGACAGTTTACCTCACTTGTAGAATTTTATTTCAGTATCAACACAGTCATAGAAAAGGTCCACTACTTCAGCAGGGTCTAGTGGATTAGAGCTACTGAGTAAATCTTCCATAGCATCCAAGCCTTGTTTCTCCAGATCTAATAATATGGTAAGAAGTTGGTCTCCTTCCTCCTATACAGAAACAGTAAAGAAGAAAAGTGTTATCTCATTACAGGGAATATGTTTTTGCTGCCCCATCTATGAGCGGCATGATGCAGGGGCAGAGACCCCAATGCAGTTTTGATAAAATCACTGATTAATCTGTTGCAGATCTACCAGTTCTCTGAACTTTGCCCATACCACTGATTGGCAGCTTTCTGTGTATACTCTGGTGGGTAATATAGAAAAACACGGCACTCATGCAATGATTAGTTGTAGGTGCTCAAGTAGGGTGTCTAACCCTCATATAAACAATATAAAAAAACATTCAGTCAATGCCTGATGTAGAGACCTGAGTAGTCTCGAAAGCTTGCAATTTGTTACCATCTTTTCAGTTAGCCATTAAAAGGTATCAACCACCGAGGACTCTCAATTCTGAATATTTTTCCATCTACTGGCTAACGGTACAAATATATACATCTTTCCTGTATCAATTCACTGGTAAAATCTGTACTCGATAAATACAAATTGTTCCATTACTGAAATAGAATCTTATCAGTAGAAACTGCCATCTCCTATGTAGCGTGGAGGGGAGAAGAGGAGGGAGAAACTCTGCCTCTACCGCTCTCTCCAACATAGAATCCTATCAGAACACACAGAAAATTCCAGGTCATCATACTTATCAGTAGGTACATATGCCTATTAATTATAGCAACTCAAAAAATCATGATGAAAAAGGGATCACCAAGAATCCATGCTGCCATTTAAAATTTTACATTTTATTGAAAAAACATGAAAAACAAAGGCAAGTTGGCAAACCTGCAAGCTCACTGAAGAAAAGTAATGCTGGGAATAGCCAAAGAACATGGTGTCATATACAAGTGCTTCTCGCTAAAAAGTTTATTTATTTCAGGTCTTCAATACAAAAAGTTAAACTCCTATATTATATAGAGTCATTACAAACAGTGATCTATTTTAAGTGTTTATTTCTGTTAATGTGATGATTATGGCTTACAGCCAATGAAAACCCGAAAGTCATTATCTCAGTAAATTAGAATACTTTATAACACCAGCTTGAAAAATGTTTATAAAAAATCGAAATGTTGGCCTACTGAAATGTATGTTCAGTAAATGCACTCAATACTTGGTCGGGGATCCTTTTGCATCAATTACTGCATCAATGCAGAGTGGCACTGCTGAAGTGTTATGGAAGCCCAGGTTGCTTTGATAGCCGCCATCAGCTCGTCTGCATTGTTAGGTCTGGTGTCTCATCTTCCTCTTGACAATACCCCATAGATTCTCTATGGGGTTAAGGTCAGGCAGGTTTGCTAGCCAATCAAGCACAGTGATACTGTTGTTTTTACACCAGGTATTGGTACCTTTTGGCAGTGTGGACAGGTGCCAAGTCCAGATGGAGAATGAAATTTCAATCTCCAGAAAGCTTGTCAGTAGAGGGAAGCATGAAGTGCTCTACAATTTCCTGGTAGATGGCTGCGCTGACTTTGGTCTTGATAAAATTGCACAAAATCATTGTCCCATAGTGGGACAAAGTGTAAAAAGTTAGAATTAAATTAAAAAAAAAATAATAATAATTGTAAAAATATTTTAAAAAAAATTAAAAAAATCAATATTTATTATATCACTAAATAAATATTTGAATAAAAAAATCTAAACAATAAAAGTACACATATTTGGTATCGCCGCATCCGTAACGACCAGACCTATAAAACTGTCCCACTAGTTAACCCTTTATTGAACACCATAAAAAAAACAAGGCAAAAAACAATGCTTTATCATCATACCGCCAAACAAAAAGTGGAATACCACACGATCAAAAAAACAGAAATAAACATGGTACCGCTGAAAATGTCATCTTGTCCCGCCAAAAACAAGCTGCCATACAGTGTCATCAGCGAAAAAGTAAAAAGTTATAGCTCGCAGAATAAAGCAATGCAAAAATAATTATTTTTTCTATAAAATAGTTTTTATTATATAAAAGCACCAAAACATAAAAAATGATATAAATGAGGTATCGCTGTAATCGTACTGACCCGAAGAATACAACTGCCTTATCAATTTTACCACAGGCGGAACGATGTAAACGCCCTCCCCCCAAAAGAAATTCATGAACTGCTGGTTTTTGCTAATTCTGTCTCCCAAAAATCGGAATAGAAAGAAATCAAAAAATGTCATGTGCCCGAAAATGGTACCAATAAAATGTCAACTCGTCCCGCAAAAAATAAGACCTCACATGACTCTGTGGGCCAAAATATAGAAAAATTATAGCTCTCAAAATGTGGTGATGCAAAAACTATTTTTTTCACACGTCTTTTAGCGTGTGACAGCTGCCAAACATAAAAGCCCGCTATAAAAAGTAAATCAAACCCCCCTTAGTTAGGGAAAAATAATAAAATAAAAAAAATGTATTTATTTCCATTTTCCCGTTAGGGTAAGGTTAGGGTTAGGGCTAACATTAGGGTTAGGGTTGGGGCTAAAGTTATGGTTAGGGTTGGGGCTAAAGTTAGGTTCAGGGTTGGGCTAGAGTTGGGGTTAGGGTTTGGATTATGGTTACAGTTAGGGTTAGAGTTGGGATTAGGGGTTTGTAGGTGTTAGCGTAGGGGTGTGTAGGTGTTAGGGCTAGGTTTGTGGTTAGGGTTATGGTTAGGGTTGGGATTAGGGTTAGGGGTGTGTTGGGGTTAGGGTTGGAGTTAGAATTGGGGGGTTTCCACTGTTTAGGCACAACAGGGGCTCTCCAAACGCGACATGGCGTCCGATTCAATTCCAGCCAATTTGCATTGAAAAGTCAAACGGTGCTCCTTCCCTTCTGAGCTCTGCCATGCGCCCAAACAGTGGTTCCCCCCAACATATGAGGTATCAGCGTACTCAGGACAAACTGCACAACAACTTTTGAGGTCCAATTTCTCCTGTTACCCTTGGTAAAATAAAAAAAAATAGAATCTGATGTAAATTTTTTGTGAAAAAAGTTAAATGTTCATTTTTTTTTTAAACATTCCAAAAATTCTTGTGAAGCACTTGACGGGTTAATCAACTTCTTGAATGTGGTTTTGAGCACCTTCAGGGGTGCAGTTTTTAGAATGATGTCACTTTTGGGTATTTTCTATCATATAGACCCCTCAAAGTGACTTCAAATGTGATGTGGTCACTAAAAAAAAAATGGTGTTGTAAAAATGAGAAACCATTGGTCAACTCCCTTAGAACTTCCTAACAAAAAAAAATTGGTTCCAAAATTGTGCTGATGTAAAGTAGACATGTGGGAAATGTTATTTATTAACTATACTGTGCGATATACCTCTTTGATTTAAGGGCATAAAAATAAAAAGTTTGAAAATTGCAAAATTTTCTAAATTTTCGCCAAATTTCCATTTTTTTCACAAATAAATGCAAGTTATATAGAAGTAATTTTACCACTAACGTGAAGTACAATATGTCACGGAAAAACAATCTCAGAATCGCCAAGATCCGTTGAAGCGTTCCAGAGTTATAACCTCACAAATGGACAGTGGTCAGAGTTGTAAAAATTGGCCCGGTTATTAACGAGCAAACCACCCTCGGAGGTAAAGGGAATAAAGGTACTGTATGTGAACATCTCGCCAATCATTAATCATGGAGGTGGATCAATCATGCTTTGTGGTTGTGTTGCAGCCAATGGGACGAGGGTTATTTCACGGGTAGAGGGAAGAATGGATTCATTGAAATTTCAACAAATTCTTGATGCAAACACCTTCTGTAAAATAGCTGAAGTTGAAAAGAGGATGGCATCTTCTAATGATGATCCTAAACACACATCAAAATCCACAACAGACTACCTCAAAAGGCACGAGCTGAAAGTTTTACAATGGCCCTCACAGTCCTTTGATCTGAATATCATTGAAAATCTGTGGCTAGACCTCAAAATAGCAGTGCATGCAAGATGAATTGGGAATATCATAGAACTGGAAGGATTTTCCAAGGAAGAATGGATAAAAATCACTTAAACAAGAATTGAAAGACACTTGGCTGGCTACAGAAAGCTTTTACAAGCTGTAATACTTGCAAAAGTGGGTGCTGGTACTAACCATGCAGGGTGCCCAAACTTTTGCATATGCCCATTTTAATTTTTGCAATTTTTAAAATGTAAAAGATGAAAATATATATATTTTTTGCCCAAAATACAAGGGAAATGTGTCATCTTTAAGTAACTTTAGGCCTTTTAGAGATTATTTAATCTTCACCTTGTTTAACTGTTTACAATAACAGTAATTTTGACCAGGGGTGGCCAAACGTTTACATGCCACTGCATTAAAAAGTTTATTATTTTCATGTATAGTATTGATTTATGAAATAAAATGTAAAATGAACGTTATTCTTTAAGACTAAACATAATGGGCAGTGAAAGATGCTACTCACCTTATCTTTATCCATTAAGGATCGAGCACATTGATGGGCTTCATAGAGCTCATGTTTCCATTGTGAATGATCATGATCACAGGTATTATCTCTTACACAAGACGACTGCACCATCGGGACAGGTTTTATATCTTCCACAAAGATAAAGGGTTTAAATATAGACCTAAAAAATAAAACAACTAATTACAGCAAGAATAAAAAAAATAACTGGCCTGCACCATCCAGCATCCTAACCATTGTGTAAACTTATGATTTGTAGTCAGCGTGGTGTAGTTAAGGAACCATACAGCATTATTACTTTAAGATTACAGCTGGTAGTGCTATATATCGGTACTATAAATGTACTGCATGACACCATTATTGGTTCATATAGGGCCAATTCCTAGTTTCTATATTACTCCATTTAGAAAAAAATGGAACCCACATGTTTACCGAGTGACCTCAACAAATTCTGATCTTATCATGTGCAGAATGTATAAAAAAAACATTACAGACCACAGTATTGTAGAGCTAGTATATTGTAGCCTCTCTATGGTCAGTATGGTGTTTGTGATCCATGCTAAGTTTAGCACAAAGTCGTGCCAGAGCTTCCCATGTGGATGCTTCTGTCTACAGTCAGGGTATGTTCACACAATGTCTTTTTCAGACTGATTCCAACTGAAAAAGCATTTCAAAAAGTGAAAATAATGCACAGGGACGTCAAAACTATCTTTAAACTGTGAAGCAGTTTAAAGAAGTAGCATAGTTACTCTATAGGCGGCTTCCGCTAAAAAAACTTTGGCATCTGCACCGGTGTCTTAAAGGTGTCATGTGCATATACCATACCCTTTTGTTGATTTCGCTCTTATATATCCCAATATTGCCTTCTTGAATACAAACATACAGACTGACTTAATATACTCAGGCTAAAGAGACTACACTAATGTGGATACGAAAACATTTACCATAGCGCATATTTAAAACTGCAGAAATAAAAGTGTGGTTCAGTGATTAATTGTATTAACTTACATTAGCTTTGTATTCAAGATCTTTCAAGTACTGAACTAAGGGTATGTTCACATGGGTTTTTTATGTGGATTCTGAAGCATGCTTCAATTACTCTTTGAAGAGGCTTCCTACTGATTTCAATGGTTCGACAAGCAGATAGTGTACATGGTGCTGTTTTTTTCACCATTTCATGTGTAGAAAGAAGCTGAAAGTCAACTTGTGACCTGTTTATGCTTGAAAAACACTAAAACTTTGGCAACTGAATCAAAAGAAGCGGGAAAAAAATATATATGTGGATCTTTAGGGGCATTACCTTTAAGTATTTATGGCAAAACCAGTAACTGGTTCAGGGTAGTGGACAACCTCTCTAATCTTTCTGACATATCAGTTTGTTTCATTGACTTTTCATGTCTAATTTCTTCTTCTTTCTCCCATGTAGCAAAAGCATGTACTTATCTGTAACAAGTCTGTCACACCTGAATATGGCAGCATATTACATAGTAAACGTGTCTGACCTTGATGGATCTGGCGTGCCTGTGACAAAGTGAATGCAGGGCCATTTGTCATCCTTGGGCAGGACAGACACTGCGCTCGCTGTAGTGAGGAAGCCGTCAGTGTCCACACAGATTCCACTACTTTTATTACGAAGAACATTTATCATTGATTCCACAGCCACCAGTTCTGATAGTGAAGACAGATAAAGAAAGCATGGTTACTGAAATAGTCCAAGTATTACCCAGGCCACATTTTTCAGATTTGGTCTAAGGCTGGAGGGCTGCTCTATATCAGGATCCAATTTCAATGGTAAGTTTTAAATATTTTTTTGCAACATTTCATACTCTTTTCTGTTATGTTGTAGTCAGTCATGCTTTAGACAATTATAGTTATCACCTCTCATAATTCTCAGATAATTTGATACACCCAGTTTTTTCTCTTTTATGTACATATTTACTTGACTTTTAAATGGATCATGAGGTATAAACCCACACTGCAGGACTAGATTAGTTACCTTCCTTATTTTCCACATCCGCTTTCCCCAAGCAATCATTTCCATAATTATGTTCTGAAAAAACATCCGAGAAGTTAAACTCTTCATCTTCATTCCACCAACCCTGGTCCTGTGCGTGACTCCGCAGCTCCCGATGCTCCAGATCTATGTGTGTCTTTAGTGATAAATGATTACAGATACATCGTATGCCATCTATAATGGAGGAAATTATGGAAAGTAAGAAATACAAGAAAGTAGTTTACCTAAAAAATATGTTAGATTAAAGGTACACTCAACCACTGAAAAACACTAAGAGGAAAAGTTGTAGCATTATGGAAATTATGGGATTGCTAAACATGTTAATGATATGCAAATGATGAAAAAATGGAACCAAAGTTTTCAAAAACATTTGGATTTATTCAGTACTGAGTATGAGCACCATGTGCAGAAATCCCGGCACTTGGCTTGGCCTTGGCTGCTATCAGTGAAGTTATTAATGGTTGGCTGAGGAACTTTCTGCCACACTGAATGCACTTGAGCAAATCATCAAGATCCACTGCTGGCATCTCCCTGTTGGCAATATACAACTGGCAGAGCTTTGCTGTGAAGCTCCGTTACTTAGCCGACACTGAGAACATTTGATCGCCGGGGGTGCGGTGTCACACCCCCACAGATTAGACATTGATGACTTATCCTAAGGATAGGTCATCAATGTTAAATTTGTGGACATCCTATTTAATAACCTTATTTATAGAAGCCAAGGCATGTCAGTGTGTGTATTTCAGCTTGTGCCTCTCATATTCAATACTGAATTAATCAGGATGTTTTGAAAATTTTACTTCTATTTTTTATCATTTGCATATGACTAACATGCCTATCCATCCTATGATTTACATAATTTCATGACTTTTCCTTCCTGGTGTTGTAATTTAATGTTGTGGGGTTAAGCAAGTGAGCCGCCCGCCAGAGCCGTGGGTACTCGGCACCGAGCCCGTCGATTACTATGGGGGAAGTCACGGTAGCTGCAGCTCGGTCCGTGGCCCTGGGTGCTCACTGAAAAGGGGATATTTACAGGGGAATAAAGGTTTGTAGAATGTTCGTGACGCCACCTGTGGTACCTGGTCAGGGTGACCAGCGCTGCTATGCAGATCCGCTGAAGGGTTGGTATTATGCAGCAAGATGTTAGGCCTTCCACAGGTAAGGCTGAGTTCTTCAGGGCAGATGAGTGTGTAGGGGTGCAGGACGGAGGGGAACCAGGCAGTGATAGAAGATGGACACACACACAATAGTCACTTTGGTACCTTTTACTGTAGATGTTGCAGGCACTCCCCAAAGCACTGTAGGTGAAGGGTGCACATCGAGTTCTTCCCACTGAGTAGGTATAGGGACTCCTGTCTCCTATAATAAGTCTCTGACCTGTGTGAAACTAGGCCTGAGTTCATCTCCATACTACGCCCGGCTGACC
>JARQOD010000006.1:65996152-66017475 GCA_033576555.1 Oophaga sylvatica | reverse complement strand
GGTACTATAAATGTACTGCATGACACCATTATTGGTTCATATAGGCCAATTCCTAGTTTCTATATTACTCCATTTAGAAAAAAATGGAACCCACATGTTTACCGAGTGACCTCAACAAATTCTGATCTTATCATGTGCAGAATGTATAAAAAAAACATTACAGACCACAGTATTGTAGAGCTAGTATATTGTAGCCTCTCTATGGTCAGTATGGAGTTTGTGATCCATGCTAAGTTTAGCACAAAGTCGTGCCAGAGCTTCCCATGTGGATGCTTCTGTCTACAGTCAGGGTATGTTCACACAACGTCTTTTTCAGACTGATTCCAACTGAAAAAGCATTTCAAAAAGTGAAAATAATGCACAGGGACGTCAAAACTATCTTTAAACTGTTATATAGGAAAGATGTGTATCTTCGTACCGTGTTAGCCAGTAGATAGAAAAATATTCAGACTTGAGAGTCCTCAGTGGTTGATACCTTTTAATGGCTAACTGAAAAGATGGTAACAAATTGCAAGCTTTCGAGACTACTCAGGTCTCTTCATCAGGCATAGACTAATACAACATCTGAAGAATCACATATTTATACACAAAATAGCACAGAAAAAATGCAATAGGTAGGACAAGTGACATGAAGCAGAACTGTCATTATGGCAGAGGGATTAACATAAATATGACTAGTTCATAGATAAGGAGTGAAGGTTTTATACCCTCTGATTGGGGTCTGGTATTGTGTTGTGATGACCCTAAAAGGTCAGGGAGGCAGATTCCTTAATTGTTGTAGAACGACATAAAACTCTGGGATATATTCATCCCAGCACTAAGAGTGTCAAAGGTCATCATAAGTTTATATTCCCAGACTTTTCTATCCTTCTCAGATTTGAAGTTAGATTTTAATACAAGTAATTCCATATCTGTCATGCTATGACCGGGCATACAAAAGTGTTTGGCCACAGGTAAATCCATTCTTTTTTCTCTTATCGTGTGGCGATGAGAATTCATCCTTGTTCTCAGTTTTTGCCCGGTCTCCCCCACATACAGACCCCCAGTTGGACATTTAGTACATATAATTAGGTACACCACATTAGATGTGATGCAGCTGAAAGTACCTGGTATCTTGTAGTCCTGATGGAGTTGGGGATCTTTATCCTGTCCGTGGTCATTATAGATGTACAGGTCTTGCATTTCTTTTGTCTGCAAGGAAAGGTTCCTGCAGCTGTTGGGGAGGACAGGGAGCTTCTGACAATGATGCTTCTTAGATTTGGGGGCTGCCTAAAACATAGTAGTGGGGGGTCTGGAAATATGGATTGTAATCGGGCATCTTTTTGTAGTAAAGGTTGTAGTTTCCGTGCAGCTCCCCTTAGCATCACAGATATGGAATTACTTGTATTAAAATCTAACTTCAAATCTGAGAAGGATAGAAAAGTCTGGGAATATAAACTTATGATGACCTTTGACACTCTTAGTGCTGGGATGAATATATCCCAGAGTTTTATGTCGTTCTACAACAATTAAGGAATCTGCCTCCCTGACCTTTTAGGGTCATCACAACACAATACCAGACCCCAATCAGAGGGTAATAAAACCTTCACTCCTTATCTATGAACTAGTCATATTTATGTTAATCCCTCTGCCATAATGACAGTTCTGCTTCATGTCACTTGTCCTACCTATTGCATTTTTTCTGTGCTATTTTGTGTATAAATATGTGATTCTTCAGATGTTGTATTAGTCTATGCCTGATGAAGAGACCTGAGTAGTCTCGAAAGCTTGCAATTTGTTACCATCTTTTCAGTTAGCCATTAAAAGGTATCAACCACTGAGGACTCTCAAGTCTGAATATTTTTTTAAACTGTGAAGCAGTTTAAAGAAGTAGCATAGTTACTCTATAGGCGGCTTCGCTAAAAAAAACTTTGGCATCTGCACCGGTGTCTTAAAGGTGTCATGTGCATATACCATACCCTTTTGTTGATTTCGCTCTTATATATCCCAATATTGCCTTCTTGAATACAAACATACAGACTGACTTAATATACTCAGGCTAAAGAGACTACACTAATGTGGATACGAAAACATTTACCATAGCGCATATTTAAAACTGCAGAAAATAAAAGTGTGGTTCAGTGATTAATTGTATTAACTTACATTAGCTTTGTATTCAAGATCTTTCAAGTACTGAACTAAGGGTATGTTCACATGGGTTTTTTATGTGGATTCTGAAGCATGCTTCAATTACTCTTTGAAGAGGCTTCCTACTGATTTCAATGGTTCGACAAGCAGATAGTGTACATGGTGCTGTTTTTTCACCATTTCATGTGTAGAAAGAAGCTGAAAGTCAACTTGTGACCTGTTTATGCTTGAAAAAACACTAAAACTTTGGCAACTGAATCAAAAGAAGCGGGAAAAAAATATATATGTGGATCTTTAGGGCATTACCTTTAAGTATTTATGGCAAAACCAGTAACTGGTTCAGGGTAGTGGACAACCTCTCTAATCTTTCTGACATATCAGTTTGTTTCATTGACTTTTCATGTCTAATTTCTTCTTCTTTTCTCCCATGTAGCAAAAGCATGTACTTATCTGTAACAAGTCTGTCACACCTGAATATGGCAGCATATTACATAGTAAACGTGTCTGACCTTGATGGATCTGGCGTGCCTGTGACAAAGTGAATGCAGGGCCATTTGTCATCCTTGGGCAGGACAGACACTGCGCTCGCTGTAGTGAGGAAGCCGTCAGTGTCCACACAGATTCCACTACTTTTATTACGAAGAACATTTATCATTGATTCCACAGCCACAGTTCTGATAGTGAAGACAGATAAAGAAAGCATGGTTACTGAAATAGTCCAAGTATTACCCAGGCCACATTTTTCAGATTTGGTCTAAGGCTGGAGGGCTGCTCTATATCAGGATCCAATTTCAATG
This sequence comes from Oophaga sylvatica, assembly GCA_033576555.1. Classification (NCBI taxonomy): domain Eukaryota; kingdom Metazoa; phylum Chordata; class Amphibia; order Anura; family Dendrobatidae; genus Oophaga; species Oophaga sylvatica. The sequence continues at coordinate 66,014,551 of JARQOD010000006.1, read as the reverse complement.
GTAAGTTTTAAATATTTTTTTGCAACATTTCATACTCTTTTCTTGTTATGTTGTAGTCAGTCATGCTTTAGACAATTATAGTTATCACCTCTCATAATTCTCAGATAATTTGATACACCCAGTTTTTTCTCTTTTATGTACAATTTACTTGACTTTTAAATGGATCATGAGGTATAACCCACACTGCAGGACTAGATTAGTTACCTTCCTTATTTTCCACATCCGCTTTCCCCAAGCAATCATTTCCATAATTATGTTCTGAAAAAACATCCGAGAAGTTAAACTCTTCATCTTCATTCCACCAACCCTGGTCCTGTGCGTGACTCCGCAGCTCCCGATGCTCCAGATCTATGTGTGTCTTTAGTGATAAATGATTACAGATACATCGTATGCCATCTAAAATGGAGGAAATTATGGAAAGTAAGAAATACAAGAAAGTAGTTTACCTAAAAAATATGTTAGATTAAAGGTACACTCAACACTGAAAACACTAAGAAGGAAAAGTTGTAGCATTATGGAAATTATGGGATTGCTAAACATGTTAATGATATGCAAATGATGAAAAAATGGAACCAAAGTTTTCAAAACATTTGGATTTATTCAGTACTGAGTATGAGCACCATGTGCAGAAATCCCGGCACTTGGCTTGGCCTTGGCTGCTATCAGTGAAGTTATTAATGGTTGGCTGAGGAACTTTCTGCCACACTGAATGCACTTGAGCAAATCATCAAGATCCACTGCTGGCATCTCCCTGTTGGCAATATACAACTGGCAGAGCTTTGCTGTGAAGCTCCGTTACTTAGCCGACACTGAGAACATTTGATCGCCGGGGGTGCGGTGTCACACCCCCACAGATTAGACATTGATGACTTATCCTAAGGATAGGTCATCAATGTTAAATTTGTGGACATCCTATTTAAAACCTTATTTATAGAAGCCAAGGCATGTCAGTGTGTGTATTTCAGCTTGTGCCTCTCATATTCAATACTGAATTAATCAGGATGTTTTGAAAATTTTACTTCTATTTTTTATCATTTGCATATGACTAACATGCCTATCCATCCTATGATTTACATAATTTCATGACTTTTCCTTCCTGGTGTTGTAATTTAATGTTGTGGGGTTAAGCAAGTGAGCCGCCCGCCAGAGCCGTGGGGTACTCGGCACCGAGCCCGTCGATTACTATGGGGGAAGTCACGGTAGCTGCAGCTCGGTCCGTGGCCCTGGGTGCTCACTGAAAAGGGGATATTTACAGGGGAATAAAGGTTTGTAGAATGTTCGTGACGCCACCTGTGGTACCTGGTCAGGGTGACCAGCGCTGCTATGCAGATCCGCTGAAGGGTTGGTATTATGCAGCAAGATGTTAGGCCTTCCACAGGTAAGGCTGAGTTCTTCAGGGCAGATGAGTGTGTAGGGGTGCAGGACGGAGGGGAACCAGGCAGTGATAGAAGATGGACACACACACAATAGTCACTTTGGTACCTTTTACTGTAGATGTTGCAGGCACTCCCCGAAGCACTGTAGGGTGAAGGGTGCACATCGAGTTCTTCCCACTGAGTAGGTATAGGGACTCCTGTCTCCTATAATAAGTCTCTGACCTGTGTGAAACTAGGCCTGAGTTCATCTCCATACTACGCCCGGCTGACCTTGTGGTAGGGCCTTCTCCTGAAGAACATAGTCCCTGTTTGCAGTGCACTGCTTGACTCCGTCCTCCTGACCCAATTACGTATCAGCACAAAAGGGCTCCTGCGACTTGTAGTCCTGCAGGATCTCCGGTATCTCCTACTGGGTCGTGAAGATCCCGATAAGCACGGACCCGGTGTCCGGTTGTAATGATCGGGATGAGCTGATTAGGCTCCTCTGTCCCTTCTCTCTTTCCACTCGCCTTCGGCCTACCCGGGCCCTCACACGATCACACACTGGCAGTTGGTGGGCTGCCTCTTCACCGCTCTCTAAGCGTCGGCACGCTTTCTCACTGAGCTGCACTCACTAGATTCAGCTCTGACTAGACTGGAGTGGTTTCCGTTCCACTTTACTAGCCTCCACTCTGTTGAACTGAACTGCAGGCTGCAGACTTCAGACTAACTAACTTCAGCTACTGAGCTGACTGCACTCAGAGCTACACTGCCCTCTTCTTCCTATCTTCACCCTTCTTTATATGTCTAAACAGCTCCCTCTGGTGATCTTAGGGATGGGTGAAGGTGTGTGAATGCAGATATTGGACCACTAGTGGTTGTTACCTTCTGTGCACCCTTCTGGGAATTAGGAATCCAAGCAAAGCTGGGCTCCACACAAGCATTATACATTATGTTCTATAGCTAAGTCTGTGAGTCAAATAAGTACATTTAGTACTATCCTAGTGAGGGCCTGTAGAGCACAAGAGGATGTATGAATCGAAAGAGATTACTGGATAATTATATATATTTTCTGATTCTGTTGCCCTGTACATAGGTGCATATATATTCTATATGTAATTTTAATAGCAATCAGCTGCCATCCAAACTTTAAACCTCTAAGAGTGGTTTTCTAACTTTCTTTTCATTCACTATGAAAAGCAGGGATTATCTGCCGACTCACACATAAAGCCACTTTAGACAGAGCATTGTGAATAGGGCATACAATGAAGTCAAAGCAGACAAATTTGTGAACCTCTTACAGAGACTGTATGACGAGGTAATTTGGTACCTCAGTGACCTGCCTGATCGGAACTAACCTGTGATTCTTTCAGCGGCCCAGAATTTGCCTACAGTTTCCAGGATCCATGCCTCCACTCTGTCCACTATCAGGAAGGCACTGTGGAAACCTTGATTGTCTGTCTGAAAACTGCTCCCTCCTTGGCCATGTTCTTCTAATAACGAGGTGATTACATCAACGGCTTCTCTGGCACTTGTTCCCCGCTCAAGACCAAGTCTGGAAGAACAAAGACCAATGTAAATGGTGGGCTCTAAAAAGCATGAAAAGATCCAAAACACTGCTACTCATGTATATTAGGATCACACGGGGTCTATGAAAAGTATTTCAACTTTACCCTCCTAGTATTACGGAGGAGAAATGTGTTTAATCTGAGACGTTGCTCAAAATGACATTATTAGGAAGGTGCAGGGTAGTGTAAGCTATACCCCCTAATAAAGAGCTGCTGAAAGGGGATATGGAGCAGAATACTAAACAGCGTCAGGTCTTACCTGGGATCTTCATACCATGTTTTCTCTGAAACACCAGAGCGTTACAAAGACATATATACCTGGCCGCATTTGTGCAGCCAGTCTGGGATTCATGTTGCCTGTGATTCCAGCAGCATGATTCTAGTGACTGGTTCCCTTTAATATACATTGGCTTCGGATATAGGAGATCCTTTACATCAACACAGCAGTAACATATTTAAGGGTTTTCTCACATTAGTTTATAAAAAAAAAAAATTCGTATGACACGATTATTTTTTTCTTGTACTGTCCGATTTCATAGTGAAATTGCAGCATGCTGAGATTTTTTTCTCATGCCGAATACAACTGAGAAAAAATACACAGATCTGCACTGCCTCATCGAATAACACTGGTATGAGTGCAATCCGAATTTTTTATTGTATTGCACTCATCCGAGTTATACACCAGTGTGAGAGAGACCTAGTAACAATTTTTTATTAACCCACTTACCTGACAAAATCTGTCCCTAGTAATAAGGTGCCGTCATCAGCAGCTTGCTTTGTGATGATATCCGTGTTACCGATGCACACCCCATACTCATTGGCTCCCATCTCAGCTCCCCACATCCAGGCTGGTTTACTGAGTATCACAGAATGAGTCTTGGCAACTTGGTCAATGGCAAAGTAAGTACACTGTAAAACCATGTGAACATTTCCTGAATTATATGGAAGGTAACACTGACTACATATAATCTGATAAAATAGCAGTTTGTACAGTGTTTTTGGGTGTGAGAGCAGGAGGGGGCATTAAACACTACACTACTGTGTATGACTTTCACTGGCTGCAAACATTTGACTGAAAATCAAAAATAGAATAAGCAAAAGTAACAAAACAAGAAGCAAGCTGTCCTAGACAGTTTTCTGCCTACTAATTCTGTGTGCTTATTCTTCACTCAGTTCTATAGGCTTCAAATGACACATACGGAGATGGAAATCCGGGATTAACCTTACCTGAACTTTGCTCCCAGCCTCATGACTGCTAGCTGGTACATGTAGAACCTCTTGAACTTCATCTCTTGGACGGGCCGAGTTCTTTCCAAAAAATATATGACCTTTTGTGGTTGGGGGTGGCAGGGCAACAAAACAGTAGCTTGGAGGGGCATCCATCATCCTATGGTAAGAGCAAAATGTATCAAAACACTACAATGTGTCTAAGAAGCAAATCATATTCGCGTGGCAAGCTCTTTAATAGACTACACCGTGCGCACAATTATTAGTCAAATTGTAATTTTGATGATTAATTTTATTATTAAACAAACACAGTGCTGTTGGTCAATTCAAAAGGTTAATAAACCTGAATATTTAACCTCTTCAGCCCCCAAGCCTGCTTTCACCTTCATGACCGGGCCAAATATTACATTTCCGAGCAGTGTCACCTTATGTAGTAATAATTCTATAGCGCTACTACGGATCTTATTGATTTGGATAAATAACATTTCCCACATGTCTACTTTAGATCTACCATTTTTAGAAACATCATTTTCTTTGTTATAAGGGTTAAAAGTTCATCAGCAATTTCTCATTTTTACAGCCATTTTTTTACTGACCACATCACATTTTAAGTGACTTTGAGGGGTCTATATGACAGAAAATACCCTAAAGCGCCACCATTCTAAAAACTGCACCCCGCAAAGTCCTCAAAACCACATTTAAGATGTTTATTAACCCTTCAGGTGCTTCACAGGAATCAATTGAATGTGGGAGGAAAAAATTAACATTTTACTTTTTTTACACAAAAATTGTACTTTAGCACCAAACTTTTTATTTTCACAAGAGTAACAGGAGAAAATGCACTGTACAATTTGTCATGCATTTTCTTCTGAGTACCCAATATGTGGAGGAAAACTACTGTTTGGATGCACAAAAGGGTTGAAAGGGAAGTAGCGCCATTTGACTTTTTGAATGCAAAATTTGCTGAAATCATCAGCGGACCCCATGTCCCGCTTGAAGAGCCCCTGACGTGACTAAACAGTGGAAAGCCCGCCACAAGTGACCCCATTTTGGAAACTAGTCCGCTAAAGGAATGTATCTAGATCTGTGGTGGACTAAAGAGGAATAGATCAAAACAATAAATGGTGTGCATACCTGGTACAATACAAAAATTACAACTTTATTGGATATCGAGGACATACAAAAAAACAAAACATTAAAAACATCTAAAAACAAATGGATAGAAAAGTAATCATCCAACACCCCTGAATGTAACATGTGGGGATACAATAATACCTCGGTGGAGTAAGAGTATCACTAATGAGGAAATATAAGGTCACACATATAATATGCACCTGTAAGAAGGTATCAAAACACCAGCAACAGGATAGTGCCCCTTGGCCAAGGGTAAGCCACTAAATGCAGACCCCTATTTTAGAGCTAACATGAGAATATAAAATAATAAAAAATACACAATACAGCCAAAATCCCCCTAAGTCCCTTGTAGCAGTCCCCTGACACAAAGAATGGAAGCCTGGAAAGCTCCTGTCCGTGAGTTGTGAGCCCTAGGGACAAGGTGATCATGTCTCACAAGGTCAGATAAAGAAGTGTCCAAAGCATGGTAGAGACATAGAGGACATGGGGATGCATGGTATAGAGGTCACAATGGGAAAAAACAGGAACAGGAGAGCAGTGTGAAAGAGATGATTGCACATAGGGTCATGAAGCCCTGTGAAAAAAAAATGATTGATACAAAATAAATATAAAATGGATCTACAGAGATACCTGTAGACAAAGCTACCTCAGATACTTAGGATCAGCTCAAAGTCACCACATGAGGATAAAATAGGCATAGAAATCCTGATCCCTGGGTTTTCTATGCCTATTATGGCGTAGCTCTTGTGCGCACAAAATCGCCAGGACTGTTATGATTTGGTAGCTGAGGAGAGCAAGCAAAAACGGCAATACACCAGAGAGGTTGGAATCTACTGGATTGCAGTACCCTGACTAACCACCACAACTAAAGGCAGCCGTGGAGCGTACCTACGTTGGTCCTAGACACCTCGTCACAGCCTGAGAGGTAAACTACACCTAAAGAAAGAAAGAGGAAAAGCTATCTGCCCCGGAGCAGATCCCCAAAGAACATAGGAAGCCCCCAAACATGTAATGGCGGTTAGACAAGAGGGAATACAGACACAGACAGAAAATAGTATGAGCAAACGTTGGGGCCCAATCTTCCTAGACAGAAAAGGATAGGAAGGACACTTACTGCAATCCTAAAAAACCCTAAAAAGTACCAACTCTACTAATTGCAAAAACACCTGAGATCACACGACCTCTACCACCTAAATTAGTTCTCTGGTGTAACAAAACTAAGCCGCAGCCACTGAAGAAAAACTGGAAAAGGCAAATGAACAAACAACAGTGGCTCAGACAAACTGAGAGGAGCACAAGCCCCCGAAGGGGACCTGGCTGACCTCCACAAAAGTGCAGGAAACAATGCAAAAAGCAAGCACAAAAATAAAAACAGAAAATGTCTTATCTGAGAGCAGGAGAAGAGGCAAGATTCAGCAAGCTTCCAAGTGAACCAGGAACCACAGTTGAGACAAGAACAATTGATCACCGGCAACCCTGATGGGAGGGAACCTCCCTTATATAGGACCAGTCTGTAACTCCTGATTGCCAATCTTCACTAAATGGTTCAGCACTGTCTGCAACCACCAGAGGGAGCTTCTGCTCAGAACTCATTTCTAACACATTCACAACAGTACCCCCCCATGAGGAGGGGTCACCGAACCCTCACTTGGGCAACCAGGTCGGTCAGGATGAGCTCTGTGATACGCACGGATCAGTCTCCTAGCATGGATGTCCGAAGCAAATACCCAAGAATTGTCCTCCTGACCATAACCTCTCCACTTAACCAAATACTGGAGTTTCCGTCTAGAAAAACGAGAATCCAATATTTTCTCAACCACATACTCCAGATTGCCCTCAACCAAAACAGGGTCAGGAGGCGCAGCCATAGGAACCACTGGCTCGACAAACCTCTTCAATAAGGACTTGTGGAACACGTTATGGATCTTAAATGTCCCTGGAAGAAGTAAACGAAAGGAAACAGGATTAAGAATCTCCATGATCTTATAAGGTCCAATGAATCTAGGCTTAAACTTAGGAGATGCAACTCTCATAGGGATATTTCTTGAGGACAACCAGACCAAGTCCCCCACTTCAAACCGAGGACCATCAGTCCTATGCCGGTTGGCAAACCGCTGGGCCCTCTCCTGAGAGAGGGACAACCTCTCCACTACCTGGTCCCAAATCTGCTGCATACGCTCCACAACAGAGTCAACACCCGGACAGACAGAAGCCTCCGTCTGTCCCGAAGAAAATCGAGGTGAAACCCAAAATTGCAGAAAAATGGAGACATCAAAGTGGCAGAGCTAGCCCTATTATTAAGAGCAAACTCAGCCAAAGGCAAAAAAGAGACCTAGTCATCTTGATCAGCAGACACAAAGCATCTCAGATAAGTCTCCAATGTCTGGTTTGTTCTCTCAGTTTGTCCATTGGTCTGAGGATGAAAAGCCGAGGAGAAAGACAATTGAACACCAAGTTTAGAACAAAAAGTCCTCCAAAATTTGGACACAAACTGGACTCCTCTGTCAGACACAATGTTCTCAGGAATGCCATGTAACCGAACCACGTGCTGAAGGAACAAAGGCACCAATTCGGAGGAGGAAGGCAACTTAGGTAATGGCACAAGATGTATCATTTTGGAAAACCTATCACAAATCACCCAGATAACGGTCATTCTCTGAGAAACAGGGAGGTCGGAAATGAAATCCATAGCGATATGGGTCCATGGTCTCTTGGGCACAGGCAATGGCATCAACCTCCACCTGAAATGGCAGAGAAACATCAGGCTGCCGCAGAACAGGAGCAGAAGTGAATCTCTGCTTAAGTTCCTGAAACGCAGAGACTGCCTCAGGAGGCCAATTCACCACATCAGAACCCTTCTTGGTCAAATCAGTCAATGGTTTAACAATAACAGAGAAATTACCAATAAATTTACGATAAAAATTGGCAAAACCCAAGAATCTCTGAAGAGCCTTTAATGAAGTAGGTTGGACCCAATCACAGATGGCCTGAACCTTGACCGGGTCCATTTCAATAACAGATGGGGACAAAATAAATCCCAGAAATGAGATCCTCTGTACGCCAAAAAGACACTTTGATCCCTTCACATACAGAGCATTTCTCTCAAATCTGGAACACAGTCCGAACATGTTTCACATGAGAGTCCCAGTCATTGGAAAAAATCAAGATATCATCCAATAAACAATCAGAAATTTATCCACAAAATCCCTGAAAATGTCATTCATGAAGGACTGGAAGACGGAAGGAGCATTAGTGAGCCAAAAGGCATCACTAGGTACTTCAAAATGCCCCTCTGGGGTATTAAACGCCGTCTTCCATTCATCCCCGTGCTTAATGCGAATAAGGTTATACGCCCCCTGAGGTCAACTTGGTAAACCAGTAGCACTTTTCACCCTGGAAAACAGGTCAGAAATCAAGGGTAACGGATATTGATATTTCACAGTGATATTGTTCAAGAGACGATAATCAATACACGGCCTTAATGAACCATCCTTTTGGCCACAAGAAAAAACCGGCACCCAAGGGTGAAGAGGATGGTCTGATATGACCCTTCTCCAATGACTCCTTGATATAAGACCGCATAGCGTCATGTTCAGGTACAGACAAGTTAAAAGGCGACCTTAGGGAATTTACTACCAGGCACTAATTCAATAGCGCAGTCATAGCTCCTATGGGGAGCAAGGATGCAGATTAACTTTCGCTAAACACATCAGAAAAATCAGTCAAAAAGTCAGAACATCCTGAGCCTGAGGAGAGGCAGAAAAACAGGAGTGTTGGCATTAACACATTGCAGCCCCACTGGTCACAGACACAGTTTCCAATCCAAAACAGGATTATGAGACTGTAACCAAGGAACCCAGTACAATAATGTCATGCAGATTATACAGCACCAAAATTTGCAACTCTCCTGATGATCAGGTTCAACCCTCATTATCACCTGAGTAGAGACTGGGGTTTATTCTCAGCCAAAGGGGTAGAATCAATCCCAGTAGGGGAATAGACTTCCGTAGGGGTATCAAGGGAAACCCACACGTTTAGCAAATCAAAATCCATCAGGTTAATAGCTGCTCCCGAATCAACAAAAGCCTGAGCAAAAATGTGGACAGGGAGCAAATCAGGTAACAGTCAACAGAAATTTAGTCTGAACACTACCCAAGACAACTGAGCGTGCAAAACGTCATCCCGCTTAGGGCAGACTGAAATAGTATGAGAGGCGTCACCACAGTAGAAACATAACCCATTGCGTTTTCGAAACTCATGACGCTGTGCCAGAAGCCACTGTACACACTGCATGGACTCAGAAGCTGTTCACAAGGTAACACTATTCCACGCATACCTCTCGCTCACGCAAACGTCTGTCAATTTGAATCGCTAATGACATAGAATCATTGAGACCAGAGGGAGCAGGGAAACCCACCATAACATCTTTTACATTCTCTGACAGACCTTTCCGAAAAAGGGCTGCCAAAGCATCATCATTCCATTTGGTCAGACTGCACACTTTCGGAATTTCTGACAGTACACTCAGCGTCCTCAAGCCCCTGATTTAATGCCAACAAGGTTTTTCAGCTTGATCAGTGACATTAGGTTCATCGTACAATAACCCAGAGCCAGAAAAAATGCATCAACATTACTCAAAACAGGTCCCCAGGTGTCAGGGAAAAAGCCCAATCCTGAGGATCGCCGCGCAGGAGAGAGATGACAATTTGAACCTGCTGTGCTGCGTTCCTGAGGACTTAGGTTTTAAGGCAAAAAACAACTTACAGTTATTTTTGAAATCAGAAATTTAGCTCGATCCCCAAAAATAAATCTGGCATGGGATCCTAGGTTCCACAACTGGCAACCTAGCAAGATAGGTAGCAATACTCCGAACTTCAGTGGCAAGCTGATCCACACGACCAGACAACTGTGCAAACTCCATTGAGAGAAAAAAAAAAAATCCTCCTCAGCACCCAGAGAAAAAGAGGGAAATGCAAACAGAGAAAAAAAAAATTTCTGACAACTTCCTTTTTTCTTTTTCCTTTTACTATTTTTTCCTTCTATTGAGTACCATATAATTTTCAGTTTGGGCCGGTGATACTGTTATGATTTGGTAGCTGAGGAGAGCAAGCAAAAACGGCAATACACTAGAGAGGTTGGAATCTACTGGATTGCAGTACCCTGACTAACCACCACAACTAAAGGCAGCCGTGGAGCGTACCTACGTTGGTCCTAGACACCTCGTCACAGCCTGAGAGGTAAACTACACCTAAAGATAGAAAGAGGAAAAGCTATCTGCCCCCAAACATGTAATGGCGGTTAGACAAGAGGAAATACAGACACAGACACAAAATAGTATGAGCAAACGTTGGGGCCCAATCTTCCTAGACAGAAAAGGATAGAAAGGACACTTACTGCAATCCCAAAAAACCCTAAAAAGTACCAACTCTACTAATTGCAAAAACACCTGAGATCACACGACCTCTACCACCTAAATTAGTTCTCTGGTGTAACAAAACTAAGCAGCAGCCACTGAAGAAAAACTGGAAAAGGCAAATGAACAAACAACAGTGGCTCAGACAAACTGAGAGGAGCACAAGCCCCGGAGGGGACCTGGCTGACCTCCACAAAAGTGCAGGAAACAATACAAAAAGCAAGCACAAAAATAAAAACAGAAAATGTCTTATCTGAGAGCAGGAGAAGAGGCAAGATTCAGCAAGCTTCCAAGTGAACCAGGAACCACAGTTGAGACAAGAACAATTGATCACCGGCAACCCTGATGGGAGGGAACCTCCCTTATATAGGACCAGTCTGTAACTCCTGATTGCCAATCTTCACTAAATGGTTCAGCACTGTCTGCAACCACCAGAGGGAGCTTCTGCTCAGAACTCATTTCTAACACATTCACAACACAGGACGTTTGGATACGTTGAAGGTCAGGAAGTCCTTCCCATCCTGGACGTATGGATATGTCTAAGGTCGTGAAGGGTTTAGAAAGTAAGAGGGAGGTTTTGCCTTTCTTACTAGAATATCTATGCGTGCAGAATAATTGAGCAACTAAAAATGTAAAATTTTCCCATCTCAATTGTCTATTTTCATCTGTTAAAGTGAGATACTAACCAAACTCAAAATGTACAAAAATACAGTTCTGACATTTCAACAGTGGTTCCGGGAGGTGTACTGTTTTCCTTCACTGTAAGGGTTCGCTTACACTAGCATATAAATTGGATGAGTGCAATGCGAGAAAGAAAAGTTTATCTTCAACTCGAAATGGTCCAACTAGCTCATCTTTATTATCATCCCCTAGCACCTTGCTAGCGACTGAGTGGAAGTCCCATTACTGATCCAGTCACGGGCCCAACCATTTGACTCGTCAAGAGTCACTCATTTCATCAGTCCATAAAACCTTTGAATAATCGGTGTTCAGATATTTCTTGACCCAGTCTTAACATTTCCACTCCTGTGTCTTGCTCAGTGGTGGTCGGGTTTCAGTCTTCCTCACCTCCGCCATGTCTCTGAGCACTGAGCACCTTGTACTTCTGGGCACTCCGGGAGGTTGTAGTTCTGGAATATGACAGCACTGGAAGATAATGGCTTCCTGGCCGCTTCACGTTTGATTCTTCTCAAATCTTTGGCAGTTACCGTTCTTTTTTTTTTTTCTCAAAATGTTTTTATGACCTTATTGACTAGTTGCAATAAAACTTTTGATGGTTTTGATCACACCCCAATATCTTAGCAATTTCAACATAGCTAAAGTGGCTTCATTCTGAGTTCCTTGTACTTACACTGTTTTAAACTAGGTCATTTTCCACCTGTTCATATCCAGGCATATGTATTTTTTTCATATGTGTGGTTTTAACTTGTATAAAAAATTTTCTCGTTCACTTACGCAAATAATTTTTGCCTCATTTTTTTGTGATACATGAGACCTAATTTTTATGTTCATGTAAAATACAGTATATATATATATATATATATATATATATATATATATTGTGAGACAGTGAGAGTATGTGTGTTGAATGGGGTGTACATTTCACCTAGATACTTTGCTGACTGGTATAAGGGAAATGTATGGCTTTGTAAACCTAGTGGTAGAGAAAGGTCACTACACCTTACATTCAGTACACACTTGCAGCTCAGGCCTGAAACCACTCAGCTGTTAATTAGGAGACCAGAAGTAGGTGTCTGCGAACACAGACAGAGAGCTCGCTTAGTCTGGACAAGGAGTCCAGGCACAAGAAGGAGTCTCCAGGAGTATGAGCTGTCTCAGTCTGGGTGCTCGATGTACCCCGGACACAGGAGTAGTCTCTGTGAAAATCCATGCTGGTAGCTGCTGAATAGGAGGGGAGCTCTCTCAAGTCTGGACGTTGAAGGTGCCTTCAGACACAAGGAGGAGACTCTGTGAAACTCCATGCTGGTAACTACTGAACATATGTGTTGTTTTGGGGACAGGCTGTTAGAGTCTGGACCCGGATAGAGAGGGAAATCTATCTAAGTGTAGTAAGTGGCTGGACAAGCCCAGGGCTTATGTTTATGATTTGATTTTGATTATGTTCTGTTTGCTGTGGACTTTAATAAAACTGGTTGCGGACAGTTTTTACCAGAACTGCTGTCTGTGAATGAACTGTTTCCGTGCCACTCCGTCTACCCGGACGGCGATCCCAGAGCTATATCCCCTGAAAAGCTTACAATTGGTGCTGGAATGTGCGTGCAACACAGTGGCGAGAGACGGCAATAAAAGGTGAAGTCTGTTGAAGCAGCAGCAGAGAAAGAAAAAAAAAAAAAGTGTGTCTGTTGGAGCAGTCTTAAAGAGACAGTGGCCCTAATAGAGTTTGCAGAGAAAAAAAAAAAAGTGTCTGCACAGCAAAGCTGAACTTTCTGTGGAAAAGACTGTGGAGTGTGTATGTCTTGAGTGAAGACTGCCGTTGTTGAGACAGAGAAGTCTGACAGCATGGATGACAGCATGGAGGCGTTGTTTGAACAAATGGCGCAAGTTAATGTGCAACATAAGACTGCCGTGGTTGAGACAGATAAGTCCGGCAGTATGGAGGAGCTCGTTGAGTACCTGGTCCAGGCCCAGCGGAGCATGCAGCAGAGCATGGAGCGGCAGTGCCTGCAGCACCAGCAGCGCATGCAGCAGGCCCAGCAGCAATTCCTGCAGCAGCAGCAGGATAATAACCGGTTGTTTTTTAAGCAGGTTGCAGCACTACAAAAGACTTGCAGCGCATCGTCCCAAAGTAATGTTGCAAAGTCACCTGCATTGTCCGCTGTAAAGAAGGCGGTAAGACGGTCCCTGAAAAAGATGACACCTCGTGACGATGTGGAGGTATATCTCACTAGGTTTGAGGGACTGGCAGAGAAGGAGAATCTGCCCCTATCTGAATGGGCCATGATGGTCGCACCCTATCTGATTGGAGAACCCCAAAGGGCCTATGCTGACCTGAGCGAGCAGGACAGCCAAGACTATGCCAAGCTGAAAGCGGAGATTCTTACCCGGCTGGGTGTTACGGTGACAGCCGTGCCAGGGGAGTTCATAACTGGAGATGCAGTTGGGAGTCTGCAGTCAGCAAACCTGATTATGGAGTTGAAAAGGTGATAGTGGACCGCTACACCCAAGCACGTCCTCCTGAGGTACAGCCAGAGGTCGGACAAAGGAGACCACCAGGACGCCAATCGTCTGGTCAGCCTGATGGAGAGGGCCTTCACCACCAAAGACTGCCTCCGTGACCAGCGTCTGAGAGGTCGTCATTTCAGAGTTCCTGGATGCCGAACTCTCCCGGTAAGAGCGTTCCAGCTGTTGGGGTCGTGTGGGTGGGAGAGTGTGATGGACAGTGTTGGAGATGTCGTGAAATTGTAGCCAACTGTCCAATAGAGGGGGAGCCTATGTGTTGTGATGTTGGCGGATCCCTCTCTCCCTGCGCAGAGCCTGTGTGTGTGTCCACCTCAGCCGAAGAGACTGGACCACAGGGGTCCCCGGTGGTTGTAAATGACTGCCCAGCACAGGCCCTCTTGGACTCAGAGAGTCCAGTGACTTCCGTATGGGACAGCCTGATTGATAGGGACTTTATCCCTGATAAACACCTGAGTGTGGTGTGCGTCCATGGAGACACCAAAGTCTACCCAGAGACTGTCGTGGACTTGATCCCCAAACCGGGGAGGTTTCATGTAAAGTGGGGGTAGTGAAGAACCTGGTGCCCCCGTCATATTGGGTAATGACTTTCCCCGGTCTAAGGATCTCTGGGGGAAAAATGTTTCTGATGGACAGTGTGATGAAGCTCCTATTGAGGGTGCGCAGTCCCGAGGGGCGGAACACAATGCTAGTGGGCCGTTAAACTTATGTGATAATGATGATGATGATGATGATGATAATGATGATCATGATAATGATGATGACCATGATAATGATGCTGATATGATAATGATGATGATCATGATAGTGATGATGATACTGATCATAATCATGATAATGATATTGATAATAATGATGACTGTGATAGTGATGAAATTCCTTTGCAGGTGATGTTGGGAGACGAGGATGGTGGTTCTCGGGAACCGAGTGTCCCTGACTTACCTGTGTCCTGTGACAATTTTGAGAGTGAGCAGTGGCGAGACCCCTCTCTTAAAACGGCCCAGGAAAATATAAATGTTCTAAATGAGGTTTCCCAAGAGCCTGGCTCTGAGGAGAGGTTTCCTCATGTGCCATAAACACTACCTGTTGTATAGGGACACTGAAGTCCAGGGAGAGGTCGTGAGCCAGCTCCTAGTACCTGAGCTATATGGAAGTTAGTGCTGGGGTTGTCACATAGTCACATACTTGAGGGACCACCTGAGGGAAACCAGGGACCAGATGGTGAAGTTAATGTTGTGGATGACATGTTAACTAAGGTTCCAGATCAAGATGTGAATGAGAATGAATTGTATAACCCTGACAGTGAGCAGGATGTGAATGAAAATGAAGTGTATAACCCTGAAAGTGAGCAGGATGTGAATGAGAATGAATTGCATAACCCTGACAGTGAGCAGGATGTGAATGAAAATGAAGTGTATAACCCTGAAAGTGAGCCAGATGTGGCTGAGAAAAAGGGGTCAGACAGGGATAGTGGTAGTGATAGTGAATCATCTGATGACAATCAAGCAACCAGTGCAAATGAGGAAGGCATGGTAGCAGAGGAGGTTGAGAGTCCTGAGAGGAAGGCTGATGCGGACCTTGCAGTCGGACAGAAGATGGCATCTGAAGATGTTTTACAGTTGGCCGGTTCCCTGGCGAAGACTAAGGTGAAAGGAGGAGAGCTGAGCTTTAAAGGCAGGACTCTGAAACTGAACACAGCCCAAGTAGATGCTGTTGGAAATGTGAAGTTACCAAGGTATGGTGTGGATCTGTATCGTGCCAAGGACTCTGAGGGAGATGCTGCAGAGGTGGAAAAAGCCATAGAAGTGGTAGTCACCAAGTCAGATGCCTCATCAGAAGCTGAGGTCTCAAGTGAAGCTGTGAGGAACAAGACTGAAGATATGGGGACTGACTCGGTCCAGGAATCTGTTTCTGCCAAAGACAGCGGCGTGGACGGGTTGCGGTTCGGATCAGTAGCTGCAACTCGTGAAGCTCAGGCTGGAAGTTCGACGCCCGGAGCCCCAGCGGTGTTCCCGAGTGACACCAAGGATCTGGATAAGTCACAAGATGAGATTTTGAGACATCAGGCTGGTGTTGGTGAGCTCAAGCGCACTTTCATGGAGTCTACATCGGACACTCCAACAAATGGGAAAAGCGATGTGTCACTCCGTTGCCGCTGCAGACACACGGGAGCTCAGATGGGATGCAGAACGTGGTGGAAGAGAAGAATCCGGCGGGTTCTGAGTATACAGATGCAGCTATCAAGGAGAACTTGAAAGCCGGAATAAATGGAAATATTGGAGACCATAATGATGTGACTGAAGAGGTAGAATGTAAGACTGACGGTAGGGCTTCTGAGCATGTTCTACCAGAAGAGCCTGAAGAAGGGGCCGAAGACATAAAAGACGTCCAACAGGTACCAGATGAATTGATGACTTCTCAGAAAAAACTCCAAACTGTGATGAAGGAGTGTGATGAAAGCCATGAGCATCTTCGTGAGAAGGTCAATGAAGTAAAAGGAAGGATACAGGGAATCTCTTTGTTGCAAGAGCAAATGCTGCTCAATAAGTCTAAGGCTCTATATAAGAATGCTGTTGTTACGGTAGAACATTACAATTCAGCTGGAGACTTAGCGGATGAATTATGTGTACTGCAAAAGAAAAACGATCAGCTCCTTCTACAGTCCCAATCATTTGAACAGTGTAGCTTAAAATGGTCAGAGACCATGGCAGAGGAGCTTAAGGTCTGTGTAATAGACTTTATGAGTCAACCGATATTCAAGAAAATAGATATGCTAAAGAGGGTTCAAGGGGAACTAGAGAAAAGTGAAAAACCCCCTATACCTTCTGTGATAGTTGGTGACACATGGTCAGTGCACCAAGGACAGGAGGTACGTGAGTTTCTGAGGAAGAGTCAGCAGAAGTGTTCTGATGTGCCGGGTCGTACTTCTCTGGCCAGGCACTATATCGAAACTGAGCCCGGCCCTAAGGTCAAATGAAACCGTGCAGGATACCCGAGGCCCGCAGAGAGCATAGGCCTGGGAGGGTACAGGGTAGTGCGGATGCTTCAGATGAAGAGAAAGCTGATGTTGGCTATGGCTCAGGTGAAGATACAGATGACAGTAGTGAAGATGAAGCTGATGAGGGCCATGACTGGTCCAGAGTTCACTGTCTCTTTTGGATTGTTGACCAGCCCTCCGGTCTGGATGACAGCCTCGTTGGAGAAGAGGGGGGATATGTGAGACAGTGAGAGTATGTGTGTTGAATGGGGTGTACATTTCACCTAGATACTTTGCTGACTGGTATAAGGGAAATGTATGGCTTTGTAAACCTAGTGGTAGAGAAAGGTCACTACACCTTACATTCAGTACACACTTGCAGCTCAGGCCTGAAACCACTGAGCTGTTAATTAGGAGACCAGAAGTAGGTGTCTGCGAACACAGACAGAGAGCTCGCTTAGTCTGGACAAGGAGTCCAGGCACAAGAAGGAGTCTCCAGGAGTATGAGCTGTCTCAGTCTGGGTGCTCGATGTACCCCGGACACAGGAGTAGTCTCTGTGAAAATCCATGCTGGTAGTTGCTGAATAGGAGGGGAGCTCTCTCAAGTCTGGACGTTGAAGGTGCCTTCAGACACAAGGAGGAGACTCTGTGAAACTCCATGCTGGTAACTACTGAACATATGTGTTGTTTTGGGGACAGGCTGTTAGAGTCTGGACCCGGATAGAGAGGGAAATCTATCTAAGTGTATAAGTGGCTGGACAAGCCCAGGGCTTATGTTTATGATTTGATTTTGATTATGTTCTGTTTGCTGTGGACTTTAATAAAACTGGTTGCGGACTGTTTTTACCAGAACTGCTGTCTGTGAATGAACTGTTTCCGTGCCACTCCGTCTACCCGGACGGCGATCCCAGAGCTATATCCCCTGAAAAGCTTACAATATATATATATATATATATATATATTATATATATATATATATACACATACATACACAGGGTCGGACTGGCCCACCGGAGAACCGGAGGATTCTCCGGTGGGCCCTGGCATCTGGGGGGCCCTGGCACCTGCTGGCATACAGGGGCCAGTTGCCTACGGCCCCCGCTGCTCCAGGGGCCCCCAGCCGGTGGCGTGTCGCTAATAGCGGCACACCACGCAGCTGCCATGGGGGCCCCGTGCCAGCGGAGCAGCAGCGGGTGACAGGAGGCAGGAGCCCCTGTCCCCGCTGCTAAAGAGAAATGAATATTCACTGCTTCCCACGCCCACATGGGCGTGGGAAGCAGTGAATATCATTACTTACCTGTCACCCGCTCCAACCGCTGAGCGCCACTGTCCTCGGGTCCTCTTGCTGCGATGTTCAGGCAGCGGGGGCGATGACGTCATTAGTGTGCGCCGCTCCCTCTGCCTGATCATTCACTGCCAGAGGACCCGAAGACAGCGGCGCTCAGCGGTGGGTGTGTGACAGGTAAATCTCTCAGGTGCCGGGGCCCTGAGCCAACGGGGACACCGGCATCTGTCCCCCATAGCGCG
>JARQOD010000006.1:65982822-65996052 GCA_033576555.1 Oophaga sylvatica | reverse complement strand
CCGGTGTCCCCGCCTGCTCAGGACACCAGCACCTGGCCCCCAGCGACGAGAGGTGAGTATGTCTTTTTCTGCAGCAGCAGCTGCGGCAGCATAAAGGGGCCTATAAGATGCAGCATCTATGGGGGCACAGTCTGTGGAGCATCTATGGGGGCATAATCTATGGGGGCATAATCTGTGGAGCATTTATGAGGGCATAATCTATGGGGGCATAATCTGTGGAGCATTTATGGGGGCATAATCTATGGGGGCATAATCTGTGGAGCATTTATGGGGGCATAATCTATGGGCTCATAATCTGTGGAGCATCTATGGGGGCATAATCTATGGGGGCATAATCTGTGGAGCATATATGGGGGCATAATCTATGGGGGCACAATCTATGGAGCATCTATGGGGGCACAATCTATGGAGCTTCTATGGGGGCATAATCTATGGGGGCATAATCTATGGGGCATAATCTGTGGAGCATTTATGGGGGCATAATCTATGGGCTCATAATCTGTGGAGCATCTATGGGGGCATAATCTATGGGCAATCTGTGCCCGCATACGCGGGTGCGGCTAGGAAAGCTATGGGCCCACGACGATGGATGCATTCTGAGAGGTGCGGCACATTAAGGGGCTCTATAGATGCACATCTATGGGGGCATATCTTGGAGCATCTATGGGGGCATAATCTATGGGGCTAATCTTGGGGGCATATCTATGGGGCATAATCTATGGGGGCATAATCTTGGGGCATTTATGGGGCATATCTATGGGGGCATAATCTGTGGAGCATCTATGGGGGCATAATCTATGGGCTCATAATTGTGGAGCATCTATGACATAATCTATGATAATTGTGAGCATATATGGGGCTAATCTATCGGGGCTTACATGTTGCACAAATTTATGTCGCAGTCCATGGGGGCACAATCTAGATTCTTCGTATGGGATATGTAAGGAACATCTATGGGGAAATCAGGCATAATCATGGGGGAAATCTATACAACTCGTATGGATTTTCTAGTGGGAGCATCTATGGGGGCATAATCTATGGAGCATCTATGGGGCATAATCTATGGAGCTTCTATGGGGGCATAATCTATGGAGCATCTAGGGGGGCATAATCTAAGGAGCATCTATGAGGGCACAATCTATGGGGGCATAATCTATGGGGCATAATCTATGGGGGCATAATCTATGAGCATCTATGGGGGCATAATCTATGGAGCATCTATGGGGGCATAATATCTATGGGGGCAACATATAATCTAAGGAGCATTTATGGGGGCATAATCTATGGAGCATCTATAGGGGCATAATCTATGGGGGCACAATCTATGGAGATTCTATGGGGGCATAATCTAAGGAGCATCTATGGGGTCACAATCTATGGAGCTTCTATGGGGGCATAATCTAAGGAGCATCTATGGGGGCACAATCTATGGAGCTTCTATGGGGGCATAATCTAAGGAGCTTCTATGGGGGCATAATCTAAGGAGCATCTATGGGGGCACAATCTATGGAGCATCTATAGGGGCATAATACATGGGCAGCATATGGGGCACAATCTATGGAGCATCTTGTGGGGCATAATACATGGGGCAGCATATGGGGCATAATCTCATTTTCCACCCTAGGCTTATACTCGAGTCGATAAGTTTTCCCAGTTTTTTGTGGCAAAATTAGGGGGGTCGGCTTATACTCGAGTATATATGGTATCTATCTATTATCTATTATATATTATTATATATATATATATATATATATATATATATATATATATAGCATTATACCCTATGAGGGGGGGGGCAGCATTATCCTCTATGAGGGGGGCAGCATTATCCCCTATGAGGGGGCTGCTTTATAATCTATGAGGGAGGCTACCCCAACTCCTGCTACATAATTAAGACATGTACTACCTTATATTATACCCTGATATTAGTGTGTTTTACTGCACAATTGGTGGTCTTGTGTTTATTTCTATGTAGCTACATAGTGGGCCCCAAGAATGATTTTCTCTGGTGGGCCCAAGGTGTTCCAGTCCGACGCTGTATATATATATTAAATTTTTGCTCATATCACGAGAAAATAAGGGACCACTGAATTATATTTTAAATTGTGTTGCCTTTCTGTAATTATTTTTATATATGGGACTTAAAGGGATTGTCAACTACTAGGACAACACCTTCTCAATTTGAATGTTTGGCACCGATAAAATAAAAACACTTATCCTTACCTCCCGTGCCAGTGCCGTTCCAGCAGTGTCTGCACTCGTGGTCCAGGGGCTCTCATGAGCCCGGCACCTAATCAGCGCTGGCGTCACTGTTCACACCTTTTGGACAAATCGAACATCAAGAGGAAGTCAGAGATCGGCTGCAGCCCTGACTTCCTGTTGATGTTCAATTCATCTGAAGAGGGGAACAGTGGCGCGGATGGCGCAAGAGTCATAAAAACTGCACGAGAGCCCCGGAATCGTGAATGTCGACAAAGCTGGAACGATGCCGACATGGAAGTGAGTATAGGTGTTTTTATTTAATTTAATTTTCCAAGTAGTGGACAACCCCTTTAAGGATTTTTTTTTGCCGGGGGAGCAATTCAGACAGTGACTTTCTTTTTTTAAAATATAGTATTCATTTTTTTTCTTGCTTGTTCTTCCGTTCTTATTTATTTATTTTGCACATTATGCCTTTAGAGGCATTTCAGCATATAAATACATTTAATTGCTTAATTCTCATGTATAAGCGACAGGAATATCAGCTCCATTTACAAAGCAAATTCAACCCCCTGCCTGCACTTTAGAAACATAAAGCAACCAATGTCCCTGCAAAGTATTCATGGAAAGGGCAAATGGATGGAGCCTAGTAACACAGCGCTGTCTGTGCTTGGAACAATAAGCCTGTGTGCAGTAGACGGGATGGAGGGCTGTACATTATTATTATTATTATTATTATTGTTTATTTCTATAGCACCATTGATTCCATGGTGCTGTACATGAGAAGGGGTTACATACAAATTACAGGTATCACTTACAGTAAACAAACTAACAATGACAGACTGATACAGAGGGGAGAGGACCCTGCCCTTTCGGGCTTACATTCTACAGGATTGTGAGGCAGGAGACAGTAGGTCGGGGGGTTGCAGCAGTTCCGGTGTTGGTTGAGGCAATATCTCCGGTAGTGGTGAGGAGGTAGCAGGGTCATTGCAGGCTGTAGGCTTTCCTGAAGAGGTGAGTTTTCAGGTTCCGTCTGAAGGATCCGAATGTGTTTGATAGTCGGACGTGTTGGGGCAAAGAATTCCAGAGGATGGGGGATATTCGGGAGAAGTCTTGGAGGCGGTTGGGTGAGGAGCGAATAAGTGTGGAGGAGAGAAGGATGTCTTGGGAGGATCGGAGATTACGTGAGGGAAGATATCGGGAGATTAGTTAAAATAATAGTATCATTTTTTAATGCTTGTTCGTTCTATGTATTATTTAATTTGAACTAAGGATTACGCTGAGGGAAATGGAGCATGAAGAATTTGCAGAGGGGAGAAGGAATGTAGTATTACAAAGAGGTGAATTATCGTGCTGCAGTTAGGATGACATTAAAGAGGTGCTGAGGGTGTTATGAGGCGGAGGCCAAGTAACAAGGGTGTTGCATAGGTCGGAGGTGGGAGATGATGAGGGCGTGCACAATCATTTTAGTAGTTGAGGGTGAGGAAAGCGGATCTTGAAATATTTTTGAGCTGAATGGCACAGGAGTAAGAATGGCTTGGATGTGCGGTTTGAAGGACAGGGCAGAGTCATAGGGTTACTCGAGGCAGCGGACTTCTGTACGGTGGAAAAGTGATGTCGTTAATTGTGATAGATATGTCAGGTAAGAAGATGTGGGATGGCCCCCCTAGAGGTTTAGCCCAATCACAAGGGGACAGGCCTTACTTATCCAACATCTGATGCATTTTGCTTCTATGAAAAATTCATTCACAATACCCATGCTGTACTAGCTGAACAAGGGACGGAGCTCAGCTACACAAAGCAAGGGAACACCCCACACATAATATTTTACTCCCTGGCCCTAAGAGTTCCTTAATAAATGTTAGTTCTGAAAAGAATATGCCCAGAGACCACATCGTTCAACTAATGTCACACGCTGATGCCTAAAACATGGTCTTTTGGATAAATCAACTGGACATTTACATATATAATGGGGAAAATAAGTATTTGGTACACTGCCGATTTTGCAAGTTTTCCGACCTACAAAGAATGGAGAGGTCTGTAATTTTTATCGTAGGTACACTTCAACTGTGAGAGACAGAATCTAAAAATAATAACCAGAAAATCACACTGCATGATTTTTACATTACTTTGCATTTTATTACATGAAATAAGTATTTGATACAATAGAGAAACAGAACTTAATATTTGGTACAGAAACCTTTGTTTGCAATTACAGAGGTCAGACGTTTCCTGTAGTTCTTGACCACGTTTGCACGCACTGCAGCAGGGACTTTGTCCCACTCCACCATACAGATCTTCTCCACATCTTTCAGGTTTCGGGGCTGTCGCTGGGCAACATTGAGTTTCAGCTCCCTCCAAAGATTTTCTATTGGGTTCAGGTCTGGAGACTGACTAGGCCACTCCAGGACCTTGAAATGCTGGTTACGGAGCCACTCTTTAGATGCCCTGGCTGTGTGTTTTGGCTGAGAAGACCCAGCCACGACCCATCTTAAATGCTCTTACTGGGGGAAAGAGGTTGTTTGCTAAAATCTCGTGATACATGACCCCATCCATCCTCCCTTCAATACTGTGCAGTCGTCCGGTCTCCTTTGCATAAAAGCACCCCCAAAAGTATGAGGATTTGCCCACCATGTTTCACGGTTGGCACAGTGTTCTTGGGGTTGTATTTATCCTTCTTCTTTCTCCAAACACGGCGAGAGGAGTTGATACCAAAAGTTCTATTTTGGTCTCATCTGACCACATGATCTTCTCCCATGCCTCCTCTGGATCATCCAGATGGTCATTGCCGAACTTCAAACAGGCCTGGACATGTGCTGGCGCAGAGGGACCTTGCGTGCTAATGTTTTAATGTTTTAGACTGTGGTCTCTGCTCTCTTCAGGTCACTGACCAGGTCCTCCCGTGTAGTTCTGGGCTGATTCCTGACCTTTCTGAGAATCATCCTTACCACACGAGGCGAGATCTTGGAGCCCCAAACCAAGAAAGATTGACAGTTATCTTGGGTTTCTTCTATTTTCCAATAATTGTGCCAACAGTTGCCGTCTCACCAAGCTGTTTGCCTATTGTCTTGCAGCCCATCCCCGCCTTGTGCAGGTCTTCAATTTTGTCCCTGCTGTCCTTAGACAGCTCTTTGATCTTGGCCATGGTGGTGAGGTAGGAGTGTGATTGATTATATGTGGAGAGGTGTCTTTTATACAGGTAACGAGTTCAACCAAGTGCAAGTAATTCAGGTAATGAGTGCAAATACCGTACTTATTTTCCCCACTGTAGTGCTAGCTGGATTTGAGTAATCTGTATAAGAGGGTGGGTTCACTGTGGGTTTTGCATTCAGATAAATCAGAAGCAGCATCAAGGATACGATTTTTCTAAATCTCGTCCAAAGGAATAATCTGCAGCGTAAATTGACCTGTCAATTTAGGCAGCGGATTTTCACCGTAGATTACACCCTTTGCACAGTGACATCTGCAGCTTTTCCGGAACAAAAATTACATAATTTTGTGTTTTTGTGCGCTGATTTTTGCTGTGGATGTCCCATGTGAAAATACCCTTACTTTTGAAAGGTCTTTACAGGTCAGACATGACAGTGGTTTATAGGTTCAATAAATCACCTTGTATTCTTTTGGCTGCCAAACTTGACCACACACCTTGATCGCAGTCAGCCAGATTACCGTCCGGCTGACAGCCATCTCTCCTGACTCCACCATACACTAGAACGCTAGAACCAAATGTTACTTTTAGTCACTCTTTGGAGCAGATTAATGTACAACAGTTTACAGGTGTAAATATATAGGGAAATATGGATCCAGAGTCATCATTAATGACATCTTGCAGTCCTGATGATGAGTCAGAGGGGTGCACCAAATCCACTGAAATGTCTGCCAGAGTAAGAAATATGCTCCAGTCATGGACTGGAGTACATCTCTGTTGCTGCTGGCTAGACGTGTCCTAAAAACATCAAAAGGCACAAAATATTTACACGACCATGATTTACGCAAATATTTTGTGACATTTCAAATGGCTTTATGCCGGAGTTCTGGTGAAAACTAATGAATTGTGGCCATTGTGTTTAGGTTTTATGAAACCAATTGCTGACACGTCTGAATCAGAGTTCACAACTTGATTTTTTTTCCTGGACAGTTTATCAAAAAAAAAAATCACAGACAGACGCCATTTTTTACAAACTGAAAAACCATAATACATAAAGAGTTTAGTTAATACAAGTCTACACGTAATTCTGATAAGAAGACATTTGCTCCATTCACTGGAAATAGAAGAATTATGCTCATTATGCTTGTGCACAGAATGATTTTCTCATACGAGTGCTATCCGTGGTTTTCATTGACAGCACTTGTACCCACGATATTCTATGGGGCCGTGCACAAGTCCCATTTTTTTCTTTGCACGGTCTGATGAAAAAATCTGAGACGTCCGATTCTGAGCGATTTTGTCTGATCAAATTGGTAATGCAAGTCTATGGATCCGTGCTGTCAAAACTACGGATAACACTTGTGCAACTTATATGGTCGTGTGCATGATACCTTACACTCATACATTCCAGGTGGTTGGATGGAAAAAAGTGCATCGTGCACGATTTGCCTCTGATAATTGAATGGCACTACGCTATTCAAGTCTACGGGTCTGTGAAAAAACGCGGTCCAATTTTCATGGACTGACTGCATGGAGAAGGTGGAGAATTTTTTTCTCCACTTCTAAGAAAATTGGATCCCAGTCTCATCAGAGTCTGATTAGATTAATTGGACTGATTTTCTTGGATTTAGAGAAAATGGTCATCTGCACCTGCCCTGATCTGTACAAGTTTCTCCACCTTCCAAAAACTAACAGATGCATCTCACAAAATGTTATATATGGGGGAAACCATTGTCCTGTTTTTCCAGCCTGTCCCCACGCCTGGTCTGGACCACTACAGCGCTGGCGCAGCGGGGCAGATGCTGGTGGAGCGGGGCAGACACTAGCGCTGGCGGAGCGAGGCAGACACTGGCGCTGGTGGAGCGGGGTAGACGCTGGTGGAGCGGGGCAGACACTGGTGCTCGCTCAGGATACTTGTTTTTTTTACTGTGGTACAAACAGCATTATTTCCTAAATTC
Source organism: Oophaga sylvatica (assembly GCA_033576555.1). Lineage (NCBI taxonomy): Eukaryota > Metazoa > Chordata > Amphibia > Anura > Dendrobatidae > Oophaga > Oophaga sylvatica. The sequence goes on along the minus strand of JARQOD010000006.1, from coordinate 65,988,747 downwards.
TAACAGCAAATATAAATAAACTTTTTCTTTATTTTGGAGCATTATTTTTCACATTTTCCTTGTAACTTGATTTATTCCGCGATATACCAAGTAATTGTCTCCGACGTCACCATAACAGGGGTAATAATCGCCATATAGCCCGGGGGGCTGGTTTTGTGGGGTCTTTTCCTCACAATTTCTAATGACTCACCACAAATATCTAGGACAAAGACAAAACAGAAACAATGTTCTAGATTATATAGTAATAATGATAAAAGGGAAGCCACAGGCTGTAATGGCGCTATGTGCCCTGTAATCTGCGGTCAGGGCTTGCTTACTGCAGATTATGGGATTTCTGGGATTACTGTGCACTGCTGTATATAGAGGTGTATACAGCGAGAGGCATGGAGGACACACGGAGGACGAGCCCCCCGCACCACACACCCCCTCACAGCCGCCTGTAGTAGTACACGGCCGGGCAGCGGCCATATATGTACACATACGTTCCGGATGTACCATCTGTCACCGGGGGAGCGCACCTGCTGCCCGCAAGCCTCGGTCACACATCCATCCCGGGCTGCGTACAGTTTATCACGTAGGGGCGGGCGCCCCATGCGATGACTTTCCCGCGTCCTGCCCCTCACAGCCGGTACTCACCTGCATCCAGGCCGGACACCGAGCGCACAGCACAGCGATGGAGAGGCTCCGGTGACTTAGCTGCAGGCGCCGCCCCGCAGTCACAGATGTGCGGAGCACTGGCGGCCGGGCCGTGTAATGCACGCACTGGATCGGCCACTGGAGGCTGCAGCCACTGGAGTCACGTCCTGGTGCTGTGCAGATGTGCTCCGTGGGTGTAATATGGTTTTCTACCTTTTTAGCCCTGGAACGGAGTGTCGACCCCATAACACAAATTACATTAATGCTCGGTGTATATCAGGGGGATGTATACAGAAGGGAAATGATCCCAAAAATACAGTGTAGTGGCTGTGTAATAGACTAGTAAAGCTTATGCAAATGAGGGACATCTAGCTGTATGTACCAGTACACTGTGCCTGTAATGACGAAAAATACAATGCACAGTCAAGTACTGAAAATCCTCCTATACTTCACAGTAGCTATTGCTGCTGCCTCCAATGATAAAGGTTGGGAGTTTACATCCCAGAAAGACCAGACTTTAACAAAAGAGAAGAATAGGGTCAGTCTGTACAGAGCAGAGCATTGTAGCTGCAGGAAGCCTTTCACGGCATCCTGCACAGCGCAGGTGATTCCGCATGTGTTCATTGAACCGTGCAGATTCACCGCGTCCAATATATTGTATGGGTGACATTTATCTTGCGGAGACTCGCGTCTCCGCAAGTAAATAGACATGCTACGGTCTGGAAAGATGCGCCGCATGTCCATCTCTGCGGGTGAGCCGCGTGCGTCTGTGCACGTATAGTGGGCATGGGATTTCTTGAAATCCATCCACTATACTGTAACATCTGAACGCTGCGGAAGTACGCAGCGTTCAACCCGCAGCATTTACTGACCGTGTGCACCTACCCTAACAGGTAACTAGTCAGAAGAGGTCAATGCTGTTGAGGAAAGTGGCGCTGCAGAAGTGAGGATAGCATCATGGGGTGGGTAAGGGGGAGAAATAGCCCACACAGGACAGGAACTTGCAATGAATTGGGAAAATGACACAGGACAGGGACTGACAATGAATTGGAGATGAAGTGTTTAATTAATTTATATTTTTATTCAGTTGGGGAAGCGTTGGTACTTATAATTAATAGGAGTCCACATTGCTGACGTCATTTACTATTTTGAGTGATAATGTCTGCAAAGCGCTGCAGAATATGATTGCGCTATATAAAGTTGTGTGAAAAAGTGTTTGCCCCCCTCCTGATTTCCTATTGTTTTGAATGTTTATTACACTTAAATGTTTTGGATCACCAAACAAATTTAAATATTAGACAAAGATAACACAAGTAATCACAAAATGCAGTTTTTAAATGAAGGTCTTTATTATTATTAAGGGAAAAAGAAATCCAAACCTACAAGGCCCTGTGGGAAGAAGTGATTACCCCCCATTTAAAACATAAATTAACTGTAGTTTATCACCTCTTTGGGAAGCTGAGTTAAAATTCCCTTGGCACACTCATGCGTGATTACTGCCACATCTGTTCTAAATCAAAAAATCATTTATTTAGGACCTGCCTGACAAAGTGAAGTAGACCAAAAGATTCTCCAAAGCTAGACACCATGCCGCGATCCCAAAAAATTCTGGAACATATAAGAAACAATGTAATTGAGATCTATCAGTCTGGAAAAGGTTATAAAGCCATTTCTAAAGCTTTGGGACTCCAGCGAACCACAGTGAGAGCTATTCTCCACAAATGGCAAAAACATGATGAACCTTCCCAGGAGTGGCCGGACGACCAAATATTCCCCAAGAGCGCAGTGACAACTCATCCAAGAGGTCAAAAAAGACCCCACAACAATATCCAAAGAACTGCAGGCCTCACATGCCTCAGTTAAGGTCAGTGTTCATGACACCACAATAAGAAAAAGATTGAGCAAAAATAGCCTGCATGGCAGAGTTCCAATATGAAAACCACTAGTGAGCAATAAGAACACAAAGGCTTGTCTCAGTTTTGACAGAAAACATCTTGATGATTCGCAAGACTTTTGGGAGAATATTCTGTGGACTGATTAACCCCTTCATGACCCAGCCTATTTTGACCTAAATGACCTTGCCATTTTTTGCAATTCTGACCAGTGTCCCTTTATGAGGTAATAACTCAGGAACGCTTCAACGGATCCTAGCGATTCTGAGATTGTTTTTTCGTGACATATTGGGCTTCATGTTAGTGATAAATTTAGGTCGATAATTTTTGCGTTTATTTGTGAAAAAAATGGAACTTTGGCCAAAATTTTGAAAATTTTGCAATTTTCAAATTTTGAATTTTTATTCTGTTAAACCAGAGAGTTATGTGACACAAAATAGTTAATAAATAACATTTCCCACATGTCTACTTTACATCAGCACAATTTTGGGAACAACATTTTTTTTTGATAGGAAGTTATAAGGGTTAAAAGTTGACCAGCGATTTCTCATTTTTACAGCAAAATTTACAAAACCATTTTTTTTAGGGACCACCCACATTTGAAGTCACTTTGAGGGGTCTATATGGCAGAAAATACCCAAAAGTGACATCATTATAAAAACTGCACCCCTCAAGCTACTCAAAACTACATTCAAGAAGATTATTAACCCTTCAGGTGCTTCACAGGAACTAAAGCAACGTGGAAGGAAAAAATGGACATTTTAATTTTTCCAACAAAATGTTTCTTTTAGCATCAATTTTTTCATTTTTGCATGGGCAACAGGATAAAATGGACCCCAAAATTTGTTGGGCAATTTCTCCTGAGTACACAGATACCTCATATGTGGTCATAAACCACTGTTTGGGCGCACAGCAGGGCTCAGAAGGGAAGGAGCGCCATTTGACTTTTTGAATGGAAAATATGCTGGAATATTTAACGGTTGCCATGTCGCATTTGGAGAGTCCCTGTGTGCCTAAACATTGGAGCTCCCCCACAAGTGACCCCATTTTGGAAACTAGACCCCCCAAGGAACTTATCTAGATGCAGAGTGAGCACTTTGAACCCCAGGTGCTTCACAAATTGATCTGTAAAAAAAAAGAAAGTACTTTTTTTTTCACAAAAATTTTCTTTTAGCCTCAGTTTTTTCATTTTCACATGGGCAACAGTATAAAATGGATCCTAAAATTTGTTGGGCAATTTCTCCTGAGTACACCGATACCTCATATGTGGTCATAAACCACTGTTTGGGCGCACGGCAGGGCTCAGAAGGGAAGGAGCGCCATTTGACTTTTTGAATGGAAAATATGCTGGAATATTTAGCGGATGCCATGTCGCATTTGGAGAGTCCCTGTGTGCCTAAACATTAGAGCTCCCCACAAGTGACCCCATTTTGGAAACTAGACCCCCCAAGGAACTTATCTAGATGCAGAGTGAGCACTTTGAACCCCCAGGTGCTTCACAAATTGATCCGTAAAAAAAAGAAAGTACTTTTTTTCACAAAAATTTTCTTTTAGCCTCAGTTTTTTCATTTTCACATGGACAACAGTATAAATTGGATCCTAAAATTTGTTGGGCAATTTCTCCTGAGTACACAGATACCTCATATGTGGTCATAAACCACTGTTTGGGCGCACGGCAGGGCTCAGAAGGGAAGGAGCGCCATTTGACTTTTTGAATGGAAAATTAGCTCCAGTCGTTAGCAGACACCTTGTCATGTTTGGAGAGCCCCTGTATGCCTAAACTTTGGAGCTCCCCCACAAATGACCCCATTTTGGAAACTAGACCCCCTAAGAAACTTATGCAGATGCAGAAATTGGACCCAAAAGTTGTTGTCTAATTTGTCCTAAGTACGCTAGTACCTCACATGTGGGGGAGAACCACTGTTTGGGCATACGTCAGGGCTTGGAAGGGATGTAGTGACGCTTTGAAATGCCGACTTGATGGAATGGTCTGCGGGCGGGCAGAGCCCCTGATGTGCCTAAACAGTAGAAACCCCCACAAGTGACCACATTTTGTAAACTAGACCCCTCAAGGAACTTAACTAGATGTGTGGTGAGCACCTTGAACCCCCACGTGCTTCACAGAAGTTTGTAATGCAGAGCCGTGAAAATAAAAAATCATTTTTTTCCTCAAAAACTGATTTTTTAACCCACAATTTTTTATTTTCACAAGGGTAACAGGAGAAATTAGACCACAAAAGTTGTTGTACAGTTTGTCCTGAGTACACTGGTACCCCATATGTGGGGGGGAACCACTGTTTTGGCGCATGGGAGAGCACAGAAGGGAAGGAGCGCCATTTTGGAATGAAGACTTGATGGAATGTTCTGTGGGCGTCATGTTGCGTTTGCAGAGCCCCTGATGTGCCTAAACAGTAGAAACCCCCCACAAGTGACCCCATTTTGGAAACTAGACCCCCAAGGAGCTTATCTAGATGTGTAGTGAGCACTTTGAACCCCCAAGGGCTACACAGAAGTTTATAACGCCGGGCCATGAAAATAAAAAAATCATATTTTTTCCACAAACACGATCTTTTAGTCCCCAATTTTTTTATTTTCCCAAGGGTAACAGGAGAAATTAGACCTCAAAAGTTGTTGTCCAATTTGTCCTGAGTACGCTGATATCCCATATGTGGGAGAAAACTACTGTATGGGCACACTTCGGGGCTCGGAAGGGAAGTAGTGACGTTTTGAAATGCCGACTTGATGGAATGGTCTGCGGGCGTCATGATACGTTTGCAGAGTCCCTGATGTGCCTAAACAGTATAAACTCCCCACAAGTGACCCCATTTTGGAAACTAGACCCCGCAAGGAACTTATCTAGATGTGTGGTGAGCACTTTGAAGTTCTTCACAGAAGTTTATAACGCAGAGCCGTGAAAATAAAAAATCATTTTTTTTCCACAAAAATAACTTTTTTAGTCCCCAATTTTTTTTTCCCAACAGTAACAGGAGAAATTAGACCCCCAAAGTTGTTGTGCAATTTTTCCCGAGTACGCTGATACCCCATATGTGGGGGTAAACCACTGTTTGGGCACACGTCGGGGCTTGGAATAAAGGGAGCACTGTTTGACTTTTTGAACGCAAAATTTGCAGGAATCAATGGTGGCGCCATGTCGCGTATGGAGGCCCCCTGATGTACCTAAATAGTGGAAACCCCTCAATTCTAACTCCAACCCTAACCCTACACACCCCTAACCCTAATACAAACCCTAACCATAACCCTAACCCCAACATACCCCTAACCCTAATCCCAACTCTAACCATAAACCTAACCACAAGCCTAACCCTAATCCCAACCCTAACCCTAATTCCAACCCTAACCCTAATTCCAACCCTTACCCTAGTTCTAACCCTAACCC